>CM074718.1:221466142-222183642 GCA_037306005.1 Rhinophrynus dorsalis | reverse complement strand
GAGCCTGTTAGGCCACATGCCTGCTTTCCACCTAATCCCACCCTTGACTGCTTGGTGTCAGAGGAGTGGAAATTTCCAGACAAGAAACCATCTGTGTCTAAAAAGTTTGATAAACTTTATCCGTTTTCTAAAATGGCCCTTACTCAGTGGGTTCATCCCCCTAAAGTGGATGCCCCTGTGTCCAGGCTTTCTAAATCAACTGCCTTGCCAGTGGCTGATGCTTCTGCTCTTAAAGACTGGACTGACAAGAAGCTTGAGACTTCTCTCAAGGCTATTTTTGTGACTGCCGGCTCTGCCCTTTGCCCTACCTTTGCTGCTGCATGGGTAGATATGGCTGTGGCTGTTTGGACTGAACAGCTCAATTCTGCTGTCCGTCAGGGAGCCACTACTTCTGACATGTTGCGCCTTCTTGCTAACATTGCTGAGGCTCAATATTATGTCTCTGCTGCCCTATTTGATGCTGTACGTATGGTAGCCAGGGCATCTACCATGTCCGTGGTAGCCAGACGGGCTCTGTGGATTATGACTTGGTCAACTGACACGGCCTCTAAGAAGGCTCTCCTGTCTTTGCTTTCTCAGGGTTCTTCCTTGTTCGGGCCTGAACTTAAGGATCTCCTCAGTGAGGCCACTGGAGGGAAAAGTTCTCACCTGCCAGTGGTCCTAAGGAAGAAGGCACCTGTTAAAAGTAACTGGCTTTTTCGTTCCTTGCGCCAAGCGACACAGACAGTTCCTCAGACTCCGCGCTCCTCATCCAATCCTAAGCAGCAATGGACAGCCACGAAGTCCAAGGCTTCCAAACCTCCTTCTGCTTGACTCACGGACCCCGGGTCCCCACCCGCAGGTAGGTGGCCACCTGTGCCACTACCTCTCAACTTGGCAGGCCTTTGTGGTGGACCCATGGGTTTTACAGGTGGTGGCCTCGGGATACAGGATTCCCTTCACCTCCCTCCTTCAAGGACATTTTGTTTCTTGTTCTACCTTGGGAGCAGAAAAGAGACATCTTTTCGTTGAAGCTATACAGGCCCTTATGGACAAGGCGGTCCTGGAGCCAGTTCCTCCTCAGGAGAGGGGCTTGGGATTCTACTCCAACCTCTTTGTGGTTTCCAAAAAGGATGGGGACTGTCATCCCATTTTGGATCTTAAGGACCTCAACTCCTTTGTGGTCAGGTCCAAGTACCGCCAGGGGTGTCTGCGCACAGTGATCGCAGCCATGTCTCCTGGGGAATTTCTGGCCTCTCTGGACCTTCAATATGCATATCTGCACATCACCAGTCATCCAGAGAGTCGGCAGTAACTCCGCTTTGCCTGTGACTGAGGGCACTTCCAGTTCTCTGCCATCCCCTTTGGCCTGACCACGGCTTCTCAAGTCTTCAACAGAGTCCTGGGATCATTGATCTCCGTCCTACATCAGAACGGCATCAGGGTGACTCCATAAATGGACAACCTCCTCTTGAAGGCCTAGTCTCCGGATCGCCTTCACCAGCAGGTGCAGGATTGCATTCATGCTCTCTCCCATCACGGGTGGATCATCAACTTGGACAAGTCAGACCTTGTTCCTTCTCAGAAGATGGTTTTTTTGGGCCTCCTCTTCGACACTCAGAGTGGCATAGTATTTCTGACAGACGAAGTGGCTCATCAAATAGCATTAGAAAGGCCGAGCTATCCTGTCCCAGGATCCGGTTCCAGCCAAGAAGTGGCCCTCCTTGGTGGGGAAGTTAATTTCCACCATAGAAGCAGTTCCGTTTGCTATGGCTAACGCCAGGGAATTTCAGAGGTTTTTGATCCTGGCCTGCAAGGGCTATCCAGATCTCCTGAAAAGATCCCTGTCTCTCCCTTTTCACGTGGAGCAGAGTCTTTTGTGGTGGCTCAACCTGAACAATCTCCTGAAAGGCAGACCTTTACTGGTCCCCTTTTGGACCACGGTGACGACGGATGCCAGCCTTTCCGGACAGGGAGTGGTGCTGGGGCACTTGAGTGTTCAGGACAAGTGGTTTCAGGAAGAATCTCTCCTTCCCATCAATGTCTTGGAGCTTCAGGTGATATTTCACACCCTACATTACTGGACACTACCACTGGAGGACAACGTCACATCAATAGCCTACATCAACAAGCAGGGCAGCACAAGAAGTCTCGCAGTTTGGTTAGAAGTCAAGGCTATTTTATCACGGGCAGAGGAGCATGTCCCTGCCATTTCCGCAGCTCATATTCCTGGCATAGACAACGTTCCTGCAGACTTCCACAGTCGGCACACAGTGGACAGCGGAGCGTGGGAGCTGCATACAGAGGTGTTCAACCTCATCATCCAGCAGTGGGGTCTGCCATGCATCAACCTGATGGCATCCAGACACAACAAGAAGGTTCCAACCTTCTGCTCTTGCTGGGCGGATCCCATGGCTCTGGCAGTGGATGCCTTATCGATCCCATGGACGTTTCCTCTGGCGTACATCTTCCCTCCTGTCCCTCTGTTGACTAGAGTTCTTCAGACGCTGCGTCTGAAGCGCTGCCCAGTCATTCTGATTACTCTTTACTGGCCATGACAAGCTTGGTTTCCGGAGCTTCTGGACCTCTGTAGCGGAACCTCTTCCACTTCCTCCCCATCCAGATCTTCTACAGGTTTACCTCTGAAAAGAAGACGTTCATCGTCTGGTTTTGATAGCTTGGAGAATGAATCCTCAATTTTGAAGAAAGTATTTTCTTCTGGGGTGGTGGCTACTATGCTTGGTGCCCACAAGCCTGTTTCATCTAAGGCCTACCATCTGGTTTGGTCTACCTTCCTGGCTTGGTGTGCTGACAGAGACCTGTCTCATGATTTTGACATTCCTACAGTTTTCCTTCCTACAGGATGCTGTGGATAAGGGTCTCAGTCTGAGTTCTCTCAAGGTTCAGATTTTCCTCCAGGGTGTTGCTCATACCCATCTGGTGTTTTAAGTCCCTTGCTCCTCAGTGGGATATTAACCTGGTCTTGGGAGTACTCTAGCATCCTCCCTTTGAGTCTTTGGCTACCATTCCTCTACGTCTGCTGATGTGGAAGATGGCCTTTCTCCTGCTGATTGCAACTCGGCGAACAGAAACAGAGCTGCATGCCCTGTGTTGCAAACAACCCTTTCTGGTTTTCCACAAGGACAAGGCGGTGTTTTGCACCTCCAAAGAGTTTCTCCCGAAGGTTGTGTCTGAGTTCCACATCAATCCAGAGATTGTGGTTCCTTCCTTCTGTCCTAACCCTACTTCTGATAAAGAGAGGGATCTTCATCTGTTGGATGTTGTGCATTGTCTCAAGTTCTATGTGCATCGCAATGAGTCCTTGAGGCAGTCTGCAAATCTTACTGGTTGGGGATTGGCTAGCTGCAAGCTAAGGAGAGGAGGTAGGCTCCACCCAGCAGTCACTTCTCAGAATTGTTCCTGCTTATTTAAAGAGGCTGATCACCTACCCAAAGTTACCAGTAAACTGTATGGACTAAGAGAAAAGGATTTAACAGGTAAGACTAAAATCCTCTTATCAATACATCCAAGTATGGAAAAAATGTGTGTAATGTTAGTAAAATTAACCCTATGAGTGCCAGTGGGTTATGCATACCTTACTGCCACTCACAGGGTTAATACGACTAAGCTAAATAACATTCCCTGAAAATAAACACTTACCAGTAGTCCTGATGTCCAGTGGGGTGTTCAGGACCCTGGTCAGCTGCTGTCCATTTTTATCTTCAGTTGTCTATCTTACTTCTTCTTTCTCTCCATCTTCTGTCTTCTGTCATTTTCTTTCTGTCTTCCTATCTTCATTCTTGTATCAAATAGTTACCAGTTGAAAAAAAAAATTAAACTGTTAGCCAAACATAACTTTGAAATATATGCAATGTTTAACCCTTTGACTGCCAGGGAAACACAACACAGAATAAAGCAATGTCACATAATATTCTCCCCATTTGAAAAATCTGTTTCCACAATCAATTTTTCCCAAACATATTTTTCAGTACAAATATAAACAGAGGTGCTCAAGCGAAAATAATGGTGCATTGTAATATAAAAAAAGTTATAATCTCAGCACTGTCGCTGGTGGCAGGATGTGAGACTGACGAAATCCCCCCCCCTCGGTACCTTTCAGGCCGACGCCCAAGCCAGTGTGCGGGAAATTTTAAAGAGAGTCTCTGTTCAAAATGCTTCCCAGACGTCTGTTGGCTGGGATGTGTACTTACGCACTTCCCAGCCAATCGGCTCCTAGCAGGGGATGACGAATCCCACAAGTCCGTTTCTGTGGCCCAAACTTTGCCGTGGTTTCAGTTAGTGCGGTTTGAATGGCTCTGTTAACACATTTTGGTAACGGGCCGTTAGCCATTTTGGCCCTACCGGCTGTTTTAACGGTGTATATTGAAGCAAGGCCTAAGTTTCTTGCTAATATGTTATAAATTGTTTGGAAACATTTCATAATTTTTATACATAATGCAAAATATTGTTTTATGAATCAATTGCAAAATGTATTCGAAGTATAAATAAATACTTATGGCTTAAATAGGCTGGAAAAAGGAAAGCATTTATCCAAGCGTTCAGAACGTTTATTATTTTATTTGGCATTTGAAAGGTTCTTTCTTACCACTCACCAGACCTCAAATATTTGCTGTGATAAATTCATGCAAGCAGATGTTAAGAATTTCAGTCTTGTTTCTATATGGCTCTTGTGTTTCTACTGGGCTTTAAATAAGTTTTCCTGGCATCACAATTTTATTTTCAAAAAGTATAATACACTACTACATCAAGTAGAGTCAGGCAATAGAAATCCAGAATATTTATCCTAATAACTTTTGAGTGTTACAAAATGTGACGGTTAAAAGTGGTTGCCAGCATCACATTAGCTCAGAGAATAGTTGTAGTAGAATTATATTTTTTGCATTGTGTATGTACAGTTTTATAACAAATGAGATTTGGTACCGTGTTAACCGTAGAAATACAGGAGGCAAATATAGTCATTGAGACCATTATTGGCTAACTAAGCAGATTTAGGATGCAAGCTTTCAACTCTTAGGTCTCTTCCTCAGGTATATTATACCTGTTATGGTATAACATACTTATTATGGTATAACATGTCTTGAATCTGCTTAGTTAGCCAATACGTAACAACGACCATATTTGCCTCCAGTTTTATAACTACACAGCACAATGATGAAATCATATAGAACATAAAAATTCTGGTTTAGAGGTAATAGTTACCAATTTACCACAACTAGTCACCAGAAGTAGATGGCTTTAATGGTGCCACTGATTTGATTTACTCAAATAGCTAATCTTTTTAGCTTTTTGCATAAGGCCCAAAATACAGTTTTGTCACTAATGGAGAAAGATTTTTTTTTTTTTTTTTTTTTAAATCGGTCTAGCCTATCTGTAAAGAGAATTGCTGTTCATCTGCAGGAAGGTTAAAAATGACTTTTAGCCGAAAATGTTGAATGTAAATTTGGGTATGCTTTACATCACAAACTTGTCAGATGTGAATGAAATTAAGTGAGTGGTAAAATTTTAAAAAAGGTCATGCCACATAAATAGGGTTCGATGACCTGGATTCTGGCTGTGTGAAGGTCATTTATAATGACTTAAGCCTAGATTCCTTTGCATGTGATTAAGGTTATCCCTAGTTTTATGTCTCCGTAGAATCTGTAAGGTAAAACCAGTGATAGTTTCAACTATAATGGAACCTAGGCCATATTTTAACAAAATATTTATAGTAGAACTAAATGAGTGACTGACTGTAGTTGCATTATAAGGTACCAACAGAAAATGCATGCTCTAATTCACCTAATAGAGCCTTGTAGGAAAATGTAGATCATTCTGATTCTAAATGGGTTTTAAATAAGTCTGGGGCTGATCTACTGGAAAAACTAGAGCAAATCAACAGCATCAAAAGAGACACATTAAAATTCCCCAAATCACCACTGATTTTAAATGGGACTTTAAACCCCTGGAAAGCTAGTCATGTCAGCAGTGCATTGTAAACCATTCAGTGGGTTCAAAGACCCATTTATGTCATTGGGAATTTTAAGTTCTCCCTTGTTGTGTAATTGGTTTGCTCCAGAATTGCCCATGGGGGTGGGGTTGTACTAAGTGTGATAAAGGAGAGAGTCTCCAGTGTGAAAGACTCTACAATTCTTATGTTATGGAGTCTGAAGATATTTCCAGCTATAGAGATCAAGTCACCTTGGAGATGGAGCTTTTAATCCACCCTTTATCCCACCTTAGTGCAACTCTCCCCAGTTTTTCTTTGTACATTAGCCTCCTCAAGTCATTTATAGGAACAAATGTAAAGTAGCTTTTGGAGTTTTTCTGGTTGCCCAACTTCATTTTCCCTATGGTTTTCAGTTTGGCTTTTTATGATATATAATTTATGTGTGAGCTTGCCAAAGGGTAGATTATGGTCTGCTGTCTTCTATAGCACAGTATTTTCATCTAACACTCATGGATGTAATGAAACCTCTACAAATTGCTGTTCCCTCTGTAAACCACTCTCTAAATCCCCAGAGTGTCTTGCATTCCTTCATGACATATATGGGGATGGATCTCTTGCATGGGTTTTTATAGAATTAAAATATACTTTGTGGCATTGAATAAATTATCTCTAAATTCTTTTCTGGTTAAGATGCCAAAAACATGTTGCTGTGGAATGCATAGCAGTCTTAAGAGGGTGTTTTAAGACAAATTTATTCTGATTTGACTCAACTATAAACAGGAAAAACTCCTGCATCTGATGCTTCAGACAGCTGTTTAACCCCGTCTGGGCAATGTGTTGGATACCACTCTATCACCCAATGGATTAAAGGGCAGTTATCATGTTTTACCATATATGGTCTTACGGGAGCAGACTTTGTAAAGTCCATGGCCGTGCTGCTCCAAAATGACTCATTCCAGCTGCTGGACTAAGAAAGTGGATCGAAGCTTAAAGGAATAGTGCACCTGTGTTAAAATCTCTAATACTATAGGGTAGCAATTGTCTGCTCCAGTTCTCTGGACACACCAAAAGGTCAGGGTTTAAATGTGTCCATAATTAAGCACAAGTAAATCAATCAAAATGACTGAGGTGCTTTACCCACCATTTTATCTATCTAGGATATCCTGAAAACATGAACTGCTGTTGTGTCTGTGGGACTAATGTTGAAAATCACTGCTGTAGGGCATGATGCCTTGATAATAACTACATTAGTGCACATAGAAAAAAAATCAGTACTTACCCCTCCTAGATCCCTGCATGGTCAGTTGAATCTGCTGTCCACGTCCTGATCTAATTAGTGACAGGAGTGTGGCATTTAAACAGGGACAAAGTTTCTGCTCAAATCTCAAGCCACTACTGGCCATGCACAAAGATTAGATTGTGTTCCTGTGACATGAAAAAATAATTTCAGATGCATTTTTTTCTTATTGGATTTAAAGGGGTAAAGATACCTGGAGAAAAGGTGGCTCGGTTTATTTAACTGGAAGACAGTTGCTTATGTTTGTTGATCCCCATTTTAGGTCTATTTTTAATTCACACATTCTCATAATAAACAGTAGATTTAATTAGTGTGAATATTAGGCATAATGAGTTCGTTCCACTCGTGTAAACATTGTTAAAGGGATAGTAGTAGTTTGTTTTAACAAATATCAGTATTGTACATTTTTAAAACAGAAATACAATAATGTACCTCCTGTCTCTCAAACCTTTATAGTTTGAGAGATTGAAGCATCTAAAGTTTCCCCCCTCCCGCCCCTTTCTTAGACGTCAGCACTCTATGGGACAGAAGCAGATTCTGGTCATTTGACCAGCTGGCGGCTCTTCAGCAGAGATGAAATAGCAAAATACAGTTGCTATCAAAAGTTTGCATACCCTTTTCACCTCCGCCAATTCTTCTTTAAAGAAGTTTGAAATCTGCCAAAAGGTTCTGAGGGAGCTTCAGAGGACCCCATGAAGATTCATCTTCTGAGGCACTGCTAGTCTCATTATCTGAACGATCAGTAAGGTCTATTGAAGATGTCGCCACAGGTCGGTCAGCCATTTTGACATTCGCCCTGGATCGGCACTTGCCCGATTTCTTTGTAAAGAATGAGTGGACCTCTCCCTCTGACTGGGTGTGTTTTGGATCCAGACATGGTAGCGAAGCAGGTACACTAGATATGAAGTCCAGTTCTGTGAAAAGGGAGCCGAAAACTGGCAAATGTATCTCCTATAGCGCTGGAGCTCAGAGCCTACACGTTCATCAAAGCTCGCCCCCCCCCCCCAATGTCTCTTATTTAAAGGGATAGTAATACTTTGTTTTCTCTTTATTTTATTTTGTAGGCATTAAAAAAAAACATGAAAAACTATGTCTTATCTCTCAGACCTTTATGGTTTGAGAGATATTCACAAGCAAAGTTTCCCCCTCCCTCCCCTTTTACCTAGTGTAAGCCATCTCTTCTCAGATGTGGAATCCAGTCCATAGACCAGATAGGTAACAGCATGGGACAATTTTCTTCCTATGAGAACAATGAAAGCCCTGCCCCCTTGACAAGTTTTTCTGTGTTTTTTTTTCCCTTATCTTAACTGAAGATTGTCCATCTCTGCAGTCTACCTGGGCACCTCCCTTCTGATCTGGCTGAACAGTGTTACATCAGTAAAAGGGGCGAAAGGGGGATACTTTGCCATTGAATTACGCTTGAACTACAACTCTGAGAGAATTGAAATAACACTCTCCAAAGTCCAAATACTATGATTAATTAGAGCTGCCTTTATTATGAAACATTACTATCCCTTTAAGGATAGTGATCATATGAAGCCATTTATTGTCACATGGTTGTTTGGCTCCTTTGTAAATCATAATGTTAACAGAAATCACCCAAATGGCCCTGATCAAAAGTTTACATACCCTTGAATGTTTGCCCTTGTTACAGACACACAAGGTGACACACAGGTTAAAATGGCAATTAAAGGTTAGTTTCCCACACCTGTGGCTTTTTAAATTGCAGTTAATGTCTGAGTATAAATAGTCAATGAGTTTGTTAGCTTTCACGTTGATGCACTAAACAGGCTAAATACTGAACCATGGGGAGCAGAAAAGACCTGCGTAACAAGGTAACGGAACTTTATAATGCTGGAAAAGGATCTAAAAAGATATCCAAAGCCTTGAAAATGTCAGTCAGTACTGTTCAATCATATATTAAGAAGTGGAAAATTCGGGGATCTCTTGATATCAAGCCAAGGTCAGGTAGACCAAGAAAGATTTCAGCCAAAAGTGCCAGAAGAAACACCTCCCAGTGTATGTGTATAGGTCAGCTGGAGCATCGGAAAGGTACACTATCTTGCCACCTCCCGAAACAGGTTTAACCCCCCCTTCCCCCACAAACACCCCATTTAAAGTTGTCTAGTCCAAAAAAAGTGATCAGTGTGTGAGTTAATATGTGAAGAATTGTGGTTGGAGACATATCATCCATCCAAGGTATCATTGAACTTTGTTTAACTGTTTAAGGTAAAAAAATTACAATGCATTGCATACCACCCTGGTCATTTAAATGGTTAATTGGGCATCACTGACATTGATTATGCAGCAAAAATGCAAAATGCTGATTAACCAACTATTACATTAACACACATTTTTTCTGAATTTCAGTTAACTTACAGATATGCTTGGTATTTGTGAGACTGCAGAAAATGATTAATAAAAGTACACAATGCGCGCTGCCTGCTCTTCATTATTAAAGTATTTTTGTTACATAGTAATTTAGGTTGAAAAAAGACTTGCGTCCATCCAGTTCAACCCTTTTCCTATACCTGTTTACCATCGCTGACCCAAAAGAAGGCATCTGACTCCAAATGGCAATCAGATTTCTCCCTGGATCAACAAGCCCTAACTAAATATTAATATTCATGTTCCTCCAGCTGACTCTTAATACTTATTAAGAGTCAGCTCCCAAAGTAGGTGTGTCTGTTCCCAAAGACTGGAACACTTGACTTCTTCTCTACGATATATAAATATATCACTAGATCATGTACAGAGGCAATTAGGAGATCAGATTTGGAAGTGAAGTCCTTGCAATTTAATTTGTCTGGGCCATGCTTGTATGCTTAAGCAAAAGATCCGATTGACATTTGGCTTGTATAGTAGATGTCATCCTGAAGATGCCATAAAGTAATATGTCACTGCACTGTAATAGTGGTATGTTAAGCTATACTCTACTCTTCTCCATGGACATTTCCAACAGAGACACGCAACAGAAGTAAGAATAAAGCAATATTTACAGTCAGGGAAATGCCATCATGGAAACTGAAACCAGCTCTTGCAGATGCTGTTACCATGCAAGTAAACATTATTGCACGTCTGTGTTTAACACTTTCGGGTTGATCAGTGACTGTGTTGGGTTAGACATTAAATCAGTGGGAGTTAACAGGTGGCTGAGGATCAGATTTCAGCCATGAGAGGCTTCTGTGGTCCCTATACTGACCTGTGGTATAGTGTGAACTACCAAATCTTCAATATTACTGTGGGCTGGCATATATCTTATGAATGCTTAAGAAGTATGTATAAAACAACTTTCACAATTTGTTGCTGATGGAACAAATTAACTGACATGCTATTAAAACAATAAAGCTGTATATTTTGAAATCGAAAGGAGATATCAACCCTTAACATTTTATATAGTTTTTACATTTGTGATAAAAATATTTACATATTCTTTTGTTTGACCCATACTTCACCTCTCTCCACACTCTGTTCTAGACTAATCTCCTTTTCCTAGTTCCTACTGTATGTATATATTTTTTGGTACCTACTGAGTTAATCACAGATTTCTTATCCTTTTGAGCCTTTATGTAAAACTAGTTGAAGAGCCTGTGTACACGTCTGATAAGGAGTGGGGTGCTCCGAATTCAAACCGTGGTCCTCTCTGCACTCCCTCTAGCACTTTATCCTCGATCTTCCTTTGTTTGCATTCCGAGTTGTCTACTTCTGTTCACAGCAGTCCACTTCTAACTTTTGTCACTACATCCCTACTGCAACTTTGTTGAATTTGAATTTCCAAGAGTTACCTGACCTTCAGCTAGCATGTGGATGAAAATAATTTATTATAATTCACCTGCCAGATTATTTCATGGTTCTGTATTATGGCGTACCAGACATAGACATTATAACTAGAACAGTAATATTTATGACAAACCTAACAAGAGAGTACAGTGCCTGTCCGGAAGTACTTACAATCTAGTAGTAGGAGGATACATAGGAACACAAGGAATATAAATGCAATTGGGAATACAAAATAACATTGAGTCCAAGGCTAGCCCAACAGCGCATTTGACAAGAAGGTTGGATGGAGGGGGGGATGGGAGGGTAGGAGGTCCACCTTCAAAATGGCTTAAAACAGGTGAATCATTACGTTTCAATACGAGATGAGTTTTTTAAGCAATATTTGAAAGGGTCCCAAAATTGCTCACCAAAACATACTAGTGTGCAAACTAACTTTTAGATGGTGTGTAATCAATAACCAGTTTTACAGCAAATGGGGAATTAATAAATGGTCCTCAGTGTAAGCAAAAAAGCACAAAGAACAAACGTTAAAAACAAATGTACATATCCAGTAGAGCATGACTTTACCAACATGTGGCCCATTGTATCTCAGGGTGCGGCCCTCTTGATATTTTTAATTTAAAAAAAAACAAAAAACATTTTATTTTAAACATTGGGCTAGTACACTTGAACTAGTGTTCACAGAAGGCCTAACCATGGTTGCTATTATTGTACAAAATAGTTGTCCGTATTCTCGTTGACTTGATCAGTGGTTAGCGCTAGGTACTTTTGTGCAAATAAAGTTGCTTGTACTGCTTTTGTATTGTTAAAAAAATCTGTATTTTAATAGCTTTAATTCACCATTTTTATCAATAAAAAATTAATACAACCCTGACACACACACACACACACACATCTGATTGTGTGGCCCTCTCTCCCTATATTGCTCTACTGGGTATTCACATAGTAGTATTAGGGTGACCACGTTTCTATTCTGTCATTCAGGAACACTGTGGTGATAAAAGCAGCAGAGTACCTGTCCTCCGCTCTAGTGTAGCTATGCTGGAGGGTTCACTATACATCACTGGACATCGGGGCGCAACCTACTCTTTCTCTGGCGCAACGCACTGGAGGGAGAACTGCGCATTGACTGCTGTCACAGAAAAGTGATGGCTTGTTGTGGGCTACAAGAAAATGCACATCACATCCAAATCCTTAGACTAGCATTACACTACAACAAAATTGCATTGCAGCTCCTGCATGATGTCTGTATACAGGCTCAGTTCTCTGTTTAGAACTCTGTCTGGAAGACATTTTGTTGTAGCCCAGCAGATGCATCACTCTCTGTCACTGTAGGCAAATATCAGTTCTTCCAGTGTTTAGAACTCTGTTCTCTGGAGCCTTCATTCAGGGACTTTGAATTGTCCCAGAAGGGGGCTGCCCGGGACAAGGGACGCACATTTAAAATCAGGGACTGTCCTTGGCAATCAGGCACACGTGATCTCCCTAAGTAGTATTCACATAGTAACTGTTGGTGCTGTTTACTTTACATTGTGGACCATTTTGTGATTCCATCAGTTGCTGTTTCACTGTCGTCCAATACAGGTCACTGGTACTCTGGGAGGCGTAAGTCCCCTTTAATAGGCAGGAACAACTATGCAAATAATTTGCAAGGGGCAGAGCCTCCCCTCTTACTTAAGCCACCTTCTGGCCAGAGCCACTTTAGATTGATTTGTTCCTGGTGTGCTTCCACACCAGGTAGAGAACATCTATGCATCTTAGTATTTTATTATTTTTTATTCAAATATGGAATACCACCATTAGGAGGGTGACCATGGCTGTGAATTGCCCTCTTTAAAGTGGCTGGTGCAGCTTCCAGGGATTTTCTGTGGACCTATGCCCTGAAGAGGGGACAGCTTGTGTTAAGCAGCTCCCCTGTTGGGGAATTTACCTCTGGTTCTTTCCCTCCTTATCATGGTCACCTGAAGACAGAAGTCAGCAAGGAAGGTGAGTCACCCATTGAGTGCTGAAGGTCCACTTGTCCCCACAGTGTCCCTTTGATGGGCTTGTATTTGGGAGTTTTAATACACTCCAGCACTCATAGGGTGTTTTTATTGCATTATTACTGTTTATGCAATTTCTGTGTTATTCTCTGAGTTTTGGAGCATTGGGTATTCATTTATTTATGTTTCTCATGTGTTTCATGCTTGTTTGGGCACTTTTTAATGTTTTCCTAAACTTTATTAAAAATGGTGTTCCGCGCCTTTAAGCGCGGCTTTTTCCCGCTCAGACGCAAGGGCTCCTTTACTCTCTATGGGAATTCACAGTATGGGACATATCTCTGGAACCGCTTGTCACAGCAACTTCAGAGAGGGCTCATTTTAATTCTAGGCTCCTGATCTATCATCCGGAATGTGTTTTATTCATGTGGGGTGTTCAGGGGGGCTTCGGGCAATGTTTGGGGTACTTGGACAGGAAAACTACATTTCCCATGAGCGCTTGGTTCGCGCTCGTTTCTGATTGGCTGTCATGACGGCCGCCATTTTGTGGTACTTTTCCTAGGCGAGTACACTACGCAGGGACCGAGCCTTCTCTCTCCTCACCAGATTAACCCTTCGCTGGCCAGATAAGTCCGTTTTTAGAACATTTCTGGGGTGAAACTTTAATCTTAACACTTTTTCTGGGTGATAGTGTTGTTAGTGGGGTATATTGACGCTGTGAGCATGTCTACTTCACTGGAGCTAGGGGCTAGACCCAAGTCTAAGGAGGATGGGGGGTCCGCTACCCCCATGGCGTTTTGCTCCTCTTGCCACATTGGGCTGGATGGCGATAATGTGGGGGATCTATGCCCTAATTGTACTGGTCAAGATAGCAACCCTGGGCTTCCCAGCCATGCTATTGAGCCATCTTGGGTGAGGGAGTTTAAAGCTGCCACTAGGGATCTCAGATCCACGCTTCAACTCTTTCCCTCTCAGGTACAGGGGGCTCTCCAGGTCTGGCAGACCCCCTCTACTATCAGGACCTCCCTGCCTAAGCCACAGGGAGCTCCTGATATCACTGATTCTTCTGAAGAAGAACTTTTACAGGATTCTGATGCTGAGGAACGTACTGTTATTGAATCTAACAGGTCCATTGGGGACCCCTATGAGTGTGACCCTGAAGTTTCGGCTGAGGGTCTGATCAGAGTGGTTCTGAATACGCTCAACCTTCCTCTGACTCAGGAATCCACTTATGATCCTACTGATGTTTTTCAGAAAAAGCCATCTAAACCAGTTGTTTGTTTCCCAACTAACCCTACTCTTGCCCGTCTGGTCTCTGAGGCATGGAAGAATCCTGATAGATCTTCCTCTGTCTCCAAAAAGTTTGCTAAACTTTACCCTTTTCCTGAGGCGGAGCTGGCAAAATGGGTTCATCCTCCCAAAGTGGATGCTCCTGTGTCTAGACTATCCAAATCTACTGCTTTGGCTGTCTCAGATGCCTCTGCCTTGCAGGACTGGACGGATAAGAAACTAGAGCTCTCTCTTTAAGTCTATTTTTGCCTCCATTGGCACAGCCATGCGCCCCACTTTTGCTGTGGCATGGGTTAATAGAGCTATTGCGGCCTGGACTGAACGACTGACTGAAGCGGTTCGCCAGGATGCGCCTGTATCTGAACAGTTGCAGCTTCTTGCTAATATCACTGAAGCTCAGAACTATGTTGCTGATGCTGCTTTTGATGCTGTGCGCATGATGGCGAGGGCCTCCACTTCTTCTGTGGTGGCTAGACGCGCTCTTTGGCTGAAAATTTGGTCTGCTGATACAGCCTCTAAGAAAGCCTTGCTTTCCTTGCCCTTTCAGGGGAATTTGCTTTTTGGGTCTGAACTCAAAGAAATGATCAGTGAGGCTACTGGCGGTAAAAGTACTCTTCTACCCTCAGTCTTTAAGAAAAAGTTTCCAACCAAACGCAATCGGTCCTTTCGTTCCTTTCAGACTGAGACACGCTCCTCGGCCCAAACGGGTCCTCCCACTACGCGCTCCTCCTCCAAGCCCAAACAGTCCTGGAGGCCCAAAGTCGCCTCCAAGGCCAAGACCTCCAAGACTGCTTCGGCATGACTCGCCGAACCCGGGTCCGCATCCGGCTGTAGGCGGTCGTCTCCGCATCTTTCGCCGGACTTGGGAGGAGTCAGTGGCGGACCCATGGGTTCTTCAGGTGGTGTCAGAGGGATACAGGATCCCTTTCTCTTCCCTTCCTCCTTTTCGGTTCCATTTTACTCGTCCTTCTCAGGAACCCACAAAAAGGCGTCTGTTCGACGACGCTATTCAGGATCTCTTGGACAAAGAGGTCCTGGAGGCGGTTCCTCAGGGGGACACAGGTTCAGGATTTTATTCCAACCTGTTTGTGGTAGCCAAAAAGGACGGAGGAGCCCGTCCCATCTTGGATCTCAAAGATCTCAATGCTTATGTGGTGACTTCCCACTTCCGCCAGGAGTCCCTGCGCTCTGTGATTGCAGCAATGTCTCCAGGGGAGTTTCTTGCCTCCCTGGACCTTCAGGATGCTTATCTTCACATCCCTATTCATCCAGAGAGCAGGAGGTATCTCAGGATTGCCTGCCACAGGGGACACTTTCAGTTTGCAGCGCTCCCCTTTGGGCTGACTTCAGCCCCTCAGGTCTTCCAGAGGGTGTTGGGCTCATTGATAGCGGTGCTCCATCAGGATGGGATCAGAGTGACCCCCTACATGGACGATCTCCTTCTGAAGGCCTCCTCAGCGGAGCTTCTCCTTCAGCAATTACAGATGTGCATGCACACCCTGAACCGTCATGGCTGGATCCTAAATCTGGACAAGTCGGACTTGATTCCATCTCAGAGGCTTCTGTTCCTGGGTCTCCTGTTCGACACTCGCCAATGCATGGTGTTTCTTCCAGAGGACGTGGCTCACCAGATAGCTGTCAGAGTGGCTGGAATTCTGGACATGGACGAGATTCCAGTTCCGAAGTTGTCGTCCTTAGTGGGGAAGTTCATTTCCACAATCGAAGCAGTACCATTTGCCATGGCCCACTCCCGGGATCTTCAGAGGTTTGTGATCCAGACGTGCAAGACTCATCCAGATCATCAACATCTGTCTGTTTCTCTTCCTCCTCATGTCGAGTCGAGTCTGCACTGGTGGTTAGATCTCTCTCATCTCCTGAAAGGGAAATCCTTTCTAGTTCCTCATTGGACCACAGTCACTACGGATGCCAGCCTTCGGGGCTGGGGTGCAGTCTGGGGTCGCTTCAGTGCTCAGGGGAAATGGGGTCTGGAGGAATCCATGCTCTCCATCAATGTTCTGGAACTTCGAGCTGTCCGGCTGGCCCTGAGGCACTGGGAGTCTCAATTGACCGGTCTTCCAGTCAGAGTGGAGTCCGACAACGCCACGGCGGTGGCTTACATCAACAGGCAAGGCGGCACAAGAAGCGGTTCCGCCTGGTGGGAGGTCAAGGATATTTTGTCTTGGGCAGAAGATCACGTGCCTGTCATCTCTGCGGTTCATATTCCAGGCGTGGACAACGTCATGGCAGACTTCCTCAGTCGTCATACCGTCGACAGCGGAGAATGGACTCTTCACCCAGAGGTGTTTCACATGCTCACTCAACGGTGGGGGATGCCTGTGGTGGATCTGATGGCTACCAGACACAACAGGAAGGTTCCGGTGTTTTGCTCCCGGTTGAGGGACTCCCTTGCTCTAGCAGTGGATGCCTTGTCGATCCCTTGGGACTTCCCCCTGGCTTTCATCTTCCCTCCTCTTCCTCTATTGGTCAGAGTTATCCAGAAGTTGAAGAGGGAACGTTGCCCTGTCATCCTGATTGCTCCAAACTGGCCTCGCCAGTCCTGGTTTCCGGAATTGATGGCCATGTCAGTGAAGGATCCAATCCCACTTCCAGCCCGTCCGGACCTGCTTCTTCAGGGGTATCTGTGGAAAGAGGATGTTCACTCTCTCCGTTTGATGGCATGGCGGTTGAATCCTCGATTCTAGCAAAGAAAGGCTTTTCTCCTTCTGTGGTATCGACGATGCTCAGTGCTCGTAAGCCTGTGTCTTCAAAGATCTATCATCGCATATGGTCAACTTCCGTGACTTGGTGCTCTGACAAGAAGTTGTCACTTGACTTCCATCTTCCCACTGTCCTGGCCTTCTTGTAGGACGGTGTGGATAAGGGGCTCAGTCTGAGTTCCCTCAAAGTTCAGACTTCTGCCTTGTCTGTGTTTGTGTTTTTCCAGGAACGGATTGCTGTCCTTCCTGATGTGAAAGTCTTCTTCCAGGGTGTGACTCATGTTCGACCTGCCTTTAAGAGTCCTGCTCCCCAGTGGGATCTCAATTTGGTGCTGGGAGTTCTTCAGCGACCACCGTTTGAATCCTTGGCTTCCATTCCATTACGTCTTGTGACTTGGAAGATGGCCTTCCTCTTGGCTGTTGTGTCAGTGCGCCGGGTAGCAGAGTTACAGGCCTTGTCTTGTAAACCTCCTTACCTGGTGTTCCACAAGGATAAGGCTGTGCTTCGCACTACCAAGGAATTCTTACCCAAGGTTGTGTCTGAGTTTCACATCAATCAGGAGATTGTGGTTCCCTCTTTCTGCCCTAATCCTTCATCTGACAAGGAAAGAGATCTCCATCTGTTGGATGTGGTGCGTTGCCTCAAGTTTTATGTTCATCGCACCGAGTCTATCAGGAAGTCTGACGCTCTATTCGTCATTCCTGAGGGGCCTAGGGCAGGAAGACCGGCTTCCAAAGTTACCATTGCCTCTTGGATTAAGGCTACCATCCGTGAAGCCTATAAGTTGAGGAATAAGCATGTTCCCTTCCGGGTGACTGCCCATTCCACCAGATCTATTGGGGCCTCTTGGGCCTACAAGAATCAAGCTTCTGCTGATCAACTGTGCAGAGCGGCCACTTGGTCCTCTGTGCACACCTTTTCTAAACACTATCGAGTTGATGTACTGGCTTCGGCTGATGCCAGTTTTGGAAGGAAGGTCCTGGAGGCAGTCTTGCCTGTGTAGGTCTTCCGCTCTGTGATCCTTAGTGCTTCTTTACTGTTGAGCCCGGTTGGCTCTAGTTCCGTGTGCTGTGTTAGTTCAGGGATTGTTCCCTTGGTTGGTGTCCGTTGACACTTACAGTTTGGGCTATGTTATCAACTGGTCATAACAGTTCTAGTGACTTGGGCCTTGCGCCTGGTCCTTGCCTTACTTCCCGCCTCTGGATCAGCTCAATGTTTGTACATCCCAGAGTACCAGTGACCTGTATTGGACGACAGTGAAAATAGGATTTTAGTCTTACCTGTTAAATCCTTTTCACTTAGTCCATACAGGTCACTGGTCTCCCACCCTGTCAAGGGACCAGTCTTGGCTCTCCTGTGGCATTCAGTGGGAGACCGTTCGGGCATGCTCACAGGAGTCTTTCTTTTTGCTTACCTGAGGTCAGTTTTAGGGTCTCAAATCAATCTAAAGTGGCTCTGGCCAGAAGGTGGCTTAAGTAAGAGGGGAGGCTCCGCCCCTTGCAAATTATTTGCATAGTTGTTCCTGCCTATTAAAGGGGACTTACGCCTCCCAGAGTACCAGTGACCTGTATGGACTAAGTGAAAAGGATTTAACAGGTAAGACTAAAATCCTATTTTTGTTTATTTCAGGGACCATTTTTGTTATTCCCAGTTGCTGTAATGCTAGTTCTGATTGCAAGCAATAAAAAACAGTTTTGCATACTGTGCCTTTTGTTGTTCATTTGTAGCCATTTTGTTTTTGTCCACTCTTATGATATTGGAGGAATAATCTAGCTTTTACAGAAATTGCATGCATCTCAATTATGTATTAATTGCATTATTTTCTGCCCACTTTTGTTTGTTTTGTTTTTGGAGTGCCCTCTGCTAGTCTCCTTTTTCCCTCAGTCAGCACCTGATGCTGTGATCCAGTTCGAGTTGCCCTTCCCAGTTAGTCTCAGAGGAATAATAGTAGTTATACTTTTTCAGTGGAGCTATAATATTTTACACTGCTTCTACATTACTGCTATGTTACTATACTTTTCCATACAACTGCTCTGCTATTGTTTTTTTATTCTGATCTTCAGTCTGCATTCATACTCTTGCTATTGGTCTACTTGTTTGGATTTTACCTACTACTGATGATCTATACTATAGCTTGTGGAGCTTCAAGTTGAGATAGTGTTATAGTAATTTCTCAAGTCCAATGGGGGACACAGCTACTCTATCTCCTTCCCCTAGTTTACCCTCATCTACTCTAGTGTTATTTAGTATGACCAGTAGATCAATAGTGGTGCCAAAACTTGCCTTGCTTATGGATCCCAACTCCAGATGGGGGGCATAATGTGAAGAGGCACTGATGTAGAGGGAGATGCCATTAGAGCTGCTCAAAGTAAACCGTAAAGAAATTACTGGCCGTGTCATTTTCTGCCTCCAGTACTCTTGCTCAAAGCTTAAATCCACTTGCCCGGAATAGAGGCAGATCACTACATCATCAGCATTTGTTTTCTGTTTAATTCAGAAGCTTACTTTTTTGGTTCTTACCTTTTGCTGCCAGTGTGTTTTTTCATTTCCTTGCATTATTATGTAAAAGGAAGAATGAATATATGCTGGGCCTCTTTGTAGTACAATAGTTGAAATATATGGAGGTCTACTAAGCAAGGGGCAGCATGTCTCCTGTGGGCCACATGTTTGCATGCTAGAAAGCAAGAATACCAATGACTTTCCTTTTTTGTTTTTTCAAAAAATCTTTGATTTCTATCACTGAAAGATGAAAACAAATGTGACAAGCAGACACTGAGAATGAATAAAATGAAGTAGTTTATCATTGCTGCTGGTGCCCCCTCAGTTGCTGCTAGTCATGTTTTTATCTCCCTTGTGCCACAGCAGAGAAGACCTTTCCATACTCCTATCAATCTGGTCCTGCCCACAGACAGTCTAGCACATTGGTTCTCAACCCATGCACTCAATGGCCACTCACAGGCCAGACTTAGGACTTTCCTTGCTGGAGCCCAAGTGTGTTGATCAGAGGCTCATTCACATTGATTAACTCACCTGTGCTCTAACAAGGAAATCCTCAAATCCTGGCCTGTTAGTGGCCACTGAGGGCACGGGTTTAGAAACATTGGTCTAGCACTAAATTGTCAGGCAACTCTTCTCTGCATGAGAAAAACCACTGTACTCCCGACATACGTTTTGACGTGGGCCTCCTCAGTAAGGTGTAGCTTGCAGCTTATTTCCCTACAGTGAGGAGAGTAAGGACCCCCTTGCCTTTTGATTTCCTTCAAGGCAGACTGAAAAATGAAGAGGACATTGAGAACAAATACAACAGGGCTTATAATTTTAAGTCTTTTGCTACTAGCCAGACCTGAAAAGTTACTCGCCACTGCAAGCCAAAACATACCCACCAGGGCTGAATTTCTACTCGCCAGGGCTAAATTTTCACTCGCCATTGGCTAGTGGCGAGTGGAAATTTTGAACCCTGAAATACAACATAGTAGTTTTTGCCTTGAGAATAATGTCTCTTCCGGATCTCCTCAGTCAAAATTTTCTCTCCTCTTTTCTGTTACAGAAAATAAATTTTTGCATTTATATTTCGTTTTAAAGGGGAACTTTCACCCCGCAATAACTAAATCTCCCCTTAGTGCTCACCTGGCGACTAGCTGCTTAGTAGCGCTAGTCGCCAGAAATCTTACCCCGTTCTCAAGATTTCTGCGTTTTAAAAGAGCAGGAAGCACGGACGTCTCTTCACAGTGACGTCCGTGCGCCTGCGCTGTCAGTCCCTTGTCAGTCCCTTGTGCACCGTACGGTGCACAAGGGACTGACAAGGGACTGACAGCGCAGGCGCACGGACGTCACTGTGAAGAGACGTCCGTGCTTCCTGCTCTTTTAAAACGCCGAAATCTTGAGAACGGGGTAAGATTTCTGGCGACTAGCGCTACTAAGCAGCTAGTCGCCAGGTGAGCACTAAGGGGAGATTTAGTTATTGCGGGGTGAAAGTTCCCCTTTAACTTTATTTTATTTTGTAGGCATTAAAAAAACATGAAGAATGATATAAGTCTTATCTTTCAAACTTTTATGGTTTAAGAGATATTCACAAACAAAGTATCCCCCCCCGTTCAACCAGATCAGAAGGGAGATGCCCAGGTAGACTGCAGAGAGGGACAATGTTCAATTAAGATAACAGAAAAAGCTGAAAAACTTGTCAAGGGGGGAAGGGCTTTCATTGTTTTCGTACAAAGAAAATTGTCCCCTTCTGTTATCTGTACTGTCATACAACCAGACTCACATCTGAGAAGAGATGGCTTACACTAGGTAAAAGGGGCGGGGAGGGGAACTTTGCTTGTGAATATCTCATAAACCATAAAGGTTTGAGAGATAAGACTTATATCATTCTTCATGTTTTTTTTTAATGACTACAAAATAAAATAAAGTTAAAACGAAGTATTACTATCCCTTTAAGTTGCAAAAGTATTCTCATGACAGTGACTAATGGATTTTAAGGCCTCAAATCAAAGCATGTCTGACTGTGGAAACAATTTCCTTTACGTGTACTTGAAGGTAGTAAAATGTATCTGTTCTGCTCAAGGATAATACTCTGTTTTACAAAGATCATATTAATGTAAATTAATGGACAATACAGTTATTGCTAGAAAGCTTTGATTTTTTTTTTAATTTACCTGTATGCATGTATTTTGTGATTCCGATAAATGGTTCAGTAAGCAGACAGATAACATAGAACAGCATGTCCTCCAAATGACAGCCAGATAGGCATTTTAATATATTTTTTTAAATTTTGCTATTCTGCCTGTAGTTAAATCTACATGTAAATGCCTCTTACCTTATTCAGACATTCTATTTGATATACCAACATGTGTTAACCTATTAGGTCAGATAAAAATGAACACTAACTGCTTCTACTAATTAAATTTTACCTTAATCTGAGCAAAAACCAAATCATAATGACTCCATGAATCAGTTCTGCCTCGTTGATTCTCCAAATTAATCTTGAATTGGTACCAGATATTCTGCCCATTCTTTTTTCCAGACTCCTGGATGACAAATTTCCAGCCACTGAAAGCAGAAAGATCATCAAAATAACATTGCCTCCCAAACACTTACTAACATAGCGATAGGCATACTTTTATTACGCTGAATAAGTCCATCATTATTGAGGAACACCACTTCTTCAGCAGGCTTCAGCTGTACAGAGCTTACAAGAGAAACTCTGTACCTTAAGGTACCAAGGAACGCCACTCCCCAATCGTAACAGCAAACTGGACAGACAGCGCACACTCACAGGCATCTTTTCTCCAATATGTGTGTGTGATATTGCCCGCTGGTGCTTGCCGAAGTTTTTTTCCTCATTAATGCGGGACGTATACAGCCTAATGAAATTATGCCTTCGCCTGTCTCTATGTTAGTGTTTGTGGGGGCAATGTTATTTTGTTGATAGTTCTGCTTGAAGTCTTTCTTATTTCTTAAGAACAACTCTGTGGGTTTGAAGTCCTGCAAAAAATATGTCCACCTCTGTGGACATGTTATCCAGTACTAATTAAAGATTAATTTGGGGGAACTAGTCCATAAAAGATTCACAGTGGCTATTGGGATTTTCTGGCCAGATTAAGGTAAGTCAGGAATTATTATTAGTTGTTGTTCCTTTATAGTAAAGTTTTTGAATTTGTATCTAATCCTCATCTCCATGAAAAAACCTTGAATGTTTTATTAAACCACCTATAGTTGTATGAGTTGTCTTCACTTCTTGGGGTTCCTGAAGCAGAGGTGGAAAAATTATGGGAGCTCGGGCTCCTTAAATGTCCTTCTTGGTTCCTAAATTTTATGAGATAATCATATGCATCAGTGTATTTGAATCCCTTCACTGGCGCCTAAAACTGTTAGCTGGCTCCAGTGTTTTCTTCATTTTTGTTCAACCCTGATATTTTGTTTACATTTTAGACTAACAAGTGTGTAGAGACCTCAAATCCCCCCCCTACACACACACTGCTAATGTGTATATTTTGTGTATATAATTTTTTTTGGGGGGGGGGGTTGGGGCTTGAACATTACTGTCTCTCAAACAGAAACTAAAGTATTAAGGAAATGCATACTAAAATAAACTTGCTAACTTTGTGTTGTCACTGATTTGATCAATTTTGTCTGCTGTTTGTATGGGACTTATAAATACTTTTGAATCTGCATAACCACTCCAGGGTGATCTACTTTCCACATCATTTTGAATTCATTAAAGCTATTTATTTTTATTTTTCATCAAAGCGAACGTTTTGAGATTATCGTCAGCCACATTGAGAGACCATTTATATATTGAAAGCTCAAGCACTATATATAAGGTGCCTATCACAGTGCTGTAGCGATCGCTTTTTACTGTTTTGGGTAGTATATATTTTTCTTGTCTTCCACACACACCCACACCTACTTTTATTAATGTGACTGTTTTCTCATGTTTGTTGCCTAAGTTGAAGGCTTACAGACTGTATATTTGTTGTGCACCCCAAATGTAATCAGATACTTCTAACTTTATATATTTTAGTTCTGTAAAATCTTCCTTACTATCCATATCAAAATGATTGAAATGTAAAGGTATTGTTCTTTCTCTGGCTCTGCAGGCCACTTGCCCTCTATTCTTTGTACTCATACCATACAACAATTCTTAGCATGCTAGCATACACCAATATTTTTGTTCTTTCACTGGGTGGTCTCTGTATTAACCATGCATTTTATATGTGTATTTAAGTACTTCATTTTGCTTTATGCCACCTGTATTTTAGTTGTCTGTCTAATAGGAAATCTGAAATGTGTCGTACAGGATGATATAGCTATCTTTACACTGTGTCCCAAAAAGAATAAAATGGTGTCACATGGTGTAATCAATAAAATATGTGGAATTAAAAAAAAAAAAAAAATGCTTCTTCTATAGGATATATAATATAAAATACATTACTAGAAGGTGAAAAAGGTGAAGACTAATCTACTATTCAAGCCCTATTAAAAGTGGACTTGTCACCTTGAATTTTTTTTTTTTTTTTTTTTTTTTTTTTTTAAAACATCATTCAAAACTGCCCATGTTTCATGGAGCACAACTGGCATATCATGAGATCAAAGTATGAATATCTCTTTAACTGTGCATTTGTGTCTTTTGGCTAATATTACACATAGGCAGTTTTTAATGATGTTCTCAAATATGTAAACTTGAGTCAAGGTGACAGGTTTACTTTTAAATGTGTGAATTTGGGAAATATTTTGTCCCCTATGATACAGTTGGTTTGATCCAAAATGACCATTATTTATCTTCCTAAAAACCGCATCTAATACTAACCTATACATCCCACATAAGAGACGAAAATAAGCAGTCTTTCATTCACAAAATAATATTTTATTATTCTCACAAAATAAACATACATTGTAATTTGTTAAAACAAAGTTTATAATAAAAAAAAAATGGGATTTATGCCCAGGATATTAATTAAAAACCTCTCAACTGTTCTAAAGTAGCACCTAAATCTTATATAACTTTAGTTTATATCCTTTTTAGAAAAATGAACAGTAGGTATTTCTCATCTTCATAAACCCAAAGGTAATGTTTTTTTCTGCAAAATAAAGTTACAGTGGAACTGCTAGACACCTTATCATAGATGCCTTGTAGTTCACAGTCCCTGTATGGCAGCAGAATAAAGTGTCATGTAGAATAAAAAGCTAATCCTTTATTTCTAAGGCCCCTTCTGCTGCATTGACCATTCATAGTCACGCATTGAAATCAATGTACTCTGGGAAAATATATGTCCAGCTTTAATTTCCTGTGTTTCACTTGTCATTGATTTTTACTAGCCATTGGCTTGGGAATGGTTCTCTTCTTTTTTTAGTAAAACGACAAATATTTTATGCATATAATACCTGTGCCAGTTACCATATAAAGACCTATGGGGCATGCAGTGAGTTGCAGACACTTTTTTTTTTTTTTTTAAAGCATTAATTATTTATACAATCCTAGCAAAATATTTGGTAGTGTGGCTGATGTACTAGGAAGTACTAGGGCAATTCTAGGCCAACCCAACTGCAAATAAAAAAAAAAATCCCATTGAGGTTATTGGGGATTATCACAAGTGAAGGCTATAGGCCCTGCTGAGACAGCTGGCAGCGTGTAGGAGTGAAAGGGTTAACAATACCAGACCCCTGGTTACCTGTTACTAGTCCTAGCAACCACCAAATTAACCCCTGAAATCCCTCCTGCACTATCACCCCAGCACTACAATTTGCTGCGACCACCAAGACTTTATATCTGGGCGTCTTAGGTTACCCCAAACACAACAGAATTACAGTATAAAATCACCTTAAAAATCAGAGATATATAATTAACCTTTTAGTAACGTGTGCCACCTGAGCTTCCTTCAGAGTAGTGAATTCATATTAGAGACCAGAGACGAGCTGATTAATTGAACATTTAATCTGAAAAAAAGGATTCACAGTTCTGGTTACAAAAATACAGAAATAAAGGACATAAATAAAGATTACACATTGGCAAAACAGTCCATAAAATAAAATGGGAGAAACACAAGAAATCCTCAAATACAATTACCGATATTTTAAGAGTCCTTGTGGGTAACTTTGGATGGTAACAGTTCTCCGTTCCAGTTTTCACAAAGAAATCCGCTGTTTTTATCCAAAAACCCATATTAAATACTTTCCACAGTTCCTTCTAAGAGGTCAAACCCCCTGGGTGTTACCTGGGGGAGGTTTGGCCTGACAGTTTACAGCCCACTCAATCAGACCTGTCGGAGATGTTATCGCAGAATTCTACCTGAAAAATCATAAGGCTTCCCAAAACATTCAACCCACAGCACACCTCTATAATGTTATAATAATCATATTCCTCATATCTGTGTGAATATCTGGACACCAAACATGTTGGGTCTAACTGGTTGCAAGGTGGCTATTCTTGTAACTCTTAGGAGGAACACCTTCCTCTGGCAGGTTCGGTACCCTCCAAAAGGGTAAAACCTGGGCATTTTAAATATATAGTTTTATGGAACCATTTTACCCTATATATACATGTTCTCCCTATTTCGTAATATGTGGCTGCCCCCTGGATGAACCCCATCAAAGCAGAGGGCCCAAGACCTTTTATGACCCCTATATCCTGCTCTGGCGATACTCATTCAGTTTCTTGTGATGTTATCTACTCAGCTAATTTTATGGCCTAGGACTGGTGCACTTTGAATAACATACAAATACAAAACAAGCAAACGAATTATGGCCGACCAGAGGCATGCCTTGGCATGACAGGGATTTTAAATCCTTTGAATTCTAGAAAGGTCTATTTCACAATGCATTGCAAGCCTCCCTCATAGTTAAAGGTTTAAAGACCCAATTTAATCAATGGAATTTTGTCACCAATGGTGCAGTGGTTTGCTCTAGAATTGCCCCAGTTCTTCCAGTTATTATTTGTTTCCCAATAGGGGAGGCATAAATCTGCCCCAGATTTGAACCGGTGCGACTTAGCCTCATTATCAAATATTTTTCTACTATTGTATAAAACATTAAGGAAAGATAACCTATTATTTTGATGTTACATAAAGTTAAATTGTGTATACTTTTTTATTGTTTTTTTTTTTTTTTTTTTTTTTAATCTTCACCTATTATTTTTTTTTCACTCCATACGGGGCCTTATTCATCAAGATAAAGACAAACCAGTTTTGGAATTGACAAACTGTAAGCTGGTGGGATGGTTCAATTGGTTAAGGCACCTGCTGTATAATCTGTTCAAATTATAAGGTCACAGGTTCTGGTCTCAGCCTTTCATCCTTCCGAGGTAGATAAAACGAGTACCATTAAATTAGGTAATATCTATACTCCCAGGACATACTTGAAAATGGGACACAATCTCAATGTATCCTTCCTGGTAAAATAATTTGAGATTATTATTAATTTCCCTACAGGAGAATAAAACGTCCTCAAATTCTTCTTGATTTACGTGGGGCTTTTAACCTCCCTGAATTCTCCAAGTGATTTAAAGGCCTTTTTTCCTTTTGGTGCATTTGATTTACCCCAGAATTGCACCACTTCTTTTTCTTGTTAAATTATGTGGTATTATATTGGATATATATTTACGTGGACCCTAGCAGCCAATAGAATAGCCAGGTTTCCTGGATACTAGTCAGAAGGGGGACATGCTTTAATTTGTCACCCACCTACATCTAACATTACTCAGCATAGAATGGTCCTTTTCTATCCACATTGATTGACAGGTCCTTCCTATCCGCATTGATAAATACTGGAAGGCCCTTTCTGCATTGTTCAACATTACCGTAGAGACTGGCGGCAAATTCAAGCATGCCACCCAACAGACTGGTCTCTGGTAAACATGACTGTTCTGTTACTGTGATGTAAAGGGAGGGAGGGAGTGGGGAAGAGAGAGTGTTGCTTTGTTTTTTCCGCATGTTAAGATAAAAAGATCGGGGCTTGCCCTGTTTGCAGGAAAATAATGTATTTTGAATTTGGCATGTCTGACTTAATGCTACCTGGGAAGGAGGGCAGCAGAGCCCTCCTGGCAGGGGATGAGCTATTAATGACTTTGGGTGTGCAAGTAAAATGCCGGCGCAAGGGCTAGGCATCATTGCCTCATCAGCAGTAGGATTGTCACAGGCAGTAGCAGAGCAGACTGTCTCTAAGCTTATAGGAGGTACAGGGCCAGGGCTGGGATGCCTCAGTCTTCTCTTGCTCTGAAATGAGTTTCACAGTCCTATGGTATTCAAAGGGTTAATGTGCCTGTAAATGTTGCTATGTCCCTGTGCTTTGCACCTGCTGCATCAGATGAAGTTTAATCCTTTGTGTATATAACCTGTTGCTTGACTAACACAACTATTTTTATTTCACAGTTGAATGACGGGGGAAAGGCAGCTCGAGCAAACATCGGGATTGGTGACGTAGTTCTTACAATTGCTGGTATAAGCACTGATGGAATGACTCACTTAGAGGCGCAGAACAAGATTAAGGCATGCACTGGATCATTAAATTTGACACTACAAAAGTAAGTTTATGCTCAACCTCCCCCACTTCCTTAGGTGTGCTACATTAATAACACTGTGATCCTATGTGTTTGTGAAAACTCATGAAATGTGGAATGGTAAATGAATAACAGTAAGTGCATCTTTTCTAGTCTGGCTCATAGAACAAATTGGTGCAATTCTGGCTCAAACCAACTGCACCATTGCGGACATTAAAAGATCCACAAATTCTCATTGATTTGAATGGGGTTTAAAATAATATAAAAAATAAATGTCCTGCTGTATAATAATTCTCTAAAACGTGTGTAACAACACACTCATGCACAGTAGAGACTTCTGCGCGTGCTGCAGTCATGTGCAGTAGAGACTGCCCGTGCCGCGGCTGAAGCGCGGGCAGTTTCTACTGAGCATGACTGCCCCACAACCAGCTGGCAGTGGCACTGTGGCCCGTGTAACGGGCTCTTAAACTAGTATATATATAATGTGTATGTGTTTAACAGAGGTGTACAAAAGAGAAGGGAAAATGAGAATCAATTAAAAAATAAGATTTCTCTGTCGTCCAATACAGGTTACTGGTAACTTTGGGTAGGCGATCCACCCCTTTAATTGTAGGCAGGAACAATTCTAGAATTGTATGCAGGGGGTTGAGCCTACCTTCCATCTTTGTCTGCAGCTAGCCAACCAGCTCCAGAAAGGTTTGTTCCTTGGTGAAGACAAAGGCAAGAGAATAGTTATGCTATAGTTTTAGAATTTGTTTTATTTTTCTGTTAGAAATGGAATACCAGCATTAGGCGGATTACCATAACTGACAATGCCCTTAGATGTGGCTAGCTCAGTAACTAGATGCTTTTTGTGGACCTTAAGCCCTGGGGGGGGGGGGGAGATCCTGGCTACAAGTTCTTTCCTCAGGAGTTGCCCACTGAGGCTTCTTCTTAATACATGGTAGTCTGAAGACAGAAGATCTGCAGGAAAGGTGAGCAACCCTTTGAGTGCTGCAGGTCCACATGTCCCACAGTGCCCCTCCGCACAGGGTTTTTTTCTTGGAGTTCCTATTGCACACTCCTGCACTCATTGGGTCTATCTGTATGTCTGTTGGGTGTTTTGGAGAAGGTTTATGTGGTACTTTAACCCTTTAGCTGCTGTTTTTTCATCTTTTGGGGGGTTTTCTGACACTTTTCCTACTGGTTGTGTTTTTTGGGTATTCTAACCTGTTCTAGGGATGTTTCATGCGTTTTTATTTTGTAAAATTTGAGTTCTGGCGCGCTTTACCGCATAGGAGCCGTTGCGCCATTCACTTCTATGAGACTGTACAGTTTGGGGCATATCTCTGCAACCGCTTAACCTAGCAACTTCAGAGATGGCTCATTTTTCTTGTCTGCCCTTCTGCTATCATCCGGTTCATATTTCTAGTGTGTTGGGGGGGCTCAGGTGGCTTCGGGCACTGTTTGGGTACTTTTTCTGGGAAAACTACATTTCCCATGAGTGCTTGCTTCGCGTGTTCGTTTCTGATTTGGCTCCCGCCGCGGCAGCCATTTTGTGCTGTATCCTACGCAGGGCTAGGACTCTCCTTCTCTCCTCTGCTGATAAACCCTTTGCCTACCAGATAAGTCTAGTTTAGCGATTTCTGGGGTGAAACTTTAATCCTACACACTGTACTTGGGTGATTTCTTTTATTATAAGGTTATTTGACACTGTGAGAATGTCTATATCTTAGAGTTTGGGGCCAGACCTAAGACTAAGGATGCTGGGGTCTCTGTATCCCCTGTTGCGCATTGCTGTTCCTATCATTCAGGGTTACCTAGAGAATTCTCAGGTCATTCATGCCCAGCATGTTCTGATGTCCCTAAGAGTCTCCCAGGGACCTCCAGCCATACATTAGAGCCATTTTGGGTGCAAGAGTTCAAGGCTGCTACTAGGGACCTTAGGTCTACTTTGCAACTCTTTCCATCCCATTTACAGGGGGTCTTCCATTCCTGATAGACTCCCTCCTCCGTCAAGTCTTCCCTGCCAAAACCACAGGGAGTACCTGACTTATCAGATTCTTCTGAGGAGGAACTGCTGGATTCAGGTGTTGAGGAATGTTCTGCTGTGGGCTCCTCTCAGTTCTTTGGGGATCCCTTTGAGGCTGATCCTGAGCCCTCGGCTGAGGGCCTGATCAGGGCTGTTTTGACTACCCAAAACATTCCCGTAGTTCAGGAGGTTCCTTCTGATCCCTCTGATGTGTTTCAGGAGCCTAAAAAGCCCCTTACTTGCTTTCCACCTAACCCCACTCTTGACCACCTTGTGTCTGAAGAGTGGAAATCTCTTGACAGGAAACCTTCTGTGTCCAAGAAATTTGCCAAGCTTTATCCCTTCTCTGAGACAGCGCTTGGTCAGTGGGTAAATCCTCCCAAGGTGGATGCTCCTATGTCCAGGCTATCTAAGTCTACAGCCTTGCCAGTTTTTGATGTGTGCGCTCTGAAGGACTGGACTGACAAGAAACTTGAGGTCTCCCTGAAGTCCATTTTTGCCACTGCTGGTAGTGCCATGCATCCAGCATTCACTGCAGCATGGGTGAACCGGGCCATTGGGTCTGGACTGAACAGCTCACCCTGGTTGTCTGTCAGGGTGCTCCTACTTTGGATATGTTGCACCTTCTTGCCAACATTTCTGAGGCACAGCGCTATGTTTCTGCTTCCTTATTTGATGCCATCCGTTTAGTGACCAGGGTTTCCACCATGTCTTTGGTTGCCAGACGGGCTCTTTGGATCAAGATCTGGTCTGCTGACACTGCTTCCAAGAAAGCATTGCTTCCCTTACCTTTTCAAGGTACTTCTTTGTTTGGGCCAGATCTTAAAGATCTGATCAGTGAGGCCACTGGGGGTAAGAGTACCCTTCTACCTTTGGTCCCCAGGAAGAAAACGCTGCTTAAGCGTAATCTGTATTTTCGTTCCCTTCAGACTGAGAAACGTCCGGTGAACCACATGGTTCCCTCAGCTCTGCGTGCCTCCTCCAAGCCCAAACAGCAATGGAAGCCCAAGGTCTCCTCCAAGCCCAAGGCTTCCAAGCCTTCTTTGGCATGACTGACCGAACCCAGGTCCCCACTCTGCTGTGGGTGGCCGTCTGCATCACTACCACAGCGTCTGGGAGGATTCAGTGGCGGACCCATGGATTTTACAGGTGGTGGCGGAAGGATACAGGATCCCTTTCATCTCTCTTCCTTCCTTTCGTTTCTTTCCTTCTCATACGTCATTCATGGACGACCTGCTTCTGAAAGCCCCCTCTGTGGAACTTCATCAGCAGGTTCAGTTATGCATTCACGCTCTCACCTATCATGGGTGGATCATCAACATGGACAAGTCAGCTCTTGTCCCATCCCAGAGTCTGGTCTTCCTGGGCCTTCTCTTCGACACTCAGAAGAGCATGGTGTTTCTCACGGACGAGGTAGCACACCAGATCGCTCACAGGGTTTCTGCGGTCCTGGCTCAAGATCCAGTTCCAGCCAAGAAGCTGTCCTCTCTACTGGGGAAATTCATCTCCACCATAGAAGCAGTCTCGTTTGCCATGACACACACCAGGGAACTCCAGAGGTTTGTGATCCAGGTGTGCAAGGGTCAGCCGGAACTTCTGAAGATGTCAGAGTCCTTCCCTCTTCATGTGGTAAAGAGTTTGTCGTGGTGGCTCGACCTCTCCAATCTGCTTAAGGGCAAGTCCTTCCTGGTATCCTTCTGGACCACGGTGACTACAGACGCCAGGCTCTATGGCTGCGGAGCGGTCCTGGGTCGCCTGAGTGCTCAGGGTCGGTTGTCTCCGGAGGAATCTGTCCTTCCCATCAACGTGTTGGAGCCTCGGACGATATTTCATGCCCTTCGGCATTGGATATCTCAGCTGGAAGACTGTCCAGTTCTGGTACAGTGCGACAATGCCACGGCCATGGCTTACATCAACAAGCAGGGCGGAACAAGAAGTCTCACCGCTTGGGTAAAGGTCAAGGCTATTTTGTCCTGGACAGAAGAACACGTTCCTGCCATATCCGCAGTGCACATTCCTGGTGTAGACAACATCAATGCGGACGTCCTCAGTCGACACGCGATGGACAGCGGAGAGTGGGAACTGCACCCAAAGCTGTTCACCCTCATTCTTCAGAAGTGGGGGTCTTCCTTACATCGACCTAATGGTGAAAAGACACAACAGGAAGGTTCCGAGGTTCTGCACTCAGTGGAGTGACCCTCTAGCTCTGGCGGTGGATGCAATGTCCATTCCTTGGTTGTTTCCTCTGGCCCATATCTTTCCTCCCCTCCCAATGTTGCACAGAGTGTTACGTAAATTGCGACTGAAACGCTGTCCAGTCATTCTGATTGCTCCATACTGGACTCTCCAAGCTTGGTTTCCGGAGTTGCTGGATCTGTCAGTGGTGGAGCCTTTCCGGCTCCCTTGCCGTCCAGATCTTTTAAAGGGTTACCTGTGGAAGGAGGATATTCATCGGCTAGCTTTGATGGCTTGGAAATATTGAAGAAGAAAGGCTTCTCTTCTGGGGTGGTGGCTACTATGCTCAGTGCCTGCAAACCTGTTTCTTCCAAGATCTACCATCTTGTCTGGTCGACCTTTCTATCTTGGTGTGCTGACAAGGACCTGTCTCAGGAATTTGATCTGCCTATGGTCCTGGCCTTTTTGCAGGACAGTAAGGATAAGGGCCTCAGTTTGAGTTCCCTTAAGGTTCAGACTTCTGCTCTCTCTGTTTTCTTTCAGAGGCGCATTGCCATCCTTCCTGATGTCAAGGTTTTCTTCCAGGGCGTTGCTCATACTCTGTAACGGTTTGTTTGACACACAGACACAGTAGGTTTGGATAAAACACAGTTTTATTAAACAATTAAGATTACAATAACCCTCACAGGTCCTGTAATATACACTTAATATAGTACAGCCACAAGATAGGTTAAATATAGGTAAGCCCACACAGGTCCAGTATAAGTATAGAGTCCATAACACATTATACTGACACAGGTCAGGCGGATCTTGAAAGAGTCCCAGTGTATCGGTACTGCATGGGTTAATAGCAGCCAGTGAGTGTAAAAAGTCCCATGTGTGGTAAGGCCTGTTAAGAAGCTCACCTAGGGTTGAGAGCTTAAATACGAGTAACGCCCAAGAATAAGTATACCAGGTAATGGTGAACTGCTTTAGCAGTAACGGAGGCTGAGCAACCTGAGCACTGCCGGAGCAGTAACGGAGACTAGGCCAAGTGAACACTGCCGTAGCAGTAATGGAGACTGAGTGACATGAACACTGCCGTAACAGAGACCAGGCAACTAGAGCACTGCCGTAGCAGTAATGGAGACCAAGCCACGAGAGCGCTGCCGTAGCAGTAGTGGATACTAGGCAACAGGAGACTGCCTTAGCATAAATGGAGACTAAGCCCTTGGATACTGCTGTGGCATAAACGGAGACTGAGCAACTGAGGTTCTGTCGTGGCAATAACGGAATCTGAGCCACAGGGGCACTGCCGTAGCAGTAATGGAGACTAGGCCACTTGCCCTCTGCCGTAGGAGTAACGGAGACTAGGCAACTGGAGACTACCATGGCAGTAATGGAGACTGAGCAACTGAGCACTGCCGTGACAGTAACAGAACTGAGCAACTCGCCCTGGGAGGCACCCAGCCGGGATCGGATAGTAAGACAAGCCAATAGGAATGTCGCCGGGGCGACACAGAGGCAACCGAGACCAAGACTGCACAGCTGTAACAGACAGACCGGTAGGGGCATGCAGGGAGGCAGCAGCCCAACCGGGCGGGTTCACACGGAGCAGGAACATCAGCCAATCCAAGTCGGTACACGGAGCAGAAACGTCAGCCAATCCGGGTTGGTACACGAAGCAGGAACGTCAGCCAATCCGGGTTGGTACACGAAGCAGGAACGTCAGCCAATCCAAGTCGGTAAACGAGCAGGAACGTCAGACAATCCGGGTCGGTACATGGAGCAGGAACGTCAGACAATCCGGGTCGGTACACTGAGCAGGAACGTCAGCCAAGCCGGGTCGGTACACGGTGCAGGAACGTCAGCCAAGCCGGGTCAGTACACAGGAGATAAGCAGAATGGTCAGGCAGTCCGGGTCAGGCCGGGTTGATACACTGAGAGCAAACAGTAATCAGGAACAAGCGCTGGTACTGGAACACCACGAAATGGCACCGGAGAAGTGGCAGAACCCAGTATTTAAAGGCAATCACAGTACAGCCAATAGGAGAGAGCAGGAGTGTAGACTGACAGAATGTCGCTGAAAGAGCACGGGCACCGTGATATACTCGTCCTGCCCTCAAGAATCCCACTCCTCCGTGAGATCTTAACTTTGTTTTGGGCGTTCTTCAGCGCCCTCCATTTGAGTCCTTGGCTACTATTCCTCTATGCCTGTTGACGTGGAAAATGGCCTTTCTCCTGGAGATTGTGTCCGTTCACCCTGTCGCGGAGGTACATGCTCTGTCCTGTAAATCTTTTTTGGTGTTTCACAAGGACAAGGAGGTGCTTCACACTTCTCAGGAGTTTCTTCCGAAGGTTTTGGAGTTCCACATCTGTCAGGAGATTGTGGTGCCATCTTTCTGCCATGACCCCACCTCTGACAAGGAGAGAGATCTCCACTTGTTAGATGTGGTGCGTTGTCTCAAGTTTTATGTACATCGCACTGAGTCTGTCAGGCAATCTGACGCACTGTTCGGCATTCCTGAGGGTCCCAGGGCAGGAAGACCTGCATCCAAAGTGACTATTGCTTCTTGGATCAAGTCCACAATTTGTAAGGCTTACGGGTCACGGCTCATTCTACAAGATCAATTGGGGCTTCTTGGGCTTACAAGAATCAGGTCTCTGCTGATCAGTTGTGCAAGGCTGCCACTTGGTTATCTGTGCACACCTTTTCGAAGCACTACCGTGTTGATTTGCTGGCATCAGCTGCCGCCAGCTTGGGAGGAAGATCCTGGAGGCAGTTTTGCCTTTTTAGGATCTTCTTCGGTTCTTGGTGCTTCCTTCACTTTTGAGCCCTGTTGGCTCTAGTTCAGTGTGCTGTGTAACAGTTTGGGGTGTTGTTACTCCTGTTCGGTGTCCGTTGTTACTTCATTGTTTTGTTGGGCTATCAAGCATTTGTCGTGCTGCAAAAAAATGTAAATTGAAAATGCCCATATGAACCTAGCTGTAAACTATACACCTACTGCTCTTTTGGTTAACCCTTTGCGTCAAAGGGGTATGCAACGTATTACAGAACAATGCGTTGCGTACCCCTCTGGCACTCAAAGGGTTGATATAACACATAGGCAAGTTTAAATTATGGTAAGTTTTCAAGAATGAAAGCATAAATTCAAAGAGAAGGATCCATTGAAGGACAATTTAGAAGCAAGTTAACTACAACATAAGAAAAACGAAAAGGTCCATTAAATTAAAATATAATTTTAACTCTTGAATGACATATCAATTTGCTGTTGTAATCCTCTCTAGCATTCAAGGTGTAAAAAGCTCCATTTTAAATAAACTCTCTAGTAGCTTTGCAAATATAGCCCAAGGTATTTTTCTCCATTTTGAGGAAGGAGAGACTGGAATGCATTGTACTCTGTTTTAATTTATGAAGGGAAGCAGACATTTTAAAAGTACTGCACAGTAGTAGAAAGCTGAACATTAACCTAATAGGACTGGGGATTTCTGCAAGGGAGGTCTGAATTTGAGGTGGCACGCACCTTGTTGTAGTGCAGATGAGACACCCTTTGTCTATGGCAACATTGATACTATAGGGTTTTTTACTTGAATCCATGTAAATTAGGAGAAAAGACCCTTCTAAAAATACCTCGGGATTACACATTGCAATTGTGCACAATTCTGTTCTATCGAGATAAAACAAGTACAATGATTTTGAACTAGTATTTTTATAATTGGCATTTTCTAACTTTTTCACACAGCACAGTGAGGCTGAGGTACTAATGAAAAGCATTGCAATTCTGGGGCAAGCCAACTGCCCCAAAGGGGGCAAATACACATTTCCACTGACTTGTATGGGTCTTTCAACCCCTTAATTTCTAGGAAGGTCTCCAAGGCATGGCAGTGCAATGCGCTTTAGACCTCTCTAGCACTCAAGGGGTTGAAACGTCCATTTAAATGGACACCAATGTCTAATATTAACTGTTTTTTGTAGATTTAAAAAAAAAAATTGTGGCACAAAACCCATCTCTCAGACCTTTATGGTTTGAGAGAGATTCGCATCTAAAGTTCCCCCTCCTCTTTCAGCTGTAAAGCTGACATCAGGAAATTCGAGTTGGCCAACTCGAGTCAGCTCTTCAGCAGAGCCAGAATTTATTTAAGAATAACTAGTTCACTGGAACAGTCTACGAAGTGTGCTTGCAAACCAAGCAGGGCCACCGGCTGGTCCCTGGACCAGAATCTCCTGATGTCAGTAGAACTCTGACGTCAGGGGAGGGGGGGGGGGACTTTAGATTTGGATATCTCTCAAACCATAGAGGTTTGAGAGATGGGATTTGGCCACATAATCTATTTTTTTTTAATCTACAAAACATAAAGTTATTATTGGACATTAGTGTCCCTTTAAATCAGAGGGAGTTTGAGAATGTTTATTTGTCCCCACAGTGCAGTTGGTTCGCGCCAAAATTGTTAATTTCTGCTTGGTGCATCAGGTTCAGTTCCTGCATATAGCAGACACCCATTGATATCAGACTGGGGGCTGCATTTATGTTAGTCTCTTGCGAGTCATCTGTTCTAAGAGTAGACATGCCTAGTGGTGGTGATTTCCCTTTAACTGATGTTCTAAAACCACATGTAGCAGCTGAGTATTGCTCTCTGTATCTTCTTTGATAAACCTAAATTGAAGGCAGATGCTGGCTCAGCTGAATGCATTATCACTTTTTGAGTACCAGGATTCCCAGGTTTTCAAACGTTTTTTTGTAAACTTTGGAGACAGTTGATGATTTGCACACTGGTAATAAAATGAAATGTCTGTAAATCTGGGAGCCATTCTAGGGGGCTTACGCATAAAAGAAAGTGTAGTAATTCCAGGGCAAATATCTACACCAGAGAGAGAAAAACTAAATCCCAAATCACCATTGATTTAAATAGAGCTTTTAACCGGGTGAATGCTAGAGAGAGATCTTCAACAGATTATTTCACAATGCATTGGAGACTTCTAGATTTCAAAGGGTTAAAGCCCCATTTAAATTGGTGGCAATATTTATTTCATCCTTTAAAGGGTGCTTGGTCTGTCCTAACTATTGCTTTTATATGAAAGGCCGAATGGGCGTTATGTATAAAGGCAAGGTGGGGAATTCTAGAACAAGCCAAATGCTCCAGAGCTAAATACAATTCTTAGGCAATTGGGGACCCCAGATATGGGGGATAACATTATACACAATCTTTCATTCTACATTCATCTGCACAGGCAGCTGCTGCTCAGACTTGGGACAATGCTCCACTCCACCTGTGTTACACAGGCATGCTACTTACTGTCTGTTTGGAACCAGACTTGTGTTGGTGGGTTTCGGGAGCTAGATTTATTAGGGTTTATTAGTAACTTAGAGGGGGAGGCAGGGAGGTATTGGTTCACACCTAGATGGTTAAGTTATAAACTTTGGACAATAGCTTTATAATGCATCTTTCGTCCTGTTAACAACAAAAACAATAATATGTAAAATGTCTACTGTATCCGTGTACAAATGCATATACCATTTATGCCCTCAACAAGGACATCTTCTAAAAAATACATAGTATTCCTATTCAATTCATTCTTTATAATTGTTTCTCAATGCTTTGGGGACATTTCTGTCATTCAGGGACTAAACACTCCATTTCAGTTAGGGGATTTTTTTCCCCCTAGGGTGCAGTTGGTTTACCCCAGAATTAAATCACTTATATGCACAATGCCCAGTCTGTTAAATACCACTCATCGTGAAATGTTGTCGTGAGGCACTGCATTAACTTTCAAATGGAACTGCTGCACCGCACAGACAAAAGGCATCGAAGAAGCAGTATAAAATCGAATACGTTTATTGGTTTCAAGTAATAAAAAGTTACCACGTCTCAGACATCAGTTCAGTCTCAGGTCTAACAGCAGCAGATGGCACAATCAACACGTTTTGCGTAACACACGCTTATTCATGACTGCACTGCATCCCAGGCAAGTAACCTCAGCCAGCCAATGATTGGATAGATAGGGGCAGATGTCAGGAGGAGGAGCGGTTTTAAGTTGCCTGCCCTTGTTGCATGAGGAGTGGAGCGGAGAACCTGTTCGCTGGCCAGTGTTGGCTGGTAAGTGTATTCATTTTTCGTTTAACCCTTTGATTGCTAGAAGGAGTATGCATTGCAGTGTGTTGAGGTTGCTTACCCTTCTGGCACTCAAAGGGTTAATGCAATGTACTTTTTTTTTTTTTTTTTTTTTTTTTTGCCCCTGGGGTTCAGATCTCCGGATTATATTTTAAAAGTTCCAAGCTATGTCCAGTTTGCAATCCCTTCAGGACATGAACTACTCCCTGAGTCAGATCACCAACCTGTGACACTGGAATGCAGTGGAAATGTAGTGCAGTACCCACATTTAACCTCCAGAAAACAGGACAAGTGTTCTGAAAGCAAAAAGAAAATCCTCACTTATCTTAATGTGGGCAGAGAATCCTAATTTCCACTTCTATTTTGCATGGATTGGTTTGGTTATATTAATATTTGATAACATGATTTATCTTGCAGGACTCAAAGACCCCAAACTTATGTCACTGAAAGCTTCTAAAGAACTGCTAACAAATCATGTCTGCATTCACAAACCTGATATCCAGTGCTAGTTAAACATTAATATTGTGGAACCAGTCCCTGTAGAAGTGAATCATAGTATGCATTAGGATTCTTTGCGCAAATTAGATAAGCGAGGGTTTATTGATTGAGTGTGTAGTGATTGTTTAACACTTTGGTTTGAAGAGATGTGTCCTGTGCGTTGTAGAGTTGGTTATGTTGTGCTTTAAAAAACAACACCCATAAAATCACAATCCACTCTGCAGTCCTTTCTTTTATACATCATTGTGCCAGGAGGAGCTAAATAAATCAGTTAAAACTCTTATTTTGAATTGCTTTCTCTATACACTGTTTTTACAGAAGCTAGACCAAAGAACAGGCTCAAACACAGGATTTCCTGAGAGGGGTTTACAAAATTTTAAATGAAAGATATTAAAAATGTGCCTTTTTTTTCCAGCAGGCTGGATGAAATACATTTTCATTGCACTTCACTCTTATGACCACCAGGATGTATTTCACCTTGTGAAATACACAGCAGGAAGTCGGGAGCTCATGGAAAACAGCTGCAAACCCAACACGCATACAAAAATAATTCTAGGCATATATTTTCTCAATGATTGTGTTCACCAACTGTTTTTTCTTCTTTGCACAGAGCTGTCATAGTCCAAAACTATTAAATAGACCCCTTACAATTTGCTTTGTACAAGTCTGCTATTGAAGGTCCCACAAAATAGACCAGGCTTGGGCAACATGTAATGCTCCAACTGTTGCTACATTACAGTATCCATCTTACTCAGACGGCTAACAGTTGTTGCCTGAGGATGATGGAAATTGTAGTCCAGCATCTGGACAAGGTTCCCTATGCAGAACAGTAACAACTATTTTTCATTATTGGGTGGCAAACCATTCTTTCCCTAAAATGATGGAACAAGAGGTTCATCTACCTTTTTCAACTTTGTTTTTAAGACTTTTTACATAGTAACATAGTAAATTAGGTTGAATAAAGACACAAGTCCATCAATTTCAACCTTCTCCTCATACCCCAGTAACTGAGAATTTTATAGCTTTCCTGCTATCAATTAAATTACTCTTTATCATACCTTTCTGATCAGCCTACTGATAAACAGTATAAATCTGAATGTACCCTTTTGAAAGAAATGTATCTAATCTTCTCTTAAATGTATCCATTGTATCTGCCATAACCACCTCCCTGGGCAATGAATTCCACAATTTAACATAATCTGTGGGCATTTGGTGGATTTGAGGGCAATATATGCAGCCATTGGGGAGTATCTGGTTGCCTGTCACTGCTCTAGCTGGAGTGGACTACAAGACCTACGAGGGGGTGCTGGTAAGTAATGAGCCTTACCCAGAAAAAATTGAGCTAGGAAGCTGTAACTGCCACACTAGTCTACATATTCCCCCAGGAAGTCAATGCACTTGTGACATCTGTCCTGCAGCTTCTTAAGTCCCTGTAAATAAAATTCTTCCGACTGCTGGTGTAACCACTCATTTGCAGCATTATTTGCCTCCGCAACACTCCCAAATCGTTGTCCCTTTAGGTGTTTTTTGGGATTGGGAAACAGATGATCGTCAGAAGGAGCCAGGTTGGGCGAATAGGGTGTATGGGGCATCACTTGAAAGCCTAAAGAGGTCAATTTTGCCATTGTATCACCTGCAGTGTGTGATGAGGCGTTGTCATGCAACAGGTTGACACCTTTGGAAATCATTCCTCTACGTTTTTCCTTGATGTTTTGCCTCAATTTCATCAACAAAGCACAGTAATATGTTGCATTGATGGTTGAACCCTTTTGGAAGTAGTCCACCAGTAGAACTCCCTTCTTATCCCAAAAAACTGTTGCCATTTGATGCTGCACTGACCTTTGCACACGGAACTTCTTTGGCCTGGGGGAACCACTGTGCCTCCATTCCATACACTGTTCCTTTGTCTCAGGATCATAACAACAGATCCATGTCTCATCACCAATTACCAGTTTGTCCAGGAAATCTGACTCATTTCTTGGAAAATGTTCCAAAACAGCCACCGATGTCTCCACACGTCTCCTCTTTTGTTCGGTTGTCAAAAGTTTTGGGATCCACTTTGCTGCAACCTTTCTCATTTCCAAGTTGTGGATAATGGCACCAACTCTCTCATGTGATATTCCCAGATATGTAGCAATATGTTTGGCTGATATTCGGCGGTCCTCCATGATCATGTCATGGATGGCTTTGACATTTGTAGGCACAGAGACAGACAGACGCCTTCCACTGCATTTCTCACTTTCAACACAGAAATGGCCACTTTTGAAATTGACAACTCAGCGTTTAACTGTTGCATATGAAGGGCCACTGTCACCCAAAGTTTGTGACATTTCTTCATGGATCTGCTTCGCACCTTTCCATTGGAGAAACAGGAACTTGATTATGGTCTTATGCTCTTCCACACTGAACTTTTCTGGAGGTGCTGCCATGTTCACTTTGGACCTTAAAAATAAAGATGTTAAAATCATAGGTAGTTGATTTTTGCACCATTGAATATAGACAAGTTGGCCAGTACACCCTGCAATTTACAGCTTCCTAGTTCAATTTTGTCTGGGTAAGGCCCAATACTTATCAGCACCCCCTCGTATCATCCACAGCTAGCCATTGGTTTGCTATAGGTGATGGAAGTTGTAATCCACAAGAACTGGAGGACCTAAAGCTGTGCGTCCATGCATTAGTGATCAGGCTTATGGAATTTTGATTAAATTGGCGGGCTTGCTGTAAGGTTTATTTATATCCATTGTGGCTCCTGCAACATCTGCTATATAATAAAGCATAGAAAATGTAAGAAGAGCAATTTAACCTAAAGGCAACTGTTTCGTGCTTGCTGTGACTCATTTGTAATCAGAGAATGTTATTACTAAAGAGCTTAACATTAAAGGATCACCAAATATAAATTCTCCTCTCCAACCTGAGTTGGGCTTATTATTCATTATGTGAACATCTCTGTATTGTGTGTAATCTGAATATTTATAATTGCTAGCAATACCAGTCAGTGCCCTTTTTTGGAGGCCTAAAACTATCCCCCCTTGTTGTTGTTATTATTATAAATAATATAAAGGATTAATTAAAGGAGAACAAATAGCTCCCAATGTATTAACCCTACTTATCTTAATCGCTTTTATGAATTTTGCCCTTGTGCCTTTGTTGAAATGATGAACATGCCCTATCTATTTTGGATGTCATGTCCCCAAAGGCAGGACTTCAGAACTCTGGTCACTGCACATGGTCATATTAACCCTTAGCAATTTGTTGCACACCTCTCTGGTCCTTAACCCCTTAAGGACCTTCCGAACACTTGCGGCCAGCTCTTAAGTACCATGGAGCATTTTTTTTTTTTTTATTGCATCCAATTCAGATCTCCCCAGACGGGGTGTAGCCGTGCGGGGATCCCTGAATTCCATGGGTCCTTATGGCAAATTTACCCATGATGGTCCTGGCACATTATGGGTCCTTAACCCCTTAAGGACAGGCGGTCATGGGACATTTCCATCCCATAATGACCGCATAGGCGCACTTGGACGCACCGGTACAAGTGACCTGTCGCGTGTATCGGCGCGTCATTATGGGGCCTGATAGAGATCGCTCCGATCTTGGAGCGGTCAATTTCAGGCCCTATTTTTACTTACAGCGCTCCCGGTAGAGTGCTGTAAGTAAAAAGTATGTGACGTACTTTACTAGAGTATTTCAAGGACCGTGACGGTCCTGGTACGTCAAGGGTCCTTAAGGGGTTAAAGGGGAACATTCACATGAAAAAAACTTTTGCTCATGGGCTTAAGTTCAAAATAAAAAGGTTTTTTTTTTTTTTTTTTTTGTTACCAGCTTCATCAGATATGGAGAGTTAACATTATTCAGTTCAGCTTTCAGTGGCACACTGTATGTCCGGCACAGCGAAGCAGGACTTCCCATTTCCCTCCTAGCTGCCCCACGGAGCACGTTCATGCTTCCCATCGTAGTTATATTTATGTGGGGTATCGTTTACAGCATGCTACGTTTACCATGCTACTGAGCTTGCAGTTTTTTTTCATGGGAATGTTCCCCTTAAGGGGTTAATGGGTTTAGTAGGCTCATACCTGCTTCAGTTTGGAGAGAAAAAAAAATACCAACAACTGACATGATATCAAAGACTGAAGATGTCATCACTTGAATAAAAGCAAACGGCCGAGTTCAAAAGGGTGATTAATATTTTGTGGCTGTAGTAAGTTATGTGACGGTGTTCTCCTTTCAGACTACGTGTGTGTGTGTCTTCGCAATAAGGGATCTAATTACTACTATACATATAAAAAGTACAATATTTAGGACTTAGTGTAGCAAACAAATGCTAAACAATTCTGGAACATACAAATGGCACCATAAGGCCCTCACAAATATTGGGGGGAAAAAATGACCAATGATTTAAAGGGGCTTCTTAAAGGAACATGAACACCAAAATAAATAAAAAAATGTAACAAACAAAAGTTGATACAAAATTAACCCCTCAATGACCAGCGGACCTGGGGTACCTTTACCCTTAAGGACCACATAGACTATACTCTGAGTCGATACATGTAAGCGATCATATGTACTGGCTGCTCTGGGACTGATTTTAATAAAGCCATGACGTGCCAGGACAGTCACCAGTCCTTAACGGACAGGCACTTGTGATCCTAGCACGTCACTGGTCATTAATGGGTTAAATATCACATTCTTACAACAAACATGTAAAAATGTATCGTATTTTACATCCCTAAAATATAATTCTAAATTAAATTTTTGTCACATGTAAATTGTCCTGTTTGTAACAATTATTTAATGTTGTTCCTGCTCTATGCAATGGTAAACTAGCTAAAATCAGTTAACTGATTGTGACTAGTGCCCTTTTCCTATGGAGGTTATCTAGGACAATTTAGAGAGAGTCCTCCAGTTGGTGGAAGCCTGAAGCCTGGAACCGGTAGAAATTTCTGCTCCCACAGAATACATTTGCAACTAGGCTGTAGGCGTCAGAAAATGAACAGAGGTGTTTTACAGATGCTAGTATGAAGTACAGGGTATTTATTGTATGTAACCAGGTGTTTGTGTTCCTTTATCAACTTTAATGCAGTGATTTCACACCTCATTGCTGTTGCATGCACTGATTTAAATTAAAGGGGATATATCACCCCTATAAGTCTGTCTAATGCTTTGGCTGAAATTAAACTTTTAATGATGATCCTGGGCATTCCTTCCGGATAGACTGCGGGTACAGCTCTGTACCAGTATGTCACTCTTCTTCTGCTCCCCTCCCAATATCCAGCCTCCTCTGATGGAGTATTTCTGCATGTAAGCTGGCCAATGAGAGCGCTCCAGCTTACATGGTGAAATTATCCTACTTTTTAGACAAATTTGTATAGGGGCGATCCCTTTAGTGTGTGCAGTTTTGCTCTACAATTGCTCAGACTTTTTCTGCTTAAGGCCCTTATAAAGCATAGGGCTGGAGACCTGTAGCATTCCAGGGGTTAAAGAAGTGGCAATTAAATCAATAGGAATTTTGGAGATTTTTATCCCCCCTCTCCCCCCCACCACCAATTGCTCTCCTTTTTTTCTGCATATGGTCCTGGAATCTTTAGAATAACTTTGGTATCTAGCCAAAGATCTGCCCCTGAAATAAGACATTTGTTTAAAGTGTCTCTTATACAAATATTGTAAGATTTACAAAAACAGATTTTTACCATAAAACAATTTAATTTTTGTCAGGCAGATTAACTGTTTCTCTGTGGAAATAAGCTGTGACCTCACAAAAGAAATGTAAAGAGGATCACTAGGAAGCAGGTGTTCTTAAATCACTTTACATGTCCTAAGGTGCTAGAAAACATGTGTGCTATATGCCATTTCATGGACATTTCTAAATAATGTTGTGCACAGTTGAGGCTCTTTTTTTGTCTTACAAAGGCTCGTCCTGTGTTTTACTGCAGTTAGAATGTATGTGAGTGGTGGTGGTGGTGGTTGGGGAATTCAATCAAAGGATTCCCTTATGCATTACCCATCTGCTGTTTTTATTACTCAGTGGCTTCATATTATCTGGCCATTGTTTGTTCATCAGTGACACTGGTACAAGGAATATCCACTAATTATATTTGAAAGTTTTAGGATGATATATACCATTAAAAATTTTAAGAAGTGAACACACGCACCCTGTATGTGTGTTTGTCACAGGAATGGTTTACATTTCTCTTTTTTTGTTTTTCCTGCTTGGTTAGGATGGTTGAGATTTTAACCCTTTGAGTGCCAGAGGTGTACGTAGTACATTGGAAAGCAATGCATTGCGTACCCCTCTGGCACCCAAAGGGTTAAAGAAGGAAAGGGGAGAGAGGGTAATGCAACAGAGGATATGGTATGCAGTATAATAAGGTGGAAATGAGGTTCAAAAAGGGCATGGGTTGGAGAAGGGGGATAAACTAGCTTAACTGATAGTTATAACCTGATAAATGCAGTCCTTTACAATGACAATAACATAAAATGCATGTAGTCTAGCTGTTTAGATTATACAGATGCCTGGCAGTCAACCTAGAGGGTTATTCACTTATTAGGAGGGATAGAGATAAAGTGGCCTCTATGTAAATCGTGTCTTAAAACAGAGTATAAGGGAAGATATGAATGAAGGGTCCAGTGAAAACACACAGGTCTTGTGGGCTATAAACCAACTATTACTGGGGAGTTTAAAGAATCCCAACTGTTACTGCAAATGGAAAAGGCTTCTCAGTCAGGAAATGCAGTCATAATGGGAGATTTCCACTTCCCTGAAATTGACTAGAGACATACGACTTCCAGGACAGCAAAGGGAAGTAATTTTCTAAGTTTATTTAATGACCATTTCATGTCCCAACTAGTAGGGATGCCAAGTAGAAAAGAGGCCTTGCTGGATCTAGTGGTCTCAAGCAATTCCAAAATTATTATTGTACTTTATATATGTAGTGCATACTTATTCTGCAACTCTGTACAACTGGAAATAGAATACAAAGACAATTAACAGTGAAAATGGAACACAGAAAACAAAAGGATCAGAAGACCATGCTCATGAGAGCCTACATGAGGGTTGTCCAAGTTCACTCCCCAAGGGTCACCTACAGGCCAGGATTTAAAGATTTCCCTTATAAAGCACAGTTGAGTAAATCAGTGGCTCATTCATTTTGACTGACTCGTGTGCTTAAGCAGGGAAATCCTTAAATCCTGCCCTGTTGGTGGCCCCTTGGGGACTGAACTAGGACAGCCCTGGTGTAAAGCAAGATAGGTGGTACCCAGAAGGAGTAAGTGCTCTGGGGTTAGGGAACATTTAGGCAGCTTTACCACAACTTGGTAGCCTTTGAAATGTGTTATGACAAGCCCATTATCAAGGGTTTAACCAACACATTCAACTTAAAAAAGGATAATTTCATAATTCTAAAATCAGTATTAAAGGACCTTCAATGGGATATAATCTTCAAACATAAAAATGCAAAAGAAAGATGGAATTTGTTTAAAATGCTCTTAGATAAATATACACATCAATATATACCATAGGTGTATAAATACAAGAGACAAAAATTAAGTCCAATATACAGGGCTGGATTTACATCTCAGGAGCCTGTAGGCACAGAAATTTGAAGCCCACCCCCCTGTGGGCTATCTGCACTGATTATCTCCACAATGATCCTAATCTCCACATTGCCCCCCCATCATCTCCATATTGCCCTCACATTGCCCCCATCATTGCCACATTGCCCCCCCATTAGCTCCAGCTTGCCACCATCATCTCATATATTGCCCTCACATTGACCCCATCATCTCCATATACCATACTGCCCTCACATTGCCCCCATCAGCTCCATACTGCCCCCATCAGCTCCATATATCATACTGCCTTCACACTGCCCCCCATCAGCTCCACATTGCCCTCACACTGCCCCCCATCAGCTCCACATTGCCCTCACAATGCCCCCATAAGCTCCATATTGCCCCCATCAGCTCCACATTGCCCTCACAATGCCCCCATCAGCTCCACATTGCCCTCACAATGCCCCCATCAGCTCCATATTGCCCCATCAGCTCCACATTGCCCTCACAATGCCCCCCATCAGCTCCACATTGCCCTCACATTGCCTCCCCCCGTTGTCCGTTTCCTACCTCCCTGGTAGGAGATCTGTATGTGCCTCCTTTGGCACAGTCTTGCACCTGATGGAGCTCCCGCGCGGTCTCCTATTCAGGAATGCAGAGCGCTGGGAGATGATGTCATCTCCCATTGCTCTGCATTCCTAAAGAGGCGATGAGGGAGCTCCATCAGGTACAAGACTTGGGGTGGGGGGGGGGCAATGTGAGTGAGGTGGCTAGTATTTTTTTTTTTTTTTTTTTTTTAAAGAATATTTATAAAAAAAAAAAAAAAAAAGAAAAAAAAATACAAATGGCAGGCGCCACTCGGCGTGCTCCTGTAGGCAGGTGCCTACTTTGCCTAATGGCAAATCCGGCCCTGCCAATATAGCTTAATGGCAGAGAAGTGGCAGTTGAGGTTTAATATAGATACATGTAAGGTTATGTATTTGGGCTGAACAAACAATTTAAATATACACTAAACAGGGAACCTACTTGGCAAATCCTCTTTGGAGAAAGATTTAGGAATGCTGATAGACAATTGACTTCACAGCAGTGTGCGGCATCATTTAGCCACTGCAAGAGTAATAGAGTACTATAATATAGAAATACATGGGATGGAAATCTAATTCTACCTCTAAATCCTTTTGTAAGGCTTCATCTGGAACATGGAGTAGAGCTTCGGGCACTCGTTCTTAAATACATTATTGAACTGGGAAAAGTGAAAAGACATATAAGGAGTTATATGATCAACATTTACAAGTATATTTGAGTTCAAAACAAAGAATAGTCTATATTCAAAGAGTTGAGCAAAAAAAAGTCATCCATTATGACTAGTGGAAAGGCACTTTCAGCTGAAACAAAGGCAGGGATTTTTTATAGTATGGGCAGTAAAGTTATGACTTTTTTGTTGGTGTGCTGTGCTTGCAAAACCTGTCACTTTCAAAAAGTTACTCTGTACACTACTGATTGGTTTTAAATCAAATAGGATTTTGATGCAGGGAAATAACCGACTGCCATTTGGAGTTGGGAAGGAATTTTTTTTAACCCCTAGGGACTTAATTGGAAGTGGTTTCAATTGTGTGTGTTTTTTTCCTTTGCCTTCCACTGGATCAAGAGGGTGATGTGGCATCAACTGATCTTGGATGCATGTCTTTTTTTCAGCTTCCAACTATGTTAAAATGATTTGATTGATAGATGCACAAATTTATCTGTCACAGATAGTGGGGAGGAGCAGTGTGTCTGCTCTTCTCGCAGAGTGATGAATCCCAGCCTTAAAGGATTTTAAATGGACACCCTTTTTATGTTTTTGATACTTCAATTTTAATTTTATTAGAATCCTCATCTGACCGGTAAATGTAGTTTGTGGTTACTATTTCTTTAATGAGCGTACTAAATGTTCTTTTGTAGTATTTTTTTTTAGGCATGTGAAAAAAGAATTCTGGCTTTTAATTTACAATTCTGGAGCAAACAGACTGCTCCATAGGGGACAAATGAAGATCCCAAAGTTATTTGCTTTAAATGGAACTGCTAACTATGCTGACCACACAGCCGTTTAAGGACCAGCCGCGCGCGTACTTTGCAGTCCCTTAAGGACCACTGAGCATTTTATTTTTTTTTATGAGATCCGATTCTGGACTCCCCGAACGGCGTGCAGCTGCGTGGGGAGCCCGGAATTCCATGACGGTCCAGGACCGTCATGGGTCCTTAAGGGTATAACAACCCATGACGGTCCCATGTAAAATAAACACACACTGCCGAGTTGCATTGGTTGCTGGGCAGTCAGGTAGAATGTGTTTACCTTACTGTTAACCTTCTGAATGCCAGAGAGGAGACTCAAAGCATTTTGAGACCTCTAACATTCAGGGATTAAATCAGTGAGAATTTTTCTATTATGGAGATGCACATTTAAATGCAAGACGTGTAAACATACGCCTGTTAGGTAAATATTGGACTTCTACTTTAGATTCACCTTGATGTAAACTATCCCATTTTTATTGCAAGGTATATCTTTTCAGATATTTTAACTGCTCATAAAGCTGATATGCCCAAGGATGTTCTGAATTCTCAAGTTTACACACACGCGAGCATGTGACTACAGGACTTAAGAACAAAAGAAGAGGAACAATTCTACCTCATGCCAACCATATGGGTCAAATAAGCTTTCCATTATTTAAACTGTGCTTTTAATACTTTGAATGCTGCAGAGTCATACATTATAAATTAAAGGAAGATTTGGAAACTTTTATTTTTCTCCTGTGGTGCAGTTGGATTGCTCAACAATTGTGACACACTTATTTTGTGTATAGAACCATTTGTTTTGTATAAATCAGGATATTGCAACCACAATACTCAGATTATTCAGGTATATCCCTGTTGGAGGAAGGAAGACCAGTCTAGTTGACAGTCACTGAATTAGAGGATCATTCAGAATGGGTCCCCTGAAAATGCAATGCTACTTTTCAATTTAACCGCTTCTCTGCTATGGATGTTGACATCCATACATGGCCAGTTTCTAGAGTTGTCTACAGTTTTGAGGGGCAGATATGCTGACCACATCCATATGCAGAGTATTGGTGGATGCAGTGGTATCTGTGTCCCAGCACCACTTGAAATACCCCTTTTACTGGCTATTCTTTAACTGCTTGGATGGTAGGGGGTATCTTTGAAGTGGTAGAAATGTAAAAAAAACAAAAAAAAAAAAACACAAAACAACAAAAAACCCTATAGCACCTCTTTATTCTAGTCAGTGGGTTGTTTTCTTTCTAAAATTGTATGCTTTTGCTTTGTTATCTCTTTCTTCATTTCTGGATTTGTTACAACCGTATTAGTATGGGCAAGTTATGTTTGAAAAAATGTAAGAAAATTGAGGACATTTTGTTGGTGTATTTTTGTGCTTTTGGTCCCCCTACAGGACATCCCCTCATACCAATGGGCAGTCACTTTTCTGGTTAGAGTAGGAGCTAATGCATAAAGTAGGAAATTCCATAGTTTTCAAAGATTTCAGTACATTTGTAGGGGTGGAAATGAATAAAAAAAATTTCCCTTTAGTGCCACCTTCTGAAAACATTTATCAGGATAAGGTTAGAAAGGGAAGTGATGCAGTTGGATATCTACTTTCGGGAAATATATACTTTCATATAGTTATTGAGCTATTTTAGGGCAGTATAACTATGTAAAAAATTGAATGTGCGTTTTACTTCATAAAGTTGAAAATACAGTTTTGCACAAAATACTTGACATACCAGGACAGTAACCAGTACTTTAGGCAGGTTTACCATAAGGGGTTAAGTATATGTGTGTGTGTGTATAATATGTACACAATATGAATGTACAGACTGATTCTGTCCCTTAGATAAAATAATGAAAAGTCCTTGTGAAAAGCTTCCAGTTGAGGCAACATGCATGGACATCAGGCAGATGAAGAGAAGAATGGCTTATTGGTTCAGATCTCCAACATGCCAAGTGCTTTTGGTCCAGACGTGGACCTTCATTGGGCTTAGTGATGGTCATTGAGCTGTCAGTTCTTTAATTAGGGATAATCTAAAATTTGACTGGTTGGTGTCACCTGATGACTGGAGCTGACCTGCATTCTGAGTGATTTCCTGGAGGTTCTTTGTCACATTTCTTTCACATATACCCTAACCCTTCTTGCTTGTAAATGCCTCAAAGGTGATCCCATCAAGTCACAAGTGTTTGTATTGAGTAATATCAATCTTTGGGCCTAATATCAAAAAGGAAACTGGAGGAATTTGTGGGAAATCAACTTTACCACTGGGGAGAAAGTCAAGTCGGTTTAAATGGGACTTTTAAACCAGAACTACCACCGCACAACATCTTTAGCTTAATTAAGTCCCCATCTGGTGACTAGCTGCTTAGTAACGCTAGTCTCCAGGATTATTACCTTATTTAATAGATTTATGTTTTCTTCCATAGCTGACAGTAGCACGGACATCTTGCCGTAGTGACGTCCGCACGCCTATGCTGTCAGTCCCTTTTGGAGCCGGCCGGCTCCTAGCAATGCCTGCTGGGACTGACAGCACAGGCGTGCGGACGTCACTATAGGAAGATGTCCGTGCTCCGTGCTACTGTCAGCAATGGAAGAAAGCTTAAATCTATTAAATAAGGTAATAATTCTGGCGACTAGCGCTACTAAGCAACTAGTCGCCAGATGGGGACTTAATTAAGCTTAAGATGTTGTGCAGTGGTAGTTCCACTTTATCGCTGTTGGTTCTAGAAAATAGTCCAGTACATTGGAGAATTTATCCACTATAATGCAGTTGATATGACCCACCATTCCTCAACTTTTCATTTGCACATAAGGACTTGTGCAAATCTTGTGCTTATTGTGCTTATTTTTAAAGTGTTTGGATATCTATTTTAGGCCTCTTTCACATGGGTGGCATAACTGCTGCAACAGTTCTGTCGCCTTTGTTCTTAAACTAACCTCTCTTCTGCATTACACCATCCAGCCCACACAAGAACCAGCGAATATTACTGGATGGAGCCCATGTATGTCAGCCATTCATTGGAGGTTGCCCTGTGCATCTCAACCTCCTATAACACTTCTGTGAAGCTTGTCCCATATCCCCCTCATGTAATCCTTCCTTGCTGCAACTTTTGTTGAGATGTGAAAGGCTCATAACCAAGGTAGGCATTTCTATTCTGCTGTCTCCTGTGTGGAAGTGGCCCTACTCATGCATTCTGTAATCTCGCTTTCCGTTGATATAATCAATCATCAAGATAAATAAGGCATTATGCGATGGTAAATGCTATCAGGAAAGCTGGGTTAATAGCTAATCCTTTCCAGGAATTCCCTAAAAGAGTTGTCTGAAAAGAACAGTGTAAGACCTAAGCAGATACAGTGGCCCATATGTATGAAAGGAAAATCAAGCTATTTTGGGAGTAAACTACATCATGTGGAACAAATAATTTCCCTTTACTGTAGCCAATTAAGCAATGCACTGGGGACTGCTGTAATTCAAAGGGTTAAAATACTTACACCTTTAAATGGGAATTTAGGAACTTGTATGTCTCTGGTGCATTGATTTAAGCCACAGTTGCTTCACTTTTTATAAACCTAAAGCCCATATACATATTACCAATAAAAAATATAATTTGCTTGTCATACATGATTAACTGCTTTTTAAACCCAGGTTTTTATGTTATAATGTGTGTTTCAGCAGGGTCTTATCTGGATTAATTGCCATGTGCCCAGTGTTGCCTGGTTGCATACTGTTTAACCTCTGTACCTTTCATATGACAAACTTGCTTGCAGTGTAATTAAGAACCAGACGGATGTACACCACTTTGCAGAGACATGCATTGCACACCCAGTTGGTCCATAATGGGATAAATGTTGCACGGGAGCCTGAAGTATAACAATGAATATTTAATTTTTCTTAGAAGTTTTTAAAGCAGGAATAAACTAGATAATACAGATTCTATGAACATAGTTGAGTGAAAATTAATTAATTTATAGACAGTCTCACTGTAGTTGTATTCTCTTGACCCTTTCAGTGCCAGGACGTCAAAGTTGAGTGGGAGGAGCAGGTTGGTTGCTACGGTCAATGATTGCATGGGTTCTCTATCTTCTAACTCAAGCCAGAACATAATTGAATACTGGCTTCAGTGAGAAAGAGGGAAGGAAGGCAGCCCATTGGTAGTCTCAGATCGCCATACTCTGCCTGACTCCACCACCAACTGGTTCCACTGCCCACTGATTCCACACATACAAGTCCTTATACCTCCAGCCTGGTGCCACTGCTCGTTGGTCTTCATTGATCCCCACATTCATTTTTATACCCCAGCTTGGTTCCACTGTCCCATTGGTAGCCATAATACCATACATTCCTGGTTTGCTTCTCCAGCCTTGAAGTAACTGACATGTAAAAATGTATGTTTATTGTTCCTATAGCATCATTTTTGGGAAATGGTTAAGGCCACTAGGGGAGGCTAGTGGTAGAAAGGCAAGTGACCTCTCAGTTTGATGTGGCTGGTTGTCTACTTTCCAATATGGTATGCTTTGTCTATATTTCATTCATGTTATGGTTATGACCATTTTAGTGCACACAGGTAACTTCACAAAGGTCAAATGCAGTATGGCAAATACAGTATGGCAACCCAAACTAGCATAGTACCATTTTCTCAGGCTGGTATCAGGTATTGAATATAGTAAGAAATTTCATGGGTTTCAAAAATTTTAGCATCTTTAAAGTGGTGAAAATGTACAGTAAATATATATTTGTACATACAAGCCTAACAGTAGAAAGGCATACAACCCTTCACTTGCATACCTTTCCTTCCTGCCTAATAGTTAGAACTCTTTTAGTTCAGGCAGCCTGCTTGCTCTCTCGTTAATTAGGGGTCTGTGGAGGGCATGCATGTAGATAAAACTATCCATATTTGATATTTTTTTGATCAGGGTATTCAGTGCTTTTAAAGATAATTGGAACTTTTACAATAAACGTAAAAGATTTTGATATATTCTGTATGATCTAAGCAAATTTTTATTTTTTTGCATCTCAGCTTGTCGCACAATGCAAAATGTAGTTCACTTGAGGCACCACGAAAAAGCTGAATTTGTTCTGAGAAAAATAATAAATTGTTTTTCATAGTTACAAACATACATTTTCCAGGCAGAGAAGAACCATCTGGCCCATCCAGTTTGTCAGTTTCTCTATGTAATAAAATAGTCCTTACATACTTCGCTAGTATTTCTGTTTTACAGAAAAAAATGTTTCCCTCCTGAGCTCTATTAATAGAAACGCATAAAGTAGAGACTTGCCTGTGGGAATCGTAAGTAAAATGCTGAAAATGTATCTTGCCCCGAGAGTACAAATTTCCCACGCACCTGGCACTGAAAGGGTGAAGAACCTGGAACAAAATATACTGGGACATTTCATATCCTACGACGCAGTCATGCGCAGTAGTGACTGCTCGCGCCATGGCAGCTCTGTATCAGCCGCGGCGCGGGCAGTCTACTGCGCATGACTGACCCGTGACCGGCTGGCAGTGGCACTGTGGCCTGTGTAACCGGCTCTTCAACTAGTATATGTATAATAAAAGTTGGGTAAACATGTTGCACCGGGGCTTTTAACCCTTTGAGTGGCACTCATAGGGTTAAATGGATAGTAATGTTTCGAAATAAAAGCAGCTTCAATTAATCTTCATAGTATTTGGGCCATGGAGAGTATTATTATCCCCCTCCTGCCCCTTTTACTGATGTAAGACTGCTCACCTCAGAGCAGCAAGATTGTCCAGATGGTTTGCAGAGAGGGACAATCTTCAGAAAAACCTGAAAAATCTGTCAAGGGGAGCAGGGTTTTCATTGTTCTCACAGTAAGAAGATTGTCACTTGCTGTGAGCTGTCTGGTCTGTGGACCAGATTCCACATCTGAGGGGAGGTGGTTTACACTAGGTAAAAGGGGCGGTATAGGTATACTTTATCATTCAATTACTCTTGAACTACAACTCTGACAGTATTGAAATAACACTCTCCATGGCCCAAATACTATGAAGATAAATTGGAGCTGCTTTTATTTTGAAATGTTACTATCCCTTTAAGCACTTGGATACTAGGGAGGGCTCTAAAGCATTGTGAAACAAGCTTAGTGGGACGATTGTTTGTGTACATTCATACTGACCAGCAGCACTATGTAGAAATTAATCAGTGTCACTTTATTTTTTTTTTTTTATACTTTTTCAATCGACAAAGGGAACAGGACCAAATGTTCTGCGTCTTGTTCAGTTACCTCTTTCTAATCTACCTAACCCTGATTAAACGGACAGATAACGAACATTTTATGGCCTATATTGCTTACTCTAATTAGCTATTTTATTTTATTTTTTTTATTATTACTTCTGTCTAAACCAGGGGTACACAACCTAACTTTTTTTAAGGTTGGTTGATGGGAGCTGGAGATCTAAATGTTACTTACCACTTGACTGAACAATCATATCGGATTGGCAGAAACAGGGGAACTTTAATATTAAAGTGGCACTATTTCAAATGTAAACTATGCTACTTTGGACGAAATCCTGAAGATGGATACTATGATTTAGTGCCAAGTCATGCAGACTGCAATAAACTGTGGGACCGGTCTTGATTGTTATTTATGTTCTGTTTGTTCTTTAAATACTGGCTACAGTTAAACATTTACGAACACTGTTTTGGTAAACACAGCTTGGAGCCAGAGCACAGTAACGTGCAGTTACACAGTATGTGCTGGCACTTTTTGCAGTTCTGCAGGACACACGTAAGAAGTGTGTTGTCATCCATCTGAGCAATCTGTACTGGGCTTTATTTAGCCTCATGGGTTCTGTATGTTTCAGCACCTCACAACTGGTAATCTCATCTAGCAATCTGATATTAATGATGTACTGTACCTAAGGGGGCATAGGTGACAGTTTAAGTACAGTATGTACAGAGACTGAATCTAAATATAATGTTTATAATATTTTTGCATAATTATCTATGCACATATAGTTTAAAGGGAAATTCTATGGTCTTTTTGCATCCAGCCTTGAAACAAGCTTATTCTGTCATTGATAGAAGTTTGTGTGTGACTATGAGCCATATGTTCAAAGGGATAACTACAAAAAATTGTCGTATGAAAGACAAAAGTATGTCATTGAATGCATGAACGCCATATTTTCTATGGAATATACAATAAAAAGCTAGTAATGTCCGTTGTGTATGACACAACTCCAGAATTGATGGGAAAAGGGGAGTGGCAAGAGCGTGGCTAAACTATTCTCCAGTGCCGTATAGAGGAAAAGAAAATTTGTCATAACTAACGAGAAAAAAATGTCTTTCAAAAGACCAAATTTGTACGTTAAGAAAAAAGTGGAATGAATGTGAATTTCTGAATGTGAGAATTTTCTTTAGTTAAGACATTGTGGTCGTTGGTTAACATACCTCCCAACATTTCAAATTGCCAAAGAGGGACACTTGTGTTTTAGGGGGTGTTACAGGGGGCGTGGCTGGTAGGCGGGGCATTACCAAGAATTTTTAGGCTATTTCATGACCAATTGACACCTCCTTGTGTAACCTAATAAATGACTTATAACAAGACCAAATTATTTTATTTACACAGACTAATTTATAAACACATATACTGATGTTTAAACAAACAATAATGTGAGTTTTATTGCTGGAGAGCAGTAAGATACACATATATACAAATCACCAGTCTGATCTCCTAAAAAGAGGGACATCAGGGTGGGAAAGAGGGACAGAGGGGATTTGGGTCTAAAAGAGGGACTGTCCCTCCTAAAGAGGGACACTTGGGAGGTATGAGTTAAGACTTTTTTTTTTTTTTTTTTTTTTTTTTTTTTTTTTTTGTCGTTCCATACGACAATTTCAGTCAGGACAAACTACATATTTCCAATCACAACTGACACACTCTGAAAATATTAATGATCCCAATGACACTGTACTTTGAAAAGTCGTTATTAATGACAAAAGCTATTTTGCTACTTCTTTAAACATGTGGCCCTATGTGTCTGTTTTAACAACAATAGGGCAAATTGGACCACATCCCAGGGCCCACAGAAAGGAGGGGATTCCCCAACAATCAGAAGCTCTGATTCGCAAAGATTAACGGTTAGAACCCTCTGTACTTTCCTCTCCCATGTGATCTGGGACACACAGTACAGGCTTTTCAATGTGTGAAGCCAGCACTATATGCAGAAAAAAATTACATCTGTAAGAGAGCAACATAAAGTATGCAAATGACTATAGCAGAGAGCACAGCAAAAGAGAGAGACAGAACATGCAATGGAGAATTAATGTAAAATAGACGAGGGAAGGTGAATGCAAAAGAGAGGGAGGACATATGCATAAGAGAGACTAGGCCTGTGAATGCATAAGAGAGGATAGGCCTGTGAATGCATAATAGGGTGACCACATTTCTGTTCTGCCATTCCGGGACATGTGGTCACCCTAGTCCAGCGGCTGAGGCTCCCGCCGGTGCTGACCATCTTTCTGAGGCTGACACAGAGTAAGATTTCCCACTGGGAACTCTTAATCTGTGTCAGTCTTATAAAGATGGTCTGCGCCGGCGGGAACCTCAGCCGCTGGTCTCACTTGCAGCACCAGCATACCTGCTCCATCCCAGCTGTCTCTCATGCACCAGCCAGTGAGGACCATATAGCAAATACATTTCATTGGCTGGCTGGACTGGCGCTTGTTGCTCCATTCCGGGACTCTTTGTTGTCCCAGTGGGGGGGGGGCCCCGGGACGCAGGACACAGACCCCCAATAAGGGACAGTCCCAGGCATTCCGGGACGTGTGGTCACCCTAATGCATAAGAGAGGATAGGCCTGTGCATGCTTAAGAGAGGATAGGCCTGTGCATGCTTAAAGGGATAGTAATACTTTTTATCTTTATTTTATTTTGTAGGCATTAAAAAAACATGAAGAACGATATAAGTCTTATCTCTCAAACCTTTATGGTTTAAGAGACATTCACAAGCAAAGTATCCCCCCCTCCTTCAGCCAGAGCAGAAGGGAGATGCCCAGGTAGACAGGAGAGAGGGACAATCTTCAATTAAGATAAGGGAAAAAGCTGAAAAACTTGTCAAGGGGGGCAGGGATTTCATTCTTTTCATACAAAGAAGATTGTCCCCTTCTGTTATCTGTCTGGTCATACAACCTGATCCACATCTGAGAAGAGATGGCTTACACTAGGAAAAAAGGGCGGGAGGGGGAAACTTTGCTTGTGAATATCTCTTAAACCATAAAGGTTTGAGACATAAGACATATCATTCTTCATGTTTTTATAATGCCTACAAAATAAAATAAAGTTAAAACGAAGTATTACTATCCCTTTAAGAGAGGATAGGCCAGTGCATGCATAAGAGAGGATAGGCCAGTGCATGCATAAGAGAGGATAGGCCTGTGCATGCATAAGAGGGAATGAGTGTGTGAGGTAGAATGGTTATATGTGTGAGTGAGAGAGGGCATGAGCCCCCATTCCAGTAAATAAAAAATACAGTAACAAATAGTGATATGAGCTTTTTCCCTTTACAAACCATGCATTTCCTCTTAAAGGGATAGTAATACTTAAATATTACGAATCTCCATATTGCAAACCAAGTACATGTAGAAGACTGTTTCAGTGAAATAATTATTTTTTTTACTAACGCGATCTCTGCTCTGCTGCAGAGCCGCCTGATGAAAATAAAACCGGATATCCCTGCAGTCAGTAGAAGGGGGAGGGAGGGGGGAACGTTGCGTGCATAAAGGTTTGAGAGATGACACTAGGAACAATTCAGTTCTTTTCACCATGGCTACAATATGGAGATTCTTAATATTTAAGTATTACTATCCCTTTAACACTTTGGTTGCCAGAGGAGTACGGAATGCACCTCTGGCACTCAAACACTTAAAAGGATAGTAATACTTAAAATGTAAAAAAAAAAAAAAAAATGCTGTAGGGTTTATCCCCCTGAGTAAAACAAGTGTACTCCCACTGCTGAAAGGTGTTTTATTCAAAAGTTATTAAAGCTCAAAGTTGAATTTTTTTAGGTGCAATATCACAGTGACCTGAAATTGTACAGTGGCGCTGTTGCTACACCATCCTATGGACAGCTCTGGTCCTGGGACCATGAATCTCCATAGAATGGTGTAGCAACAGCATCACTCTACAATTTCAGGCCACTGTGATATTGCACCTAACAAATTCAACTTTGAGCTTTAATAACTTTTGAATAAAACACCTTTCAGCAGTGGGAGTACACTTGTTTTACTCAGGGGGATAAACCGTGGGTGCCCATACCTGTTCTCAATGGACATATACATGTTAGGAGTTAGATATATTTAATTAGGCACTAGAGAGTTAAAAGTGGCTCCTTCAATTTGAGTTACTCAAGACTGGATATCCTTTAAAGGGATAGTAATACTTAAAATGTAAAAAAATATATGTTGTAGGGTTTATCCCTCTGAGTATTTATGGTCTGCGGACCAGAGCTGACCATAGGATGGTGTAACAACAGCACCACTGGACAATTTCAGGCCACTGTGATGCTGCACCTCAAAAATTCAGCTTTGAGCTGTAATAACTTTTGAATAAAACACCTTTCAGCAGTGGGAGTACCCTTGGTTTACTCAGGGGGATAAACCCCACAAAATTTTTTTACATTTTAAGTATTATTATCCCTTTAACTGCTTTTTCTGTTGCTTTTTCTGTTGTGTGCCTGTCTAAATATGGAAGAACTGGTGTTGCATTTCATTGCATTATAATATCTTCCATCTTCCTTAGTTTTATTAGGACTGCACATAACAATGTCACATACCAATTACAAGTATTTTTTTCCCATCTGCCCGTATTACTAAATTCTGTATTCTAAGATTACAATGTCATGTATTATAATGTAAACCCTGGAAAACCTTTGCTCACGTTCTAATTTAGATAGGCTTCAAAGGTCAAAAATAATACGGAATCTAAGAGGCTTGTTAGCAAGCATTTGGCAACATTGCCCTTGTATGTTTATTTTAAGCTATCTGTGTGGCCAGTTGGTGAATGATGCAGGGAAACAATGTGAATTTGGCTTCCACTTATCTTCTCTTCCCAAAATAACACATGCACAGCTTAATGAGTATCAGAAGCTTTACTGGAATTCCAGCTCTGCAGCATATGCTTCAAAATCTGCCTTGGACAGCACTCTTCCCTTTGAGCCTCATTATAATGATTTCAAGTCGTAAGTGCTTTGTATCAGGCAGAAATAAACCAATCAAACCTGAGAAAATAACGAGATTCTGTTTGTGTATATGTAGGGTTCTAGGGAACATCTGTATCTTATGCTGATCGCAATGGATGACTTTGGGGCATACCAACTGCAACATAGGAGACAAAAAAAATCCCCAAATTATTTTAATTTAAAAGGGGCTTTGAATGTTAGTTCTCCAACGCATTCCTTTGCAATGTGTTAGAGAATTGTCTAGCATTCGTCGTGCTAAAAGCCCCTTTTGAATAAAAAGGGAATTTATCACCCCCCCATAGTGCAGTTGGTATGATCATTATTTTCTTGCTTCTTGTGGACTATGGGCCCTGCAGAATGATTTATCTTGATGAACTTCATATCTAGAGCGCTAAAACGTGGATATTAGAGCAGATTCTTATACTTAACCACTTTGTTAAAGAGCATTTAAGTGTGTCTACATGTGTGTCTTTAATTTATTTGTAAAGATGAACCTTTATCATTGGCACAGTATGGCACGCTACAACATGCCTTTTCCACGTAGTTAGTTGACACGCAGTATTCCTGTTGAGAAATAGCTGTAGTGCAGCGGTTCTCAACCTTTCTAGTGCCGCGACCCTTTGATAAAATTTCCCAAGTTGTGGTGACCCCTAACAGTAAAATTATTTTCTTTGCTCCTTCATCGCTGTAATTTTGCTACTGTTATGAATCGAAATATAAATATCTGATGGTTTCAGGTGACCCCTGGCAAATCGTCATTCGACCCCCTAAGGGGTCCCGACCCACAGGTTGAGAACCACTGCTGTAGTGGGTAAAATCATAATTGTGAATATTAACAATATTAGGAGGGCAAAACAGAAAGTTGTCACGTCCATTAATAAGGACCTTAGGTTAATCAAATGAATTGATTCTTGGACGCATTCATAGTTTATGCAGCTTCACATTATAACCCCAACGAGTTCCAGAGGGGCATGCAAAGCAGTGAGTTCCGTATCCCTCTGGCACTCAAAGGGATATTAGAATCATTGTAGAACAATACCTGGGAACATTTTTTTGAGGACTCCCCAGAGAGGTGCTCTGTGGTGCTGCTGGGAGAGAAAAATGACATGATTTGTGTCAAAAAAGGACGGGGCTTAATTGTGAGTGAGGGCGACGCTTGAAAATAAAAAAGTATACAGACTAAGCTAGGGAAGGAGCAGAAGAGGACAGGGACTGGGAGAAACATAAAGGGAAGAGCGGATGTGGGCAGAGTTTCATTAGAAACTCCCCACATCCGGAGAATCAGCCTCTGCCCAGGAGACCCGGTAATTAGAAGTTAAAACCAGAGTCTCCAGGGAACAAATACGGAGAGGTCCCAGCTATGTGTATATCTTATGCAGAGTACTGTATTGGATTACCCTAAACTTAGTGTGGAGTAGTAACTCAATATACCTGACAAACCCAGAAAATATGTAAGTTTTTTAAATATGTGTTTAAGTTTAATATTTTACTAAGAACAACTGGAACAAAAGCAACCTCTCCAGAGATGACACACATTCTGAAAAATCCAATAGGTTTTAACCCTTTGAGTGCCAGACGTGTGTGCATTGAATTGATTTGACTTTTTTAGCTTTCTAGAGATTACCTATTTATGACCCTGTTTAGCAGTTCCAGCTATTTCAGGTGCATTCAGTGTGAAGAGCATAGTTCACTCTTGTTATTACTCTGCAATTTCAGATTTGGGCTGTCAGTATAGACCTAGATTACTGAGTAAGTGTGATCTAGACGTGTACTTACAGACTGAATTTGAAGTCGTGGACTATAACTAAATGTAAATGTGAACTGCATGATGTGAAATACCACAGTACAATACAAGGGCAATGAAGATCACATCAAAGCTTTTGTCTGACAGGGGGTTAGACCGGGAGAAATTATAACTCCATAACACTTGAAAGCTGGACCTACTTAACCCCTTCAGGACTAGAAAATTGACTTTAGGGTATCTACAGGATGGGTCAGAACAATATCAACTCTTCCCCCATCACAAAAGCACCCTCTACAAACCATTTAGATGAGAGAGAAGTATGTGAGAGGGTTAAAACTGAGCATGCTGGATGCACACTGGAAGAAGTCGGACACCTTTCAAGAGTAAAATGTTAACAATTTGAGTAGGCTGAGCAATGTAGAAAACTGCACTGGTCATCCCACAGCATTCAAAATGTTACTGATTCATGGGAATTGCTGGAGATAATGGATTTTGTATGAGTTACAGATATTTTAACCCCTCCTGTGCTGCTCTCTGGCATGGAAAGGAATAGATATATGTATGAGAGTGTTCTCTACTGCACATGTACACTGATCACGTCTTGTACATAAATTCTCATGTTTTTTTTTCCCTTCAACTTTAAATGTGAATATCTCTGGTTTTACTAAAGGGCTTTCAAAGTAACCTACGTTGGTTGGATATTATTTACTATATCTACAATATGAAAAATGTATCTGTATTTAATTGTTTATGGAAATGTATCAGTACCTCCTGGTAGGAATTGGCATTTGGGAGGGAGAGTGGAATGTTAATGTCTGACACACCAGGCTGCATTGGTCAGTACTGCCTAATTTGTGTAAACTGACAAAGCAGAATATTTCCTAAACTACAATTTTAAATACAAATTGGCTGACATAAATTTAGGCGAGTTTGAAAGTTTCACATCTCCTGTCATTTTAAAGTGTTCATCAGGGCTCTTCTCATTGATAATTTTGATGAGAATCCATAAGTTAGATTAGGATGTAGGTCTGACTGAAATTTCTCATAATACCAAGTGTATTCTTAATGCACATAAATTGCCCACAAAATGTAGGAGCCTGGGCACCCTGGTTTCTGAGATTATTCCACTCTGCATTATTATTCAGTAAGTGTTGACTAAACAAATATCTTCAGATCTTCTATGTGTACATACAAATACTTTCTAAACTCTTTCCCACATATATCAAGCCAGGCTGGCTGTTTTAGTAAGAGTGAAATTTGATTCTTTCACTTGAGGTCCATTTAATAAATTCATTAATTTCACAAGATGAATGAGTGTGTCAAAATATGCAAAGGAAAAATGTAGCCTTTTCCCCATTTCTATACAATTTTAAAATAAATAATATTTATATAAAATTGAGTGTGTTTCTAAGGGATCCTTGTTCAAACACTTTAGCCATGTTGCTGGTTAATTAATTTAGGAATGAATGATGTATTTCTCAAGTAAGCCAAAACAAAATTTCATAGTCTATATATAATTCGTGGACAGTTTTATAAATGTCTCACTTCTACTATATATTTTTTTAGTCCGGTAGAATAGTAAATATATCATAAGGAAGTATGTGCATGATTTCTTGCCAAAAAAATAACGACTCAAATACTTAGATGATGTATAACATGTTCAACACTTTTTGTTACAATGTTTTACAAGTTGTGTAGATCATATTATGTGCTTAATAACTATAATGGTCTTAAACTGTAGACCAATATTAAAATAGTTTTATCAAAGATTACTAAAATATGTTATGCTGTCATTCATGCACACAGTGGTACGTCTAATATAATAGCTTTAAAATACAGTGTAAAAAGGAAATACAGCTTAAATCAATAGTAATATATCCAAATAAACAGGGCTCCGATTAATCTGTATAGTTTTTAGTCCATATAGAGCAGAATTTCAGTACTATCCAATTTGTAGTTCGAGTAATTTAATTATAAAGTATCCCCCTCCCGCTCCTTTTACCTACGTAACGATTCAGGTCCGGATGGAGTGCAACGAGGGATAATATTCAGAGAGCATAAGGAAGATTCTGCCCTCCTTCATCAAGGGGGGCATGTTTTTCCTTCTACTCTCACATGAAGATTGTTCCTGTGAGCTGTCCAGTCCTAAGACCAGATTCCACATCTGAGGAGAGGTGGCTTAAATTGGCTAAAAATGGCAAGAGGGGGGAATATTTTATAACTATATCACTCATGTAGTACAAATCAGATAGTACTGAAATGCCGCTCTACATGGACTTTCTGTACGGGGGTCTGAGAGAGCTCGCTCAGGTCTTGGAGAGGTCAACTTCACACCCCGCTAGTGCTTACAGTGCTCCCACAGGAGTGCAGTAAGCACAAAATATGTGACTTGCCAGAACCTCCATTGGTCGTTGAGGCAAGTTTACCGGTGAAGGTCCTGACACATCACGGGTCGTTCACGGGTTAAGCCATTTTTTAAAAAATCATACTGCACAGCCTTATGTCCTCCTAAACTACTGTTAATATGTTTAACTACCGCAGACAATCTTGCAGCCATATTAAAGGTCCTTTTCGGTTAGCTCCACTTTCATAAATCTCCCCCTATATTCCCTAGAAGAGGAAACATAACTTAGGAAGGTGCAAAACTTTGTTGATGTGTTACCGCTATGATATCACAATATATACATACACACATGTCACCATGCATATGCTCAAGAGGCAAAATATACTGTATATTCCATGGAACATCTATAGTATGGTATTGGGTACAACAATACAGTTCTTAAGTACTCAGTGTTAATGTGTTTCACTACCCGTGGTGTAATTTATTACACAGTAGTCAAACTTGGGTACTACAACACCCATTGTAGGAGATGTAGTTTCCAGCAGCTGAGTCCAAAGATTGACTGCTTTAGGATTCCACAGTAGACAAACGAAAAGTGACAAATGTAAAGTGACTTCCATCTACTAGAAGACAAATCTTATAACTATAACGGCTTAATAGATTGCAGCTTGATAAATCACCTGATATGCTGTGTTCTAATCTCTCTCATGCTTAATTGAGCATAAGCAATGACCAGTCAATTTTGTTCAAAGTTAGAGCTCAGTTTTCAGCAGGTGGAGGACATGAACTATTTGAGTTTTATTCAATCGCACTCTTGATCAGTGTCAAATAATTATAATAAAAATTGACTATCAAGTATTTGCTTGATCACACAATTCAAAATCTTACTGACAGAAAAAGCAAAAAGATGTAATTTATTTGATGAAACACTACCGAATGTCAAGGTCGTAAGTTGTGCAGGTAGACTTGCTGTACCAGGCTCATACAACTTACAACCTTAATGTGGCTGCACAGTAAAACATCCAAAAAAATAGCTCCCCCATGTGCCAAATCCCCCTTATATTACAAGAAATTTAAGGCATCAGAACCCCTTTTGATGCCCCCAGCTATCGATCTTCCAGCTGATAGGGAAAGCCTCCCACATCAGAGGTGACCTAACTCATATCACTGATGGCTTGGAGGTTTTCCCTGATGCCACCCACTCCTACTTGGAACTTTGGGTAGGAGTGGAAGCAGGGGAGCATATTGCTCTTCTGCAGTCATCTCTATTGATTTCCCAGACCAATCAGCAAGGAGATTAATACCTGGGTGGACATCAGGAGGGGTATGGTTAATAATATTTAAACAAGTTTGAAAGTTGTGAAGCCACACTGATATCTGCTGTAGTCAATATTGATCTCCCAGCCAATTGGTTGGGAGACTGATATTTGGGAGTCATTAAGGGGGTCTGGATGCCCCCAAACAGGTTTGCAATAAAAAAAAAAAAAGTGTACCAGAGGGGTGTCCAACACTTTGCTTTGCAGTGCTCTGGGCAACCTGCTAGAACTCACACTTCCCCTGCCTCCTGATCCACTGTCTACAGGTTGGCATACTCTTCTCCCCCACCACCACCCATCCAGCCTAGATCTACTACCCAATGGTACCCACATACTGTCTGGCCCCCCACACCACCCTGGTTCTACTGCCCACTTAGTCGCAAATTCCTGAAAGCACTATTTAATCCCCCCCCCCCAAGCCATGTTCCAATACTAGTCGTGGCATTGCACATACACTGCATGTTCCTCAGTCGTGCTCCACTGGTAGCCTTGCTTCTAGCACCCACTGTGGTATGTCAATCCTTGCCAATGGGGCATCGTTTTTCTTGGACTGGCATAGGTACAGAGTATACTAAGAAATTCCATGACGTTGAAAGCTTTTAATATCTTTGAAGTGACTGAAGTATAAAAATGTTTGTTTCCTCCTATGACACCACTTTATAGAAATGGTGAATACTAGCCTATTGGGTAAAAAAGCAAGTGAGCCCTCATTTGATGTGGGTGAATGTCTAATTTCTAAAATGGTATGCCTTGCTGACCTTTTATTTATATCTGTAATAATTATGAACATTTTAGTGCAGGCAGGTCATTTAAAAAAAAAAGTGACAGATGTAGTTTTGAGCTTCTGGCACCTCCTACTGTATGTCATCACATACGAACGGAGTGCCCTTTTCCTTGGGCTGGTAGAAGGTACTGAAACATATATATATATATTTTTTTTTTTTTTTTCTACATCGCACTATTTCGGCTCTGCTGAAAAGCCACAGGAAGGTCCCAGGACCGGATTCTGCTTCTCTCAGCTAGATGGCAGACTTCTGGGAAACCAGAACTTTACATGCTTCGATCTCTCAAACTATAAAAGTTTGGGAGATAGCTCTTTCTATTCATGGTTTTAATGTCTACAATATTATTTTTTGTAAAAATCTAGCAATACTATCCCTTTAAATCTTGTTACCGTCATATTCTTCTTCAAATTCGATAGAAAAGATTCCACCTCCCACCCCTTTCCATAACATTGAGCAGATCCGAAAGCCGGTCAGGATGGATGTCAATGAGGGACAATATTGTGTCAGCATAAGGAAAACTGTGGCCCACTTCATCAAGGGGAATTTCCTTATACTGACACACACAATATAGTCCCTAGTTGTGATCTAGCTGTCAGATTTGAGGGATCTCTGCCTATCTCAATGGAAAGTGGAAGGAGGGGGAAACTTTTAAATCAAATTTGAAGAAGAATATGAAGGTAACAAGATGTAAAAACATGCTATGCATTATAACAAATTAAAATGATCAATCCTATACAGAGTTTTTTTTTTCTTCATTACTATCTAAGGAAAATTTCACCTAATAAATATCAAACCTATGAATCGTAGTATTTGAAAGTAAAATAGGATTAAACATTTTTCAGGCAGAAACGTTTTATTTTTATATGTAGCTTTCCATTATAATCAAGACATTATTACATTGCATTTTTATTCCAGAGGAAAAGTAATAGATTGCACAATACAGTTAATTACAGTAACTGACAGTAAGATATTGTTTCTTTGGTAACTGATGTGAGGGTGGCAATTTTCTCAATATATGTTAAGTTTGACATGATTTTTTTCCAACTTTGTTTACACAGTTTTTGTCTGGGTTTCATAACATTTCAAATATTAACATTGCAAGTTATTTTTTTTTGTTCTGTAACTTTGTGTTCGTGGCTTGTTTTATACCAGATACCTGACACTTATTATTTACTTTAAAAGCTTTACTGACAATCCTTGACTGAAATCCTTGCTTGCTTGCATGGACCCATGTATGTATCTCTTTATTATGGAAACTGCTTCATGGTGGTTAGATGACATCATTAGATAAATATGTTTAATTTGAGCTCTTGATGTGTTACAGTGACACTATGGACTATAAGACGCACCAAATGTGTTGGCACTTAAATATTAAATAAATAATTAAAAAAAAGAAACCTAAAGCTGTCAAAATGTGTGAGAGGAAGTACTTATGGCTATGCAATTAAACTAGCCATGGCATTTGAAGTTCTCAAAAATTAATAATTTCCTCTATATTCAGATTTAGCACATGGGATCTTATCAATATTATGAATAAGCATTTTAAGCTCTAACTCACTTGTACTCATGCAGGGAAAGACCGCAGGTGGTGCAGCTTTACAGTCTCTTCAGGACAGTCTTTGTTCATCAGATTGTGCAGGGTATTCATGAAACAGGGTACTAGAATAGCCTAAAATAACATAAGATATACAGCTTGGCAGAAAGGATAAGGAGGGGTGATAGAAACCTTTAAATTAAATATATTAAGAAATTTAATATTGTTTAGGAGGCATGCATTTTCAGAAAAATAGGAAAACTAGGAAAAGAGGTCCTGATTTAATCTTAGAGGGTGGAACGCTGAAAAGTAATGCATGCAATTGCTACTTTACGGAAAGAGTGATGGACTCCTAGAATAGCCTCCCAGTAGAGATGGAAGGAAGAAATTCTGTTCGGGACTTCAAAAATGCCTGACTGACATATGTGTAAGAATAAAACACCTGGACCTGACTGCTTACACCCAAGGGTACACAAGGAGCTTGATTCACTAATGTCAAGGGCTTAGTGCCGTGTGACTGGAGGAGAGCAGATGTAGTATCATTCAAAAAAGTGGGCAAAATCTAAACCGAGGTAGTAGAGTTATGAGTGTTCAAGATAGGATTACTAAGAGATAGTATTCAGGACTGTGTGACTGCCAACAACACTATTAATAGGCGTCAACGTGGTTTTATGAACAATAGGTTATGTCAAACTAATGTACTTGCATTAGGGTAAGCAGTAATTTGGAAAAGGGTATTGCTGTTGATGTAGTATACTTAGATTTTTCAAAAGACTTTGATCCTGTGCTGTACAACAGGTTATTGCATAAGTTAAGTCTTTGGCTTGTGAGATGACATCTGCGAGTTGTTGTAAATAGAACCTTTTCAAATTGGTCTAAAGTTGTTAGTGGGGTGCCACAGGGTTCATTCGGGGGCAATTTGCTTTTTAATTTATTATTCATCTAGAAGTGGATATTGAAAGTAATATCTCAGTCTTTGCTGATGACATAGTAACATAGTTGATGAGGCTGATAAAAGACATGTCCATCAAGTCCAGCCCATGCCAAAAACACCCCTGTTGATCCAGCGGAAGGCAGAAAAACCCCTCTGGAGCAATTTCTAATTTAGCCCTAAGGGGGAAAAAAAATTCCTTCCTGACTCTAAATGGCAGTCAGATATTTCCCTGGATCAACATTCTCTCTGCTTTGAAGCCATCTGTCATAATTCTCAATATTGTTCTGTGCTAGATAGGCATCCATTGCTTTTTTGAAAGCAGTTGCATTATCTGCATGTACAATATGCCGAGGCAAAAAATTCCATAGTTTTACTGCTCCTTACTGTAAAAAATCCCTGCCTTTGTTTTTGTCGAAAGCACCTTTCCTCTAGTCTTAATGGAAGACCTCTTGTTCTTAACTCTTCTCTTTGCATAAATAATTCATTGGCTAGTTCTTTGTATTGACCTTGAATGTAATTGTAAATGGTAATCGTATCACCCCTTACACGTCTTTTCTAATGTAAACAAACCCAGTTTGTCTAGTCTCTCTTTATAACTCAGATCCTCCAGTCCCTTTATTAGTTTTGTTGCACGTCTCTGCACCTTTTCCAGTTCAACAATGTCTTTATTTTTTAGAACTGGTGCCCAAAATTGTACTTCATATTCTAGATGAGGCCTAAGCAAGGATTTATACAGAGGTAGGATAATATTAGCATCCCTTGCATCTATGCCTCTTTTTATGCAGGCTAGTACCCTATTTGCTTTTGCAGCAGCTGAGTGACTCTGCACACTGCTGGGAAGTCTATCATCTATCAGCACTTCTAAATCTTTCTTGAGGATTCCCCAAGTTGTTTCCTGTTTAGTATATATGTAGCAAGTTTGTTTCTACAACCCAAATGCATAACATTTCATTTTTCTACATTAAATGTCATCTGCCACTTTTCTGCCCATTCACTCAGTTTATCTAAATCCCTCTGCAGAGATAAAACATCCAGCTCTGTACATATTTCCTTACATAGCTTAGTGTCATCAGCAAAGATTGAGACGCTACTTTCAATTCCCACTTCTAGGTCATTAATAAACAAATTAAAAAGAATTGGGCCCAGGACTGAACCCTGCGGAACCCCACTTATAACTTTAGACTAATTTGAAAAAGTTTCATTTACAACAACTCTCTGCCATCTATCATTTAACCAGTTCTCAATCCATGTACAGATAACAACGCCCAAACCGAAGCCTTTTAATTTATGTAATAACCTGTTGTGAGTCACTGTAGCAAAGGCTTTTGCAAAATCCAAGTATACTACATCTACAGCAATTCCCCTGTCCAAATTACTACTTAATTTTTCATACAATGTAAGTAAATTAGTCTGACATGATCTATTCTTCATGAAACAATGCTGATTCCTACTAATAATATTGTTTATCTTCGCATAGTTCTGAAAAGTGTCAATTAGTAACCCTTCTAGTATCTTACCCTCTGTGGAAGTCAAGCTCACAGGTCTATAATTTCCTGGTTTGGATCTTGCTCCCTTTTTAAACAATGGAACTACATCAGCTTTCCTCCAATCACAGGGCACTATGCCTGATGAAAGTGAATCAATAAATATTAAGTATAATGACACTGAACTGTGTAAGGAAATGCATACAGAGAAGGATATTTTTCCCTAATGGTATATTTGGATAAATTGTGTGATTGGATGGAAAAGTGGCAGAAACAGTTTAATAGAGATAAATGTAAGGTTATGCATTTGGCTGTACAAACATGCTACATATACACTAAAAGGTAAGCTACTTGAGGAATCCTTGTTAGAGAACTATTTGTATACTAGTAATTTTCACAACAATGTGAAGTGTCAGTCAGCCACTGAAAGAGCCAAGAGATTACTCACAATGTATAAAAAGAGGCATAGATGCAAAAAATTGGAATATAATTCTACCTAAATATAAATCCTTGGTAAGGTCTCATCTAGAATATGGAGTACAGTTTGGATGCCAGTTCCTAAAGACATTATTGAACTGGAAAAGTGCCTAGATGTGCAACAAAGGGATTGGAGGATCTGGTTTATAAAGCGAGACTAGCCAAACTAGGTTAGTTTAAATTAGAAAAGATACATCTAAGGGGTGATATGATTACCATTTATATTCATATTTGAGATCAATGTTGTGGGATTCTTTGCTGTGTTTGCATATAATCTGTAGTTGCTTTCAAAAAAGTAATGAATACCTTTCTGGCTCAGAGAAATATTATTATTATGACTGTTTGTTCCAAAGCAGATAGTGCTGAAATATCAGGCTGCGTTTTGGAGTAGGGGAGGAATTTTTTTACCCACTTGGGGTTAATTGGAAATGGATTCAATTGGGTTTCTTTTTGCCTTCCTCTGAAACAACAGGAGTGATGTGACATTGTTGAACTTGGACGTATGTCTCTTTGCAGCCTCATCAACTCTGTTACTATAAGTGTATTCTGAGAATTCTATAAGACTGTACTTTATTTAAATAGGGAAATAGACAGACTGGATGGACCAGATGGTTCTTTTCTGCTTTCCAAATCTGTTTCTACGTCTTTCTCTTCTAGACATTTTAACATAGTTTATATTATTTTTGGTCTAAAAATTCTTCTTGATTAAAGATTCTCTGTAATTTCTGATAATTATAATGCTGTGTGTTATGAAACAGAACACCTGGCAGCAAATATAATCACCGTGCTATATATTGGTCTGGATATTTTTTTATTTATTTCTTTTAGCACTAATTGAGTGCTAATTTGAAATAATTTGGAAGGATATATACAGAAAAGCAAAGCAAATATAAGCATTTATAATCCCCTGTTCATTATTCTGAATTTGTAAAAAAAAAAAAAGATATTCATCTGTCCTTGTTACAAAGACCATATGAAACACAAACACATTTGCACACATTATCTGTTTTTTCTCTTTATTATAAAGATTTTTTTTTTTTTATGCAATGCGTTGCGTACCCCTCTGGCACTCAGAGGGTTAATACATTGTGTTAAATTGTGTATTTGTATCCCAAACATCCACTGGACAATACCGGGATCTTCATTTTCCATGAATTTTAATTATTTCCTCAGACCCATTGGGTGCTAGAACACTCATTAATGGAGATTAACCATTTGAGTGCCAGAGAGGTATCTAAAGCATTACATTGCAATGCATTGAATACCTCTCTGGCATATAAATCAGTTTAGAATAAAAATAAAAGATAAAAAAACAACAAACTATAAAAATATTTCCCCATTCCTGAGAGTTCATTTTAGATTGTTTTCCACATGCACAAAAAAGTTATAATTCATAAGTATGAGCAGAGACAACTGTGGTTCATTCAGCTCATACCAGAATAACAACTGGTCCTCAAACAGGTAAATAAGGATTTTATATTTTGTAGTGTTTTTTTAATAATCAGTCTACATTACAAACAGTAATGTGAGATTTTTTTATTTTTTTAATTTGTATTAAAGAAGATTCAAATGTTGCTGATCTTATGAAATGTACATGAGCAGCAGCCATATTAGATGGGGCACCAACACTGTAGTTGTGATTACTGCCGCACAAGGTGGTTTATTTGGGCAAAATGAGGCATATCCTTTCATACTACAATAAAGGGATGCCCTTGGGGACACCCCCCCCATGCTGGGGGTGTGTGTGTGATTGAACATGACAACTGGAGAGCCACCTCACCATTTTCTTTTTGGAGGTAAAACAAAACTACATTTCACATAAGGCCTGTTTTTTGGGCATCAGGGAGGATGAAGGGGAAGTTCTAATCTGAACCCACTTCCTCTCTTTCTGAAACATGAGAAACAGTGGCATTCTGCTTTTCTGCTTTAACCCTTTCAGGCATATGAGTAATTTCTTTTGAATTTCTGTCTTGTGTTCTTTTAAATGGCTCCTGGCTATGTCTGAGCACAAGGGTGATATGGACAATCTTAGACTGGTCTTGTAGGGGACTTTGCTGCTACATTTTGTTCTGTAGCCCCTACTTAACTACTGGACCCCCTTTTCTCATTGACAGAAGCCTGCGTGGGTTACAGCCCTTATTTCTTGTTTGAATAATATACTTTCCTATATTAAGGGTTTCCTTGAGTTATGACAAAAGGATTTCCTGTTCCCCTTACTCTTGATGTGGGGGATTCTTCTGATGAGGCACACACTATTTTTGATTCCTCATTTACTCCTAGGTATGACACTGTCACCTGTTGTGTAACACAGCAGTGTTTGGAGATCATTATGGTCTCTGAGGCCTCTGAATCTAATTATTTTTTTCAGATACATAATGGAATGTCTCTACAGGGATGCTGCATTCCCCTCCCCATCAGTACCAGATGGTTCTGAAGGAAGGAAAATTGCCTGTTTTGATAACCTTTATTCCCAGATGATTTTATTTCTTATACCCTTCTCTGCTGATGCCATACTGCAGCAGGCTACCTCCCCCAACAGTGGCCTCTCCAATTTCTTGTCTTTTCAAAACTTACAGGACTTCTGCTTGTGGATGCTGTGGCATTTAAGATTCAGACAGATGAGCTCCTGGATTCTCTCCTTGTGGCTTTATTTGCAGTGGGACAAGGTTGTGGGTCAGTATGTATGCTTCTTTGGCTACTGTGGTAAGCTCTGTGGTATCAGTAGTGTAGCTCCATTTTAATTATAATATCCGTGGTATAATTTGTGGCTCCATTTCAATGTTAAGCTCTTTGGCATCACTATTGTAAATATCTCACACCCCTTGAATGCTTCAGAGGCTTAACACATTGCAAAGTGCAATATACATTATTCAGTGGAATATAGCCCCCCACAGTGGGGTTCCACCCTTTGAAGACGGCTTTATAGATAATTTTTTTTTTTTAACCACTTGAACACTAGTGAGGTCTCCCAGCTTTACATAATGTTAGAGACCCCCATAGCATTCAAAGGGTTAAAAGCCCAATTCAAATATGGGGGTCCCAGGGATGAAATCCCCCCCCCCAACGTAGTTGGTTTGCACCAGAATTTCTTACCTTTTTACACATGGCTGGGACCAAAGAGTCTTATGCTTCTGCTAAAGAGAAGCAATCCAGATGCACTATAGGAGGGAATGCACATTTTCAATAGATTTAAACCTCTGAGATGGTTGGTAGGATCTAGACTGTTAAGTCTGCCCCTCTGGGTGCTGATATGCCAAAGCAGGTCTATTAACTTCTGCTTTAACCCCTTGAACGAGACTGGTATGCAACACAATCTTTGCATTGGGTTTGCTTGACTCTGGTCATAATCGGGTTAACACAACTTTTGCTTTGTAAATCAACACTTTTTACTGTATAAATAAAAAAAAAAATCACTTTTATAATGTAATATTTATACTTTACAGTAATACAGCACACACCTTCAGTCTCTTAGTGCAAGTTCAAATCTATTGAACATAAACATTTATTTACACAAAATGCCTTTGTTTCTGCCACAATAATAAAATTCTGCGCCACATCATCAAAAACAAAAGTAAGCAATCTGTATATTTAAAATCAATCTTTTATGTTATTTGTGCAGCTTATTCTACTTTTAGCTTCTGGGAACCAAAAAGAAAAATAAAGTATATCTTATGGGAAAAAATAAAACTGCCTCTTTGAAGTAGCAAAAAGTGGAAACGTCTGTTATTTCAGACATGGATGGAAGTACTGGGAAATGCCTGTGTTAGTAGATAGTAAACTGAAAACAAAATGTGTAATGTAAAAAAATGAGAAGCATTTGCTGGCTAAGTCTTACTTCTGACCAGTGTGACAATCACTTTTTCCTAATAAGGCAGTCCTTTAAAAGTTTGGAATGCTTTTGAGATGCAATTAATGTCAGTAAAACATCCTATATAATAAAATGCTAGGATGTTTGTCAGAAGCAGTCATGCGCAGTAGAGACTGCTCAAATGCACAGAATGCTGGGAGTTCTGTGCTGGGAGCATTCTGTGCTTTTGGGCAGTCTCTACAGTGCATGACTGCGGCAGGACGCAGAGCAGGACCGGCCTCTTAACCCTCTGAGTGCCAGAGGGGTACGCAACGCATTGCAAAGCAATGCGTTGCGTACCCCTCTGACACTCAGAGGGTTAACATCACCCGGACCTTGGCCCGTATACATGGGCTTTTACACTAGTTCATAATATATCAACAGTTAGATGTATAGTCAAGAGACCATTTAATTTTCTTGAAGTAGTTGAGTGAATTTATTTCATCTGCTCACTCAAATGTTAAATCAGGATGGATGAAGTTTTTATCTGAAGCGAAACATTAAAAAACCATTTCTTGCAGTTTTTCTTTATCTTTTTATTTTTTTAATTCTAATATAATTTCCACACACCTGGAGAGTTTCTCCCATGTATTCCTGCTGTGCTAACTCACCAGTGTAAGAGGGGGTGTCATTTGACCGTATATTGCCAGTCTGTTCTAGGGAGAGCAAGAGAGCTGCTGAAATTTTCATGATAGTTCCTGTAGTGTCCGATAGGCAAAATAGAAGGTGGTAGAGGTTCTTGATTTAACCCTTTGAGTGACAGAGAGGTATGCAACACATTGCTCTGCAATGCGTTGCCTACCTCACTGGCACTCAAGGGTTTAAGGAGTTATTCTAATAGCCAGTTGTCTCTGGACAGGTGGGGTGCAGTGAGTGTGACAAAGACATTTAAAAAAATGCTTTTTACTGATAGGCAATCCTACCTGAGGTAAGACAGAGATTGGCAGACTCAAGAGACAGACATGCATCATGTTCAGAAAGAAGCATATATTGGTACACTTGCTATACTGTGGTGTCTTGTGCTACTAATTGCATACTGCAGACATGTTGAAGGTAACTATTCACTTGTGTGTTTTACAGTAAGAATCAACACTACTATCCATTGGGTTTACCAAATGCGGTAGGAATAAGGGGATAGTGCTACTAGGAGTAAATGGACAGGTTGATGGTAGTAAGGTCATACTAAAAAATGGTTGTTGCCGCTTTTGCAGTGAATGCTGATCATCTTCCTCCACCTGAGGAGGCTGTTTGTAAAGTGACTTGAAAACATCCACCAACACTAGTACTAAGCCTTTTAACACTAATGATGATGATTAATCCCATTCTAGTGCTGTGTACATAGTGCAGTAGAATTTTGCAATAGTGAGATAAACTGCTGTATTAGGGAGTAACACCATCTGAAGGACTTAAGTTTCGACTGCCCTTCCAAATGGAAAAGTTAAAAAATGGACATTTAAAAAAAATCTACAAAAAATTAAATGTATTGTGGAGGAAGAAAGTTTGGTACGAAGATGCTGCTACCTACTTAAACCAGGCACACTTTGTAGACCGTTCGCTTGAAGATTCTCTTTTTATGCAATGTTATCTCTGCTCTGCAGACGAGCCATCCAGTACCAGGACCAGAATAAAATTGTGTCAGCTAGAGAGCTGACTTGAATAAAAGGGGCGGAACTTTACAAGGATATTAGTCCCAAAGTATACAAGTTATGAAAAGAAAAAAGACTTGGATTGTTTGATTTATTTAAGTGGAACATTATTAAAGAATGTGTCATGAAAGTATTGCTCTCTCTTTAACCTGGGAGTGAGTGGCCATAGAGGACCACGGAGCTTTATTTTTTTTCGTATTAAGTTCTGGGATAGCACCGCTCTTTAACGTCAGGACTGGCATGATGATCCTGGCACATCTCGATGTGAAAGGGTTGAGGAGTAGAGGGGTCTGCATCTCATTACATAAAAATGGGTAGCACTCCCTCTAATCCTTAAAGGGTTCAATAATTAAATTATTCAATCAAGATGTAAATATGCATATTACTAAATCATAGAGGTTCTTTTAGTGGTTTAGAGGTTTACGTTGTCCTTTAATTGTGTTATATTTCATTATAAAACAAAACATTAGGCATTATGCTGTGGATGTTTCCTGTGGCTGATCGTGTATTTTGCATGGGAATTCATCAGTGCATATGCCTTTAAAGGAAAGTAATGTTTCATAATAAAATCAGCTCCAATTAATCATCATAGTATTTGGGCCATGGAGAGTGTTATTTCATTACTGTCAGAGTTGTAGTTCAAGAGTAATTCAATGACAAAGTATCCCCCTCCCACCCTTTTTACTGATATAACACTGCTCAGCCAGATCAGAAGAGAGATGCCCAGGTAGACTGCAGAGAGGGACAACCTTCAGTTAAGAGAAGAGAAAAAGCTGAAAAACTTGTCAAGGGGGCCAGGGCTTTCATTGTTCTCATAGGAAGAAGATTGTCCCCTTCTGTTATCTGCCTGGTCTTACAACCAGATTCACATCTGAGGAGATGGCTTACACTAGGTAAAAGGGGCAGGAGGGGGAAACTTTGCTTGTGAATATATCTCAAACCATAAAGGTTTGAGAGATAAGATTTATATCATTCTTCATGTTTTTTTAATGCCTACAAAATAAAATAAAGGTAAAACAAAGTATTACTATCCCTTTAAGCTCTTCTTGTATGAATAATTGGTTTATTATTATTTTTTTTATCATGTCACCAAATGTAGAATTTTCTGTCTTCCAAGATTCAAAATGTATTGAGGACACTATACAAAGCAGAGTGATAATTGTGCTTTCATTCTCTATTCTAGGGCGTCAGCTGCAGTAAAAACCAATCCAAGTCCAGCACAAACGGTAAATACTGTAATCTGATAATGGAATGCCTTCTCTAATTACTAAAATGCCATTAACCATTTAAAATGTTAGCATTTGCAAATTATTTAATAGATTATTGTTATGTCAAATTAGAATAGACTTATATTAAAACACAATCTGGTATTTCTGTCTATGCATTGCTGGGAAGAAAATGAAGGTGACAGTGTAAATAGTAAAAAAAATAGATGTATTTGATCTGATAGGAGCCATTGTCCTACATCCCACAGGAACAAACCATAAAATCACACAACTATTGCAGGTAGTTGGATTTTCTCTGTCATTTTGCCACTTCTGTGTATATTTTCTGGAAAACCTTTCTACACTGTAGTACTAAACACATGCCAACATTTTCAGTTGCTATAGGAAAGTACTTTGAAAAAGTCACACTAAAAAAGTCACCAGTGTTGGCTGTTTTAAAAAGTCATTAATACGCCTACATATTTTTTTAACTGTATGTTTAATTAACCATTTGAAATCCAGAGTGGTATCCAACACATTACAATGAAATGGATTGGATACCTCTCTGGCACTCAAAGTGTTAAGTTCCTCCATTTTCTTCCCTGCTCAAGAGATTTGAGATCCATAGAGTGATCCTTAATTTCCACTTCTCCTCAGTTTTGTTATATGTTCCCCAAATATCTACTTTGAACCAGGGGTAGTCAACCGTTTGACCTCCATGTTAGAGACTACTAATCCCATCACACCCACACTGCCACTGGCTGCTTGTTGAAGATGGTTGTTGTAGCACCCAATAGCTGGAGGTTCAAAGATTTATTGGATGCTATTGTGGTCTTCCATTCACTATTACTTGGAGAAAGGTGTGGGCAAAACCGGAGGCCTTACCAGCTTTTGTAGACTACAGCTCCCATCACCTCTAGCCAGCCTTTGCTTAGTAGTGTATGGTGGGAATTGCAGTCCCTCACAGCTGACGGCCCTCTGGTTGTTCACCACTGATCCAAGGGGTTAGAAATGGACGTTGCTGCAAATGGAAATTGATAGGCCGGTTCTTTCAGACAAGTGAATCTAGTACAAGTTGTGTATTTCCCTTCATTCTATTGTTAGGAGAATATTGCTACATTCCAAATATTTTCAAATGCTAACATTATAACATGCAAACCATGTGAGCTCTGAATTCTTGCCATAATGGGACACATTAAATATTTATTTGCTTTTTGATTGAAATCCATCTTCATGACTACTGAACCGTTATAAGGTATCTGTGAAGATTCTAAGAACTATTGTTCATCCTTATGAGAGGCCTTTTCTTATTATATATATCTGGCACCTACGTTACCCAATTAATTACATACATAATGGTTATGAAGCTCACTCTTGGGACAGAGATTCAAGAATTATTCAACGTTCATGTATTATGAATAGCTGGAGTAATTCTGAACCATACAAACTCCAAAACTTTCCATTTAAAGAAAATTAGGCTTTTAACCCACTGCATTCTGGCAAATTATCTGAGGCATTGTAAAGCAATATGATTGGAGGCTTTCCTGGCATTCAAGCCACATATAGATCAGTGTCTATTTTCTTTTGACCCCTGTGGAGCCCCATCCAGTCCTACGTAGTTCAGCCTCAGAATGTGAATAATAATTTGTATGAAAAAAGTTATACTTCCAGTCCAGCTAAACTACAGTGCTCTGAAGGGTTATGATTGTCAATGCCATTTGTTTTTCCTTGACAAGATGTACTTGATAATCTTCAAACCATTTGATTCTAGAGAGAGGGCTGGAGAGCCACCGCATGATTTTGAAAAGTTTATTGGCTAGTGACTATATTACCCATAAGCCTGTTTTCCCAGGCTTTAGGGCTCAGGGAGAGGTGGTTCTATGGTGATCACATGAAATTGGTCTCTACTACCTTTCATGTCCTTTTAACACTTAGTCATACAGGTACTTGTACTTTTATCTTACTTTACTGGGGTCTTTCTGGCTATGTATGTGCATAAGAGAGTCATGGGAAAGCTAACAAGGTTCAGGTGTTCCCTACCTTCTTTATCCCTCTTAATCCATTACTGCTCCTGCCCAATGGGGATTTCTCTGGTACTTTGTTCCTCTTTATCTGTGGCCCCCACATGGCTCCCAGGGCCCCATTCTAATTAACAGAAGCCTGCATGGTTTGAGGTCATAATTTCTTCTGAGTTATATACCTACCTCTATTCATGGTATTCCAGACTCTTGGTGTTGGGACCATCTTGTCCCCCCCCCCCAAAGGCAACACAGCCATTTCATTAAGGGAAATTTCCCCATGGTAGTGGACTCCTCAGTTGAGGAAGGGGACTCTGAGGTATATTTGAATTTATCCTTCCCTACTTGTGATTCTTTTGAAAAAGTCACTGGTTCTCCTGCTGAGAGTCTCATCCAATCTGTCCTGGAAATTCTGAAGTTCTCTGAGGCCTCAGATTCCATTTCTTCTGCCCCTCATATTTTTAAAGGTTAAAAAAAAAGACTACTTCTGGTTTCCTCTTTACCAGGTACTCCTGGTCGAGTGGAGAATGCCTGGCAAGAAGTTGTTTCTTCTCAGACGTATCTTTCTCTGGTATCCCTTAACTGCATCATCTTGCTGTTAGTGAACTCAAAGACCAGGCGGATAAGCCAGGATTCTTGATTGAAAGTGAATTTTGTGGCTTCTGTTCTGCCTTGTGTCTCCCCCTGACTAGGGCCTTGACTGTTTGGGGGTTCAACTTTTGGAGGCTGTCCATGCAGAGGAGGATATTGTTAAGGCTATCTCTAAGATCCTTGAGACTAGCACATATATGGCAAAAGAGGCCTTTGCTGCTGCCAGATTTTCTGGGAAGGTCTCAGGTGCTACTGTTGCTGCACATCATACTTTGTGGCTAAAGATCTGCTGTTCAGTCTTCCAAAATGTTCTTGGTGATGCTTCCATTCGTGTGCAAGCAGTTGTCTGTCCCGGATCTGGAATAGGCTTTTAATCATGCCACTGGAGATATTATATTATTATTCTTTATTTTTAAGTGCTTTAGGAGGAACCTGAGGCAATAAATGTTCCATCTTTCCCTGGTAGACGTGCTTTTCCTTACCTTCACCTGTATGGCTTTGTGCCCAGGGCTTGTACTTTGTCAGCAACCCAGAAGGCCCATACCCCAAAATGTAAACAGGCCTGTACAGGTGAAAGGCCTGCTCAGGAGCCCTTAGCTGACAAATCTAACTCTGCATGACTCTCAGGGGTCTGGTCCACCTCAGGCAACAAATTGCTTGCTCCATTTTCACAGCGCTTGGGCTCTTTCCTTGGAAGATCACTGGGTTTTGCAGGTTATCTTCAGAAGGGCACTTCATTCATTTAAAGATCCTTCCACCCAGACATTTCTTCATGTCCAGAGTTTCTTGCAATCATATGTAGAGTCATCCGTTCATAAACACAGTCTCTACCCTGACAGATATGCAGGTTTTGGTACCTGTACCTTCCCAGGAAAGGTTCATAGGACTCCATTCCAACCTCTTTATAGTTCCCAAAAGTAAAGATGGCAGATGCTGTTCCATTCTGGACTTGAATCTCCTCAACAGTTTTGTTCTTGCACACCAGTTCAGGATGTACTCATTGTGCTCCGTCATCACTGTCATGTCCAGGGGAGATTTTGGCCTCCCTAAACATAAAGGATGCTACCTGCATAATCCCATCCATACAGATTATCAATGTCTCCTGTGGTTTACTTTTCTAGACAGCCCTTTTCAGTTCATTGCACTTCCCTTTGGATTGGCATCTGCTCCAAGTGTCTTTACAGAGGTAATGACAGCACTAACAGCTCATGTTCTCTGTTTTGACTGCTTATTGCTAAAGGCTTCTTTAGAGGAAACTCTCCACCTTCAGACTCATGACTGTCTGTTCTAGAACAGCACAGTTGTTTTTTCAATTTGAAGAAATCTTCCATGGCTCCTTCCCAGGTACTTGGTCAGTATTCAACACTCTTGTGGGGAAAGTCTTCCTGACAGAAGACCAGATTCTGTTGTTGCAGCACCAGATGTCTCAGGCTCTACTCTGCTCATTCTCGATGGCATGGTAGTATATGAAGGTGCTGGCTAGACTGCAATAGAGGCAGTCCAATGTGCCCAATTCCATACCCGGCAGCTGCAACTGGAGATTCCCTGGAATCAGTCCAGGCATCCCATGCCATGTACCTGTCTGACTGGCTGCAGAGGTCCCATCTGTCTCTGGGATGTCCATTGGTCATTCCAGATTTGGTAATAGTCATGACAGATGGCATCCTGACACGCTGGGGTGCCACCTTTGGCCATCCAGCTGTTCAGGATCTTTATTTTTTGTGGCATTTTTCTCATTCCCTCTAGGGATCCCCTTTGCAGATCCAGCTGACAATGCAACTGCAGTGGAATACATCAACCACCAGGGAGGGAGCTGAAGTGAAGCTGCATGGTCAGAGGTTTGGTTGATGCTCACATGGGTAGATGCTCACGTACTTTCTCTTGCTGCTGTTCACATCCCAGGAGTAAACCACATTTTGTATAAGACTTTCTCAGTCACCATTGCCTGGATCCAGGGAATCAAGAGCTCAACCAGATGTTTTTGATACCGTAGCCCATCTCTCGGGTCCTCCACTGTGGATCTAAAGGCCTCTTGATTGAGCTGAAAGGTTCCTCAGTTCTGTTCCTCATACTGGAGCCCTCTAGCATAGAGGTGGATGCTATGGTCATATCTTGGCGCTTTCCCCTGGTGTATATGTTTCTCTATTTCCCCTGATTCCCAGAGTACTACTTAAAATCTGAGCAGGCTTATATAATTATGATCACCCCATTTTGGTGTGTCAGAGCCATTTTGTCTCCATCTGTATCCAGAATTTTTGACTCATCCAGAGGTAGAGAAACTAGTTTTTGCAGCTTAGCTCTTGAAGCCACCATCCTGACATCCATCACATTGCCAATATGTTGAAGACTTGTTAGCTGGTTTAATCTAAGGCATAACAAAGGGTATTGTGCTTGTTCTAAAAGTGGTATAAAGATTTTTTTTTGGGGGGGTTGCAGCTGTGACCTTTTTGCCTTCAGATAGTTTTGGTCTTCAGGATGGTCTTCAAAAAGGACTTGGTCTTAGTATTAAAGTCCATATTCTAGTTCTGTCTTTTTTCCAGAGAAGTATCACTTTATTGTCAGAAGTGCAGACTTTTGTGAAAGGGGTGGCTCATGCCCATTGCTTCGGGATCCCTTGAACTTTTTTCTCTGAATGCTTTAGAAGGCTCCTTTTGAGCCTCTGTCTTCAGATTATCTGCCTTTATTGACACTCAAGACAGCCTTTCTGCAGACTATAGTTTGTTCGGCGGGTGGTCTTTGTCTTGTAAAACTCCCTTTCTAGTTTTCCACTCTGATTGGGTGGTTTTATGGATTTCTATAGGGTTTCTCCGTAAGGTTGTTTCAGTGTATCCCTAACCAGAAAATTGTCTCTGTCCTGCATCATTTAACAGACACGAGCAGGCGCTTCATCTTTTGGATATTGTTAGGTGCCTGAACTACTATGCAGCCTTTTTGAAAATCTGATTCCCTTTTTTGTCATCCCTGAGGACCCTTGTGTGGGCCAGGCTTCTTGGATTAAGGCTACTTTGCCAGGCTTATGTTTTCAAGAAGAAACTGGTATTCTTTTGGTTCACAGCTCATTCCACCAGGTCAGTGGGTGCCCCTTGGGGCTACAATCTCTGCAGAAAAGCTGTGTAAGGCGCCTATGTGCCCATCTCACACATTTGTCAAACACTACTGTGTTGGGTGAAGCGAGTTGTGGTTGGTAGGTCCTATAGAGCGTTGTGCCTGTGAAGCTGTTCTGTTTGATGTTCTTTATTAGTCACTTGTTGGTTCCTCTTCCATGATTTGCTGTGTTGTTCGTTGACACCTGAGGTTCATGTTGTTTTAGTTTGTTTTTGTTAGAAGTAATCTGTGTTTGTAGGGGTCTTCATCCTTCTTTCCCTGGAATTTTGGTAAATTTGGTGAATGCATGGTATATTCTCATGGTTCCTTTGTTCCACATAGGACATAAGAGAAAAGAAAAACAGGAATTCCCTACAGGAGAAAAAATAGCTGTTTGAGAGCCAGGCAGTAGGGATCTTCTTGGGTTCTCTAGTTTGGGGATTTCCCCTCCCTGCTTCACGTCTTTTTTTTTTTTTTTTTTCTCTCGATCCTTACCATACGTTAAACTGGATTAATCCAGATGAGAATGGCTGGGATAAAATGAGCAAGGAAGAAGTCTCCACCTCTAAGAGCCTAAAAAGACAAGTGCCCTGCCCTCCTGCAGGAGGAAACTATACCCCGTGGTTCCTGTATTCCACATAGGCTAAGAGAAATTAATTTATTGGCAAGTGCACAAAAATCCCCTTTTTCTGCTACATTTGTAGGCAATGTAGTATACATATTTTAAATTCTGAGCACAGTCTTATTGTGCATTTTTAGAGATTCATAAGAAGATTGTGTTCTCCAAGGCCCGGGTGGAACAACTTAAGGGAACTTGGTCAGGGGTCAGCAGAGAGCAAAAAAATGAAGTAAATGGGCAGTTAAAATGCAATTTCTGCATAGTAACACTTTGTATACAGTAAAAGATATATTGTGAGTTTTATCCTTCCGAGTACAAGGGTCCTCCCACTGCTGATTTGGTGTTTTATTAAACAAACAGTTATAGCAGCTCAGACACAAATTTTTTAGGTGCAGTATCTCAATGTCCTGAAATGTTATAGTGGCTCTGGTGCTACACCATCCTATGGAAGCTTATGATCAATCGACCAGAACATTCCATAGGATGATTTAGCAACAGCGCCACTGTACAGTTTCAGGCCATTGTGATACTGCACCTACAAAATTCACATTTGAGCTGCTATAACGGTTTACTAAAACACCATTCAATAGTGGGAGTACCCTTGTTGTACTCGGCAGGCTAAATCAGACAATATAAATTTTACTAAATATTAAGTGTTACTATCCCTTTAAAATTCAATAAAGGGAAGCCATACAGGCATTTCACAGCTTCTCCACTTCACAAAAGGATGTTCCAAAAGCAAATAAACATAACTGAACTGCATGATACACAATCATGTTTTATATATTGTAGATTTCAAATAAGTATATGCACACAGTTATCAAGATTAATTGCAGTTTCAGACATCCATTATTATGCATTTTATATGGGTGAAAAAAATATGGTTTACCTTCTTGCCTGCTAGAAATGTCTCTGGCACATTGCTTTGCAATGAGCTAGAGATGTCTCTAGCATCCAAGGGCTTGTGTGTAAGTAATTAAAAGGGAGCCACATGTAGGAGCAGTAAAGCTTCCTTTTAATACTTAGTTCCAGAGAGGTAGTCAGTGATTGTAGCACAAGGCGTTAGATATGTCTGATACTTGAAGGATTAATCTGGTCGCCTGCATCTTCAATGTAGATCTATTTACCCACTGCAGAGTGCAGTTAAACGGACCGTATCACCTAAAACTGAAAAGGATATTTATCCATTTAAACTTTTTTTAATGAGAACCGAATGTGTTAGGACTTCTATTTCTGAGATATGTATGTGCCCTTAAAGCTTAAACCTTTTTAATCAGAGTTAACAGCGACAAGTGGCATCTAAATGTCTTTTCTTTTTTTTTTTTTTTTTTTAATATATATATATGACAGCTTAACATAGACCTGTCACTTTGAATTTTGCTTCCACATTTGAGATATTCATCCAAAACTGCTTTCGTTTCATGTTAACCAGATGTTCAGCAGGCATTATATGTATAATATCTGGTATAGGTATATAAGGTATAGCTTCGGAAGTATTCACACTTTTTTATGTCTGATAAAATGGAAAGTGAAAGTCTCCTGGTGCAGCACAGTGCTTAATTAGCATTTAAAAAATCATGAAATCCTTCATTGGCATATGAAACATCACTTAATGCTTAATTAGTGCATGAAATTGCACTGGCACCACAATTAGCATACGGTACCAAATATGAATATTTCTTTAACTATGTGTTTGTGGTATTTTGCCTAGCATGTTACGCAGACCGTTTTCAGTGCAGTTTTCAAATATGCAACCTTAAATCAAGGTGACAGGTCTGCTTTGTCACATACTATGGCTCTCCTTTGTAAGTGATAGGAACAGCACTGCCTGGTGAAACGTATAGAAAACTGCAGTTTTATTAACCCCTTAAAGAGGATCTATCACCTCTACAAAAGGTAGGCTTATTATGTAGAGTATATATACATAATGCTGAAACCGTTGTTGATTTAAAAAAAAAAAAAAACTCTGTTAAAACGAAAGCTTATAGAGTGCCCTGCACCCTACTTCCGCATACACGTCTGTTGCCCCTGCTCCCTTCCCACTACCCAGCCTCCTTCGATGATGGAGGCATCTGTCTGTAACCAGGAGCGATCTCATTTGGTAGATATCAATCTCTGCCAATGAGATCTCTCCAGCTTACAGACAGAAGCCTCCGTCATCGAAGGGAGAAGGGGCAGTGTGGCAATCTGCGGCAAAGGAAGTGTATGCGGAAGTAGGGTGCAGGGCACTCTATAAGCTTTCATTTTAAATCTATAAAGTTTTCAGCATTATGTATATATACTCTATGTAATAAGCCTAACTTTTGTAGAGGTGGTAGATCCTCTTTAAGGACCCTTGACGTGCCAGGACTGTCATGGGTAAACTTCACATAAGGACCCATGATGGTCCAGGCACATCATGAAATTCAGGGCTCCCTGTTCGGCTGCATGCCTTTCTGGGAGCCCTGAATACCAATGCGCAAAAAAAACAAAAAAACTTTGTGGCCCTTAAGTGCCGACCACTAGTGTGCGCAGCTGGTCCTTAAGGGGTTAAATACTATATGTTTGCCATCCTTTTCATTCCACCTTCCTTTGGTGCAGGAACCCTAAATTCATAACAAGCTTGCTCCTCCCATGATTTTATTCAATTACAACATACTTAATATTTAATTAATAAAGCACCAGAGGATATCTGTCTGTCTCATACAGAAGTACAAATGCATGCTCAGGTCTTCAAGAAAATTGAAATAAAGTTCATGTACTTTCATATGCTATATATATAAAACTATATATACAAATAATATGGACTAGATATGTTTAATTTGTAGAAGAGTTTGAATTGGTGATACTGCCCATTTAACTTTATTGATGCCAGTAGTGTATACAATGCAGATATCTCTCTGGCTAATCATTCAGAAAACAGAATTTATATATACATATCCACAACATGCTTACTTGCTACTTGAATTGGTTGCATGTGGTTGCTGTGTAGTTTTGGAGTGTTTTTGTGCTTTTTTTTTTATATATAGGAAGCACCTAAGGAAATAATTAAGCCTGTGCCCATTGCATCACCCACACCTGTTGCACCCAAAATTCCAAGCGTGGCATACAATAAAGCACCTAAGCCATTTGGATCTATGACATCTTCCAAGCCTGCTTCAATCCCATCAGCATCTTCTGCCTTTTCCCCGGCCTCTGCATCTCTCTCAACCCAAGCTCCCCCACAGCCCAATGCTTTGTCTGTATTGGCTGCAGTTGGCCCACCTCCATCTGCATTGCATGCTAATTACAAAGCTACCACTGAAGGCCATTCGCCAGCTTTGAGTGTTACTAAACCTGCAGTTAATGTCCCACGCCAGCCTGCCAGCTACAATCAGAATTCCAACCTGTATGCTAATGAGATTGCCCAAGATGGGGCTGACATGCAGAGAAGAGGACCAAATGAAAACCAGGGTGAAAAACAACAAAATGGGTAGGTGTATTGGGGGAGCTTTTTATTGCTAAGCATGTGTTTTTCTTTCAAGTGTTCTCTTCTAAAATATGTCATGAAAGTGAGTGCAAATGTTGTTCAATATAAATTAAAAACTTTACACAGATTTTTAATGACACTCAGGCTGTGTCCATGGTTTTATCACAATTTCTATAGACAAAAGCGGTGGGGTTCACAACATTGCTCAAGAGACGAGAGTTAAAAAGAGAACAAACACTTGCTAATAATAACCCCACTTTCATTGGTCTCGTCAGAAAATCTCAATTGCCACTATGAATCTTGCCTTTGTTAAAGAGAGAAACTGTTCATTCGAGGTATCATGTCCATGGACGTACACATGACAGTTGCTGGTAGATTTCTCAGACTTAAGGAGGCAGCATGCATGAGCCTACCTAACATTTTAAGAACCAGAGGAGTACAAAAAACATTGTGAAACAATGCACTGCACACCCTTTGGTTCCTTAAACCCTTAATGACCGGGGAATCTGCGCCGGGACGTGACTGAACGTCCGCGGACCATTTTTTTTTTTTTTTTTTTTCGTTTTCTGGTTCCGGACTCCCTGAACGGCGTGCAGCCACGGGGGGAGCCCGGAACTCCATGACGGTCATAGTACGTCATGGGTCGTTCAGTCAGGTCGACCCTTGACGTACTATGACTGTCAAGGGTCGTTAAAGGGTTAAAGTATTAAGATTACTTTCTAAAGTGAGCAGAATTTCCCGTCCTGTGATCCTGCTAGAAACTGGCATGTCCACCTCTATGGACATAATGTTCAGGACTGAATAAAGATATTCTCTCTTGAACTGAGGAATAATGGAGAAAATCATAGGGACCTTTAGGATTTGCTGGGAATAGTATGGTAAGTGGCGTTTATTAGGAAGTATTAGTTCTCCTTTAACCCTCTGGGTGGCATTGGTGGGTTGAGAAACACTTTGTTCTCCTCTAGCACTAGTGGATCAGTCTGCTGCTCCTTCATTTTGATTGGCCTGCCTGTGTTCAAGTTCCACTGTAATGGACATACTTTCACTGTAGAAACATACTGAATAATATGTAATATTACACATACATAATGTGTGTGTGTGTGTATACATATATAAATCTGAGCAGATCAGTCCTTACTCTGAGTACTTTTAACTATCAAAATTATTCATTTTCTTTTGTCCCCCAACTCCAAAATAAAACCTAAAAGGAAATGAGTGATAAATAATAAAATGCCTTAAACACACAAACTGTTTGATATTTGGCTCTTCGTTGAGATAGCAATATTGGGAACTATAGCATTTTTTTATGTTGGAGGTGAACAACACATATTTATATCACAATACTTTTTAAAATAAATTGATGGGGATGATTTTCATAATGAGTGGGATTTTAGATTTACTATTTAATTTGAAACAACTGGTCAAATGATAATCTCGCCAAAACCCTATGAGAACACCAGTGGGGTTATGTACAAAAATACTGTGTCCTATGTTATTCTCTGGTGCAGTAAACTCTAAAGTCTAATCTCTCTCAAGCTGTAGGCCTCAAAGAATAGCATATGAACTGGAGAGTTAATATAATGGAGAAGTTATCATCTTTCACATCTTTGTGCATATATAAAGTGAGCAGACATACTTCCCTGTATCAGTTCACTTCCTATACTGATCACGTATTATGCCCTGTGCTGCCCAGAACCGCAATACATAAATATGTTGTGGAGCCGACCTAGACTGCACTTACATTGTGCTAAACTTAATGCAGCCTGGATCTGTGGATCTATGGCTATGAGTGCAACAAGGCTGAGGAAACACAGTATACATATTTGTGGTTCTGTGACTAACAGCAGCACTAGTCTGGAGATAATGTGCTTTGCTGTGGCTACCAACAGGATAAGACTGGGGAAGCAGCCAGTGCATGTGTGGTTCTGTGGCTACCAGTGGAACAAGGCTGCAGTGTCAGTGTGTGAGTGGTTCTGTCACTACCAAGGGACATGGGAGCGAGACTGGGGAAGCAGCCGCCAGTGTGTGTGTGTGGTTTTGTGGCTACTAAGTGAGACAGTTGAACATGAATGGGGTATTGGTGTATTTCTGGTTCTATGACTACCAGTGGAACAAGTCTGAGGAAGCTTGGGAGTGTATGTTTGGCTCTGTGACTACCAGTGGAGAGTGGAACAAGGCTGGGGAAGCAAATAGCCATAGAACTACACATACACTATCGGATTCCTAGCCTTGTTCCACTTCCACTGGTAGTCACGGAACCACACATACGCTAACAATGGACAGATTGCATTTTTCACAGATCCAGGCATTGGGTCTCAGAAAATCTGGTCACTTTATCCATAACCCACCTTGGGATTATATCAATTATGTTACTACTACTTATAGAATCTCTCTTAATATGTCACTACTTTAAAAGCTAAAGAATACATTTCCTTCTACCTTTTTCTAGTATGTGTGTATGTATGTATGTATGTGTGTGTGTGTGTGGGGGGGGGGGGGGCTGTAAATTGTTACCTATAACAACTTGAAGTGGAACTTTCACCTTAATTCATTTGCATATTTGAAAAGTGCATTCAAATCTGCCTATATGTCATACTAGCAAAAGTCCAGCAAATGTAGAGTTCCTGAGATATTCATACTCCTTTCATATGCTAATGTATGGTAATTGTGGCACCCATGCACTACCAGTAACATTTTCATATGCTAATTAAGCATTTTCAGTGATGTGCCATATGCAAATTAAGGTTTCAATGAAATGTCATATGCTAATGAAGCCCTGTGCAGTACCAGGAAATGTTCACTTTCACTTTGCCCAGAAATAAGTGTGACTATGTCCTAAACTATATATCGGCTGGATGTTTGACTAACATGGATTTTCACATATGCAAACTTGAATTAAGTTGAAAGTTCCACTGTAAATCCGTTATAAGATCCAAAGTCAGCCCTGGAAAGGAGAAAGAAAGGGGATCTTTTCTGCATTCAAAAACGCTCATTTCTGTAATTTTATAAGAGCTCTTATGCTAAAACAATTGAAATTGACAATATTTAAGATTCTCAAAATCTGTTATGACATTGCTGGTGAATAGCTGAAATTATGATGGGTGTTATAAATTCAATACTTGGAACAGTGTTGAAATGGAAACGTAACATTATAAGCTGCTAAATTCAGCAATTCAGCTTTTCTAGACAGTGTTTTTAGAATATGTCTGTCATGTTTGGCATAAGAACATGAGCAACACTTGTAAAATAGTTAACTCTTTGCGTACCTTTGGGGATGTTACACTACTGAGTAGCTCGTCGCCAGATGGGCAGTTATATGGGGCAATGTTTTATTGGGTGGTAGTTCCGCTTTAAGTGTGTTAAAATGTATCCAAATTATACTATTCCTACAAGATACACATCTAATAGGAGAGATGATGATTGTAGAAAATGTATAATCAAATTACCCTTAAATATAAACTTAAACTGTTAACTATCCATATGTATTATGTGATAGTTGTAAAACCGTCACTGTTTACGTCATTGAGGGATCCGTCCCAAGTGCACTGCAATGTGTCTCTATGTAAATCTAATAGTCACCATTGGGTATAAAAAAGCTATCTTATTATACTAGTAATTTTTTAAATCAAAATGCTATAATTAATACAATTTACTGAGGTAAATATTGGCTAAGGTATATAGTAATTTATGATTGCACACAAAACTGAGGCTCACGATATTGAAACAAAGAACAGAGCGTGGACATCTTGTCATAGTGACATCCATGCGCCTGCACTGTCAGTCCCAGCTGGGTCTAGGAGGCATTGCTAGGAGCCGTTCGGGTCTGGAAGGGACTGACAGCGCAGGCGCGCGAACGTCACTATGGCAAATTGTCCACGCTCCGTCCTGCTGTCAGTCCGGGAAGAATAGCAAATTCTCTTTAATCTGGTAATAATTCTGGAGACTAGCGCTACTGAGCAGCTCGTCGCCAGATGGGCAATTATATGGGGCAATGTTTTTATTGGGTGGTAGTTCCGCTTTAAGCTTAAACAGTGCTGATATAAGATGATCTCTTTGTTTCAATATAGTGAGCCTCCTTAAGTACCCTTTGCAAACAAGAGACACAGCTTTGTGTACAATCATACATTATTAATATATACTGTTAACTGTATTAATTATAGCATTTGGATTAAATAATTCCAAGAATAACAGGCATTTTTGTATCTAATGGTGATTACTATATTTACGTTGAAACACATTTCAGTGAACTTGAGATCCCTCAGTCACGTAAACAGTGATGGTTTTACAACCATCACATAATAAATATGGATAGTTAACATTGTTTCAAGTTTATAAGTAAGGGTAATTTTTCTACGAGGGGTGTTGTATTTATTCTTTTCATACATTTTCTTATATATACAGCCAATTGATATACAGCATTGAATGGGTCTTTTTTGTTGTGGCAATGTGCCATATTCTTTATCTTATTGCTTACTGTAGTGATGTCTGTCCATTTCCATTCCCCTAATCCTGCCATTCCCACTCGTACTTTTAGCCACTGAAAGGGATACTTTAATATTAGTTGGGGAAGGAGGGGATGAGAGAAGTATGAGAGAGGATTGGAACTGGGAAATCAAGAAGAAAGATTGGCAAGGAAAATCGGGAGTCTCAAAGCTACTGATTAGGAAAAAAGTTCAGCTGCGGTAAAGAAAATGGCAGTAAAAATAAAGGGGTCAAAGAGGAAAACCAGAACAGTTGGAAGCGGGGAGCAAAGCATTTCTCACACTCTGGTGCAAGGTTCAAGGGTGTACTTCTGTTGAGAAAGCTGCACATGTTTCTGAAGCCACGATTAAAAATTCCCACATATGTCAGTAGCATGCGCAATGCTGTGGGTCAGGTCTGGGGTCTTTGCTTCAGGTTTGCATCATGCTATCTGAAAGGAGCAATGCTTCTGAGTCATGGGGTGGAATTGTAGTTCAGTTTACTGCCAAAGCCACACTCCTATGTATTTAATAACAAGAGGGATGGGCAGGTGGGTCTCAGTGACACCTCCTTGTTCTTGGTAAATAAATAACCACAAATCAGTAGGATAATGGCAAGTGAATGGGTTGATATAGTTACTCCCAGCATGCAGGTTAGTAGGAGTGACCATAAGACATTGTTGTGGTTATCTGCTGCTATGGAACTCTCTCAAATGGGGATCTCAAGGCAGGATTCTATTTTACATAATAGAAAATCCTGAACTATTTCTGTGTGAACATTTCTGGGTGCCTGTATTAACACACATGTGGCAGAAGTAAAAATATGTTAAACATATTAAACACTGTGTTACTATTTTGCCCTGTGATTTCATTACATTCACCAAATATCCTTTCTGGCCCTACAAGCAGAATAATTTTCTATGGTTATCTATTGCATTGCATAAAAATGAAGATCTGAAATGAGTGAACAGGTTTGTCAAACTTTGGATTTGCAGCAAAACCAGGCAGCTTTGCAGATGGTGATCCAGTTTGTGAGTCTTATTAAGAGGGTTTACTTGTTTCAGTCATTACATTTAGACTAATTTGCCATGATGAACAATTTTGTTGACTTAAAAATTGTAATTTTACATTCTCGCTCTGGCAAATCCTAACTAGCTGGTTCAGAGATCCGGTTTTGGACAGTGCAGCTACCATTTGCTCCTTTCTGCTGTAGGGCATCTGTACCATATAGGTCAGGAGTGCTCAAACCTGTTGTCTGCCTACTCCACCCCGTAATGCAAGTTTTGAGGATGTCATCACATGAACACAGATGACTCAATCTGTGGTTCAGTCATTCTGAAGGATCTTCCTGAGTTAACAACATTCTCTCATGCTTTTTACTCTTGGAATGGGAGGGAGGTCTCAATGCATTGCTTTGCATTCAAAAGGTTAAAATTCCCATATAAATCAATGGACATTTTGACCGTTTTTTATTTGCACCCTATGGTCTATTTGTGTTGCACCAGAACTGGGCCTCTTAGTTTGAATATGGCCTTGTATTGTGAAATATGGAGCAGTTCCTTGATATCATGATATGGTTTTAATTTAAAGTTGTAGTAAATGTTTTATAAGAAAAGTGGTGGTACTGCTTTTTCCTACTAAGTCGGATACACTGCTGGGAGATTTTTTTTTTCATTAGAAATTTATTACTGCCCAAACTTTTTAAACATTAAATTGCAATTTGTATCTGGTCTCCAGGTGGTGCTACTTCTGGCACTTACTACAGAGAGCCAGTCAATGACTCAAGCTCTCCCATCTAAAGCATTATTAAAAAAAACAAAAAAAAACTTGCCTTTTGGACACCAGTTGACGCTGCTGCTAACAGTTGGAGTGACAATAACTTTTGAATGAGAAATCTTTCTGCAGTGGCAGTCCCCTCGTTTTACTCAAAGGAAAATCCCTATGACTATTTTTCATACAAAAGTGTTCCCTGCTACTTTAATCAAAATATTTTAGACTTCAAAATAATATTTCCTGCAAGCATTTCTATCATAATAAGCATGAATGAAACATAGGCTGTTGAGAAATTGTTGATCTTTGCTGTAAATTCTAATTTCACTCTGTACAGATAGGTCTGGAGTTTATCCAGACTTTCGTAAGGTTGGGTGCAATATTTTCAGATCCTCCCCCCCCCCCCCCAATCACATTTGTTTTCACATGGGACTCCAGGCCTCTAACTCTTAGTTGACAGGCAAATTTACAGAGGCATATTTTAAATAGAAATGTGTTTTGCTGAGTAGCAGATAAGTTAGATTCAGTCCCTGCCTAAAATGAGTTTTTAGCAAGCATTAAGGTTTATTTGTTTCTTAATTACATCATTTGAGAAATCAGACCAGGTTAATTTTATTTAAAAAAGAAATATTACTTCTATTAGTGCTTAAATTATGATTGTTCTGCCTTGTGGAGATGAACACTGAGGCTGATAGGATAAGAATAACTGGAGAATTCTGAGGTAAACCAGCTGCACCGTGGGGAACAAATAAAAATTCCATTGAGTTAAATGGGGCTTTTAACTCCTTGAATCCTAGAAAGCGCTGCATTGCATTGTGACGCAAAGCATTGGGGAGTTCTTTAGTGATCAGACAGTTAACTCTTTGCATGCCATGGAGGTATCCAATTCATTGTGTTTTGTTGTGATACCTCTCTGCCACTCAGTTTTAAAGGACACATTTAAAGGGGATCTATCATCCCTACAAAAGTAAGGCTTGTTATGTAGTGTTAATATAGATAATGTTGAAAACGTTATTGATTTAAAAAAGCAAAAACGCTATTTGGGTTAAAACGATAGCTTATGGAGTACCCTGTACCCTACTTCCGCATACACTTCCATTGCCGCCCTTCCCACTACCCAGCCTCCTCTGATGACTGAGGCTGTCTGTCTGTAAGCTGGAGTGATCTCATTGGCTAGATGTCAATCTCTGCCAATGAGATCGCTCCAGCTTACAGACAGAAGCCTCCATCATCGGATGAGGCTGGGTAGTGGGAAGGGAGCCCGGGCAGTGCGGCAATCTGCGACAACAGAAGTGTATGTGGAAGTAGGATGCTATCTTTCTAACACAAATAGCGTTTTTGTTGTTTGATTTAACAAAAAAAAATAATTTTCAGCATTATCTATATTAACTCTACATAATAAGCCTAACTTTTGTAGAGGTAATAGATCCTCTTTAACCCCTTAATGACACAGGACGTACATGTACGTCCTGTGTGGCTGTCACTTAGTGACAGAGGACGTACATGTACGTCCCGGAAATCCGGCTCCCCGCGTGGCTGCGCGCCGTTCGGGGACTCCGGATTCTTTTAAAAAAATAAAAAAAAATGTTAGACGGGCGTTAAGTGACGGCCGCGTCTGCACGCGGCCGTCACTAAGGGGTTAAATCAGTGAGAATTTTTTTTGTCCCCTATGGTACACTTGGTTTTCCCTGGAATTGGTGCAATTAGTCTTCGTATATCAGTTGGTGCGTACTTATATTTTGCAGAGTACCACTTGATTCCATAAATCTTTGATTTGTGTCGTTATAATGTTTTTCTGTGCAGTTAATAGCTGCAGCCTAATGGTCCCTCCTGCAGGTCATAATGTTTGCTTGAACGTCTATTCTAACAGAGCATGAAAATGTAAACCTCTTGGGTAATAAGGCTTCAGTGGTTCCTTAGACATCAAAGCACAATGGCTTAGCTATAATTTGAATTTAATTAAGAAACCAAAGTAAATGTATAGTGATGAAAGCCACATATACCAAACCTAACATAATTTTTAGAACATTTTAATGTGTTAAAACAAGGTTCCATGAAATCATAATTCAACAAACACTTCTTACTGCGTTTGTTCCTATAGGACCAGAATTGGGAGCCACTTTGAGGCTTAGCCCTTTGAGTGCCAGAGGGGTACGCACCGCATTGCAAAGCAATGGTTGTATACCCCTCTGACACTCAAAGGGTTAACAGGGCATCCCTTGTCCTCTCAATTTATGACTCAAATGAAGCCATTTGGTTGTCAGGGGACTGTACTTTGCTAGTCCACTTTTTTGATGAAAACACTGATGAGAGATTTTCCATTCATACGCATACTTGTTTTCTTTACAGTAAATTACATTTTTCTTTTTCAAACCAAGCGAACTGTAAAGTGGAAATAAAAACAATCCCCAGATTCACATTTGTGTTAAATGAGGCTTTAATGTCTTGAATGCTAGAGAGGTCCAATACTTTTCTTTGTGCCTCCATGGCAGTGGAGGAGTTTTTGGATGCTGGGATGTGAGATGGTGGGGTTAGTTGAGTTTTCCCAGGGTTAACACCTCCATTTGCCACAGCCTCTAGAGCTCTGCTTTGTGGCAGCACAGGGGTTAACCATCTCTGCGAACAAGGTGGTTGAGGTTGATGGAGGGCTGTGTTTTTTGTTTTAGCTTGGGGGTTAACACTGCCATTGCCAGAGCAGGGAGATCACTAAGATCCAGCAACAGAGGGGTTCACTGTGGTTATCAGGGATGTGCTATGACACACGGGGGCACCAGTCAGGCAACGAGTGTGGGTGGATTGTTTTGCTCCCTCCTGATCCAGCCCAAGGAAAAGGGATGAAATCAGGTTGCATTCCTAGGGCTTCTTAGCATCGCTATGCAGCATTTATTTAGTGTTCCACACAGATTCTCAAGGGGTGTTTGTTTCCCCCATCAAAAAAACAAACAAAAAACAACGCAATCTAGTTCTGACCATGGTCAAAATGTGACTGTAGAACTGTCCAAATGGAAATATTGTCTAATCAGAAAATAGCCATTCAGCAAATATTTTCATCTATAATGGAATCTTGCCTTTAATAAGAAGACATGGAGAAAACCTCTACAAATAAACGTTCTGATTTATATAAATGGGGCTTCTAACCTCTTGAATGCTCAAGAGATCTCAGACTGGAAAGCAATTTAAATGCATGTATTTGAGGACATATTATATGTTCTCCATGGTGTAGAATCACCCAAGTTGTTCTTATTAAAAGGATAGCAATACTTAAAATTAAAAAATATATATGTTGTACGGTTTATCCCCCTGAGTAAAACAAGGGTACTCCCACTGCTGAAAGGTGTTTTATTCAAAAGTTATTACAGCTCAAAGTTGAATTTTTTAGGTGCAATATCACAGTGGCCTGAAATTGTACAGTGGTGCTGTTGCTACACCATCCTATGGAGATTTATGGTCTACGGACCAGAGCTGTCCATAGGATGGTGTAACAGCACCACTGTACAATTTCAGGCCACTGTGATATTACAGCTCAACGTTGAATTTTTTAGGTGCATTAACTTTTTTGAATAAAACACCTTTCAGCAGTGAAAGTACCCTTTTTTACTCAGGGGGGATACACACTACTCTCTCTCTCTCTCTCTCTCTCTCTTATTAAGTATTACTATCTCTTTAAACCAGCCTTTTGATGTTTATGCATACACAGGCCCTGGAAGCCAAAATGGCATACTTCAAAATATTGCAGTTCAGGTCTGCATCAACTATACAGCTATAGGGGGAAGTTCTCTGACCCTCCAAATCTATATTGTCTAGCTCAGGGGAAGGCAGCCTTTGGCTCTCCAGCTGTTGGGGACTGCAACTACTTATGGCTGGTTGGGTTGGTGGGAGTTGTAGTCAACAACAGTTGGGTAGCCAAATGTTACCTGGCCCTGTTCTTGCTGTTCTGTTACCACATGACCAAACCTGTCCGTCAGTAACTATCAGACAACAATCCCCATTTTATTTAGTGGTTCTCTGCTCCAGTCCTTGGGGCACACCCACAGGTTATATTTTCGGAATTCCCCGATTTAAGCACAGACAGCTCTATCCTGATAACTGAGCTACTGATTACTCACATGTGATTAATCAGAGATATTATGAAATTTTGGCCTCCTCATCTGCCTTGAGAGTAAACATTGGGAAACACTGCTTTAGATGAGAAAGATATGACCAGTACATTGCAAAGTAATACTTTAGAGACTTGTTTGGCTTTCAGTAGGTTAAAGCTTAAAGGGATAGTAATACTTCAAAATTACTATACCTTATATTGAAGCCCTTGTAAAACGGATTAAAATGCCACCAGCGGCATCTCTCAAACCTTTATGGTTTGGGAGATGGCCGCTTTTAACCCCCTAGAGTGCCAAGTGGGTACAACGTACGAGTGAGGACAGCTGTACCTGCTGTGCCAAGCTCGTACGTTGTACAGCTTAAATGCGGTCACTGCATAGGCCGGTATAACCGGCATGCAGTGGCCGCATTTAAAAAAAAAAATTGCCTGGCACTCGTGGGGGGACATGAGGATTACTCCTCATGCCCCCCCAGGTATTGATCTCCCAGCCGATCGCGCTGGGAGATCAATATTTACTAAGGAGAAGCGGAGCTTCTCCTATCCCTCCTCTCCTACCCGAACTTCCGGGTAGGAGTGGGCGGGACTGGGGGAAGCCTCCCAACGTCATCGGTGACATAGTCACCGATGACGTTACAAGGCTTTGCCCGATGGAGATCACTCCTACCGGAGGTAGGAGTGAACAGAAGGAGAGCTTTTGCTCTCCTTCTGTCGCCATATTGAGCTCCCAGCCCAATCGGCTGGGAGATCAATAACTGGGTGCACATCAGGAGGGGTCCTGATGTGCCCCAGCGAGGTCTGAAAATAAAAATTATAAATAAAAAAAAAACAAATAAAAAAATGAACCCTGTGAGTGCTGCAGGGTTCCCCAGTGCATTGCTTTGCAGTGCACTGGGGATCCCTGTGGCACTCACAGGGTCAATTGTTGCAGCCCGTATTTTTTTTTTACAGAGACCTCATTGGGGGGCTTCAGGAAGGGTCCTGAAGCCCCCCAATGAGGTCTATAAAAAATAGAAAAAAAATTAACCCTGTGTGTACCACAGGGGGAGGGGGTTCATTGCAGAGCCCCCCTCCTGTGGCAGACATAGGAATATTTTTTAGTATTTTATGATCAGAGATTGTTGGGGGGACATCAGGAGAATTCCTGATGTCCCCCCACAAGGTCTGATAATAATTAAAAAAAAAAATTAAAAAAAATTAACTCTGTGAGTGCCACAGTGGTCCCCAGCACATTGCAAAGCAATGTGCTGGAGAACCCTGTGACACTCACAGGGTCAATTCTTTTAGCCCATATTTTTTTTTTACTAAGACCTCATTGGGGGACATAAGGAAGGGTCCTGAAGCCCCCCAATGAGGTCTATAAAAAATAGAAAAAAAAAAAAAATTAACCCTGTGTGTGCCACAGGGGAGGAGGTTCATTGCAGAGCCCCCCTCCTGTGGCAGACATAGGAATATTTTTTAGTATTTTATAATCAGAGATTGTTGGGGGGACATCAGGAGAATTCCTGATGTCCCCCCACAAGGTCTGATAATAATTAAAAAAAAAAAAAAAAAAATAACTCTGTGAGTGCCGCAGTGGTCCCCAGCACATTGCTTTGCAATGTGCTGGAGAACCCTGTGACACTCACAGGGTCAATTCTTTTAGCCCATATTTTTTTTTACTAAGACCTCATTGGGGGACATAAGGAAGGGTCCTGAAGCCCCCCAATGAGGTCTATAAAAAACAGACAAAAAAAAAAAATTAACCCTCTGAGTGCCACAGGGGAGGGGGTTCATTTTAGACCCCCTCCTGTGGCACACACAGGACTTTTTTTTTTTTTTTACTATTGCTTTACATTCAAAGCTTGTTGGGGGGCCCTAAGGCCACCCAACAAGCTATGAATAAAGAAGAATTTTTTTTTTTTTTTTTAAAGAACCCTCTGTGTGCGACAGGGGGTCAATTGCATTGCTTTGCAATGCATCGGACATCCCTGTGGCATGCACACAAAATGACTCAATCCCCCCCGTACCCTACCCACCAGCCCAGTTACACAGCCTACTGGCAGTCCCATTCCCACAGTTTGACCCCCCCAGCCTGGTTCCACTGCCTACTGGTAGACCCAAGTGCCAATACGCACTGGATTCAGGCTGGAAATCAAACAGTGTATGTGGGGGACTTACAGTGCACAGTGGTAGTCACAGATCCCCCATATGTACTACCTTACCTCCCCCACCACCACTGCCATACTTGCGCTCTGCCCAGTGGTAGATATACCCACATACACTCCCTGACCCCTCGTCCCTCCCCCCACCTGGTTTCACTGGCAGTCACAGGTCCTCACGTACACTGACTGACCACTGATAGCCATAGAATCATACATACGCTGTTTGCTTCCCCATCCTTGTTCAACTGGTAGCTACACTCCTGGCACCCAATATGGTATGTCATCCCACAGCAGTGGGGTACCATTTATCGTAGGCTGGCAGGAGGTCCTCCTAGGAAATCCCATGGTGTTGAACCATTTTTGTATCTTTGAAGTGACTGATTTGTGAAAAAAAAAAAAAAAAAAAGTTTTTTTTTTTTCTGTAGCACCACATTCTGGAAATAGTTGTGCACACTAACTTAGGGGTAGAAAGGCAAGTGACCCCTCATTAGATGCGGCAGGTTATCTTCTTTCCAAAATGGTATGGTTTCGCTACATTTTCTTCACTTCTATAGCTGTTATAACCATTTTCATACACGCAAGAATGTTTGAGAAAATGTTAGAGAAATCAGGAGGTTGTAGCAGTAGTAGTTTTGTACTTGTAGCGCCCCCTAAGGTAGGTCAGTTCATACCAATGGGGTGTCATTTTTCTCCTAAGAGCAATAGCTAATGGATACTGCTGGAAATTCCATGGTTTTTACAGATTTTAGTACATTTGAAGGGGCAGAAATGTAAGAAAATGCCATTTTTTTCCTAAAGTGCCACCTTCTGGAAGCATTTGGGCACAACAGGCTTGGGGTAAGAAGGCAATTCACCCCTCATTAGATGCGGCAGGTTGTCTTCTTTCCAAAATGGTATGGTTTGTGTAACCTTTCTTCACTTCTCTAGTTGTTATAACCATTTTTGTACAGACAAGTAATGTTTGAGAAAATGTTAGAAAAATTAGTGGTTGCAATAGGTGTAGTTTGGTACTTGTAGCGCCCACTAAGGTAGGGGAACTCATACCAATGAGGTGTCATTTTTCTCCTAAGAGCACTAGCTAATGAATACAGTTGGAAATTCCATGGTTTTCACAGATTTCCATACAGATGAAGGGGCAGAAACGTAAGAAAATGCCATTTGTTTCCTATAGTGCCACCTTCTGGAAGCATTTGTGCACAACAGGCTTGGGGCAAGAAGTTACCCCTCATTAGATGCGGCAGGTTGTCTACTTTTCAGAAATATATAGTTTTATATAGTTATTCCACTGTTTTAGGGTAGTTTTACCACAAAAACCCTAGAATACGTATTTTAGTTTATAAAGTTGAAAATGTAATTTTGCGCTGCTGGTGATTAGGGCTCTACGCTAGCCATGGACGTAGGTAAAACTATACAAATTTGGTATTTTTTTACTCGGGGGACTCAGGGCTTTTTCAAATAATTGAAACTTTTTCAATCAAGGTAAATGTTTTTGATACATAGTATGTGATTTTAGCAAAATTAGTAAATTTTCACTTTTTTTTGTCATTATGACATCATAGATTTTTGCACGATGCAAAATTCTGTTCATGTAAGGTACCATGAGAAAGCTCAATTCATTCTGAAAAAAACAATATATAGTTTTCCATATTTAACTAAAAATCCCAAGAGGAAATCAAGCGTAAACAGAAGGATAGCAAAAATGCTGAAAATGTGTCTGGCCTGCAGGGTACAGGAAATGGCCCGAGCCTCCGGCACTGAAAGGGTTAAACTTCACTCCCCCCTGCTTCTCCGCTGACGTCAGCATTTTTGCTTCAGCGGGGAAATCTGGTCCCAGGACCGGCGAAGGCTCTTTAGCACAGCCGATATCTCATTATGGAAGACAAGATCCTTCACTAAAAAGGTCTTCTAAGTGTGCTTGGTTACCAAGCACACGTAGAAGACCGTTTTAGTGAAGGATCTTTTATTCTACAACGAGATCTGGCTGTGCTGAAGAGCCTCCGCTTGATTCAAAGAAGGGATTTCCCTTCTGCAGCAAAAACGAAGACGTCAGCGGAGAGGCAGCGGGGAGCGAAGTTTAAAAGCGGCTATCTTCCAAACCATAAGGGTTTGAGAGATGCCGCTGGTGGCATTTTAATCCGTTTTACAAGGGCTTCAATATAAGGGATAGTAATTTTGAAGTATTACTATGCCTTTAAAGGGCTAGTAATGTTTGTGTATTATTGTAAGATTGATTCTTCTACATACATTTGTGTAATAATGTGTAGCTTTGTTAACGATCCATAACTTTGCCATTTTAGTTTTATTCTATAATAAGGTCCCCCTCCAGCCCCTTTTCCATATGTCATGAATCATATCCTCAGACCTGAAATCCAGTCAGTGGACCTGTCAGATTTCAGTGAAGGACAATCTTCTTTCTATCCGTATAAGGAAAACCCTGCCCCCTTGACGAAGAAGGGTTGGTTTTTCCTAATGCTGAAAGAAGATTTTCCCTCGTCCCCATCCATCTGAACCGGCTTGCTGCTCTTAGGCGAATATTTGAGACGTATGAATTAAAAAAAAAAAAAAAAAAAAAAAAAAAAACAGCAAAAGTTATGGATGTTACAAAGCTACACATCATCATCATCATAGAAATGTTTCTAGAAAAATCGATCTTACGATTGCACCATCTGGTCATTAACATTGGCAAGCAAACTATTCCACATGAAAAGAAAATTGAGTCTCCTAAATCATCCTCCATAATTGTATTGATTCTGCAGGTAAAATTGCAAGACAGCCGGTACCACATCATAAACTTTGTTTTATTATTTTATGAAACTGATATGTTGGTGTTTTTTTTTTTTCCTCTGAAAACAAATATACCACCACTGCTGGTATATTTATTTTAGCTTTGTTACTTTTTTAACATTATATTTAAACTTTCTTTTGTAGTCACCAGGTGGTGCTATTTCTTCCACTTACTTTGGAGAGCCTTAGTCAGTGACTCAAGCTCTCCCACATTAAAAAAAAGATTTTGGACAGTAGTTGGTGTAGCTGCTAACAGTTTGGACCATAATAACTTATGAATGAAAATCATCCAGCTGGGAGAGTACCATTTTAAAACTTTGACACCAGATAGTTGAGCAAGCATTGCTTCACAAAACATTGCACACTACTCTGGCACTCAGAAGGTTAATTCAGCAGACATAACCCCCCCCCCCCCCCCCCCGGATTACTGATCGTTAAGCTTGGTATATATTTTTTTCTTTTAATAGTATAAATGTATTCATTATATTACACCAAGCATGCAAAGGGTTTATTTTTCCTCACTTTGCATTCCTGGAACATTCAACTTTTTTTACATTTTGTTTTTGGTGGGTAGGGGGTGAAGTAAGTTATCCTTTCACAAGAGATCATATTTTTATTGCACAGCCTTAATTTTTTTTCCAGCATAAGATATTTTATCTATTTCTAGCCTAGGCATGCCACATCCATTAGGGTACTAAGAGGCCAAGTCAAAAGGGACATAAGTTGAGTCCACAAATGCGCAAAGCAAATACCTCAGACATTCTGGGCCCAGAATCACAGTTAGACAGCAATATCTAAAAGCCAATTGTAATCTTATTTTCCTGGCTCAGGAAGAATCCTGGCATATATTGTACATCAAATCCATTTTAACTTCTTTCTTCTACAAGTTAAAATTACAGTGACAGCATCCCCTCCCACAAAAAAAGCTTTACTTTATATTAAAAAACAAGCCTTCATATACTCCTGAGGAAACAAGGGGCTGTTATGATAGTTTTGTGATACATTTGACATGTTTCCATAGCAGGTAAAATTCTTGGAAAAACCTATCTGCTCATGCCAGAAAGTATATTGTAGGAGTTACTATTTTTGAACCTGCCCCATACCCATGGTTCACAGCCTGAGTGCCTTTAAAATACCAAAACTGGGTTCAAATATGTTTGTTTTTCTCTTACATTTTCTATTTGTGTTTCTTTTTAACAGGTAACCACGGTGGTAAAGTTAGTATTCACTGTTATTAATTCATGTGACTTGATACTGTACAACAATGGCATGCTTGAAGCATGCTTTTAAGTGTTGGGTTTCATGGGCTGCTTGCTGACAGTCAAAATTAAAGCAACCATAATGCTGAGCTATAAACTGCTATTATATGAAGGCTTATGCATTATCATTGAGGTTTCTCTGCAAATATTTTCACACTTTGCCAGGATTCAATGGGACATTAAAAGGTCAAGGAAAGGGACTTAATAAGTTTAGGTAGTTATCTGGTAGCTATGGGAATCAAGTTACCATAGCTTAAAATCTGCGTGAGCTGAAGGACTGTGTGACATGAGTGATTCTGAGGAAGCAGCATTGCTGTTCTTGCCACTGAAGGCCATGTATGCAAATTCATAGCAGACTGCAGTGGGTATGATGGGACACTCCCAGAAGTGCAGAGTGGATCACGGAAATCACCAAGCCCCACACATCACAATGTTTTGCAAGGACCTTGTAAAAAGTTTTGGAGACTTTTAAAGGAACAGTAAAGTGTCAGTGGAGGGACTTGTCAACTATAGGTTATTACCTGACACTTACGATAACAGAGTTTGTATAGCTTAGAACTTTTCCATTACCCTTCCTTGTTTAGGGCTGTATGTCAGTTTCAGTTAGTGCTTATAGGAGAGGAAGCAATATCACTGTCCAATCCACTGAAGCCCTATGTCAGCAAAGACATCTACAGTGGGTTTGAAAGGAAAGGAAAAATTGCCCGTAAGCATCAAGTGGATGCTGACATCCCCAAGCCCTGTAGATCATGGAGATCTGCTTGGTCAAGTGAGAAGGAATAGGAGAGTCTTAAGCTATGGGAACTTGGTTCATATAGTGGTCAGGTAATGAAATATAGTCAGAAATCCCCTTCTCCTGACCCTTTATTGCCCCTGTAAGCTTTGGGAACTCTTATTACTAAAGCTGACAGTATATTGCTTTTCTTATGAAGTCCCTTCAACTTGTCTCAGTATTGCATATATCATCCCTACACAACTTTGTCTAAATAGTTCTGTTCTATATCAAATATAATGAAAAGTGCATTCATTTTTATTTTTAAAACGCTTTCTTGAAGAAAATAAAAGAAGAAATACAGCCCTGAACCTACTTCTACAGCCCTGCACCTCCACCTACTTCTGTACCACAGTCAGCCTCTCTCTAGCCAGCCTCCTCCGATGATGGAGGCTTTCTGTCTGTAAGCATTGGAGGAGGCTGGCTAGAGAGGGAGGCAGAGCAGCAGACTGTGGTACAGATCAGCTATCCGCAGTCTGCCCGGAAGTAGGTGCAGATGCTGAAAGCAATTTTCCTTCGTGTATAAGTTAAAGAAAAAAAAAAAAAAAAAAAAAAAGGAAGTTTATTACTGCAAGGAAAATGCTTCACCCAACCTGCTGAAGCAGGGCACATGCAATTTCATATGTTCCATTCATGGTATGATGGCAAGTACAGTTGGTTGATGTTCCTTTAAATTAATTTAATGTAGCGGTTAAATAACACACAGCACTGTACCCAGTTTCACCTAAGGCAAATATTGCTTGCTACATAAAACAGTATACATTCATGTGATTTAGCGGGCTGATATCCATCTATGGATAGATTCCTCAGTTCTGTAAACTTTCTTTGCAAAAGAGTATGTTTTCTTATTACTCCATGCACACGCATTCATTTGTTTTGTGTGTCCTGTGCAAAACCACCCAAATGGTTTTCCTTGTTATATGCCAAAAAGGGGGAGATCAGTAGTTATGGAGATGAATATTGACTACCTTGGATGGTAGAGACAGCTCCAACATATTGCTTAATTTGATTCTAGGCATATTTTACGAATATACCACAGGTCAGAATTAGTTCATATGGGTGACTGTTGCAGCAACTTTGTTTCCTATACATTTTTAATGTTTCTAGAGTTATTTCCATTGGGGAGTGTGAAAGCAGGAATGGTTAGACCGTGTAACACTATCATTCAGCAGTTGGTGCTCTCTGCTGCAAGTATGCTGCTCTGTATTTTAGAAAGTGAACAGGTATGACAAGAACACTCTGAGAATTAATAAAATGTTGTTGTTCATGCTTGAGAATGCCCCCCCTCCCCTTTTAGGCGCTGCTGAATGTAGGAATACAAATACTTTTTATTAGTTCCCACTCTGCACTTGTCGCACACGTTTTTCTCTGTCGTCCAGTACAGGTTACTGGTAACTTTGGGTAGTCGATCCGCCCCTTTAATTAGGTAGGAACAATTCTAGAATTGTATGGAGGGGGTGGAGCCTACCTTCCCTCCTTGGCTGCAGCTAGCCAACCAGCTCCATTAAGATTTGTTCCTTGGTGAAGACACAGGCAAGAGAAGTTCTGCTATAGTTTTAGAATTTTTTTTATTTTTCTGTTAGAAATGGAATACATTAGGCGGATTACCATAACTGACAATGCCCTTAGATGTGGCTAGCTCAGTAACCAGGTGCTTTTTGTGGACCTTAAGCCCTGGGGGGAAAATCTTGGGTCCAAGTTCTTTCCTCGGGAGTCGCCCACCGAGGCTTCTTCTTAACACATGGTACTCTGAAGACAGAAGATCTACAGGAAAGGTGAGCAACCCTTTGAGTGCTGCAGGTCCACATGTCCCACAGTGCCCCTCCGCACATGGGTTTTTTCCTTTGGAGTTCCTATTGCACACGCCTGCACTCATTGGGTCTATCTGTATGTCTGTTGGCATAGACGCCATTGCTCCATTGTACAGTTTGGGACATATCTGCTCAACGTAGCGACTTCAGAGATGGCTCATTTTAATAGTCTTCCCCTGTTCTATCAGCCGGTTAATGTTTTGTGTGTTGGGGGGCTCAGGGGGCTTCGGGCACTGTTGGAGTACTTTTTCTGGGAAAACTACATTTCACTGTCGTCCAATACAGGTCACTGGTACTCTGGGAGGCGTAAGTCCCCTTTAATAGGCAGGAACAATTATGCAAATGATTTGCAAGGGGCGGAGCCTCCCCTCTTACTTAAGCCACCTTCTGGCCAGAGCCACTCATATTGATTTGTTCCTGGTGTGCTTCACACCAGGTAGAGAACATCTATGCATCTTAGTATTTTATTATTTTTTTATTCAAATATGGAATACCACCATTAGGAGGGTGACCATGGCTGTGAATTGCCCTCTTCAAAGTGGCTGGTGCAGCTTCCAGGGATTTTCTGTGGACCTATACCCTGATGAGGGGACAGCTTGTGTTAAGCAGCTCCCCTGTTGGGGAAATTACCTCTGGTTCTTTCCCTCCCTATCATGGTCACCTGAAGACAGAAAAGTCTGCAAGAAAGGTGAGTCACCCATTGAGTGCTGAAGGTCCACTTGTCCCCACAGTGTCCCTTTGATGGGCTTGTATTTGGGAGTTTTAATACACTCCAGCACTCATAGGGTGTTTTTATTGCATTATTACTGTTTATGCAATTTCTGTGTTATTCTCTGAGTTTTGGAGCATTGGGTATTCATTTATTTATGTTTCTCATGTGTTTCATGCTTGTTTGGGCACTTTTTAATGTTTTACTAAACTTTATTAAAAATGGTGTTCCGCGCCTTTAAGCGCGGCTTTTTCCCGCTCAGACGCAAGGGCTCCTTTACTCTCTATGGGAATTCACAGTATGGGACATATCTCTGGAACCGCTTGTCACAGCAACTTCAGAGAGGGCTCATTTTAATTCTAGGCTCCTGCTCTATCATCCGGAATGTGTTTTATTTATGTGGGGTGTTCAGGGGGGCTTCGGGCACTGTTTGGGGTACTTGTAGGGAAAAACTACATTTCCCATGAGCGCTTGGTTCGCGCTCGTTTCTGATTGGCTGTCACGACGGCCGCCATTTTGTGGTACTTTTCCTAGGCGAGTACACTACGCAGGGACCGAGCCTTCTCTCTCCTCCACAGATTAACCCTTCGCTGGCCAGATAAGTCCGTTTTTAGAACATTTCTGGGGTGAAACTTTAATCTTAACACTTTTTCTGGGTGATAGTGTTAGTAGTGGGGTATATTGACGCTGTGAGCATGTCTACTTCACTGGAGCTAGGGGCTAGACCCAAGTCTAAGGAGGATGGGGGGTCCGCTACCCCCATGGCGTTTTGCTCCTCTTGCCACATTGGGCTGGATGGCGATAATGTGGGGGATCTATGCCCTAATTGTACTGGTCAAGATAGCAACCCTGGGCTTCCCAGCCATGCTATTGAGCCATCTTGGGTGAGGGAGTTTAAAGCTGCCACTAGGGATCTCAGATCCACGCTTCAACTCTTTCCCTCTCAGGTACAGGGGGCTCTCCAGGTCTGGCAGACCCCCTCTACTATCAGGACCTCCCTGCCTAAGCCACAGGGAGCTCCTGATATCACTGATTCTTCTGAAGAAGAACTTTTACAGGATTCTGATGCTGAGGAACGTACTGTTATTGAATCTAACAGGTCCATTGGGGACCCCTATGAGTGTGACCCTGAAGTTTCGGCTGAGGGTCTGATCAGAGCGGTTCTGAACACGCTCAACCTTCCTCTGACTCAGGAATCCACTTATGATCCTACTGATGTTTTTCAGAAAAAGCCATCTAAGCCTGTTGTTTGTTTTCCAACTAACCCTACTCTTGCCCGTCTGGTCTCTGAGGCATGGAAGAATCCTGATAGATCTTCCTCTGTCTCCAAAAAGTTTGCCAAACTTTACCCTTTTCCTGAGGCGGAGCTGGCAAAATGGGTTCATCCTCCCAAAGTGGATGCTCCTGTGTCTAGACTATCCAAATCTACTGCTTTGGCTGTCTCAGATGCCTCTGCCTTACAGGACTGGACGGATAAGAAACTAGAGCTCTCTCTTAAGTCTATTTTTGCCTCTATTGGCACAGCCATGCGCCCCACATTTGCTGTGGCATGGGTTAATAGAGCTATTGCGGCCTGGACTGAACGACTGACTGAAGCGGTTCGCCAGGATGCGCCTGTATCTGAACAGTTGCAGCTTCTTGCTAATATCACTGAAGCTCAGAACTATGTTGCTGATGCTGCTTTTGATGCTGTGCGCATGATGGCGAGGGCCTCCACTTCTTCTGTGGTGGCTAGACGCGCTCTTTGGCTGAAAATTTGGTCTGCTGATACAGCCTCTAAGAAGGCTTTGCTTTCCTTGCCCTTTCAGGGGAATTTGCTTTTTGGGTCTGAACTCAAAGAAATGATCAGTGAGGCTACTGGCGGTAAAAGTACTCTTCTACCCTCAGTCTTTAAGAAAAAGTTTCCAGCCAAACGCAATCGGTCCTTTCGTTCCTTTCAGACTGAGACACGCTCCTCGGCCCAAACGGGTCCTCCCACTACGCGCTCCTCCTCCAAGCCCAAACAGTCCTGGAGGCCCAAAGTTGCCTCCAAGGCCAAGACCTCCAAGACTGCTTCGGCATGACTCGCCGAACCCGGGTCCGCATCCGGCTGTAGGCGGTCGTCTCCGCATCTTTCGCCGGACTTGGGAGGAGTCAGTGGCGGACCCATGGGTTCTCCAGGTGGTGTCAGAGGGATACAGGATCCCTTTCTCTTCCCTTCCTCCTTTTCGGTTCCATTTTACTCGTCCTTCTCAGGAACCCACAAAAAGGCGTCTGTTCGACGACGCTATTCAGGATCTCTTGGACAAAGAGGTCCTGGAGGCGGTTCCTCAGGGGGACACAGGTTCAGGATTTTATTCCAACCTGTTTGTGGTAGCCAAAAAGGACGGAGGAGCCCGTCCCATCTTGGATCTCAAAGATCTCAATGCCTATGTGGTGACTTCCCACTTCCGCCAGGAGTCCCTGCGCTCTGTGATTGCAGCAATGTCTCCAGGGGAGTTTCTTGCCTCCCTGGACCTTCAGGATGCTTATCTTCACATCCCTATTCATCCAGAGAGCAGGCGGTATCTCAGGATTGCCTGCCACAGGGGACACTTTCAGTTTGCAGCGCTCCCCTTTGGGCTGACTTCAGCCCCTCAGGTCTTCCAGAGAGTGTTGGGCTCATTGATAGCGGTGCTCCATCAGGATGGGATCAGAGTGACCCCCTACATGGACTATCTCCTACTGAAGGCCTCCTCAGCGGAGCTTCTCCACCAGCAATTACAGATGTGCATGCACACCCTGAACCGTCATGGCTGGATCCTGAATCTGGACAAGTCGGACTTGATTCCATCTCAGAGGCTTGTGTTCCTGGGTCTCCTGTTCGACACTCGCCAATGCATGGTGTTTCTTCCAGAGGACGTGGCTCACCAGATAGCTGTCAGAGTGGCTGGAGTTCTGGACCTGGATGTGATTCCAGTTCCGAAGTTGTCGTCCTTAGTGGGGAAGTTCATTTCAATCGAAGCAGTACCATTTGCCATGGCTCACTCCAGGGATCTTCAGAGATTCGTGATCCAGACGTGCAAGAATCATCCAGATCATCAACATCTGTCTGTTTCTCTTCCTCCTCATGTCGAGTCGAGTCTGCACTGGTGGTTAGATCTCTCCCATCTCCTGAAAGGGAAATCCTTTCTAGTTCCTCCTTGGACCACAGTCACTACGGATGCAAGCCTTCGGGGCTGGGGTGCAGTCTGGGGTCGCTTCAGTGCTCAGGGGAAATGGGGTCTGGAGGAATCCATGCTCTCCATCAATGTTCTGGAACTTCGAGCTGTCCGGCTGGCCCTGAGGCACTGGGAGTCTCAATTGTCCGGTCTTCCAGTCAGAGTGGAGTCCGACAACGCCACGGCGGTGGCTTATATCAACAGGCAAGGCGGCACAAGAAGCGGTTCCGCCTGGTGGGAGGTCAAGGATATTTTGTCTTGGGCAGATGATCACGTGCCTGTCATCTCTGCAGTTCATATTCCAGGAGTGGACAACGTCATGGCAGACTTCCTCAGTCGTCACTCCGTCGACAGCGGAGAATGGGCTCTTCATCCAGAGGTGTTTCACATGCTCACTCAGCGGTGGGGGATGCCTGTGGTGGACCTGATGGCTACCAGACACAACAGGAAGGTTCCGGTGTTTTGCTCCCGGTTGCGGGACTCCCTGGCTCTAGCAGTGGATGCCTTGTCGATCCCTTGGGACTTCTCCCTGGCTTACATCTTCCCTCCTCTTCCTCTATTGGTCAGAGTTATCCAGAAGCTGAAGAGGGTACGTTGTCCTGTCATCCTGATTGCTCCAAACTGGCCTCGCCAGTCCTGGTTTCCGGAATTGATGGCCATGTCAGTGAAGGATCCAATCCCACTTCCAGCTCGTCCGGACCTGCTTCTTCAGGGGTTTCTGTGGAAAGAGGATGTTCACTCTCTCCATTTGATGGCATGGCGGTTGAATCCTCGATTCTAGCTAAGAAAGGCTTTTCTCCTTCTGTGGTTTCGACGATGCTCAGTGCTCGTAAGCCTGTGTCTTCCAAGATCTATCATCGCATATGGTCAACGTTCGTGACCTGGTGCTCTGACAAGAAGTTGTCTCTTGACTTCCATCTTCCCACTGTCCTAGCCTTCTTGCAGGACGGTGTAGATAAGGGGCTCAGTCTGAGTTCCCTCAAAGTTCAGACCTCTGCCTTGTCTGTGTTTTTCCAGGAACGGATTGCTGTCCTTCCTGATGTGAAAGTCTTCTTCCAGGGTGTGACTCATGTTCGACCTGCCTTTAAGAGTCCTGCTCCCCAGTGGGATCTCAATTTGGTGCTGGGAGTTCTTCAGCGACCACCGTTTGAATCCTTGGCTTCCATTCCGTTACGTCTTGTGACTTGGAAGATGGCCTTCCTCTTGGCTGTTGTGTCAGTGCGCCGGGTGGCAGAGTTACAGGCCTTGTCTTGTAAACCTCCTTACCTGGTGTTCCACAAGGATAAGGCTGTGCTTCGCACTACCAAGGAATTCTTACCCAAGGTTGTGTCTGAGTTTCACATCAATCAGGAGATTGTGGTTCCCTCTTTCTGCCCTAATCCTTCATCTGACAAGGAAAGAGATCTCCATTTGTTGGATGTGGTGCGTTGCCTCAAGTTTTATGTTCATCGCACCGAGTCTATCAGGAAGTCTGACGCTCTATTCGTCATTCCTGAGGGGCCTAGGGCAGGAAGACCGGCTTCCAAAGTTACCATTGCCTCTTGGATTAAGGCTACCATCCGTGAAGCCTATAAGTTGAGGAATAAGCATGTTCCCTTCCGGGTGACTGCCCATTCCACCAGATCTATTGGGGCCTCTTGGGCCTACAAGAATCAAGCTTCTGCTGATCAACTGTGCAGAGCGGCCACTTGGTCCTCTGTGCACACCTTTTCTAAGCACTATCGAGTTGATGTACTGGCTTCGGCTGATGCCAGTTTTGGAAGGAAGGTCCTGGAGGCAGTCTTGCCTGTGTAGGTCTTCCGCTCTGTGATCCTTAGTGCTTCCTTACTGTTGAGCCCGGTTGGCTCTAGTTCCGTGTGCTGTGTTAGTTCAGGGATTGTTCCCTTGGTTGGTGTCCGTTGACACTTACAGTTTGGGCTATGTTATCAACTGGTCATATCAGTTCTAGAGACTTGGGCCTTGCGCCTGGTCCTTGCCTTACTTCCCGCCTCTGGATCAGCTCAATGTTTGTACATCCCAGAGTACCAGTGACCTGTATTGGACGACAGTGAAAATAGGATTTTAGTCTTACCTGTTAAATCCTTTTCACTTAGTCCATACAGGTCACTGGTCTCCCACCCTGTCAAGGGACCAGTCTTGGCTCTCCTGTGGCATTCAGTGGGAGACCGTTCGGGCATGCTCACAGGAGTCTTTCTTTTTGCTTACCTGAGGTCAGTTCTTGGGGTCTCAAATCAATATGAGTGGCTCTGGCCAGAAGGTGGCTTAAGTAAGAGGGGAGGCTCCGCCCCTTGCAAATCATTTGCATAATTGTTCCTGCCTATTAAAGGGGACTTACGCCTCCCAGAGTACCAGTGACCTGTATGGACTAAGTGAAAAGGATTTAACAGGTAAGACTAAAATCCTATTTTCCCATGAGTGCTTGCTTCGCGCACTCTTTTCTGATTGGCTCCTACCCCGGCAGCCATTTTGTGCCTTTTCCAGAACGAGTATCCTACACAGGGCTTGGACTGTCCTTCTCTCCTCTTCCGATTAACTTTTCACCTGCCAGATAAGTGTATTTTAGTGATTTCTGGGGTGCAATTTTAATCTTACACACTGTATTTGGGTGATTCCTTATACTCTAAACATTTTTGACACTGTGAGAATGTGTAATCCATTGGAGCTTGGAGCCAGGCCTAAGACGAAGGTTGCTGGGGTCTCTGTGTCCCCTGTTGAGCATTGCTGCTCATGTCATTCGGGGTTACCTAGAGAATTCTCAGGTCATTTATGCCCAGCAGGTTCTGATGTCCCTGAGTCTCTCCCAGGGACCTCCAGCCATGCATTAGAGCCAGTTTGGGTGCAAGAGTTCAAGGCTGCTACTAGGGACCTTCGGTCTACATTGCAATTCTTTCCATCCCAGTTACAGGGGGTCTTCCATTCATGGCAGACCCCTTCTTCAGTCAAATCTTCCCTGCCAAAACCGCAGGGAGTACCTGACATATCAGATTCCTCTGTAGATGGATTCAGATGTTGAGGAATGTTCTGCTGTGGGTTCCTCTCAGTTTTTTGGGGACCCCTTTGAGGCTGATTCTGAGTCCTCGGCTGAGGGCCTGATCAGGGCTGTCTTGACTACCCTAAACATTCCCTTAATACTGGATGTTTCTTCAGATCCCTCTGATGTGTTTCAGGAGCCTAAACAGCCCCTTACTTGTTTTCCACCTAATTCCACTCTTGACCACCTTGTGTCTGAGTGGAAATCTCAGGACAAGAAACCTTCTGTTTCCAAGAAATTTGCCAAGCTTTATCTCTTCTCTGAGGCGGCGCTTGCTCAGTGGGTTCATCCCCCCCAAAGTGCATGCTCCTATCTCCAGGCTATCCAAGTCTACTGCCTAGCCAGTTTCTGATGCGTCAGCTCTGAAAGACTGAACTGAAAAGAAACTTGTGATTTCCCTCAAGTCCATTTTTGCCGCTGCTGGTCCTGCCATGCGTCCAGCATTCGCTGCGGCATTGGTTAACCGGGCCATTGCAGTCTGGACTGAACAGCTTACCCTGGCTGTCAGTCAGGGTGCTCCTGCTTCGGATATGTTGCGCCTTCTACTATAGTATATACTTTTATTCTTCATAAAGGTTTACTACTCCTTTAAGTTAAGCAGGTGAAAGTATGCAAAGCACTGTTGATGTGTGGCAGGGTGCTGCTGCTTACCAATACTTCAAGATTTTTCCATGAACCCTTAGTGGATCCTAGAAGTTCCAGAAGCAGCACTCAGGGCAGCCAGTCTCAGAAGGGGTGTGTCCCTACAGGCAACATAGATTGCAGGGACCAGTTTCTGAAGGAGGTTCCTCTCCCTGGATGACAGGCACAGCCTTCATTTGCCACAGCTCTGGAAGGGCAGCTGGGTTAGAACCATATATTTTCCCTCTGTAAACGGACACCCCTCCATATCCAGCCAATGGTTACCTTTAAAATGTGTCAGGTCAATACCAGTGATGGCATTTTAGTTATAGATGGCATCCAAAGAGTGGAACAAGCACTGCACGTGAGTCATAATGTGCTTTAACCCTTTGAGTGTCAGAGTGGTACATAATGCATTGCAAATCAATATGTTGTATACACCTGTCACACAAAGGGTTAACAAGGACACCAAGGGCGTGACTACTTTCTAGGAGGAAATGGGACACATGTTTGACTTGTCTTCATTAAGAAATGTATATAATTGAGGTAAACAAGCAAACGCTATGAGTCTCTGTGAGCCAAAAAAGGCCACAGCTCTAATTTAGCATTTACCTGTTTACCTAGATAAATTATAGCCGCCTTATACAGTCGTTTATGACAGATTTTAGAACGTGTGTACTTTAATATTACTATTCCCCATATTGTAGCTATTTGAAAAAGAATTTAATAGCTCCCAGGTTCATCTGTCAAACCTTTATGGTTTGACCGAACGCAAAGTTCCCCCCTCCCTCCCCCTTCCCTGAAGTCAGCGTTGTACTGACTGCAGGGATATCCGGTCTGACTTTCATCAGGTGGCTCTGCAGCAGAGCTGTGATCAAGTTAGTGAAAAAGAATTATTTCACTGAAACGGTCTTCTACATGTGCTTGCAAACCAAGCACATGTAGAAGACTGTTCAGTGAAATAATTCTTTTTTTTACTAATGCAATCTCGGCTCAGCTGCAGAGCCGCCTGATGAAAATAAAACCGGATATCCCTGCAGTCAGTACAACACTGACTTTAGGGAAGGGGGAGGTGGGGGGGGGGACTTTGCATTCTGTTATCTCTCAAACCATAAAGATTTGAGAGATGAACCTGGGGACAATTCAATTCTTCTTGAATAAGCTACACTATGGGGATTAGTAATATTAAAGTATTACTATCACTTTAAAGATATGTTCTACTCATGCTGGCTAGAGGTAAATCTAATTTTTATGGCAGCCTTAAAATCCCTAGTTTTAGAACAAAATATAAGTTTTCTATGATCTTATTTGTTCTTATTCCCCTGTTTCATTTCCTAAGAGTCTTAATCTTTTTACTAACCTCTAATTTTACAGAGAATTATCTCCTTAATGCCAATTCCATATTTAAATCAAGAATAATTCTTGAGGTAGGGCACCATCTAGTGGCTTTACAAGTCCACACAGTTGTGTTAAAAACATGACACAGGAAAAGCAGTATGGTTACTAAACTGCAATAGAAATGAAGCATAACATTTTTTTTGCATGCTCTTGATACAAAGTTGATTTTTTCCTTATAAGTCCTGATCCCATTTAGGAACATATGACTCATGTAAAATGTAGAGAAATTCTGAAACATAAGATCAAAATACAGATCAATGGGAATTCTCCATGACTTCATAGAGCCAGTACAGTTTTTGAAATTACGGAGACCCCCAACGTGTGCTCTCCACAAACACCTATAACACAGAGCAAGATAACCCACCTATGTTCTGTTCTTTAGCTTTCTTCCTTTATCATTAGTGTTGCTTTAAACCAATAGCTCTCAGGCTTTCTGCGGGGGTAGAACACTTTGGTTTTGCAGTGGCTTAAAGCAGAACTACCATCCAGTAATAAAATTGCACCACATAATTGCCCCTCTGGCGACTAGCTGCTCAGTAGCACTAGTCATTGTAATTACCTGATTAAAGAGAAATCATTATTCTTCCAAGCCTGACAGCAGGATGGAGCGCAGACATCTTGCCATAGTGACATCCGTGTGCCTGCGCTGTCAGTCCCAGCCGGGTCTAGGAGGCATTGCTAGGAGCTGGCCGGCACCAAAAGGGACTGACAGCGCAGGTGCGCGGACGTCACTATAGCAAGATGTCCGTGCTCTGCCCTGCTATCAGTCTTGGAAGAATAGCGACTTCTCTTTAATCAGGTAATAATTCTGGCGACTAGCGCTACTGAGCAGCTAGTCGCCAGAGGGGCAATTATGTGGTGAAATTTTATTATTGGGTGGTAGTTCCGCTTTAAAAGAGCCTCTAGCATCCAAGTGGTTTATATGGTATCAATATCAAGTAAAATGTGCAAATGTTTTATTACTCCTGTGTGGTGCAGTTGTTTTGCACCAGAATTGCTCCTATTTCTTTTATTATGTACATCCCTTAGTTGATTCCTTATCAATATACACCTAGACATTTCCGTGTGTCTACATATTAATAATACTCAATTGCCAGAGTCCCTGGCTGAAATGTGGGGTGGATAAGAGTCCCACATCTTGTGGATACATAAAGCGGAACTTTCAGTACATACTTAGTCTCCATGCATTCATTAAACGCATGGTGACTAGCTTTGAAATAGATGTTTTACCTTGAAAAAATAGCCCAGTGTAAAGGAATAGTTCCCGTTTGGAGACCGGAACCCAGGCTACAGCGCAGACATCTTGGCGACTAAGTATGTACTGAACGTTCCACTTTGAGTTTTCGTTCCTATGGAAACATTCTATTTAGACATATGCAAGGTATTGAGAAAGAAAACTGCAAAGTAAGACGGCACTTTATTATGCATAGATATAATAGCCAATATCCATTAGATACTAGAGACATCTTAGAGATCCAGTGGTTTAATATAGTATTTGCTGCTACAGACGTATGAGATTTGAGAAAAGTATAAATACAGTCTGATTTTTAGTCCTTACTGCAGTGTTGTTTTGTTGGTAAATATGTTAAACCTTTGAGGAACCTATAGCTTTGCCATGTGTTGTGCAACAACTGGGTACTCAATGTTAACCCTTTCAGCGCCAGAGTGGTACGTAATGCATTGTAAAGCAATACATTTCGTACCACTCTGGCACTCAGAGGGTTAATAGAAGTGATACTGCATGTGCTTGGAAAGCGCAATCACCATTATATTAACCCTGTGAGTGCCAGAGGGTTGTGCAATACATTGCACCCCCTTTTGGCACTCATAGTTAAAATGAGGCTCATGGGGACTGGAAATTAGAGCTGGCAATGCTTACGAAGTGCATAGATCATAAGAATACAGGGAAACAGTTTTACACACAGTACAATTTCATCATAGATGAGGTGTCCAACTTACATTTTCAAGCTTTTAAATGGGAACTATACCCCAAGATTAAAGGGATCTTAATTTATTCATCTGAAGGGTTTACATAGGTAAGTGTTTGTTTGCATTCAATATATATCTTAGTGTCCTGCTAGTTGTCTCAGTCTCATGTCTACATGAACCCTTCACAATCCGTTCAAGTCTAACACATCCCAGTCATTGGCTGTTTTGAGTACATGTAAATAATAGGCAGGCTGGAGTATGGCTCACTATATACAGAAAACTGCAGGTATATCCTATCTAGGAAAATTAGTATGTTAAACTAAGAGCAGCTTCTTCCTAGGGTTTAGATCCTCTTTAACCCTTTGAGGGCCAGAGGGGTACACAACACATTGCTTTGCAATGCGTTGCGTACCCCTCTGGCCCTCAAAGGGTTAAGGATATCCCTGAGTAAACCCAGGTTTGTTAGTCAGTGACTCATTCAGTGTAACTGACCCGCCTGTGCACAAGCAGGGAAATCCTTACATCTTGGTCTGTTTGTGGTCCTTGACACACTCGTAGTTTAGTTTTGACTCTCTGAACAGTTATGATGGATGTATGCCTTTTGAGTATCAGGGGTGTGGAACCCATTGTGGAGCAACAGATTGCTGACTTCTTTGGCACTCAAAAGGTTAAAGGAGCACTAACACCTCTGAACTGCTCTTGTTCTGCTTATTAATAAATCTGTCTCAATTTCAGTTATAATTAAAAAAAATCAAATTGTGCTTTGCAATTGTAGAGCTCTCCGGCGAGAATGTTCTTGTCACTGTTGCTTGGCTCTTCCTTGCACGCTATTGGTTATTGCCCTGAGTGTATTCATGTCGCACAGAGCTTGATTTGCCTGGTTTGCCTGTCTTCTCATCTTCTCATCTCCTTTCTTTTCTTCTCTTCCTCTTCACCTGCTTCTGCCATGTTCCAATCCTACAGGAAAAGTCCACCAAAACGGTAATGTTTCAGTCACTGTGTGAACTGCATCATTTTTTAACTGTACTCAAACACGTGTGAAGTAAATCTGAGGAAAACCAATTGCGCCATGGGGACAAATCAAAATTCTCACTGATTTAACCCTTTGAGTGCAGGAGGTGTCCAGTACATTGCAAAGCAATATGTTGTGCATTACTCTGGCACTAAATGGGTTAAAAGTGGCTTTGACCACTTGAATGTAAGAGTGGTCTGGTATGTATATTTGCCGCCTAAGGTGTAGTGTGTTCACTCTTGGATCACTCAGTCTCTACCTAGTACATCACCAGCAGTAATTTTTGGAGAGAACAGGCTTTAATTGCGCTCAGTCGCCATCTAGTGACTATAACAGGGAACTGCATGCTTTCATTTTGGATGTTGGTTCTTCGTATTATTTTGTGTAAGAACGTAAAAATAATGTAACTGCAGACCAGAACTACATGACTGATCTTGCCTACAAAGGTCCAATATTTCTCCAAAATACTATTCATTTCAATGGGGCTTGTAACCTCTTAAATGGTAGATGTTAAGACCTATTTAGCATTTAGATATACTTGTCAGTATGAACTTTCAGTCATCAGTATCCAGTGGTGCATTTGGGTTGCTCCATAATTGCTCCTCCCTACTGTTCTGAGTCTGGCCCTAGGTTTGTGTAACTGGAGTCACATGCTGTTGACTTTGACTTATTTTAACCCCTTAAGGACCAGAGGGGTATGCAATGTGTTGCATACACCACATGTCCTTAAGGGTTTAAGATGCACACACTGAGTGATTTCCTTAAATGCAGACATTGCCTTGGGGTTTATCCCTTTGAGTGCCAGAGGGGTACGCGAATCATTGCTTTGCAATGCGTTGCATACCTTCAGGCACTCAGAGGGTTAAATGTTTTTTTACACACGTAATTTCCTTTATCTCCCCCCCCCCCCATTTTTGGGGTGTTGTTGGAGAGGTGTACACATAGGTACATTTACGAATAACTGCATAAGAATACAAGTGCTGATCTTTCTCATTTATATATTTTTTTTCCTCTTCACAAATCCAGATTTATGGGATGATTTTAATCAAATGGCCCATGCTTAAAATTGTGGGCCAAACCAACAATACCACAGAAGACAGAAAAATCATCAAATTCCCATTGATTTAAATGGTGATTTTAAGCCCTTGAATGCTACAGCTGTCCAATACATCGCGAAAGCAGTGCATTAGAGATTTATTCCGTATTTAAGAGGGTTAAAACCCCATAGTTAAATCGGTGGGAAATGTGTGTTCCCCTAAGTTAGGGATGCCCAAGAATTGGTCGATAGCTGCTTTTGAACATAATGTGCACATTATGATAAATAAGATGTTTTGTTTTTGTTTGTTTTGTTTGTTTGTTTTTTTGTTGTTGTACTTGATAGTAAGGAGTGGAGAGTAGGTTATCATATGCACATTTCATAATTTTTTCTCTCTCAAATTCTTAGAAGTTAAAACGATGTGTAATTGTTACTTAATGTTACTACTAGTGAGAGCTTTGGCTAACTGGACATTTTTTTTCTTTTGAAATATTGCATATTTACACACACATCTTACATTAATAACCGAAAAATACCAGGTTTCCTTGATTAACCCTTTGAGTGCCAGAGAGTTATCTAGTGCATTGGATGTCTTTCTGGCACGCAAAGGGTTAACAAAAATGGATTCATACTTTTTTAGTCTAAAGTAAACAATTGGTTAAATAATGTAAAATTGTACTTAAAAAATATTGTACGGCTGTTCTCTTGAACCTCCCAATTGTTCTCTCTCTCCTCATATACACCCTTTTTTCAAAGGCTGATTACTCCTTTGAATATAGTGCTGTGTGTGTCTGTGTGCGTATGCATGCTGTTAATGGATACATTTTTTGACAGTAACACACATATCAAACAGAATCATGCAATTTTAAAGGACTGATTATTCTATAATATCAAATTATTAGTCATATTCAGTTAGTGAAATAGGTGCAATTCCGGTGCGAAACAACTGCATTATAGGAAAGATATGGGGCTTTTATTTTAACACTTTGAGTGCTAGAAAGGTCACCGTTGCATTGCTGGAGACCTATCTAGTATACAAGGGGTTAAATGCTCAATTTAAATCAGCAGGAGATTTGGGCATTTTTACTTGGTACTGCTTGTTTGCTCCAGAATTGCACTTCTTTTTAGATTTGTGAATACAGTCCTATTTTTGTTTTTTACCTTCAGAGTACTGAATTCTATAGAAATCGTTGTTTCTGTTTATCGTTTTATTAGCCCTCCTCGAAAGCACATTGTGGACACCTACACAGAGTTTTACCACACTCCCGCCTTCAGTGATGCCAGCAAGAAGAGGCTGATTGACAACACTGAAGACTGGCATCCACGCACGGGCACCACTCAGTCACGTTCTTTCCGCATTCTTGCTCAGATGACTGGCACCGAACATAGTGAGTAGCTAAATGTTTCTGTTACTAAAATGTTTTCATGCACCAATGTCCAGCGCTAAAGGAATAGTAATATATAATACACATTTATTTTTATTATTATTTATTTTTGCTCAAGGAACTCTTAACATGAAGCCTGGATTTTTCATGGTACCTCATTATTTTTTAAGTTATTTGTCAAGGGCGTAATGAAGGTTAAAAAGCATAAATATATAGTTGTTCTTATTTCTTATACTCCAATAATAAAAATTAACATATTGGGTATAAAAAATTCCATAAATCTAAGTGTATATCTGTAGTGCACCAAAGTACCATGGCACACTGGTTAAGAAGGCACTGCTCTATATTATTTCTTCTTTACCTTCCTCTTTCTGTAATGTAAGCCTTCTACTTGTAGTCTGCAAAGAGAGGCTGTAACTCAGCTGTATGTGCAAGGATCATAAGAAATCTGCACGTGTGCAGGGTAGATCACTGGTGGGCTCTATGCAAAATATAAAGTAGCCCCCTTTATTGTTAAATAATAAGTACACCAGCCTTCCTATTTTGCTAAAAGTGAGTGCTTCCAATTTTAAATAACAATACAAATTTGAATTTACATTAAAGCCACTTCATTGAATGTTTTCATACCTGACTATAAATTTTGAAAGTGTTTACATTTACAGTAGCTTGAGAAATAAAGAGTTTTCACACCTATTTGTGTGTAATGCTGAGAGTACACCCTTGGCTTCACATATTGAGCAGATTTGATTACATGCGTCAAATCACAAAGGTCCAAACTGAGATGTAGTTTCTGACTGTAAGGGGGCCACCTCCCTTCAGCTGGCCCTGTGCAGACGCCCAGTTTGCCCTATTGTTAAAATGGCCTTGCGTCTGTATCCAGCTCTCTTTACAGCTAAACAGCAGGTATATCTGGACAAAGAGTGAGAACCAAGAAGACTGAGCCATTATGAACCTTTACATATAAAGTTGTCACAAACTGTAGGCTGCAGGTAAATGGTTCACATTTCACTGAAAATGGAAGAAAAATGGGGACAAAAAAATCTGATAAGAAGGAAGTACACTAAAATAAGATAGCCAACATGCAATGTTTTAATAATGCTGATAAAATAAAACATTACTATTCATTAATCCAAACTTTATAAATTGTACAGATTACACAGACATCTAAGACTTGGTGCAGTTCCATGAACATGTTACCCATGTATTTGGATTCCAGAAATGGCACGCTAAAACCACAATTCTGTTTTTCCTCTCTGAATGGGGTTATAGGGTCTTCTTAGACATACATCCAACCTGTTCTCATTAGAAGAGGGTAAAGAAGCTATTTTCAGAAGGCAAATGTTAGGTTTATTATACAGCAAAATAAACATGGTATTTATGCAGTAAAAGTCTTTACTAAATCAACTGCAGCTGTTTGTAATATCCCTCCTGCTGCAAATGTATTTCAGTCAACAGAACACATAGCTTGATTCTTCTGGAACAGTGTATTGAACCTGGGCACATATGTAAGTGTTGCAAAAATTGTTTATTTGTTTAAGGTAAGTGTCTTTTAGTTTGTTTATCAGATTAATTTATCTAGGTAGGTGTCTTATATACAGCAGTTGGGTGAATCTATTTAAAACATTTTTGCAAAATGTGGAGTGATAGAACAACACACCTTAGGAGATATTTGCAATATAAGTAACATCTTTGTTTTTTTCCCACAGTGAATGAACCAGAGCCCGAAAATGTGCAAAAGGCAAAGTAAGTTGAATTCCGTTACTTTTTATAATTCTAAACCTTTTTAAACAAGACTTCATATTTAATTCTGCAAGCATCCTGTGAATTATGTTGTCATATGTCCTGGAATGTAAGTGGATTTTCTTCATGTCTCCTTTTCGTCTGGATATTATATGTAACCACTAGTGCACTGGGAAAATGCATGGTTTTAGTGGAACGTGTCATTTGATTGATCGTGTGTTGAAGTGCCTACTGCAGGGGTGTCCACTAATATTTAGTTAGTGCTTGTTGATCCAAGGAAAAATCTGATTGCCATTTGGAATCAGTAACGAATTTTTCCCCCTATTCAGGGTAGAATTTGAAATTGCTATATTGAGGGGTTTTTTTGCCTTCTTTTGGATCAACGATGGTAAACCGGAATAGGAAAAGGGTTGAACTAGATGGACGCAAGTCTTTTTTTTTTTTTACAACCTAAATTACTATGTTACTAGACTGAGAAATGAACACTAAACTGAAGGCCAGATACTAGTAAATAAAGTAATGGCATTAAAGACAAGCATGCACACAATGTTTTTTTAGTATTTTGGCTAAGCAGTTACAGCACATTTTGCAACATAAATTAACCTATCCAGTTGTCAGCCACATTGCTAAAGCTCAGTAAGGATCATTGTTTTATAGCAGAACACTTTTTAATTCAGTAGGATTTGCATGAAGGGCCTTGTTTGGTCATGTTTAAGTGTAGCAAGTGGCCCGCTGACCTTATTTTGACATCCTTGGCTTACATTTTATTGGTGTTATGCAGAGAATTATAGATGAGCTGTTCCTAATCATAAAATCTAGAAAGATCTCCAAACTATTGCTTTGCAATCAGTTGGAGACTTATAGTGTTCAAAGGGTTAAATGTCCCATTTAAATCAACATTTCCCCCCTGTTGTGCAGTTGTTTTGCTGCAGAATTGCTCATCAGTTTTTTACATAACAGCTGTGTGTGTATAACAGCATGATGTTGGCTCATATTGGGATGGTTTTGAGCCTTGGCCGTCCAACGGGATTTGTTTTTGTATTTGAGGTATTGTGTGACTACAGCTGAAAAATCAAATTAATGTTTTCGTTGTATTTCTCAATAAGTGAAAATGAATTCCCCTCTAAATAGCATGTTTTACCGGACTTGATAAAAGCAGCATAAGACGTCAGTGCATGATAACTGGTAAATATGCAGTAACCCTACAGACTTTTTATTTTTCTGTCTAGTTCTTTTTTTTTTTTATTCCTTACTTCTTGTCTTTTCTATTCTTTCTTCTCTCTTTGTAGGGAAAAGGTCCCCGTGCAAATTATTAGTCCAAAATATACAAAATTACGTGACTGGCACCATGGCGTTTCAGCCCGTGTTCTTAATGTGCAGTGATCCTCAGCATTTGTCACAAACATGTTGTTGTTTCTTTCCTTTATTTTCTTTTTTAATTTAATTGCTTTTCCAACTGATAACAGGCTATTGCAAGAGAGCCTTGGCTTCTTTCTTAATGCATATTCCTTCCTGTTGCATGTAGATTAGTGTTGCACAAATTAAAGGGAAAGTAATGTTTGTTATAAAGTAGTTTGCTGCGTCTTCTTTATATTAAAAGTAACACATTGTGTAGCAGCTTACGTGTATGTAGTTCAAAAGTTATTAAGTGGAGAAAGATCCCCCTCCTGCCCCTTCTGGCCGCCTCCCATTGAATGTGGAATCCTGTTGTGGGACCGGGCGAATGGGGCAAGGGACAAACTTCAGTAAATAAGTTTAAGGAAAACCCTGCCCCATTGATGAAGGAGGGCAGGATTTTCCTTTGTATAATGAAGTTTATCCCTCGCTGCATCTGCCCGGACCAGACTGCAGATTCATTGTGACGTGGCCAGAAGGGGCAGGTGGGGGATCTTTCCCAACTTAATAACTTTTGAACTACATTCAAGTAAGCTACTATAACATGGCGCATATAAAGAAGACTCGGCAAACTAATTTATAACAACCATTACTATACCTTTAAACATGTCTTTGTACTTTAGGGATGAGCATTATGGCTGAAACCACCACCTTAACTATCCAGTTGTAACCCCTGAATTGGTCCTCTCACCTACCATCTATTTTTTCATTCATTCTGTCCTAATAGTTCTTCTCATTGAGCCATAAAGGACAATAATCATACCTGGGAGCTCTCAGGGTTTGACCCTGAGACTCAGGGTTTTGGCCCAAATCTCAGGGTCTCCGGGTGAAGAGCCAAAATCTCAGGGTGAGAGAGTTCAGTGCTACCTGTTATATATTCTGCTCCAGTTAAATGCTTTTTTAGTCTCTAAACTGGTGACACTTGTACCAGAAAGGCAGAGGAAGAAGTCCTGCTTGATTTGTGTGTGTTCATGAAGTGATATCTGTAAGTTGTTGTGTATTAATGGCTCCGTGAATGCTGAATGGAGCGACTCTCGATTACAGCAATGAGGGATATATCTCAGATAATCTATATTGTGGGAAATTTAAGGGTTAGTATTTACACAATCTCAGGGTCAGCTCATTTTGAAAGTTCCCAGATATGACAATAATAGAGGCTACAACAGCAAAGTAAAATAATGAATGAAATAATAATGGGGAAAAAAAACTACAAAAAAAATATCCAGTGTTGGATATTGAGTCTAAAAATAATTTTGACAATTATAGTCTAATCTCACTGTGCTAAAGGTGCAAATGAGAAATCCTGCTGATTTAAATGGGGCATTTAGCCCATTGAGTGCTAGAGAAGTCTCCCAATGCATTTTAAGGGCTTTGTTGAGACTTCTTTAGTGTTATAAGGGTTTACCAACCACATTTTAGTAAATGGGAATTTGGAAATTTGTATTACTGTCCTATGGTGCATTTGAATTGCTCCATTTAATACAGTACATAAGCCTCATTGTTAAATGAATAGATAGATGGTCTTGACAGCGTCCTAGGAATGTTACAGATGTTTATTGAAGGTAGCATACGATGTGATTAAAATAACTGCTTCTGTTGTGATATGAGATGCCACTGATATTTGGATGAGTGGGTTCCTTAGGCCTTGGGTTTTTGTGGCAGTAAGAATGCATGGCAGTTAATGTGTGGAGCTCTGTGTCATTGTGCTTATGAGAACTTTCAAAAAAGAATAAATGGAGCTGCTTTTTACCCCTTGGTTGGTAGAAGTCTCCAAATTGGTTATCTTCCAAGGGTTTTACAGCCTGCTCATGTTGTAATTGCTTATTCCTGTAACTTTTGAAATAATCTGCTTTGGTTTAGCTGACATTTTGTCTCATAGCTTGCTATGATGCTTTCAGTGATAATAAAAGTGCAGAATCCTGGTTTTTGTGTTTTTATATGGAGCTGTTTGCAGAGCATTGCATCTTTAATTGACATGCAGTTCTAAGAGAGTTTTGAGACAGACTGTTTTAATATGTGTATGAACTTATTTTGCTGTAATATGACTCAGAGCAACAGGTAATGTACATGTTGGTCTGAGGCTGTATACCCATAGAGGCACTAGGCTGAAAATAATCTTCTGGTCCTTTTAAAGATTGTGTGGCACCTTTATGTTGAATAATGCTAGTACATTAAGACTAATAGCCATAACATGCTGTGGTCAGGCTTTTTTCATTAATATGTATTTATTTCTTAACCGTGAACCTACATACTCTGTATGTGCTGCATTTGTATCTTATATCATTGCTACGTATCAAAACGTTATGCTTGTATTTATTTTATCGTTAGCGGCAGTACATCCTAATACGGAAATAATATGTATTGTAGGGCTTTTCTTACAGAGTAAAACAAAGATACTACTAATACTAATACTTATAGATGTTAATTTCAAAAGTTATTATATAAATGGATGTAGTAACAGTGCCACCTGGCAGCAAAACATTTTAACACCGAGTGCAAAGCAATGCGTTACGTACCCCTCTGGCACTCCGTGTTACACTGAAGAAATCTGAAAGCTACAAAGTTATCTGTGACAATAAGAAGTCTGCAAGCATTGTGTGTACTATTGTTTTACTCTAGGAAGAGCCCTTCAGCTTTTTTTTTTTTTTTCCCCCATAACTGATGTATACTGACCTTATAAGTAGGAATTGTGACTGTATTAGCTACCTTGTTGGAAGAAATGATAAATAAATAAAACTGCTGTATGGGGGTGGGGGTGTTATTTCACTCCTTTCATACTTCTGGTGCTATTGTTTGACTTTGATGGTTCTCCATCTCCATATTGTTTAATAGCGTCTAGATTCCTGTTTGCAGGACGCTTCCTCTTCTTCCTTGGATGTGTGTTTTATTAAATCTGTTTTAAAAAGTCTCCTACTACCAGAATGAGCGTGCAGATCTTCCTGTAATATATTGTACTATATATGGGGCTTATATATGAATAGCTGTTTCCAGCAATCAAATAAAACTTGTTGCCATATAGTTTCTGTGTTGTCTATATAAGATTTTCTTGTCTATCGTGTGGAACTATGTATACCAGTAGTAAATCTGTACAACACATAATAAGAGATGTTCACATGAGTGTAAATAAATAACGCAGAGACTGGTAGAACATCACTTGAGCATCAACTCTAATTTTGTTTGTGTCTATATATTCACCATGTACCCAAGTGCACACAGATCAAGTGAATATAAATTAAGTTGTTTAGAGCACAGTATTTGATATGCTACTCCTTACTTGCAGTCCCTGATAGAGATCTGTTGGTATTTATCAATGATCAGTCATAATAATAATCATAATAATAAATGGTGTAAATACCACATATGCATACAACATATGTGTATGATTGCACTATAGATTAGCAAGTGGCCAACCAGTCAAAACATGCCAGATGCAAATACAATGCACCCATTAATAAATCTGACAGATTAACCCAGAACATGTAACATCTGATACACAACATCTATATCCTATGAATTTAAACCGTTAAATAGATACGGTCTATACAAGTATTTTATCGCAACCCTTTGATTGCCAGAGAGGTATCCAGCCTAGGAATAAGTCATTCCTAACACATTGACTTACCTCGGAAGGTGTCCATCATTCATGGGTCGGTTTTATCTATATAATGTTTCAGACATAAGTAACTCATAACGGATCTCAGTTGTTATCAGGGTGAAACTGAAAGGAAAGCAAAACGGAGATCAAATGCAAGTAAAGAGTAAATCGGAATAACTGGCTGACTATTGCTGGAGGTAAATGCCTCTGATAAATTGAGATCCACTTACTCCCTTTAACAGTTTGTGTGCCAGATGTTTGAATATCCAGTGTGTTGCCACCCTTCTGGCACTCCCAAAGTCAGTACATCTGATGCAGCTCTCTTGCCTGACATTTTACTGCTCATCCCTACTTTCTTGGGCAGGTCAGACTGAGTGATACGGGATCATGAAAAACCCTCCCTACATTTTTCATCAGGTAAATCCCAGCCAATGTGTCATATAATTCTTAATATCAATCTATAACATAATAAAATATTGGACTGAGGAAGAAGAGAGTAGTAATAGGTGTGTGTGTGTAGGACAAGACAAAGTATACGGTAGAGATGGGGGGACTGAGAGTAAAGAAAGAGGAGTGCTGCATAGTGCAGTAGTTTGTATTCTATATATATATATATATATATATATATAATGTGTGTCATATATAATAAGATGGGTAATGTGAGGGGATAAAATCTGGTATGATGGGCAGAGATGCGGTAAAGAAGATTTATTCAATGTGTGGCAGAGGAAAGGAAGGCAGAGGGGAAATAAAAGACAAGCGGGAGATTATACATTATCCTCGTCATCAGAAGTAAGAACGCAACAGAATTTAATATTAAGTTAAAGGGAGAGAAGTTTGTAAGAGAGACTGAGACTTGCAGAGGTGCTGGTGTTCCTTTTATCTGGCAGCAGGCTGCTTCTCTGCAGGCTCATCACCACTTGAAGGTCACTGTTTTTCCCCAGGTGAGAAGTCCTGCAGCCCATTGCAAATGAACAGTTTGAATTCTTGGGAGAGTTATTTTCAGCACCCTGATACAGGCCCACTAAATATATTATCCGGTCTGCTTTGCTAGCTCTAATTTCAGACTATGTTCTGTACTTTGTAAACACTGACAATAGCATGGAGCAGATCAGTGTGTGTGTTTTGTCCTTTGTCACAATGCACGGTTTGTACATAATGCTTGGGTACCAGACACACAACATGTATAATCTGTTTACACTGACCACAGACCATACAATGAGCCATATCACACTTCTCTGAAGTATCTTCTTTTGTTTCCTATTCAGAGAGGAGAGTCAGAAAACACAGCTAGCACCACATACAAGATCATATTTTCAAAGGATCCCCTATGCCACAGCCAGGCATCTGTCCAGAAGGCAGAATACACACGTCACCCAGTTGGTAGGCAGATGCCAGGCAGCACTGCATTTTAATAAAGCCAGCAAAGCGGGTGCTGCAGAGGGTTAGGGCAAACATGTTTGACATTCCTGCTGTAGAATGGGAGGTGGGGAGACTGAATTTCCTCCTTGCCCCCACCACATGATTTTTGTCACATTTATCAGTACAGTGTTGTGGTTCTTTTAGTATAAACTGCTTTAACAGTTCATTTGACTAGATTAAAATGGTCAGCATAATCCAATATGCTTGAGCAAATGCATTGCATGTTTATTGGTTTAATGCATGGAACCAATAATCTTAAACTATTTCAGGTTAAACATTCCCATTGAGTGTGTCTTCCTGCTCCTCTGGATTCTGTTGACTTCTATACTGAAGACCAGAAAGCACATACATTTACATTAATCATTTGTACTGATGAAAGGTCTTCTTTGTGTTTTTCTGAAATGCAATGAAGTGAATAAGGGAAAATGCCATCATCTACACCGGCATAAAGTTATCCTTATGCATTTCACAACCATGGTGTTTTAGCTTGGGTTAACGAAAGCAAGTTAAATGTCTAATGAGTAACATGAATATTATTCAACTTTTAACCCAAAGTCATGCGTCTCTGGGTTATGTACCTTTACACACTACATTTAAAATATAGCACTGAAGAAATCAAAATGCTAGATAAGTGTGTAACACGTTTGGTAAAACATCTGGCTTTCTTCACACAGTGTATGATCACCCATCAAATTCCCCACCAATAGACCGTATCCTACCACACATCATTTAGCTTGTACAGTGGAGTGTTCTTAAGGGTTTCTACCCAGGCAACCTTGTTATAATAACTACAGGATGACAACATCTGATATAGTTCTTGAGTGCCATATAGGATGAGTATGGAGAAACTTACGGAGATTGGCTGTCTTTGAAGGGTAATAAATATAATGTATAAATAATGAACATCTGTAGGATCAAAATATACATTTAGGACTCTATCAGTTAAACCGTGGGTGCCCATACCTGTTCTCAATGGACATATACATGTTAGGAGTTAAAGATATATTTAATTAGGCACTAGAGAGTTAAAAGTGGCTCCTTCAATTTGAGTTACTCAAGACTGGATATCCTTTAAAGGGATAGTAATACTTAAAATGTAAAATGTAGGGTTTATCCCTCTGAGTATTTATGGTCTGCGGACCAGACCTGACCATAGGATGGTGTAACAACAGCACCACTGGACAATTTCAGGCCACTGTGATACTGCACCTCAAAAATTCAGCTTTGAGCTGTAATAACTTTTGAATAAAACCCCTTTCAGCAATGGGAGTACCCTTGTTTTACTCAGGGGATAAACCCTACAACATATATTTTTTTACATTTTAAGTATTACTATCCCTAAAAATTTTGGACTTCATGACCTTTACAGACAGGTTTGGACACCCAAAACTCTCTTCTCCCAGGAAAGACCTAGTCCCATATATAAGGAAATTAAACTGGACATATAATTAAGGGAGACTCCTCCCAAGAACTGTATTTTGGATTATGAGCGTTAAAGCTAAGAATGATACCTAGTATGTAACCAATACCCAAACACCTGGCTTTACCAATATATTTACAAATTAGTATTCACAGAACCAGTGTATACAAATCGACTCATTATGGGATTATAATTTAAGTTATATTATCAGGTAAACCTAAAAAAAGATACAAAAGAAAGATAAGTGCACTCCTACTCTCTTTCTTTTACTGATGGATAGATCTTTATAATGGCACCTGTGTGTCCACTTGCTAGTTGCTCCACAGGCCAATATCTCCCACTTGCTTGGATCTCAATCATTTATCTCACTAAACAGATGTCTGCATATCAAACATTTTCTTTCACTGACTGCATCAGCGGCAGTGCCTCAGGAGAGAGGGAGTTCTCACAGGGGGCATCACCGAGAGAATTCCCTACAATAGTATCTACCATAGTCTCTACCAGTAATCCTAATGCGTATCTCAGGCCACTCTACCTGCTTTCTCAAGGGTTTCCTGAGTCTGTTTCTGATCCCTAGTAAAGATTTTTCTTCTAGTCAGAGAAACCTACACAAAAATAAATCACAACTATAAATGTACATATCTAAGTGTCATTAAAACATAATTTATAATAAAGAATATAAAATGTTGTTCAGTTAAAAAATAGTTACAATAAAAATGTGGTATAATAGAGCTCTGCTTGGAATCATCTAAGGCTAATTAAATTAATTACAATCATAATGAAATACAGCCACCTATAAATGTGTATAATAAAAATAGATATTTTTATCACAATGTACAAGTATATGAGAGGTCAATACAAGGATCTCTGTGGTGAGCTATTCATTCCAAGGCTGATCAAATGACCAGGGGATACCCCTTGAGATTAGAGGAAAGGAGATTTAGACTTCAGCAGAGCAAGGTTTCTGTACAGTAAAGTCTGTTGAATTATGGAATTCCTTGCCCAAGGAGGTGGTTATGACAGATACAATGGATGCATTTAAGAGAAGATTAGATACATTTCTTTGAAAAGGGAACATACAGGGTTATATTGTATATCAGTAGGCAGATCAGGAAGGTCTGATAAATTAATAACTTTATTTGGTAGCAGGAAAGCTGTACAATTCTCATGTCACTGGGGTATAAGGCAAAGGTTGAACTTGATGGACTTGTGTCTTTATTCAACCTAATTTACTATGTTACTTTACATTAAATAAATTATGACTAAAGTAAAGGTATATGAAATGTATAAATTACTACCACAATTCAATGCTAGTATTTGGAATTCATTGTATATATGCCATATCGTTAGGATAATGGCCACACCAATAGGTTTCGTAGTGCCACAGCTATAGATTCCCACCTAAGGTGTAAAGATGGGCCTCCTCTTGTCCTGGCTATAGTTCTCACTTATGGAATGTGTACTGTCTTGTAGTCCATTTTTCCAATGCACATATCAGATGACTCACTAAATGAAAGCTGCCAAACCTATATCTATATTTACCTATATTTACCTATACGGAGCTAAGATCTTAAGTTCATGTATCAATAGGTCTCTGTCACAATTTAAGAAGTTTGTTCCCTCTTCTACATTGTATTGCTACCTAACCTGTACCTGTAATGGATATTATTTTATCACTAGCTTCCTTACAATTATTATTATGTTAGGCTATACTATGGTTTAGAATGCTGGTTTCAGTGTTCCCCAAATGTTTTGAAAATCTTATTTTAAGTTTTCTCTGTCCTCCAATACAGGTTACTGGTAACTTTGGGTATGTGATCCGCCCCTTTAATTAGGTAGGAACAATTCTAGAATTGTATGCAGGGGGTGAAGCCTACCTTCCCTCCTTGGCTGCAGCTAGCCATCCAGCCCCAATAAGATTTGTTCCTTGGTGAAGACACAGGCAAGAGAACAATTCTGCTATAGTTTTAGAACATTTTTTATTTTTCTGTTAGAAATAGAATACCACCATTAGGCAGATTACCATAACTGACAATTCCCTTAAATGTGGCTAGCTCAGTAACCAGGTGCTTTTTGTGGACCTTAAGCCCTGGGGGAAAATCTCGGGCACAAGTTCTTTCCTCAGGAGTTGCCCACCGAGGCTTCATTTCAATACATGGTAGTCTGAAGACAGAAGATCTGCAGGAAAGGAGAGCAACCCTTTGAGTGCTGCAGGTCCACATGTCCCACAGTGCCCCTCTGCACAGGGGTTTTCCTTTGGAGTTCCTATTGCACACTCCTGCACTCATTGGGTTTATCTGTGTATCTGTTGGGTGTTTTGGAGCAGATTTATGTGGTAACTTAACCCTTTAGCTGCTGGTTTTGCATCTTTGGGGGGGGGGCTTGCCACTTTCCCTACTGGGTTCAGTCTTTTTTGGGTCTTCTAACATGTTCTAGTGATGTTTTACTGTTTCACCTTCGACAGCATTTGAGTTCCGCGCGCTTTACCACATAGACGCCATTGCTCACAGTTTGGGACATATCTCTGCAACTGCTCAACGTAGCGATTTCAGAGATGGCTCGTTTTAATTGTCTGTCCTTGCTATATCAATCGGTTAATGTTTTAAGTGTGTTGGAGGGCTCAGGGGGCTTCGGGCATTGTTGGGGTACTTTTTCTGGGAAAACTACATTTCCCATGAGCGCTTGCTTCGCTCGCTTGTTTCTGATTGGCTCCTGCTACGGCAGCCATTTTGTGCCTTTTCCAAAATGAGTATCCTATGCAGGGGTTGGACTCTCCTTCTCTCCTCTGCAGATTAACCCTTCACCTGCCAGATGTATTTTAGTGATTTCTGGGATGAAATTTTAATCTAACACACTCTATTTGGGTGATTCCTTATACTCTAAATGTTTTTGACACTGAGAATGTCTAATCCATTGGAACTTGGTGCCAGGCCTAAGACTAAGGACTCTGTGGTCTCTGTGTCCCCTGTTACGCATTGCTCCTCATGTTATTCAGGGTTACCTAGACAATTCTCAGGTCATTTATGCCCAGCATGTTCTGATGTCCCTGAGTCTCTCCCAGGGACCTCCAGCCATGCATTAGAGCCAGTTTGGGTGCAAGAGTTCAAGGCTGCTACTAGGGACCTTCAGTCTACATTGCAATTCTTTCCATCCCAGTTACAGGGAGTCTTCCATTCATGGCAGACCCCTTCTTCAGTCAAATCTTCCCTGCCAAAACCGCAGGGAGTACCTGACATATCAGATTCCTCTGAGGAGGAACTGTTGATGGATTCAGATGTTGAGGAATGTTCTGCTGTAGGTTCCTCTCAGTTTTTTGGGGACCCCTTTGAAGCTGATCCTGAGTCCTCGGCTGAGGGCCTGATCAGGGCTGTCTTGACTACCCTTAACATTCCCTCTGATGTGTTTCAGGAGCCTAAAAAGCCCCTTACTTGTTTTCCACCTAACCCCACTCTTGTCCGCCTTGTGTCTGATGAGTGGAAATCCCCGGACAGGAAACCTTCCGTTTCCAAGAAACTTGCCAAGCTTAACCCCTTCTCTGAGACTATGCTTGCTCAGTGGGTTCATCCCCCCAAAGTGGATGCTCCTATCTCCAGGCTATCTAAGTCTACTGCCTTGCCAGTTTCTGATGAGTCAGCTCTGAAAGACTGGACTGACAAGAAACTTGAGGTTTCCCTCAAGTCCATTTTTGCCACTGCTGGTACTGCCATACGTCCAGTGTTCGCAGCGGCATAGGTTAACCGAGCCATTGTGGTCTGGACTGAACAGCTCACCCTGGCTGTCCGTCAGGGTGGTCCTACCTCGGATATGTTGTGGCTTCTTGCAAACATTTCTGAGGCCCAGCACTATGTTTCTGCTTCCTTATTTGATGCCATCAGTTTGGTGGCTAGGGTTTCCACCATGTCTGTGGTTGCCAGATGGGCTCTTTGGCTCAAGATCTGGTCTGCTGACACTGCTTCCAAGAAAACCTTGCTCTCCTTGCCTTTTCAAGGCACTTCATTGTTTGGGCCAGATCTCAAGGATCTCATTAGTGAGGCCACAGGGGGTAAAAATACCCTTCTGCCCCTGGTCCCCAGGAAAAAAAACGCCTCTCAAGCATAATCGTTTTTTTCGTTCCTTCCAGACTGAGACACGACCGGTGAACTAGGTGGTTCCCTCAGCTCCGCGTGCCTCCTCCGAGCTTAAGCAGCAATGGAAGCCCAAGGTGTCCTCCAAGTCCAAGGCTTCCAAGCCTCCTTCGGCATGACTCACCGAACCCAAGTCCCCACTCTGCTGTGGGTGGCTGTCTGCGTCACTACCACAGCATCTGGGAGGATTCAGTGGTGGACCCATGGGTTTTACAGGTGGTGGCGGAAGAGTACAGGATCCCTTTTGTCTCTTCCTCCCTTCTGATTTTTTCCTTCTCATACGCCCCAGGGAGCAGAGAAATGCCATCATGGCGTTATCCAGGCCCTTCTGGACAAGGATGTTCTAGAACCTGTTCCAGTTCAGAACAGAGTTATGGGGTTTTACTCAAACCTCTTTGTGGTCTCCAAAAAGGACGGCAGTTGTCGTTCCATTTTGAATTTGAAGTATCTCAATTCCTTTGTGATCAGGACTCATTATCACCAGGAGTCCCTAAGGATTGTGATTGCTGCTATGTCCCCGGGGGAATTCCTTGTATCTCTGGATTTTCAGGAAGCATATCTACACATCGCCATTCATCCAGAGAACAGTCAGTATCTCAGATTTGCCAGCGACCAAGGGCACTTTCAGTTTTCAGCTCTTCCCTTTGGTATGACTACAGCTCCTCAAGTCTTCAACTGTGTCCTGGGAGCTTTAGTGTCCATCCTCCACCAGGATGGCATTAGAGTTACTCCATGCATGGACGACCTGCTTATGAAAGCCCCTTCTGCAGAACTTCTTCATCAGCAGGTTCAGGACTGCATTCATGCTGTCACCCATCACGGGTGGATCATCAACATGCACAGGTCGGATCTTGTCCCATCCCAGCATCTGGTCTTCCTGGGCCTTCTCTTCGACACTCAGCAGACCATGGTGTTTCTCATAGACGAGGTAGCTCACCAGATCGCCCAGAGGGCTTCTGCTGTTCTGGCTCACGATCCAGTTCCAGCCAAGAAGCTGTCCTCTGTAGTGGGGAAATTCATCTCCACCATAGAAGTGGTCCCATTTGCCGTGGCTCACACCAGGGAACTCCAGAGGTTTGCAATCCAGGTGTGCAAGGGTCAGCCGGACCTTCTGAAGACGACCGTATCCCTTCCTCTTCATGTGGAACTCAGTTTGTTGTGGTGGCTGGACCTCTCCAAACTGCTGAAGGGCAAGTCCTTCCTGGTATCCTTCTGGACCACGGTGACTACACATGCCAGCCTCTCTGGCTGGGCAGTGGTCCTGGATCGCCTGAGTGCTCAGGGTCGGTGGTCTCCAGAGGAATCTCTCCTTCCCATCAACGTGTTGGAGCTTCGGGCAATATTTCATGCCCTTCGTCATTGCCGTTGCTTACATCAACAAGCAGGGCGGGACAAGAAGTCTCTCTGCTTGGTTAGAGGTCAAGGCTATTTTGTCCTGGGCAGAAGAACAAGTTCCTGCCGTATCCACAGTGCACATGGCATAGACAACTTCATGGCGGACTTCCTCAGCCGACAGCGGTGAGTGGGAACTGCACCCAGAGGTGTTCACTCCCATTGTTCACAAGTGGGGTCTTCCCTGCATCGACCTTATGGCTACAAGACAAAACCGGAAGGTTCTGAGGTTCTGCTCGCTCTGGAGAGATCCTCTACCTATAGTGGTGGATGCCATGTCCATTCCTTGGTTATTTCCTCTGGCTTACATCTTTCCTCCCCTCCCCATGTTGCACAGGGTGTTGCGGAAATTTAGACTGGAGAGCTTTCCAGTCTTCGTGATTGTTCCGTACAGGCCTCAACAGGCTTGGTTTCCGGAGCTTCTGTATCTGTTAGTGGCGGAGCCATTTTGGCTCCTTTGCCGTCCGGATCTTCTTCTACAGGGTTACCTGTGGAAGGAGGATGTTCATCGGCTAGATTTGACTGCTTGGAAATTGAATCCTCAACATTGAAGAAGAAAGGGTTTTCTTCTGGTGCTTGGTTTCCGGAGCTTCTGGATCCGTCAGTGGCAGAGCCATTCTGGCTCCTTTGCTGTCCGCATCTTCTTCTACAGGGTTAGGAGAAAAGGATTTAACAGGTTAAGACTAAAATCCTCTCTTTGTCATGTTTCCCCTGCTCAAACTGTAGCTGGGGAGCAAAGCTGGAGAGCAGGGCTAGAGAGACAGTCAACTGGACCTCCCTGGACCCCATTCACAAATCTCTTGATCATAACAGATAATTGATCATTTATTAGTGTCTCATCTGAGCAATGTGTTGTGTACCCCTCGGGCACTCAAAAGGTTAAAGTCTCATTCAAATGAATGGGACTTCTCAGTATAGGAAACTAATTAAAAAAACAAAAAAAAAAACGTATTTAGTTTTCTTCAGAATGACTCCAGGGTTGTTATGAACAAAGGTGAGTTACATTCTCCAAAGTGATACATTCTCCAGTCCAGCTTGGGGGAGCTTAGTGCATGGGCTACTTAGAATAACATAGGAACTGGAAGGTTTATTACACATTTATCACAGTGCATAAACCCTGTCTCACAGTTCTTCTTAGTTAATTTTCTTTATAATCCAAATTTATATTGGGTGTTCATTATCTTGTATACTTAAGCAGCTACAGATTTGGAGATAACATACATGTCCTTTTATTCTTAGGGAAAGACACATTTTAAATGGAGATATCAGGTAACACACTTGGTACAGAAATCTAACAAATGACTTGCCTGAAAAATAAAAAATAATATGCACTCACACAATTTGGCAAGGGCCATCAGATTAATATAAAATACCAAAAGGTTCAACTAATTCACAAGGGACACTTGTTTTTCTTATTTGATATTTGTTTTAATCACTTGCATATCACCAAGTTTTGTCTAACCTTTTTCACCATTTATTGTGTTCTATTAGCCACATAAAATTATGAATTATACTTATGTTTTGAGTTAAAGTGGACCTGTCACCTTCAGATAAGTTTAGTTTTCATTAAAGAAAATAAAAACTACCCATATATTATGTTAATAATTGTGTTTGAAATCTAGTTTTGGAGAAACTAACCTTTGTTAGTGGTCCAGTGTGCATTTGTTAATTAGGTTCTTTTGGCCAGTACTACTACCCATACTGTTGTCAATAAAACTATGCGGAGCTTGCACAATGGGAGTCTTTCTATAGCAGATTGAGTAAGAAGTTTAGCCTAAAACAGACCAAAATAGCATAACGTGCCACCAAATCATAAATAGTTTATCAGAAATTAACCTTCATTTTACAAAACAAAATGTTAACACAAAAACAGATTATAATTATCTGTAAATTAAAGGGGATCTCTCACCTAAATACATGTGATGCTCATTAGTTAGATCATTTATCTAAAACACTGAAAATATTGTTCATTGTATTATAAAAAGCAGTTAAATGCGCAAAACTTAGTTTAAAAAGTGTCCGGCAGCCTACTTCCAGCTTGCCGAACTTTGCCGACCAGAGGCAGCTCCCGTCCCACTACCCATCATCCTTCCACGACGGAGGCTCTCTGTCACTAAGGTGGCGCGATCGCATTGGCTAGGTATCGATCTCTGCCAATGCGATCACTTCACTTTAGTGACAGACAGCCTCCGTCACCAGAGGATGATGGGTAGTGGGACGGGAGCTGTCTCTGGTTGGCAAAGTTCAGCAAGCCGGAAGTAGGCTGCCGGACACTTTTTAAACTAAGTTTTGAGCATTTAACTGCTTTTTATAATACAATGAACAATATTTTCAGTGTTTTAGATAAATGCTCTAACTAATGAGCATTACATGTATTTAGGTGAGAGATCCCCTTCAAATGAAATTGCCTTAGGGTGGCAGGTGGACTTTAATATTACAGCCGGTATTTTTAAGAGCAAACTGGAGTTATTCTGGAGTAAACGAACTGCACCATAGGTAACAAATAAACATTCCTGTTAAATTAAATTGGGGATTTTAACCCCTTGAATGCATTCAAGGGATTAAAAAGCTATATTCAAGAGCATGGGAATTTAGGAACTTGTATTTGTGCAGATGGTTTATTTCAGAATAATTTCTGTTTGTTTTTATAAATATGGGCCCACATGTATATGTTTCTATCCTGATGTATGGTTTTCTGCATTCGTCATTCTCTCCTTCCTCTTTCATCCATATCTATAAATTATCATAGGCCCTCTAGTAAAGCCTGCTTGCCAAAATGTATCTGATTTTTCCATTCACTATCACTTATAGGCTACTCTTATATCACCCTACCCAGAAGGCTTTTGTGTTCATATTTATAAAACACATCTCCCAACATTTTAAATGGCCAAAGAAGGACACTTTCGTAGCCATCTTACATCTCTTTACAGAATAAATGATTTAGGACAAGTATTTTATTTACACAGACTAATTTATAAACACATATACTGAAACATTAATATAAGTTTTATTGCTGTGGGGCAGTATGGTACACTTATATACATACCAAACACTCTGATCTCCTTAAAAAAATGGAGGGATTTGGGTCTCAAAGAGGTACTGTCCCTCTCAAAGTGGGATAGTTGGGAGGTATGGTAAAAGCAGACTTGGGTGTGAATTCAATAACCTAAAGAGGAACAATTTTTAGCAAATGAAATGCAACTTGGACAGGTAAAAAAAATATATATGGATGATTTAAAAAGGACTTTTAACTATTTGGATGCTAGAGTGGCCTCAAACACATTTTGAAGCATTGGAGACATCTACACTACACTTTTTTTTTTTTTTTTTTTTTAATGAAAATGCATATTGTGAGGCTTTTCCTGATGACTAAAATAAGGGTACTCCCACTGCCGAGAGATACATTTTCCAGGGTTATTACAGTTTTTTTCCCCTTTTTCATTAACAGTGCCCTCTAGTGGTCAAACTTTCAATTTGTTATTCTATTTGAGAGGAAAGTCAGTGACATACAGTTCTCCATAGAATGTGATAGAAACTGCTGAGTCACTTCCTGTCAGAAATGCACAGAAAATTCACTTCCTGATTATTTGAATGGTTATAACTTTTGAATAACAACTGGCAGCAGTGGGAGTACCTTTTATTTTACTCATTAGGAAAGCTCTATAACATCTAGGTTTTCAGTTAAAAAGAAAAGTGTTTACTGCTCCTTTAAACCGCAGAAAATTTTCATCTCTCCCCATGGCACATTTAGTTTGCTCCAGAATTTCACCTCTTCTCCAACTTTTTGATTTGGTGAAACACTGAAGTCTAAAATCTGTGGTTACCCTTCAATAAAAAGTTTTAACCCCTTGGCTCATAGAGATGTCTCTAGAGCATTGCTTCATAATGCATTTGAGATCTCGCTGGCATCCAAGGGGATAAGACAGTAGAAATATTAAATATTAATGACTTGTAATTAGAATGTTAGGCTGAGATTTATCTTATAATGATTTTTTCATTGGAGGAGGCTACAATATTTTGCACACTACAAGAGAAAACAAAAGTATACAGCCATTATTAAAAGCTGCACCAATCAACCCACTGAATTTCTTTTGAGAAACACAGTTGGAGAATCACTGGCTCATTGTATACGGCCCTTGTTTTTACAGATGTCCTCTACAGATCCATCCATACAGCTGTCCATGCATTTGTTTTATTGAATGCACACAATGATATTTTAAAGTGGACTTGTTACCTTAAATTCATTAGCATATTTGAAAACTTAATTTAAATCTACCCAAGTTTTAAGCCGATAGGCGATACACGTTGGGCTTGTGTTTTGTTTAGTAGGGGTTATCTCCTTTTGGCTCTATTCTCCCATCCAGACTGGATTTTTTTCCTTGTCATTTATTGATAAGTATATGCACTTTACACTTTGTACTTTCTTGTTTACATGGATATTTTTGCACCTTGCAGTTTTGCACATAAGTGTGGAGTATTCTATATTTGATGCGAGTTGGAGCTGTATATTTATTGACCTGCTTCATATTACCTATGTTGATTTATATCTGTGTATGACTTATTATTGTGTATCTGGAGTGTCAGTTTTGGAGGTCCCCTTATTTGTTTTTATTTTGTTTTTATAAGGCCTCTTTTTTTTTATTTAATTTGTTTTGCCTGAATAAACAATTGTGTATATTTGATACATTACTGGGTTGTGTACCTCTGTTTAAAGGGTTTTCCCTATGCATTTAGGGGGGTTCTTTTGCCCTCAACAGCTTAGTCAGTTTTTCAGGAAAATCCTCTGCTTACCCTTTTTCCACTCCACACCCTGTGGCTGAAGATTTTATCTGTGGGCCAATTTTCTAAGAAGTCACTACATGAGGCAGACTCCCTGTTTTGGAACTGGTACGTAGTTGCTTGAAGATGGAATCTTTGTGTTTTGTCATTGCAGCAATGTGCCCAGAGGAGTTTTTAGCCTCCTGGAATGTCCAGGATGCATATTTGCATGTCTGATCCACCCAGACCAGCAGTGCTTCTTGCATTTTGCTTTTGCTTGCAGTCACTACTCAGGCCAAACGGCATAGCCATGGACTATCTTCAGTAAGTTCATGGCAGCCTTGGCTGCACACATTTATGGCCAGGGCATTTCTCTGATGCTGTGTTTGGGCAATTTACTGATGAAGGATCCTTCAGAAGAACACTTGGCTCTCCAAATCCAAAAGTGCATCTACATTCTTGTGCATTGTGGTTGGATTCTCAACCTCAAGAAGTCTTCTCCTATCCCATCCCAGGTACTGGTGTTTCTGGGCACAAGATTCAACACCCTTCAGGGGAGGATGTTTGTAACAGGAACCCAAGATGCCAAGTTGTCTTGGGCCGCCATGCCAGGTCTTCTCTTCCATGATGCAGCTACAGATGGTTAGCCAGGCCGGTACCGCTGGAATAAAGCATCTGTGAATGGGGGCCACAGAGAAACCCTTTCAACCATTCAGAAATAAAGTATGCCACACAGTTGTAGTTCCACAACAATGCCTTAGAGCGTGTGGCCTGCGTTGCGTTCCATGTGGGGCGTTCCATTCTGGGGCAGATGTGGTGTGTCATGTACTGAGGATAGTATTGTAGGTCACTTCCAGTGGATGCACCTCGGTCATGGAACGCACCAGTAGTTTGTGCACGAGATGAAGGCAAGTTTTAAAAGGAAATGTAATAAAATAAACCAAACTGATTGAAGTTTAATTAATCAATAAATAGATGACTTTTTAAAAAAAATAAACGGAAGTAGGGATTATGAAACACATGATATTAGACATCATAATTGGTTTACCAATAGAAATTGGAATTGGATGTTTGGGGGATGTTTGATGGTATATAAATGTATTTCAAGAGGTATGTTCTTTTCTATTCAGCTTTTGAGAAAGTCACATTGAGTGACGAAACGCGTTAAGCTGTTTTTTCAGATATCTATTGATTTTATAGATTTTTTTAAAATTTTTATGTATGTAATTGGATTTTTTGTTTTCTATCTAATATTAAAATAAGATTGGATTATATCAACTCATATGATTTTTTTTCTGAAGCACTGGCTTGCTTTTTTGAACTTCAAAGTTCTTAAAATAAAAGAGGAGTAATTCAAAGTACAGGAGGTTTAGCCTATTGTAGCATTGGACTTTGTACTATCCTCTGCTCAAATGGCAAATTCCACATATGTTATGTAATACTCCTTGCTGAAGAAGCTTTGGAAGTTTTCATCCCTTACGTGTGACCTGGAGTGAAAGAGATCACCATACTGGGGTGTAAGCCAGTGCAGGCGACCAAACTAGGAGGCAGGTGTATGCCTCTGAAAAATGTGAGTAATATTCCAATCATTTCTGTTATGGTGTTTTGGTGAAGGATCCACCCTTTGCGACCAATATACTACGCTTAGAGAGACTCTTTTGCGCCGCTCTCTTTTCTTCTTTTAGTATATCTAGTCGGCGTGGGAACCCAGCTTCGTGGAGTGTGTGCAGCATTGGGCTTAGAAAATAGAACACAACAAAAGAAAGTTGATTGATATAAGAACTGGAATTTGTTGCATTTCATTGTTATTTATTTTATCATTTTTTTTTTATTGCTTTTTTGCCTCCCCCTTTTTTATTGGTTGTGTATCTTTATTTATTTCATTATTTTATTTGATTGTTTTTTGGTCCCCTCCCCCCTTTTTTTGGTTGCGCATCCATATTTGAAAATATACAGAGGGAAGAGGCGCAAGAATTAGGAGTTTTTGTTAACATTCTAGCTCTTTATTTTGTGTATAAGTTCCACAACAAAAGCTGTTTATTTAGGGTATACTTTATATTAAAACTTCATACAATGGTACAACAAAGACAGGGACACCAAAACCTAATTCAGTCTTGCCGTTCCAATCTCCAGCCAGTGGGGATTGGAGCGACAAGGGACAGACGACCAATCCTGGGCTATTGTATACGTATGTTGATCGAATTACCCGGGCTCAATAAATTAATTCAATCTGGTCGCTCCCCCCCCAACCAATGGGAACCAAAGCAATGAGATGGGGACAAGAAGCGACCAGTCACAAAGCCGCCTTCTTTTTGAAGCAACGTCATGCCTGGCATAGTACCACTCGACATGTAGTGGCCAATGGGAGGGGTGCCTATTTGACGGATACACTGTACATATCGACATACAGTAACATGGATGTGTAGACGACCAATCAGAGACCCGCCTACCTGTCGCACATGCACATTACATTGTAACCATTTATTAACAGTACTGGCCAATCCAGTGGTGTCCTACATTTAAACGTGTGGTGGCAATCCTCTTGCAGCCTGACTGGCATTCCTGAATAAAGTCTTTTGGTTGGGCATTTACAAATGCCTCCAACCATAACCAGCATAGTTCCCAAGTAATGGGCCTAGTCCCGTTACAGTGTTTCTTACAGATGAGAAGATTCTTCTGGTGTCTGCTCTGGGAGGAAGTCCCCTACTCCCAGTTCCTCACAAGGGAACTTCAGAGTAACATTCTCAGGGTAGGGTCCAGGAGATCGGAGCATCTCACCCAGCATATTACTCTATCACCACAGGCCAGGGAGGATCTTCAGTGGTGGTGTCATCTTCCACATATGACTCTGGGAAGACCGTTCGTGATCCCAGAGTGGAACCTGGTGACAATGAACATCAACCTGGCTGGGGTGCCACCCTTGGAAATATGGGGGCCCAGGGCAGGTGGACCGTGTAGGATAGTCTTTCCATCAACATTGTGGAACTCCAGGCAGTTCATATGGCTCTCTTGCACTGATCCCAGGTACTCGTGGGTACCCCGGTTGTGGTTCAATCAGATAATTCAACGACGGTGGCATAATCAACAATCAAAGGGGAAACTGACAGAACTATAGTGTGGAGAGGTGACGGATCTCCTCCTGTGGGTGGAAGCCCATGTTCGAGCCATCTTAGTCCACATTCTGGGGGTGGTGAACCTACTCAAAGACTTCCTCAGTTGAAAAGTCGTAGATCCAGGAAACTGGTAGCTTCACCCAGATGCATTCAAGATTGGGTGTTCCAGCAAAGACCTGATGGCAACCAGGGAAAACAGGAAAGTTTGCGTGTTCTATGAAAAGGCAAGGGACCCACGGAACTTCGCAAAGGATGCCGTGTCCATTTCATGGAACTTTCACATGCCCTATGTGCTTGCCACTATTCCTCTCATACCCAGGGTGTTCCAGAGGATCAGGATGGGGAAGGTGTTAGTCATTCTAGTTGCCCCTGCCACCCAGACCGCATCTGTTGTGACCCTTGTGGTGCACTGATAAGAATGTGTCTATGCATGTCTTTGATCTTTTGTTATTTGTTTTTCCTTCAGGATGGAGTCAAGAAGGGTCTCAGCGTGAGTTCCCTCAAGGTACAAATCTCAGTTCTCTTCTAGAGACAAATTGCGATTGTCCCAGATGTGAAGACTTTTCTGCATAGGGTGGCTCATGCCGGTCCCTCTTTTTGTGATCCCAAGACTCTGTGGGATCTTAATATGGTGCAATGCTGACTCTTTGTGTCATCCCTGAGTGTCCTAGGGTGGGTCAGGGTGCATCCAAGTTTGCCATTTTCTCTTGAATTAAGGATAACATTCATTAGGTTCCCAATTAATAAGAAGCCTGTCCCTTAAAAGATCAGGGCACTCTCCTCCAGATTCCTGGGTGCCTCCTAGGCCTAGAAAAACCAGGCCATAGCTGAACAGCTGTGCAAGGCTGTGACATGGTTCTACTTGCACACATTCAACAAACACTACTGTGCCAGAATCCTGGCCTCAGCTGAGGACAGCTTTGGCCGGAAAGTCCTTCGGGCCCCCCCCCTTCATCCACTTCATAGTTTGTTGATTCAGGAGTTTAAAGCGGAACTACGACCTGACATACACTTTAGCTTAAATAACTCCTCATTATTACGGGCTGACAGGCATAACGGATCATGGACATCTTGCCATTGTGACATCCACGTGCTTGCGCTATCAGTCCCAGCCGGCTCTAGGAGGTGTTGCTAGGAGCTGTTTGGGTCTGGAAGGGACTGACAGCGCAGGCACGTGGACGTCACTATGGCAAGATGTCCGTGATCCGTCCTGCCTATCAACCAGGGAAGAAAGGGTAAATCTATTTAACAATGTAATAATTCTGGAGACTAGCTCTACTAAGCACCTACTCGCCACATGAGTTATTTAAGCTAAAGTGTATGTCAGGTGGTAGTTCCTCTTTAAGCCCTATTGGCTATTGTTTGTTGTGCTGTGCTAGTTCAGTGTCCATTGACACCTTGAGTTATAGGGTTCCAGTTTATTCCTAGGGAGCACTGGTATCATAAGGGAAGAGCAAGTTTTTCTCCTTTTTCCTCCATGGAATCTTTTGGTATGCTTGTGTATTGACACACATTGTTCTGATCATGAGGAAGCTCCTATACAGTGGGAAATGTGTTGATATATATTTACACCTTTAAGTTTTTTGGTTTTTTTTCTTCCACTCTGTAAGACTCACCTTTAGTGGTTCCTTCTTACCTTGCCATGCAGGTATGATTTTTAAATTTGTAGGAATAAAGCTTTGTTTATTTTATCACATTATGGTGCTGTTTGCTGTATTAAAGGGACAGTAATGTCCCATAAAAATGCTTTAAGTTTTGTAGAGAATAAAAAAATAGACAAAAAACTGCTATGGTTTGAGAGAGCTATGCATTAAAAGCTCCCCCCTCCCTCCCCTTCTCCTGATGGAGATCCATGTCGGCCGACATGAGGAGGCTCTTCAACAAAGCCGAAATCGCGTTATTTAAAATGAACTGCCTCGTTGGAACGGTCTACAAAGTGTGCTTGCACTTTGTAGACCTTTCCAATAAAGTAATTATTTCCCAATAACGCGATTTAGGCTCTGCTGCAGAGCCGCCGGCTGGTCCCCAGACCAGCATCTCCCGCTGTCACCACACCACTGACGTCAAGAGAAGGGGAGGGAGGGAGGAACTTTTTGAATGCATATATCTCTCAAACCGTAGCGGTTCGAGAGAGACTATTTGTGCAATAGAGGTTTTTTTGTTTTGTTTTTTTTTATCCTCTACAAAACTATAAGAATTTTTATGGGACATTACTGTCCCTTTAAGAAGCATTTTGAACAAGGGGGGCAAACTAATCCTTTTTTTTTTTTTTTTGTATAAGGGGATATTTGAGAGACATTCTAGTTTGTTCATTTATAGCTCAACATATATTGAGCCCAAAAAAAAACTGTCCATTGCTGCAGCCTCTCAAGTTTTGCTTCAGACGTCTCCTATGGCTGATATACATTAGAGCCACTGAACTTCTCTTTTTGTATAGCCCCATGGTTCCTGTGTTCCACATTGGAAGTAAGAGAAAATAGGATTCTGAAATCTCTAAAACTGCTAACCTGCTTGTAAAACAAAAAATACAAGTTAGAGGCAGCTTAAATACACATTTAATGAGACTAAAAGCTGTGTAGGTAATAGGTCCATTTTCAGTATGGATAACCAGTTTATTTTTAGGTGTTAGCGTTCCTTTAATAGGCCTGCCTTTGACAGTATTATAGTAAGAGTCTTTACGACATGTTGCAATGGTACCTAGTGATCACAAAAACATCCCTCACCAGTGATGTCCAATAAAGCTGTGTTGTTGTTTTTTTATATGATGAATGATGAATAAATCTCTGTAAACTTTAGATGCTCTGATGTTTAATTGAGTTTGGTTTAGTTATTGTTCAAGCTTGAAGCAAAACTAATCCCTGAAATGATGCTATTCTCCCTGCTAGTGAATTATCGACACTGGATACTTTCTGATCTGGTTGGAATTTTAAGTTAAATGGCCATATTGTGTAAGGTGATAATCTGTTTTCCAGCCGGAATAGTTCCTAACAGTTTCAAACTCAAAAATATCATCCAAGCACTACTACAGATCTTCAAAATGAAACAGAAGGTCAGGAATGTCCTGAGGATACGAGAATGTGCACTACAGCAACTCAGACATACGAAGAGCCTTATTCAAGAGAAACTGATCCTCCAGTGAGGTCTGATCTTACTCTCTGTATAATGCACCTACTGTTGTGTGTATCACACCAATAACATCACAGAGTTCAAACACTGCACGGTTTGTAATTATAGCCATGTATAAGGTATGAAGGGATAAGAAAATTAAAGACAGATTGTCCCTTTTATTGTTGACACTCAAACTGCATGTAGGGCTGTATTCAGTAAGTTAAAGAGGTGTTCTGAGTCAAATGCACCGTAGGAGACAAATAAGTCTCTACATTTCGACTGATTGACATGGAGCTTTTAACTCCCTTGAATGCCTATGCATTATTTTGGCATGGGTTGGCGAACGCTCTGGTATTCAGAGAGCTAAAAGCCACATTAAAATAAACGAGGATTTTCCTTTCACCCATATGGTGCTGTATGTTTGCTCCAGAATTTCACCTTTTGCTTACAGAATGCATCCTGTAGTGTGATTATAAATCCTCCATATAAGAAGACTCAAAATGTTTCTCCCATCATCCTCAACAGCTGACTGGGAATTATGGGAATTTTAGACTCCAACAGCTGGAGGTTAAAAAATTGACTGCCCTTGCCCTAACCTGATGATTTCAGATTAATCCGTTGCACTGTTTTGCACATTTCACATTCCTTACTACATGAATCCTACAAGTGGAACACCACTGTGAGGAAAATACATCAGATTGCTCTTTTGATCACATGTTTTCTCCTCTTTGTATCAAACTGCAATGCAAACAAATGGTTGAACTGCAGGCCAGAACCTGCACAATTTGAGAAGCAAGAAGCAGAGCAGACATGTCTCACTTCTTCGTTTACAACATCTCCTGCCAAACCATCCATCGAGAGCAGCCCTTCAAATACTCCACCGTGGAGGTAAATGGCCTATTGCGAATGCTGTGCCAAAAATATGGCATTTTGGATAAATTATTAAAAAAACACTTAGCTCATACAACCAATAAAAACAATCATGTTAGAATGGAGGTCTTGGTTTAAAACCTGTAATGCAGTACAGAAACCTGTTGGCTCCAGCACATAGCCACCTTAAATACAAAGTAATAAAAATCTCAATGTCTTTGTCTTCCTAAAGGAATGTTAAACTGCTAATGGAGAAATTATTTATTTTCAAGGAAAAATATGACATTTAATTATGTTATTTTAATCTTAATTTTCTCTTTTGGAAAAAGAAATACACTTTTCTGTGAAGTCTGCCTATGAATATTTTGTGCCATTTGTGATTTAATTACCATATGCCAAGAACTATTCTGTGTGTATCTATGTAAGATATAAAATGGAAACTGCATTTACATTTAGTCAGAGGTTGGCAATTTTTCCTGATTTTAGATCTGGCTAGCTGCACCCGCATAACAAGACTTGTATACAGAAAAATATTACTTCTGTTCATCTCTTCAAAGGAAGGATGATGCATTTCAAGAACAATACTGATAGTGTTTCATTCTTCCAAAAAGGACAGAGAGAGAGAGACCCATAATTGATACTTTCACTATGAAACATGTTTACACACACACTCCATTTCGTACTGTACAGCTGTTATATAATATTGAGGGGGGGGAGTGGATTAAGAACGTTATAGTTCTGCTTTAAATCAGAAATATGATAAGACACCATGAACACCATACTCTGTATTATACACACACACTATAATTGTTTATAGATGAGAAGAATGAGCCACGCTCACAGGACTTGTAGAGAAATCAAAGATTTATTTAATCAATGTTTCGGATGTAATAAATAATATAATAAACCAATTGTGATGGTGGACTCAGACTTATGGACCCTATTGTATGTGTCTATTTATAATTATAATAATATCATCGGGGCCATGAATGTCCTGTTATCTCCCCAACCTTTATATTCAAAGACCCATTACTTCCACCTCTTTTCTTTTCACCGTTTTTAATCATTAAAAATGAAGATGTGAAAAAATATAACAGATCTTGTCTCTCCGATAGGGAGGGGTATAACTGACCAACAGGATAGATATGACCCCCTTCTACTTCCCAAATAGAGTAGAAGATATATTAGAAAACAGAGACCCAATGACTTCTAGTGAGGATATGTGAGAGTATATTATTTGTCATTAATGTTTTAAAAGAGAACTGTACCCTAGCACAGTGCTTCTCAATGTTGGACCTAGGGGCACATCAACAAGTGCCAGCCCCTGGAGCAAAGAATGGAATCACTGTGCTAAATCCATGTTTTAGAGATTGATAACAAGTAGTTACAGGAATAATCTGGGATACTTCAGCTGACCACTATTTGCCTATGGAAGGCCTGAATTCTGTTCAAGTTGATAAATTAATCATGGTTTTTATCTTCAAAATTCTCCATAGACTCCTTTGGGAATCTGTTAAATAAAACCAATTAAAATGCTGTATAAAACTGTAATGTAATACAGCTAGCTAAACTTTGATATGTGGTGAATGGCAAATAGCGGTTAATGGTTCTACCTTTTTATGCATCTACCCCGTAACTGGAAAACTAGGAATAAAGCTACACATATGAATCCTGTGAATGCATATTCATGAGTCTCTATAATGATGACCCTCCTTCTCCAATACTGCTAGTTCATTGTAACATGATCAGATATGAATATAAGCAGATTGTACCAATGGCTATATAATTTTATTACACAAACTAAGTGCCAAAACAAAGCCAGAAACAAATCGGTTTTCGCTGTGAACAGTCGTCAACCTCTTAGCCCTTTGAGTGCCAGAAGGGTAAGCAACACATTGATTCACAAAGCACTGTATACTTCCCCTGGCATTCAAATGGTTAATATCCTTTTTTGTTGGATAGATTGGCTGCAGGTACAAAATATTTTATCATGCAAAATATAAACTTAATTTTAAATGAGTAGCTTACACTGAATGTGTCAACTTTCTTACACTTTTTAATTAACATTAGCCCCATAGATGTGATCTATCTGTAGCATCCTAGGGGTTAAACATTTTTCCTACCTGAAGCTGTTCTTGTTTCCGCCTGTCTTTCTCTCTCTCTCTCTCTCTCTCTCTCTCTCTTTCTCTCTCCTAACTTTCTTTTCCTACAGAAAGGCATTGTTTGACAATCCTTTGGAATCCTTGCCGAAGTGTGCACCATTCCCACCTGCTACTGTTCGTGTCCTAAACGTCAGTAGCCATGTGGCTACAATATCCAAAACCACATCGGTTTTCATGAGGTTAGATTGCTTACTCTGCTGACTTAGCGCCAAATATTTTTATTTGCTTCCCGAAGTATATTAGTGTATAGGGAATATTCAGCTATAGAGTAAAAAATTGCACAGATATATATATATATATATATATATATATATATATATATATATATATATATATATATATAGTTTATATTTAATAAATAGCATTTCAGAGTGTGTGCCAAAAGGTATAACAACATAGAATTAAGGGCCTTATGTTCAAAAGAGGAAACAATCTGCACCACAGGTGACAAATAAAAATTCCCATTATTTTAAATTGAGTTTTTAGCCCCTTGAATTCTAGATTTCATCGTCACAATGCAAAGTTTTCAAGGGGTTAAACTGCCATATAAATGAAAGGGAATTGTGGGAATTTTTTGTCACCTATGGTGCAGTTGGTTTGTCCCAGAATACCACGATTTTCTTTTGAACAGAGTGCCCTAAGCCTATAATATTGTGTTCAGCGTATACATATACTAGTAGCTACCCTAAATGATACAGGAAATGATCTCTGGTTTGAATTTATTTTCCTGCCACAAAGGAAAAGTTGGGTAATTTTGTAGCAAATCAATTGCATTATTGGGGAGGAATACACATTCCATTTGATTTTAAATAACCCCTTAACCTCTGGGATACTATAAAGGTTTGAACTCATAGCTTCACAGTCAGTGGGAATTTGAGGAATTTTGTAGTCCCCTGGGCACAGTTGTTTTAACACTTCTTTAGAACATACTACCAGTGCTGGTTAATAATACATGTTCTGATTGTTTGGTGAACCTTATTTGAGGAAATCGTGTGACTTGTTTCACCTTATTCCATAAAAAACAGAAGTCTGATGTTTTATTGCGGTTATTTCCATACAGTCAACTGCATCTAATAATTTATCACCCTATAGGGGAGATTTAATCAATATGAAGGAAAAGCACAGTATCCGATATGCAGTTTTTCTTTAGAATTTCACCATGGTCATTGATGAATACGTTTGGGCAGAAAGAGATGATGAAAACATGGCTTAAATATCTCCATACTGCAGTGTTTGCCCTGACTGACTAATGGGATTTGCAGATTTATCTGGCTATTCATTAATGAATACGCAATAAGATATGATCCGGCTGTTGCTGAACAGGCAAATGGCTAATGTGCAAGGGAATCTACTGATTGGTGTGGGCAAATACTCCTCAAGACAAAAGTTCTATACATTTACTGAATTTCAAATCAAATATACTTTGTTTAGCAAAGTAAAAAAAATGGAGATCTGAGATAATAAGGTTATTAAAAATGTAATTTATGGCTTTCACATTTAACCCTTTGAGTGCCAGAGGTGTGTGTCACGCATTGCCTTGCAATGCATTGCATATTAGCTCCGACACTCAAAGAATTAACAAATTAAAGCATTTTATTGCATATGTGCAATGGCTAAAAGTGCACAGAGTTACAAAATGGTCAGTCTGCTGTTTTGGAGAGTGCCTGTCTTTATAGATAGGAAGTAGCGGACAGAGTAATTAGATGTAGCAAAGCAGTGTTTTAGAATTACAAATGTTTTGCCTCCTTTTGTGCCAATCTCATATTTAATTTTGTAGGTAATGTGAACCACCAAGTTCTACCCAGATATATTATGGGAAATCACTTGATACTCACATTTGTATTTACTGCCAGGCTGAAATCTATGTAACATGTCTGAAGGAACCCAAAAACTAAAAATTAACTAGCTCTGAAAACGTTAATACTCTGCTTTGTTAGCATATGTAAAACATATCTTTGTTTTCTGAAAACTAAACTGTCTAATCTTGCATGTGCTCCGAGGAGCTGATATTATTGCCTTTTACACAGCTCCCATTGATTGTCCAGGACTATTTCTTAAAGGACTGATATAAGATAACAGCATTTCTAAATACAAGCACAATGGGCACTAATCACTGTTAACTAATATTAACTCCTATCTCACAATACAAACAGTACATACAACATTACATGTTAGCAGAGCAGTTTACACATGCATTAAAAAGCAAGTTTATGTCTTTAGTTTAGGGATGTAAAATATAAATAAATAATTTGGACATGCTAGCTCATATATATGAAAACCAGAACACCGTTATTAGTTTGTGTGACAACATACTGTTTGTATTTGTGGCTTTAAGACTCTTTATTTTTACTGGTGTTTGGAAAATTAAGGTCTACTACCATAATACCAGAGTCCCTGTTGGAAAATAGTTGTTCAGAGATACCTGTAAAACATGGAGGCGGTACGAAGATTTGTCTGGCAGAAAAATGCAGTGTTGCAACTCAAACTTGTGAAAACCCTTTGGCACAGACTTCCTCTGCACGAACTTTAGAACACGGAGTTACCATCAGTAGCTCAACTTCAGATATAACTGTCAGGTACTTGGGTCTTCGATTATTCATTTACTGCCTTTGCAAATACAATTCCATTATTGTATATTCATGTCTAAACAAATCTATTTATTTTTGCATTTTAATTTAAATTAATACTTTTATATTTGTAGAAACTAAAAAAAACATTTGTTGTAGTGTTCGCCTCAGGATAAATACAGCCATCAATAATTTTATGTACATTATAGAGTACAAGTGAATGAACCGCTTTAATTTTTTAAGTGATCACCAATTCAGGTGAGGTTTGTCACCCACTGGAGTGTACCGATGGGTATGAAAGTTTTAAAGAAAACAAAAGGAAGGGACATGCTGTTATATATGCCTTCTCTTAATTATGCTCAATTAGAGAACACCTAGTGTTTTTCATAATATCTCCTTGCAGTGTTTGTTTGTGATGAGCAACTATGGAAATGGTTCTCTCAAATAAATTATGTATAATTGTTTTTTAAATTACTGCTTAGACTTTTTAATTAGATCTTCAGAAGTCATAAATTACTCCAATTTGTAAATCAATACACTGGTTTCCCATTTGGCATATCCCAGAAAAAAAGCTTAGTGTTCCTGAATCTCCTTATTGTTCATTTCAGATGCTCAGGGAAAATGTTAGCTGGTTAAAGGGGAGGGGTGTAGAAAAACAATAAGTTTGTACAGCATTATGAAAATAAAACACCATAGCTTGGAATGATGTAACCATTATTAATTTAAATCAGCGTGTTCCATTCATCACGCTAATTTCTTTCATTGGGTCTGTGTTTAGGATCCAGACATGGTTCCTATGCTTTTTAAAGGGATAGTAATACTTAAAATGTATAAAAAAAATATGTTGTAGGGTTTATCCCCCTGAGTAAAACAAGGGTACTCCCACTGCTGAAAGGTGTTTCATTCAAAAGTTATTAATTTTCAAAGTTGAATTTTTTAGGTGCAATATCACAGTGGCCTGAAGTTGTACAGTGGCGCTGTTGCTACACAATCCTTTGGAGATTTATGGTCCCGGGACCAGAGCTGTCCATAGGATCGTGTAGCAACAGCGCCACTGTACAATTTCAGGCCACTGAGATATTGCACCTAAAAAATTCAACTCTGAAAATGAATAACTTTTGAATGAAACACCTTTCAGCAGTGGGAGTACTCTTGTTTTACTCAGGGGGATAAACCCTACAACATTTTTTTTTACATTTTAAGTATTACTATCCCTTTAAATATGCTTTTAATAGGTAACCTATGTTTGTACTCATAAGGGTGAGTAAGTAGGTGTATGTAAAAGTTATCAAAAGACATTTCCAGACACAGCATCAGTGTGGTAACATAGTTGATGAGGCTGAAAAAAGACATGCATCCATCAAGTCCAGCCCATGCCTAAACACCCCTGTCGATAAAAAAAAAAAAAACATTGAAGCCATTTCCTGTCACTCCCCAAATAGCAAATGGCAGTCTGATAGTTCACTGGATCAACAACCTATCTATAATGAAGCCACCTGTCATAATTCTCAATATTGTTCTGTGCAAGATAGGTATACATTGCTTTTTTTGAAAGCAGTTACAGCACAACATTCAGAGGTAAAGAATTCCACAGCTTTACCGCCCTTACTGTATAAAAACTCCCTGTCTTTGTTTAAGTTGAATGCGCCTTTTCACTGAATAAGTCAACACACGTTCTGACTGGCTAACCATTTTTCATATGTTAGTTCATACATCAAATGAAATGTTGCAGCAATGCTGTCTTGTTTCAATTGCCAATATTTACTTTCCTGCATTTCCCTGCATTACAGTCACTGGGGAGGCATGGTTAACCAACACTGACATCAGTCATACACATTTGGCTGATGCTCATGTGCACATTAGCCAATCACTAAAGTTTGCAGTGAATATTGCAAACTCCAGTGTCAGCCATGTGAATGATCTACCCGTAGGCCAGCTTGCAGATCAACCACTCTTTAACTTCCTGGTAACTTTGGGTAGTCAATCCCTTTAATTAGGCAGGACCAGTTCTAGAATTGAATTCAGGGAGTGGAGCCTACCTTCCCTCCTTGGCTGCAGCTAGCAAACCAGCTCCAGTAAGATTTGTTCCTTGGTGAAGACACAGGCAAGAGAACAGTTCTGCTATAGTTTTAGAAATTTTTTTTTATTTTTCTGTTGGTAATGGAATACCACCATTAGGCGGATTACCATAACTGACAATGCCCTTAAATGTGGCTAGCTCAGTATCCAGTGCTTTTTGTGGACCTTAAGCCCTGGGGTGAAAATCTTGGGTTCAAGTTCTTTCCTCAGGAGTTGCCCACTAAGGCTGCTTCTTAATACATGGTAGTCTGAAGACAGAAGATTTGCAGAAAAGGTGAGCAACCCTTTGAGTGCTGCAGGTCCACAGTGCCCCTCCGCACAGGGGTTTTCCTCTGGAGTTTCGATTGTACACTCTGGCACTCATTGGGTTTATTTGTTAGTCTGTTGGGTGTTTTGGAGTTTATGTGGTAACTTAACCTTTTAGCTGCTGGTTTTGCATTTTTGGGAGGGGGGGTTGCACTTTCCCTCCTGGGTTCAGTGTTTTTTGGGTCTTCTAACATGTTCTAGATATGTTTCATGTACTTTTAATTCACAGTTTCAACTTTAAAAAAAAAATTATGTTCTGTGCGCTTTACCACATAGACACCATTGCTCCATTTACTTCTATGGGACTATGCAGTTTGGGGCATCATTCCGCAACCTCTCAACGTAGTGACTTCAGGGATGGCTCATTTTAATTGTCTGCCCTTGCTCTGTCATCCGGTTAACGTTTTAAGTGTGTTGGGGGGCTCAGGGGGCTTCGGGCACTGTTGGAGTACTTTTTCTGGGAAAACTACATTTCCCATGAGCGCTTGCTTTGCGAGCTCGTTTCTGATTGGATCCTGCAACGGCAGCCATTTTGTGCCTTTTCCAGAACGAGTATCCTACGCAGGGCTTGGACTCTCCTTCTCTCCTTTGCAGATTAACCCTTTGCCTGCCAGATAAGTTTATTGTAGCGATTTCTGGGGTGCAATTTTAATCTTGCACACTGTATTTGGGTGATTCCTTATACTTTAAACATTTTTGACACTGTGAGAATGTCTAATCCTTTGGAGCTTGGAGCCAGGCCTAAGACGAAGGTTGCTGGGGTCTCTGTGTCCCCTGTTGAGCATTGCTCCTCATGTCATTCAGGGTTACCTAGAGAATTCTCAGGTCATTTATGCCCAGCATGTTCTGATGTCCCTGAGTCTCTCCCAGGGACCTCCAGCCATGCATTAGAGCCAGTTTCGGTGCAAGAGTTCAGTGCTGCTACTAGAGACCTTTGGTCTACATTGCAACTCTGTCCATCCCAGTTACAGGGGGTCTTCCACTCATGGCAGACCCTTTCTTGCATCAAATCTTCCCTGCCAAAACCACAGGGAGTACCTGATGTATCAGATTCCTCTGAGGAGGAACTCTTGGTGGATTCAGATGTTGAGGAATGTACTACTGTGGGCTCCTCTCAGTTTTTTGGGGACACCTTTGAGGCTGATCCAGAGCCCTCGGCTGAGGGCCTGATCAGGGCTGTCTTAACCACTCTGAACATTCCCTTCGTCCAAGAGGTTTTTTCGGATCCCTCTGATGTTTTTCAGGTGCCTAAGAAGCCCCTTCCTTGTTTCCACCTAACCCCACTCTTGACCGCCTAGTGTCTGATGAGTGGAAATCCCTGGACAGGAAACCTTCTGTTTCCAAGAAATTTGCCAAGCTTTACCCCTTTTCTGAGGCGGAGCTGGCTCAGTGGGTTCATCCCCCAAAGTGGATGCTTCTGTCTCCAGGCTATCTAAGTCTACTGCCTTGCCAGTTTCTGATGCGTCAGCTCTGAAAGACTGGACTGACAAACGTGGGATTACCCTCAAGTCCATTTTTGCCACTGCTGGTACTGCCATGCGTCCAGTGTTCTCTGCTGCATGGGTTAGCCGGGCCATTTCGGTCTGGACTGAACAGCTCACTCTGGCTGTCCGTCAGGGTGCTTCTACTTCGGATATGTTGTGGCTCCTTGCCAACATTTCTGAGGCCCAGCACTATGTTTCTGCCTTATTTGATGCCATTTGTCTGGTGGCAAGGGTTTCCACTATGTTTGTGGTTGCCAGACGGGGTCTTTGGCTCTAGAGCTGGTCTGCTGACACTGCTTCCAAGAAAGCCTTGCTCTCCTTGACTTTTCAAGGCACATCATTGTTTGGGCCAGATCTTAAGGATCTGAGTAGTGAGGCCACAGGGGGTAAAAGTACCCTTCTGCCTTTGGTCCCCAGGAAGACAACACCTCTCAAGCGTAATCGTTTTTTTCGTTCCTTCCAGACTGAGACATGTCTGGTGAACCAGGTGGTTCCCTCAGCTCTGTGTTCCTCCTCCAAGCCCAAACCGCAATGGAAGCACAAGGTCTCCTACAAGCCTAAGGCTTCCAAACCTCCTTCGGCATGACTCGCCAAGCCCATGTCCCCAATCAACTGTGTGTGGCCATTTGCGTCACTACCACAGCATTTGGGAGGACTCAGTGGCTGGCCCGTGGGTTTTACAGGTGGTGGCAGAAGGGTACAGGATCCCTTTCATCTCTCTTCCTCCCTTTCGCTTTTTTCCGTCATACGCCCCAGGGCACAGAGAAATGTCGTCTGTTGCATGGCACTATCCAGGCCGTTCTGGACAAGGACTTTCTGGAACCTTTTCCAGTTCAGGACAGAGGTATGGGTTTTTACTCAAACCCCTTTGTGGTCTCCAAGGAGGATGGCGGTTGTTGTCCCATTTTGGATTTGAAGGATCTCAATTCCTTTGTGATCAGGACTCATTATCACCAGGAGTCCCTAAGGACAGTGATTGCTGCTATGTCCCCGGGGGAATTCCTTGCCTCTCTGGATATTTAGGACACGTATCTACATATCGCCATTCATCCAGAGAGCAAGCAGTATCTCAGATTTACCTGCGACCAAGGGCACTTTTAGTTTTCAGCTCTTCCCTTTGGTCTGACTACAGCTCCTCAAGTCTTCAACCGTGTCCTGGGAGCTTTAGTATCCGTCCTCCATGGGGACAGCATCAGAGTTACTCCATACATGAATGACCTGCTTCTGAAAGCCCCGTTGTCTTGCCAAGGCATGGGTTTGCCCTCTGGGTTGTATAATTTGTTTGTTTGCTTGCTGACCTGTATGTTATTCAAAGTGCACCAGTCCTAGGTCATCAAATTAGCTGAATAGATAACATCACCAGAAACTGAATGAGTAGATCACTGGAGCAGAACAGTGTCATGAACTATACTGGACCCTCTGCCCTGATGAAGTTCATCCAGGGGGCAGTCAAATATTATGAAATAGGGAGAACATGTGTATATATAGTGTAAAATGGTTCAATACAAATATATATTCAGAATGCCCAGGTTTTACCCTTCTGGTGGGTACCAAACATGCCAGGGGGAGGCATGAGTTATAAGAATAGTCACTTTGCAACCAGTTAGACCCAGCATGTTTGGTGTCCAGATATTCACACAGATATGAGGAATATGATTATAATTACATTATAGAGGTGTGCTATGGGTTGTATTTTTTGGGAAGCCTTATGATTTTTGAGTCAGAACTCTGCAGTAAGATCCCTGTCAGGTCTGAGTGGGCTGTAAATGGTCAGACCAGACCCCTGACCCTCCCAGGTAACACCAAGGAGTCTGTGAACTCCTATTTAATATGGGTTTTTGGATAAAACAGTGAATTTCTTTGTAACAACTAAAGGGTGATATACCATCAGAAGTTCCCAAGGACTCTTAAAATATCGGTAATTGTATTTAAGGATTTCTTGTGTTTCTCCCATTTTATTCTGTGGACTGTTTGCCAATGTATAATCTTTATTTGTGTATGTCCTGACCTCCTTCAGGAAGGTGTGGATAAGGGCCTCAGTTTGAGTTTCCTCAAGGTTCAGACTTCTGCTTTCTTTCCTTTCAGAGGCACATTGCTATTCTTCCTTATGTCAAGGTTTTCTTCCAGGGAGTTGCTCATACTCGTCCTGCTTTTAAGAATCCTGCTCCTCAGTGGGATCTTAACTTGGTTTTGGGCATCCTTCAGCACCCTCCCTTTGAGTCCTTGGCTGCTATTCCTTTACGCCTGTTGATGTGGAAAATGGCCTTTCTCCTGGTGTTCTTGTCTGTTCGCCGTATTGTGGAGTTGCATGCTCTGTCTTGTGGTGTTTCACAAAGACAGGCGGTGCTTCGCACTTCTCAGGAGTTTCTCCTGAAGGTGGTCTCTGAGTTCCACATTAATCAGAAGATTGTGGTGCCTTCTTTCTGCCCTGACCCTACCTCTGACCAGGAAAGGGATCTCCACTTGTTAGCTGTGGTGCATTGTCTCAAGTTTTATGTCCATCGCCCTGAGCCTATCAGGCAGTCTGAAGCTCTGTTAGTCATTCCTGAGGGTCCCAGGGCAGAAGGACCTGCATCCAAAGTGACTATTGCGTCCTGGATCAAGTCCACTATTCGTAAGGCTTACGAGCTGAGGAAGAAGCCTGTTCTCTTTTGGGTCACGGCTCATTCTACTAGATCTATTGGGGCTTCTTGGGCTTACAAGAATCAGGCCTCCGCTGATCAGTTGTGCAAGGCTGCCACTTGATCGTGTGTGCACACCTTTTCGAAGCACTACCATGTTGATGTGCTGGCATCTGCTGAAGCCAGTTTTGGGAGGAAGATCCTGGAGGCAGTCTTGCCAGTCTAGGATCTTCTTCAGGTCCTTGGTGCTTCCTTCACTTTTGAGCCCTGTTGGCTCTAGTTCAGTGTGCTGTGTGACAGTTTGGGTTGTTATTACCCCTGTTCAGTGTCCGTTGACACTTCATTGTTTTGTTGGGCTATCTCTGATCTGATTATTCATATCTGCTCTGGTGAATTTGGGGGCCTTGTGCCTGGTCCTTGCCTTCCTTCCCGCCTCTGGGAAACTCAGTGGTTGGACATCCCAACGTTACCAGTAACTTGTATTGGACAACAGGGAAAAGAGGATTTTAGTCTTACCTGTTCAATCCTTTTCTCTTAGTCCATACTGGTTACTGGTCTCCCACCCTGTCAAGGCACCATGCTTGGCTCTCCTGTGGCAGACCGTGGAGGTCCTTCGGGGTCATGCTCACGGGAGTCTTCTTTCCCTTCTACCATCTAGTCAATAGTTATGTCTCAAATCTTACTGGAGCTGGATGGCTAGCTGCAGCCAAGGAGGGAAGGTAGGCTCTACCCCCTGCATTCTAGTATTGTTCCTTCCTAATTAAAGGGGCGGATTGCCTACCCAAAGTTACCAGTAACCTGTATGGACTAAGAGAAAATTATTTAACAGGTAAGACTAAAATCCTCTTTTTGTGTTGAATGCAACCATCATACAGCTGAACTGTATTGGTCTGCATTCACGCAAGTGAGACATGCCTCTGAATAGCCTAACCAGTCTCCAGACAATGTTATGTATTTTGCAGTCATCAGGATTGCTCAGATGTCACTTATATGAACAAAAACTCATATTTCCCTAGTGAGTAATCAGATCTCCAAACTTTTAATTGATAAACCAGTAAGTTAACACGCAGTGGTGCAGATATTACCATACATTTTCATAATGACATTATATGGAAGTAATATTTGGAACCTATCCCACTAAGTATCCAATAAAAGAAAGGTATATAAAATGACATAAGTCATGAACACTAACCATCCATCCCCTTTTGTCAATCTTCTTCCTTGTCTGTATATCCAGAATACAGAGTCAAAAGGAATCCCTATCATCACATTACAAAAGTTTATTGGCAATATTATAATATTATAAAGACTCACAATTTAAAACATAATTAAAAACAATTAACAAACAGAGGGGTATGCTGATCTACCAATCAACATGAAAAAGCTGCCGATAGATAACATATCACACAAAGTTGATTATTAAATACATGAAAAAGACGGCAGGATCCCCAAATATTTCCTAAAATAGGAAATATGAAGGATGGAAAAAAATATTTGTAATTATAATTACTATCGTTCCCCTACATAAACAAATCACCTACAAAATAGCCAGTAAAGTAAACAATGTAAAAAGCAGCCAAATATTAATGCCGGCTCACAACAACCCATAGAGATAAACGAAGTGTGAAATCTAATAATATACTAAATACAAATCTAAAGATAAATATAGAGAGCACAAAATGAAAAGATATAATAATCCAACCTTCACTTGACAGGATAAAAATAGATCCGTTAACCCTTCAAAAGAAGCCACATATTCGGACACGTATCGCCACAAGGCTACGTCAGGGGATACATACAACAGTGGCAAGACTCAATTGATATCTGTTCAGGAAGCCAATCCGAGATCTCCAAAGACTCGCATGTTCAATTCCTTTGTCTCCGTAAACCCTTGAAAATCACACGCATACCAAGTCATATGACCTATTCATAAGAATGCGGAAGTATGCAGTCCACAAGTGGGAATCTACAGGAAACATGTGAATCTCACGAGATCTCGGATACATAGACCTACCGGGGAAAAAGAAAATAGTGCATCCATAGCATCTAAAGAAAAAATCATCAGTAGTATATAATAATGATAGCTAATCATGCACAGTTCACAAAGAAATATATAAATATGATTGTGTGACAACTTCAAATACAAAATACATATACACAAAAAGTAATATAAATGAACTATACATGTGATTATTGCTACATACATAAACAATAATTACAAGATAACGTCCAGCTTTTTGTGATCTCATATCCTTTCACAGATTTAAATACTATAAAAAATGTTGTAAGTAATCACATAGACCAGAACAGTTCACATGATCTTATAAGCTCTTACAAGTAAGATTATACCCATAATATTCCTACACATTATTTAATAAGAGACATCTCCTATTAGTCTACAAATCGCTTACAGGTTAGTTCATAGAAAAATCTATGAACGTATAGAACTTTATGACGCAAATATCATTTTCAAAGACCGACACATAAAGGGAATCAAATATGATGCAAATATAATTTTTAAAAAATGACTGATAGAGGAGATCAAAAACTTTACATAAAAATTATCCTACCTCTGTATAAATCCTTGGTTAAGCCTCATCTACAATATGGAGGACAATTTTGGGCGTCTAAAAAAAGACATTACTGAACTGGAAAAGGTACAGAGACGTACAACAAAACTGATAAAGGGATTGGAGGATCTAAGTTACAAAGAGAGACTAGCCAAACTGGGTTTGTTTACATTATAGAAGAGACATCTAAGGGGTGATATGATAACCATTTACAAATACATTCAAGGTCAATACAAAGAACTAGCCAATGAATTATTTATGCAAAGAGCTGAGCTAAGAACAACAGGTCATCCATTAAGACTAGAGGAAAGGCGCTTTCGACAAAAACAAAGGCAAGGATTCTTTACAGTAAGGGTGGTAAGGCTATGGAATTCTTTGCCTCGGGATGTTGTGCTTGCAGGTAATGCCACTGCATTCAAAAAAGCAATGGATGCCTATCTAGCACAGAACAATATTGACAATTATGACAGATGGCTTCAAAGCAAATAGGATATTGATCCGGGGAACTATTTGACTACCAGTTGAAGTAAGGAAGGAATAATTCCCCCCCCACACACACACACTTGGGACTAGAGGGCTTTTTTTGCCTTCCTCTGGATCAACTGGGGTATTTTTGGCATGGGCTGGACTTCATGGACGCATGTCTTCTTTCAGCCGTATCTACTATGTATCTACTATGTATCTAAATACAAAATATAAGTAGATGTAGTTCTAAATATGTGTGTGTATGTATGTATGTATGTATATATATATATATATATATATATATATATATATATATAATCAATTTAATAGCACCCATCAATCAAGTTTTCTAAAAGATTGGATTTATCAAAAGAAAGTTTTATGAGATTATTCTCCAAAGACTAGCTCATGCTATTATGAAGGAAAAAACTCTCCATAACGTTATATGTCAATAATAGCCCAAATGCTCCAGATTAAAGCATCTCGTATAAATGTAAAAAGAGAGAAAATATCAACCCTATTAACCCCCAACACCTCTGACAAAGCCAATATGGCGATACGCATTGGGAGGGCCATGTTGCAGATAGGATGCCTCGATGTTTGATGTCCCTCGCTGATTTCTTTCTGAGACTTACGATACCAATATTTATGATAAGTATATCTTCAGCATTTGTTTTTCTTCTCATATGATATTGCGCTTTAGCTTATTCACAGCTCATCTTTTTCGCACTTTATATTTTGTATATATATCTTTTGATAGCACTTGGACACTTTATGCATTTTGTTATTCTGTGAGATTATACTGGTCTAATTTATGTACTTTCTCAGATGAGAATTTTCAGTTTATTTATGTATCACTATTCAAGTGTACTATAGGGATTATGTTTGGGACTGCACCTGAGAGATTTTCCATTCTGCTATGTTTTTAATTGATTTTAAATGTGATGTGTTATTTAGCTAATCAATAAACAATTTATATTTTTGTATTTACGTTAGTCACTTTTTGTTTGAGTGCCTCCACTATTATGCAGTGCAGTCTGCCCTTGGATCTGCCTCGATTATATTATTGCAGTCATGTGCATTAAATAGCTAGTAATACTTAAAATGTAAAAAAAAATGTTGTAAGGTTTATCCCTTTGAGTAAAATAAGGGTACTCCCGCTGCTTAAATGTATTTTATTCAAAAGTTATAACTGCTCAAACTTAAGTTTTTTAGGTGCAATATCATAATGGCCTGAAGCTGTACAGTGGCGCAGTTGTTACACCATCCTATGGACAGCTCTGGTCCGTGAACCATAAATGTCCATAGGATGGTGTAGCAACAGCGCCACTGAACAATTTCAGGCCACTGTGATACTGCACCTAAATAATTCAAGTTTGAGCTGTAATAACTTTTGAGTAAAACATCCTTCAGCAATGGGAGCACTCTTGTTTTACTTAGGAGTATAAATATTCCAATACATATTTTTGTACATATTAAGCATTACTAGCCCTTTAATTATATGCCAGAGAAACACAGTCCATTCTAGCAGGAACTGGACAGAAGGAACAGACAGGAATATTTTTTTAACTGTTTAGATCACCAAAAGAGTATCCTGGTGTTCTGCTCTTATTTTTAGTTCTGAGACTGCAATGTAATTTTCACCATGCAACATCACTATGGGAGTATACTGAACAGAAAGGAGGGAAGATGTTGCCTATCTCACAGTTAATGCAAACCTAATGACTGTGTACAACTGCAGGTTATAACTGGTTTTATATACACCTTTTCCCATATGTTTCAACTTGAAATAAAGCCAGTCATTACATTTATCTCCTGCAATGGAACCCTGCCGCTGGTTTCCACATTCATAGGGGAGTAACATATCAGCAATTCATAAAACAAAGATAGAGATTACAACACACTGGTGCACCTAAATGATTTTAATATAAACATAGCTTGAATGTTGGCTCTACTATAAATTCTAAGAGTATAAATCTTGTAAGCTAAATTTGCATTAATTGCAACACAAGATGCACATTGTTTATTATGTGTATTAGGCTGTGGTTCTTATGTTTTAATCATACTTTCTGGTTAGGCATGCCACTACCACTACTGCTATTTCTGCAGAAAGTAATTCTACAGTTCAAGTAACAGGTCTTCATTCACAGCCTCGGACAAGGTAAAGATAACACAACACTGTTTTGTTATAGAAAATGAAACTGTTAACTTGTAATGCTTCACAGTGTTTCCAAGCACATGCAGATAGTTAACCCTTTGAGTGCCAGAATAGTACAGAACGTAGTGCTTTGTAATGCGTTCCGTACCCCTCTGTCACTGAAAGGGTTAACAATGCATTGTCATACTTGTCCAGACAGAAGCTTGCACTAATGTAAGCTTTCTACAATCCATACCCTATGTCAGGGCTATCCAAGTTCAGTCATGAAGGGCCACCAACAGGCCAGGGTGTAAGGATTTCTGTGATTAAAGGGATAGTAATGTTTCACAAAAACAGCAGGTCCAATTAATCTTCATAGTATTTGGGCCATGGAGAGTGTTATTTCATTTCTGTCAGAGTTGTAGTTCAAGAGTAATTGAATGATAAAGTATCCCCCTCCCGCCCCTTTTACCTAGTGTAAGCCACCTCCCCTCAGATGTGGAATCTGGTCACTTGACTGGACAGCTCACAGCAAGGGACAATCTTCTTACTGTGAACGTAAGGAAAACTCTGCCCCCTTGACAGGTTGTTCAAGATTTTCCTTATGCTCACTGAAGTTTGTCCCTCTCTGTGATCCATCCGGACAGTCTTCCTGTTCAGAGGTGAGCAGTGTTACATCCGTAAAAGGAGCGGGAAGGGGATACTTTATTATTCAATTACTCTTGAACTACAACTCTTGACAGTATGGAAATAACACTCTCCATTCATTCAAGAGGTTAGAAGCTCCATTTGCACGAATGAGAATTGTGAAGAATTGTGTATTTCTCCTATGGTGCAGTAGCTTTATACTTAAGAATTTCTCCATTTCCGCTTAGTACATCAGCCTCTATGCGTGATGCATAGTGGTGTAAATGGACGAGGGTGAGATACTTGGATTAAAATATACACTGAGGTTGATATTTTATGCAAAAAATATCCGTTATGTGGAAAATGGTGGAGTAAAGGGCAACTACCATGAAAAAAGTAGCCCCCATCTTTGACTAGTCTGGGATTATAAATCTATAGCTTTCGTTGAATGTATTCTAAACCCCCCTCCCCACATTTCCACATGCTTCTCCTTCTGAAAGATGGTGCTGTGAGTTCCAAAGGGGCATCAGATGATTCCTATTGGCTGTTTTGTTGTCACACCAACTTGAAGTCTCATTCCTGTTGGGTGTTCAAGTAGCACTTCCATCTTTGCAGAAGATTGGAGAAGTAGTTTTGGATAGACCTGTAAAATTAGAGTTGTAAAATTGAAGATTATTCTAGTTTGTGACTAAATAATCTGAATTTTATTAAAGACAGGAGGCGAGTATTTTCATCACTAATTTTTACTGATCCTCACAGCAGCAAATGGAAGAAACATAAACAAAATAAATAACCAATCAGGAGTAAATAAATTATAATGCAGTTACTCCCAGATGTGGGGATAGCGGTGATTAACTGATATTTAAAATACATCATTTATTTTCTTATGGTAGCTTTTCTTTAATCGGCAAACTTAATTTCCTGCTGTCTTTTACTTTCTTTCGCAACTCTCCTTTTCTTTCTTGTAAAGTAGTTATAATAAACTGATGGGAAATCCTCTGGAAAACCTTCCAAAGTCTGCTCCCTGCCCTCCTCCGGTACCTGTTCCTCTCCCAGTGCTGAATCCAAGTAACAGAGACACAGCAGTATCGGCTGTTGTGGGTGCACAGGCAAGGTAAAAATCAGTGAGCCTTTTCCACAAGAGGAGCAATGCTGAAGTATACCAACTACAACACGGGGGGGATAAAACATATCTTTGATTTACATGGGTCTTTTAATCCCTTTAAATGGTAGAAAGTTCTCCAATGCATTGCTTTTTTAGCATCTGAGTGGTTAAAATTTCCATTTAAATCAATGGGGATTTTGGAAATTCTTATTTGTCCTCTATGAGGCTCCTGAGTTGCTCCTTTTCTCTTGAGTGCATAATGCTAGGTGTGTCCGCTGTAGGTGAGATGCACAAACTGCTGCTGTTCAAAATAAGTAGAAAATCAAGGGGTTGTCCACATACATTTATCCACTTGAGTACTACAGATTGTACTTTAGTGTGGAAGAATCGCTAGCATCTAATGTGCTTGACAAAACTGACGGGAAACTGCACTTTCAAGCATGGCACACTAAACTGAAGGATTTATTCATCAACAAGGGACAAACCAAATGTACCACAGTGGAGAAATGAACATTCTAGAAATCCCCATTGATTTAAATGGGGCTTTACATTTCTTTAATGCTAGAGGTCTCCAAATTCACTGGAGAGCTCTCTAACATTCAAGGTTAAAAGCACCATTTAAAACAACAGGAACTGTCACTTCATATGCCCCCAATGGAGTACCTGGTTTACTCCAGGATTTCACATATTTAGTTTGATGAATAAGGGCCAAGGGCCATATTCACAAAGAGAGTGGAAGCAATTTTGAGGCAAGCTAGCTACACCACATGGACCAAATAAAAAATATACATTGAATTCAATTTGGCTTGTAATCTTTTGAATGCTAGCTAGATGTCCAGTGCAATGCCTCATATTTCCCTAGTATCTAATGGGTTAAAACCCAATTTAAGTCAGTAGGAATATTCACCCCCTTGGTGCATCTGCCATGCCCCAGAACAGCACCACTTTTCTTTGTGGGTATGGGCCCCAGATTTTGGGATGGTGGGTTCTCGTATGCACAGAACAATCTATTCAGAAATCTAGTCTGCTTTCTCTGACGCTTGCTTTTTTCCATATGCTGTCTCTTTAATTTAATAGATTAACTATTCACCACAAGGTTAATTTTAAAGTGGATCTATCGCCTCTACAAAAGTTATGCTTATTATGTAGAGGATATATACATAAGGGTAAAAACGTTATTGATTAAAAAAAAAAAAAAAACCCTATTTGTGTTAAAAGGCTAGTTTATAGAGTGCCCTGCACCCTACTTCCTAGTAAACTTCCGTTGCAGCAGATTGCCGTACTGTCCCTTCTCCCTTCCCATTAACCAGCCTCCTCCAATGACGGAGGCTTCTGTCTGTAAGCTTGAGTGATCTCATTGGCAGAGATCGATATCTAGCCAATGAGATTGCTCCAGCTTACAGACAGACAGCCTCCGTCATCGGAGGAGGCTGGGTAATGAGAAGGGGCAGTGCGGCAATCTGTGGCAAAGGAAGTTTATTAGGAAGTAGTGTGCAGAGCATTCTAGAAACTAGTGTTTTAACACAAATAGTGTTTTGTTTTGTTTTTTTTAATCAATAACTATTTCACCCTTATGTATATATCCTCTACATAATAAGCATAACTTTTGTAGAGGCGATAGATCCACTTTAAAATAACAGTGTCTTACTTTGGAACATTATAAGTTGTATGAAATGTAACATTCTGAGTAATTTATATTTTTAGATTTGCCAATTCTATAGAACTGAGGGCAAAATATGTGTCTATGTATTGGACACCAGAAATTATGACGTCTTACATTCATTCATTCATTCATTCATTCATTCATTCATTCCATAATTACTTTTGCAAGCTATGGGGCATATACACAAAAGTGTAGGAGAAAAATAAAAATACACCAAATTCCCTGTGGTTTAAATGGGACATTTAACCCTTTGAATGCTAGACAGGTCCTTAAATACATTGCTTCTCAGTGTATTGGAGACCTCTAGCATTCAATGGGTTAAATTTCCCTTTTCATTTAATGAGAATTATTCATTTGACATGTATAGTACATTTTGTTTACCCAAGAATTGTTCCACTTTCTTGTGTGTACAGCCCTATATTTTACCACGGTGACTAAAATTTAGGCAGCCAGAGAGGTATCCAAAGCATTATGTTGCAATGCGTTGGATACCTCCTCTGGCTCTCGAAGGGTTAAACCTTTAAGGACCAAAGTTGTGTGCAACACGGTGCTTCAAAATGTGAGGCACATCCCTCCGGGCCTTAAAGGGTTAAATCTCTGAGTTTTGTTGTCCGCTTAGAACATGGATTGCATTGGGCACTAAGGTATTAAATTAGCCTAAGCCCTAGGTCTCTCTGGGAAACTAGTTGATCATCTGAATGTAATAAAGCCTTCTCTTTACTTTTACAACTTCCTGCTTGCTCAGACTCTCAGATCCCTTTGTCTATCGCTCTCTTCTGGACGCTCTTCTCATAACTCCTATCTCTAAGCCATCTTTTCTGAATTCAAAACCTTCAAGGAAATCTACTGGAGTGTTATACAGTGATCAAAATAAGAGGTGAGGTATGCAAATTGATTTTTATCACAATCGAGCCTATATTAACTTTTTGAAATGTATTGGTTGTAAGATAAAGGCACATTCAGTGTGTGTGTGTGTGTGTCTACTTAATCACTGTTACGGTAACGGACATTTTGAATTAGTTTTTTTGTTTTTTCTGTAGTGTGCTACAAGTGAGGTTGTTTAACATGTTTTTCCTAAGCATTACATTAACGTAACCCCTTTCCACTGCATACTGTGGTAATAACCGTTCATATTCAGGTACAGTAGGTGGCTTAATGAATAACAGCCATATCTTAAGTGAGTTCTAGCTTGCAATGTCCTCTGTAATAAAAGGGACATTATATGGTCCACAAAAGACTCTTTTAAAGCGGAAGATTCACATATATAAGATTAGCACTGGGTTCCCCCCCCCCCCACTTACCTACGAGTGGAGATATTAAGCCTGAAAATGTGCCACTTCTGCATTCTGCGGCACCCTGTATGGGTGGCACGGAGCCGCAGGACTTCCCAGCTGCCCCAGGGAGCGTATTCATGCTTCACTTCGGAGCTGTATTTTTGTGGGCTAATGTAACATGCTGTAACATGCCGCGGCTGATAGAGCTGAACGCTCCGCCTCGGTGTGGGCATTCTCTACTGTGCATTACTGCAGCACGCACAGCAGTCTCTACTGCCCATGACTACGCTGTTACACACGTTTTAGCAAATTATTATAAAGGATTGTAGGCATAAAGAAATATGAAAAACTATGTAAGGCTTATCTCTCAAACCTTTATGGTTTGAGAGATATACCTCGCTAAAGTTACCTCTTCTTGGCTGTTTGAACAAAGTCAGCACTCTAGCTGACAGCTGCAGAATTCGGTCCGAAAATGTGCAATCCAATACTTCATTGTAACGGTCTACAAAGTGTGTTTGCAGCTTGCCCAGATTCTGCAGCTGTCAGCTAGAGCGAAGAGGTAACTTTAGCAAGGTATATCTCTCAAACCATAAAGGTTTGAGAGATTTATGCCTACAATATTAAATGTAAAATTAACTATTACTATCCCTTTATTTATTTTTTTTTTACTTTTTAATCTTGTTAGCAACAGCACCAAACAGTGCCCAGAACACAATTTTGTTAAGGTGCACTTAGTTGGACAGCCAGTCTTAGACTCCAGCTGTCCCTAATAAAACATCGGAATAGCAACACTTGATGACCACAACCATAAAGCACAGTGACACATTTGAGCTTTGTTAACTTTTGAATGAAGCATCTCTAATCTGTTATTAGTAACCTGATTTCACTCAGCAGGGAAAACATATTGTGTGTGTATGTGTATATATAATAACCCCTCTGGTTGTTAATGGGGTAATAAACTGGTTTAGCTGAAGGGAAGATTGTTTATCTGAAGGGTACTTTTTCCCTCTTTGTTTTTGTTTTCCTCTCTCACTCAGTGCATGTCGTATGTCAGCTTCGCTTGGTCCTACTGCGTTTCAATGAGATTGTAGTGGAATAATGCATTTTCAGTGTTTTTGATCAGCTGTTTATATTTAGTACAAGGAATGCTGGGAAAAAATAAAAACATTGCTACAAATCTCATCTAAATTTCATGTAAATCACTGAAAAAAAAATACAAAGAATGCAGCCAAAATGTGTGTGTGTTTGTCTCTTCCATAAGATTTTACTTCTACAAAATAGTTGCCTGTGTGAACATGGTCTCTGGTTCTTTGTTTTCTTCTAAAATTGTGTCACTTAATCCCAATCCCATACAGAGGGAGTCTTTCTATTCATGCAAAAATCAGAGATCCAAACAAACATTCTGTGCATGGATCAGGCCAGTGATTGATTATACAAATCCGTATATTTCATGGTTCTGTGTCACAATGATCTAGCATAGCAAGTCATATGGCTCAGAACTGAACTTAGTACGTCATGGTAATGTGGTATGCTGTTACTGCGAATTTAGTCAAGCTTCATAGATTTATTCTGTGATTGGAATAATAGCTAATCATTTCATTGCTGAAGATATTAACCTGGGCAACTTATTTTGAGAGTATGCAGATGAGAAAATGGTGATGTTTTTGTTATAAAAATCTAACTCTTAAAGGAACACTGATGACATCTTCTAATAAATCCCCCACTTATCTTAATTGGAGCCGAACATTCGAATGGCCACTCTGAATAATGTATGTGTCAGTTGGCTATCCAAAATGAATCTTTGATTATTACAGGATATCATGATCACTGAGGCAGACAAGATTCTTTGTTGTAGGACTGAAGATCCAAACTCCTCCCACTAAAGACTTTCTGAGGCGTTTGGATTCCGTGAGTCCTATAACAAATAATCATGTCTGCCCCTATAGGCATGATATCCATTGCTAATTAAATTCTGATTTGGGACAGATAATTAATTCCTAGTGGTCATTAGGATTTCTGCCCAAATTAAGGTAAGTGAGGGTTTATTATTAAGAATTGTTAGTTTTCCTTAAAGGGACAGTAATGTCCCCAAAAAAATCCAGTTTTGTAGACTTAAAATAAATAAATATGCTCCAAACCCGATCTCTCAAACCGGTATGGTTTGAGAGAGATAGGAATTCAAAGTTCTCCCTCTCTCCCCTTCTCCTGATGTCAGCTGAGGAGGCTCTGCAGCAGAGCCGAGATCACTTTATCTATAAAGAATTAATTCATTTGAAAGATCTGCAAAGTGTGCCTGGTTTGCAAGCACACTTTGTAGACATTTCCAATGAATGAATTCTTTATAGATAGCAGCAGAGTCGAGATCGCGTTGAGCCACCTGCTGGTCTCCTGACCAGGATATCCTGCAGTCAGCTAGACGCTGACCTCAGGAGAAGGGGAGAGAGGGGTGAACTTTGAATCCCTATATCTCTCAAACCATAGCTGTTTGAGAGGTCAAGTTTGGAGTGTGTGTATATATATATATATATAATATATACATTTTTTTTTTTTTTTTTTTTTTTAAAGTCTACAAAACTGGATATTTTTTTGGGGGGACGTTATTGTCCCTTTAAAGAAACATGAACATCTAAAAAAAAATAAACTGGAGTAATATACACAAGTTTACGATTGTGTATTAGGGATCTAACATACGGGCAAATCACTTTTTCATACTGTAACTGTAAGCACATGATATTTAAAGTTATAACAACCATTAATTTTTACAGTTAGTGGTTGAATAACCACACTCACAGGACTTCAAATAGATGAAAAAGTGCAATCTTTATTGAATCAACGTTTCGGCCCTACTTTGGGCCTTTGTCAAGATATTTTGAACCATTGATATTTAGGCGTTAGTGTACCATTAATCTCATAGGTAATATCATATTTTAATCTTTATCCCTCATTTTCAGTCACAGTCTTTACCACATATATGTCCTATACATGTAAACATTGCTTCTCTTGTTTTCTACATATGGTCTCAAGTATGTTTGTCTGTCTTAACCTCTTGATTGCCAGAGGGGTACACAATGCATTGCAAAGCAATGCTGCAAATCCCTCTGGCATTCAAAGTAGGGTGACCACGTGTCCCAGATTTTAAGTGTGTGTCCCTTACCCTGGGCAGCCCTCTTCTGGGACAATAGAGAGTCCCTGAATGAAGACTCCAGAGCACAGAGATCAATATACTAGCATGAGAACTGCCCATTGCCTACTGTGACAGAAAGTGATGTATCTGCAGGGCTTCAGGAAAATGGCTTTCAGACACAGCACAAAACTCTAGAGAACTGAGCCTTGATACGGACATCAATCTGGAGCTGCAGTCCAATTTTGTTGTAGTGTAATGATAATCTAGGGCTTTGAGCTTGATTTACATTTTCTTGTAGTCCACCACAGGCATCGCCTTCTGTCAGAGCAGTCAATGGACAGTTCTCCCTCTAGTGTTTAGTAATCTGTGGTGCGCTCTTCTCCTTGCAGTGTCCCTGAATGGCAGAATTGAAATGTGGTCACAAAACAAGATCAAAAATGCATTCACATTTCTTAACTAATTACATTAACTGTCTATAAAATATTAGAAGCTAGTCTTCAAGACTAGACATTTTGCATAGTTTGTTGGTCTATCTAGAAAAAATAAACATTGTAATTTACTGCTTTATCTTCTGTAATAATCTCTCGAGCTGTATATTGCTTGTCTCTTTATCATTTATATCACTTGCAGATCTTCATCTGTTATGTACTTCCTACATTTTTGCTTCCTGTTTATTAGTACCTGCAGAAATCCAGTGCGGAGGACCTACTGTTTAGCCTGTGCACACTAGCCCCTACTCATTAATTGAATTTTTTTTTTTTAGATAAATATTTAATTCATAAGGGAAACTTCTATGGCGTGTATATATACCATTTTACATTTCTTAGATGGAAATAAAGATTGTAGGATTAATGTGCATTGAGCAACGGATGTAGCAATAAAACAGGTGTCTAGGAACTGGAGCTAACCAACTGCACCATGGGGACAAATACAAATTCCCATAGATTTAAATGGGGCTTTTAACCCTATGAATACGTGTGTGTACACTGTTTTCATCACAATGTGTTGGAGACCTTTGCTGCATTTAAGGGTTTACAAGCCTCATTTAAATCAATAGACCTTAAGGGCCATATTTGGAGGAGTTCTGGGGCAAACCATTTGTACTGTAGGGGAGAACTAAAAATTCACAAAGCAATGCATTGGAGACCTCTCTAGCATTCAAGGGGTTAAAATCGCCATTTAAGTCAAATGGTTTGCCCCAGAACTCCTCCAATTTTCTTTTGAACATACGGCTTAGTGAATGTGGGGCAGTTGGTTTCCACCAAACTTGCTCCAGGACTCTGTACATCAGTCTCCCAAATGTATGAAATGATGTATATTTTATATAATATTTATGCAATTGTTTCTTTATAAATATGATGAGGTTATAATATATTTTGCATATGGGATGATGTTCAATGCAATGACATTTAAAGATGTTTTCTCTTCTTTTTCTGGTAGTAATTTGCTAGAATCTGCACCAGTCACTTCCTTTACTGCAGCCCCTACTAAAAGTATGCCTGCTTCCTACAAACCACCACCAACTTCCTACAAACCAAGTGCACCAACTAGCCCTGCCAAACCATTAGTTCAGCAACCAGGTAAGTAAACATTTTGTCTTCGCCTCTTGTAAAATATAAAAAAAATTAAGTTTTGTATAACCACGCGCGGTTCAAAAGGGATTGACAGCGCAGGCGCACGGACGTCACTGTGAAGAGACGTCCGTGCTTCCTGCTCCTGTCACCATCGGTAAAACGCCGATATCTGCAGAACCGGGTAATATTTCTGGCGACTAGCGCTACTAAGCAGCTAGTCGCCAGATGAGCAATCAGTGAAGCTTAAGTTATTGCGGGGTGGTAGTTCCCCTTTAATCAGATTTGTTGCTGAGCCTTTTCACCATCCAGTTGTAGGCATGTTTCACACTTTTGTTGCATTATACAGTCAAATGACAATTTTTGATGCTTTTATGTAAACAACCCACACTTGAAATACATATATTTTTCCAGTAGACCATGCACTTTCAAGAAGTACCAATGTTTTGTGAATATCTTTTAACACGTCCCAAAACAAATTAACCAGAATGTGAAAAAATATTATTGAAATTCCAATAATGTGAATCACAAACTGTCCTGGAGTGTATTATTTTAAATTCTCAACTAGCAAATGCTATTGTTTTTATGTGGTGTTTATCCGTCCGATAAAAATTAGCAATTCAACAAAGTATAAGAGAGAAGTGCATTTCAAATGAGTAGAAGTGTTAGGACAAGAGGGTATAGTCTAAAACTAGAGGATCAGAGGCTTAGATGTCATGTAAGAAAGTATTACTTCACTGAGAGGGTACTTGATAAGTGGAATAGCCTAACAGGAGAAGTGGTAGAGGTTAGTACAGAGAGTGAATTTAAGAATGTATGGGATAGGCATAAGGTTATCCTGAACGTAAGACAAGACCAAGAACCAAGTAACATTAGAGATTTTTATAGTAGGAAATATTGGCAGATTAGGTGGGCCAAAATGGCTCTTAGCTGCAGTCTAACTCTGAAAATTGTTTTAATTATTTTGCCCATTTTTCACCATTCTGTATTTCTTGCACAAAATATGAAATAAACCATGTACCTATATGTGCTGATGTTGGGAATTTAAGCTTGGCTCACTGTCGGCATTCTAACACATCCAAAGGGTGTTCGATAGGGTTAAGGTCAGGGCTCTGTGCAGGCCAGTCAAGTTCTTCCACACCGATCTCGACAAACCATTTCTGTTTAGACCTCTCTCCCTGCTTATGGGGGCATGGTCAGGCTGAAACACATGAGGTTTGTCCATGGCCCATGATTTTTAGATTAAAGAGAATTTGGGTCATGTGTTTTAAAGATAGGTCAGCTGTTCCATTATAAACATTTTCTAAATTTCTTGTAAGGGGCTGTATGATCTGGGCAGGCACTTGGGGGTATTGGCCCAGAACCATCACCTGATCTTTCAGGAGAGGCACCTATTAACCAATCTGTAAGAGAGCTGTTGATGTCAGGAGAGTAGATGTACAGTCTGGTATTGTAAATCTAAAGGTGATGCTGGAACCAAAATGAGCTACTTTTGGCGAGGAAAGCCAGCTTAAATATACTTTGGCGAGGTAAGCGAGCTTAAGCATACTTTGGCCAAACTAGGCAACTAAATGCTCATTTTTTTATTTTTTTATTTTTTTAGGAAATAAGTAAATTAACACATTGGTATAATATATGCTCTATACAGGGTTCACATTTGGGTAGCTTGCATGGAGCAGTGCAGCATTGTTTAGTTCTTCGTTCCAGGTCTTATTTACTTTACTGTCATTTTTTGTTATTCCAATATCAGTATATTTTTGCAGAACCTCTCTCTCGTTGTTTTGAACTGTTAATCATTTTAACCCCTTAACGACCCTTGACGGTCCTGGTACGTCATGGGTAAAAGTGACTGAACGACACATGAAGTACCAGGACCGTCATGGATTTCAGGGCTCCCCGCGCGGCTGCACGCCGTTCCGGGAGCCCTGAGTCGGATTAGCAAAAAAAAATAAATAAAATGCTTCATGGTCCTTTAGTGACTTCCGCGTGCCTGCGCGGCTGACCGTTAAGGGGTTAATGAGCTTATTTTGTTGTATAATCAGTAGTCGTTGGCTAGATTCAACATAGAGAGCACCTAAATGTTCCATATTTGACCAAACTCAGATTTGCTTTTCCTATTCCTTTGAAGGCAACAGTGCACAATCAATGAACCACTTTTTGTTTAACCCCTTAAAGGGATAGTAATACTTCGTTTTATATTTTATTTTGTAGGCATTAAAAAAACATGAAGAACAATAAAAGTCTTATCTCTCAAACCTTTATGGTTTGAGAGATATTCACAAGCACCACCCTATGGAGATTTATGGTCAACTGACCAGAGCTGTCCATAGGATCGTATAGCAACAGCGCCACTGTACAATTTCAGGCCACTGTGATATTGCACCTAAAAAAATAAACTTTGAAAATTAACAACTTTTGAATGAAACACCTTTCAGCAGTGGGAGTACCCTTGTTTTACTCAGGGGGATAAACCCTACAACATATTTTTTTTTTACATTTGAAGTATTACTATCCCTTTAATGAATAGTATTTATACCCATTTACATGTCAGTTTGTGATTTACCTTCAGATATGTTTTTTGTTTTGGGAAGATTGCTATAAAATACCTGAATTTATTTATTTATAGTAATCACCCTTTTTTAGTTAAAGGGATAGTAATGTTTAATTGTAAGTTTATTTAATATTGTAGGCATTACATCTATGTAAATCTTCTCTCGCAAACCTTTATGGTTTGAGGGTTCGAACTGGCTAAAGTTTCCCCCTCCAGGCTGTTTCAGACAAGTCTGCCATCTAGCTGACAGCAGCAGATTCCTGTCATCTGACCGGATGGTGGCTCTTCAGTAGAGCCTAAATCTCACTATTTAGAAATTAATACTTCATTGGGATGGTCTACAACTTGTGCTTGCAAACCAGGCACATTTTGTAGACCATTACAATTAAGTATTTATTTCTAAAATAGCGTGATTTCGGCTCTGCTGATGAGCCGCCAGTCGGTCCCAGGACCGGAATCTCCTGCTGTCAGCTAGATGGCAGTCTTGTCTGAAACAGCCTGGAGGGGGAAACCTTAGCCACTTATAGCTCTTAAACCATAAAGACTTACATCAGTATAATTATTTTGTAATGCTTACAATAGTAAACGTAAAATTAAACATTACTATCCCTTTAAAGGAATAGTAGCCTGACTGCAAGTACATATATATGTAAAATCAAATACTTTACTTTTTTATCATGACCAATTTTTGAACTTATGTCCTTGATAGTGAGTGATGTGGGTCTCTGTTTTCTAGTTTATAAACCAATAAAGCAGGATGTAATAGAATGTTACACTCTCCCTGTAAGCATTGCTCTCTGTCCTTTCTGTTTTACTTTCTTTTTTTACAGTGGATCATTATACTTGTTTTCATGCTCCCTGCAAAGAGATACAATGAACTCATCAACCAGGGCATAAGTGTTTAAAAAAATATTCTATAGGCAATTTGATTGTACATATGTACTTGCAGAATGTAAAGTCAAAATAAAGGGTTATTATTTTAATGTGTACCAGATGCGTACTGAAGTAATTGCAAATCAAGACATTTGTATCCCTCTGGCACTCAAATGGTTAATGGTTTTCTGTCTGTTATTATCTATCTATTTTTATAAAGTTATATTTTCTAATAAGTACAAAATTTAGCATGGATGCATCTTTTCCACAATGAAAATATGTGGTTTGCCTCTAGATGGTGCCATATTACCTTGACATCCTAAATATTATTTGCAAATGGAGTCAATGAGCATTGCAAATGCTTAAGTTTCTTAGAGTATCAATCCTATAACTTCCCTATTACATTTAGTTCTATATGAAGCTTACAATTTTATTTTCATATGATTTTTGTGTATACTTTGAGCTAAATGTATACAAGTCTCTAAATTGTTTTCATTATTTTTTCAACTTCTGATCTTCTATACCCAACTTCAATCTTGGTACATACTCCTTCAAACTCTCTTGCTAAATGACATTTTGTCAGCCATCATTGTAAATCTGGAGTTGGTCATGTCTAGTGTCTTTTGCCCTTTACTTTTTATTTTTTTCTTGTTTTGCTATTTGGAAAATTCCCAACCCCATGTGCAATGTGATCATAAGTCTATTGTGGCTTCTTTCCAACACTCTATGTTCTTCCCGGAGGAAAGCGTGGAAAAATAGGATATGACAAAGTTTGTACTCTACTTAACATCAAAATTTAGCTAAAATATGGATATTTGTCCAAGGAAAGCTTAATTAATAAATTTTAATGGAATTCATTCAACTTTTACTTTAGTTGGAAAAGGATATTTTAATGTTGGCTGCAGCAAAAGATCTAACTGGCCAAAAGTTCATAATATTAAAATTAGATGTGGCTGAACTTGAACCTTATAAACACTGAATGTAGAAATCCTATATTAATTACAGACTCCTAGGGATCAGATCCATCACAAAATGTGTGCTAAGATACTCATCCCTCACCATGTGTAAAACTTAAATTACTCCTGCCAGTTCCTTTTGACCCCTTTCTTTTGTAAAGTGTAATTTTTCATTGAATAACTGGTTTCAGAAAAGGACTTCTATCAAACATTTGTAGATTTGCTAAAGATCACTCAATGAGTGTTTCATTCATCAGAACACTATGTTCTGAAAGGGTCATTATCACTAAAAAAACAAAAAGGGTTTATATTCAAAATATGTTGCACGCTTAATCTTTATTTAAAAAAAAAAAGTTCTTGGTACAAAAGTTATAGAGCTAAAACTTACATTTTTGGGTAGGAGTTCCTCATACAGGAGTTTAGTATTTATATATTTTACATTTCATCTGCACTTGTCTGTATCCACTAAGCTAAACTCCACCCATAGTACTTTAGAACCATACAAGCAGTTTTCAGAGAGTAAAATGCTTTTGTGCAGCTATAGCTTTTATCCCAGTTTCAGTCCAAAAAAAAAAATTCATATACTTTTCCTGATGGACATACAATTACTTTAAGGTATGTATTCTTAGGATATACTTCAGCTTTAATATGGGGCTCTAGAAGAGCTCTCAGATTCTACTGAATTTTCTTGTGTGACGGTGCATTGTAGCATGAATTATGTTCTCTTTAAAAAAAAAAAAAATGTCTGGACATCTAAAACGTGTTAGCCAATACTAGTAAAATATATTAAATCTCAATAAGCTGGCATTCCTTATTTATATTTTACTTCATTAGCTGTAAATGATCTGATCTGTGCAGAGTTCAAAACTAACCTAATTTGGCATTAAATACAACAAGTGGTTTTTCATGAAGGAAAGAAAAGGAACATTTTCAACTTAAAAGCTTAGTATTACAGAACTTCCTTTGTTTTTGTTCGAATGACAGAGGTATGACCACATTCACTAGGCTGGTGAGTTGACTTATGTACTTGGAATACAGTTTAGGAAAAAAAATATATAAATTGATTGTTCTTTCAAATACAGATTGTTACCATTGTAGAATCAAAAGGAAAGTTATTTATGCATATTTGTAATGTTCTAGCTAAAAAGATGTAAGTATACAGATTATGGCTTATAGATTAGTATTAATATAATCAGCAACTGTGATGTAGTTCTGATTTAGCTTCACATGCTTTCATTTCGGGATGGGGATGACTAAACAGCAAGAAGTGTAACAATCACAAACCAAGACAAAACAAAATTAAGAGTTTTGTTCTCAGACATACCTCCCAAATGTCCCTCTTTAGGAGGGACAGTCCCTCTTTTTGAACCAAATCTCTCTGTCCCTCTTTCCCACCCTGGTGTCCCTGTTTTTATGAGATCAGACTGTATGCAATAAAACTCATATATATGTTTGTATATACTTCAGTATATGTGCATATAAATTAGTCTGTGTGACTAAAACACTTTGGTCTTGTTCTAAATAATTTATTCAGTTACACAAGGAGGTGTCAGTAGGTCACATAATAACCTAAAATACTTGGTAATGCCCCACCTACTAGCCACACCCCCAGCTACACCCCCTAAAACACAAGTGTCCCTCTTTGCCCATCTGAAATGTTGGGAGGTATGCTCTCGGGTGATTCTGAAGTCACATTTTTTGCTTCTGTGTGCCATTGCAAATTTTCATATCCACATTAATCTGGTGCCACTTACAGACAGCTCAGCATGGAAATGTCATGCAAATGCTCTCTGAACAAGAGAAACACATTCAGTTCAGCCTATGCGGTATCCCAGGCATGGGCCCTTGCTCTCCATGTGTCTTGTTGGAATCAGATGCACCCTCACTGACTGAGCCATCAGTGAGGCTGCAGCTGATTCCCAGTAGTGAGCAAGGGTCTATGTCTGGGATACCCTTCCACTTAGGGAAACTAAAAAAAAAAAAAAGTTTGCCAAAAGCAAAATGACACTGAACAAAATTATATGTTTTGTTCTAAGTCATAGTATCCTCTCAAGTTTTGCTCAAGTCCTTTTTTCACTCCTCTGTGCCATTGCGGAGAGAATATTTCCATATCCACATCCATTTGGTCCTGCCAAAAGACTGTCAAACTCCAAGATGTCTCTGAAAAAGAGAAACCGCACAACCCAAAGATTACATTTCAGCCTATGTGGGCATAATCAGTGGGGTACAGCTGATTCCTTTAGGCACATGAGGAGCCTCTACGCAAGTGAACCGATGTCTTTAGGACCTGCTTCTCTTATGTAATGTCTTATTTAGACAACTTCCTGATTTACTGCAAAATCCTTTGAAAGCATGGGAATCATGTGACCCAAATTATTTCTTGTTTGCTGAAAGATAATCTATTTTTCATACTGAAAGTGTGAAAGTGAACAGTATTATTTGTCTTTCCTTGGCTACATCATTTCATCTAAAGGTTTGGAAATGTACCCAGTTAAATTCTAGACTGACATTTCCATTGGACTTAAGGCAATCCAACTCTATTGACTTTGACACTTATTGGAAATGTATAAGAGATCTTCTCCAAGATCTATCTTCTTATTGCTTCCATGACCTAAAATGGCGTAAACCCTAAACATTGGACTCCTGGGACCCTACAAACCTTCAAGTTTTCTCAAGAAATCTTGTGTCTGCCCCCAGTTCTCAGAGCTTTTCACTTACAAGGAAATTACTGGTACTTCTCCAAGAAATTTTCCTCAGCTGAGAAGAATTATATCCTCTAAAATCAGGAGCTTCTTGCTATAAAAGTGGTCATGTAAGATTGGAGAGACCCTGTAGAGGGAGTAGTGATACTTGTCACTATACTCAGTGTTCATAAGAACCTTAACTTATTGGAAAAGGCAAAACACTTTAATGGTCATCAGGCCTGTTGGGGTTCTTCATCAGTTTCAACAATAACATCTTATATAACTGAAACATAGGGATCAAAGGCTGACTCCCTCTTTCATCTATTTGACTCTTCTTCTGAAATGTCCCACACAGAAGAGCCTACAATTCTGGCATCTGGTTTTGTTTGTGTTCTCTCACCCATTCTGCTCCAAAAACTAAGCCCACAAGATGTTCCTTCTGACTTATAGGTAGCGCTGATATGTGCCTCCATAAGGTCAGATATTCTCCTTTGGTGACCCCACTCATTTATTGCAAGATACCCGGAATAAAATAAACTTTGGTACGCCTCTCTCTAATTCTGGTGCCCAGCAGATAAGATGGATGTTTTTGTAATTGCATAGGTTCCTGCCTGAGCTGTGCTCATATGAAGGAAGACTACTTATACATGATTGCTAGGGGTTTTGTCAGCCACTGCCATTCCCAGCCTTGCCTTGGACACACATAAACATGAGATTTAATATAGTGCTTCCTCAATTCCAAGGGATGACCGCTATCTGAGTAGTTTTATATCACTTCTCAAAACAAGAGTACTTAATTCCTCATCCAAGACGTACGTAATTTTGTCAAGAAAATCTTTCTCTTCCACAGTTTCTCTGCCTGGATTATCACTTATCAAGGATCCAAATTGGTGTATAAATTATGGAGAGTTTATTGTATTCTGCATGCCATCCACAGACTAACAGCCAGACTGAACATCTCAACCAAAGTTTGGGACAATTCTTCCAGTGTTATTGCAACCAACAACAGAATGAATGGGTGAGGTTACTTCCCCTTGCCAAATTCTCCTATAATTCATTGCTCCAGAGCAACCAAGTTTCCAGTATGACCCTAACTACATTTGCCCACTCTTCACCTGCTGACTCAGATCCTCTGCTTGTGGCTGTATTTCTTGCTGACATCCATCTGTGTTTTATGTATTCTTATTTGGTGCCTCCCCTGGATCCCTGTTCTCTTGTAGCCCGCTTCCCATTGGGTAGACCCATTTGTAATTCTGTGTCATGCAGCTAGTGCACTCTGTGGTATTCACTGCAAAGTCCTAGTAGGGTAATTTACATTTTCCTGGAGCCTAATCTAGCCCCCCCCAGTCATCCAACATACCGTAACTAGCTTATTTCTGTTTCCTCTGTCTGCTGAGGGACTTGCCTCACCTATTACTAGGCTATTCCTGTACTTTTCCAAAAGAACTGTTGCAGTTAACCAATGTTTGGTAACCGACCTTGGTGCCATTACTCACTGTGAAAGCCACAGTGAAACTGGAAACATTGGTTCAATACACATAAGTGTTACACTCTAGCATACTTCACAAGCAACTTAAGGTACTGTACTAGGGTTTATTTTTTTGTACCTTTTCCCTTTGTTCCTCCTAGTCTAAGTCCTGTTCTGGGTAGCTCCCTACCTTGTTAGTCCATTTAACCCTCATGGTCATGGTTGTATCCAGCATATTGCAAAGCAATGAGTTGGGTACCCCTCTGGCACTCAGAGTTAAACTTGTTATTTTTTGTTTCTTGTATAGTCTCCCATGTTAATGTGTTTTTATCTGTTACATTTTTTTCTCACCAAAAATGTAAACTCTTGTTAAGGATAAAAGTGGCTAAACCAGTTTGCTCATTCAAGTAAAACTGTTAGGACTAAATGTTTGCATGTCCTGATCTCACTGTTAAAGAGAGAGACGTTGTTCATTTTCTCCCTTTATTCATTTTTTTTTTCTTTCAATGACAACAAACCACAGGAATGTATCCTGTCATAACCGATATAAAGTTTGACTTCACCGTGCTCAGGCTATTCTACAACAATGCTTGGAGATCTGTAAATGTCAGCCTTTAAAATAATATATCTGTTTACAGTGTGAACTTTTATTTCGTACAGTTAGAGGGTGGAGTACAAAAATAATTCAAAGTTAAATATTGAATGGTATAATGAAACTCACTTATTTCACTGTGGCATGAACCATTTCTGTTCCAGAGAGTAATACAACAGACCCTTGTTTTAAATTAAAAAAAAAAAAAACCCTGCTTAATAGGTAGGCTCAACTTAACCTAATGCAAAAAGCAAAAGATGAGCAATTCTTGCCGAAACCAGCTGCACCAAAGGGGATAAATAGAAACTCCCTTTGTGCTAACCCTTACTGCCAGAGGGGGTATACAAAGCAATGTGTTGTATCCCCTCTGGCAATCAAAGGGTTAAATGGGGCTATTCACCTCTTGAATACTAGCGACCTTACCAATCTTTGCCATCCATTTTTTCTTTAAGGTACAGATTGTTTGCTCCTGATTTGCTCATCTACAAAATCCAAAAGAGATTGGAAAATGTTAATGTTAAAATGTTAAGTACCTAAGTGTACTTAAAGCGGAACTACCACCACACCTAAAGTTTTCCCCAAAGAATTACCCATCTGGCAACTAGCTGCTCAGTAGTACTAGTCGCCACAATTATTACCTCCTTATAGAGAATTCCTACTGCTCCCGGGACTGACAGCCAGGAAACAGCGCCGACATCTTTGCATAGTGACGTCTGCGCACCTGCCCTGTCAGTCCCAGTCGGCTGTAAGAGGCATTGCTTGGGACCTTAAGGTACGGAAGGGACTGACAGCGCAGGTGCGAAGACGTCACTATGCAAAGATGTCAGCGCTGTTTCCTAGCGGTCAGTCCCGGGAGCAGCAGAATTTCTCTATAAGGAGGTAATTATTCTGGCGTCTAGTACTATTGAGCAGCTAGTCGCCAGATGGCTAATTCTTTGGGGGAACTTTAGGTTGGGTGGTAATTCCACTTTAACCCTTTGCTTTGCAATGTGCTGCATTCCTCTCCGGCACATAAAAGGTTAAGGAACTTAGTTTGGCAATAGCAAGACCTGTATACTAGCATCAGGGATAGTGTCCTGTCATTGGAGTAAAGTAGATGTAGTATCATAAAGCAAAAAGGAAGCAAGATCTAAAACCTGGAAATAAACAACCAGTGAGCTTGACTTCAGTAATCGGTAAGTTATTAGAAAGGTTACTAACTAGTAGTTTTCAGGACTATGTGATGACCAACAACATTATTAGTAGAAGCCAACATCATGTTATGGTTTTAGATTCTGTCAAACTAATCTACTTAATTTTACGAAATGGTAAGTACTGATTTGACAAGGATAGTACTGTTGATGTAGTATACTTGAATATGTGCCTCACAACAGGTTACTGCATAAATTTAAAAGGTTTAGGTTCGGGAGGTGATGATAACTGTGCATAGATAAATAACTGGTTAAATAATAGATGGGCAGACAGTTGTTGTAAATGGAAGCTTTTCAAATTGGTCAGAATTTTAAGTGGCGTGCCACATGGTTCAGTTCTAGACCCAATGCTTTTCAATTTATTAATGATCTAGAAATAGGCATTGGAAGTAATATCTCAATCTTTGCCACAAAAAGTATTCAGAGGGTTTAAAAGTGACACCCATTGAATTAATTAGACCTTGTAATAGCTATGATCCGCTGCAGAGTTTGATCAACAGGGAAAACATATGGATTTGTTGGGTATCCACCCTTATATTGTTTGGTTTGAATGAGTCACTGGAAACGCCTATGGAGTGCCTTTTTTTTGTTGCGTTTTTATCTGTAGGCAAATGTATTACCCAATGATGTATTCTTTTCATAAAATGATTTATCTTTTCAATATTATTCTTAGTGTGTAAAGAATTTAAGGTTTAAATCCCACTTTCTGGGTCACTGCGGACTAGGCACCAGTCATTGTTTAGACAATAAGCTTGCGTTTCAACCACTCTTTTTGTGAGTTGTGAATTTGTGGAGGAGCAAGAATAAGAGATCTCTACATTAGGGATATCCCATTTTTGTCTTTTGTTTGTTTTTATAGATACCTTTCTAGCGCCGAAGAATATTGAGAATTATGACAGCTGTCATAAAAAGCAGATGGGATGTTGATCCAGGGGAATATCTAACTGCCATTTGGAATCAGGAAAGAATTTTTTTACTCACTTCAGGCATAGCTGGAAGTGGCTTAAATTTTTTTGTTTTTTACCTTCTAGATCAACCAGTGCTGAACTTGATGGATGCATGTCTTTTTTTTCAGTCACGTCAGCTATATAACTGCTACTTTTTGAATACAGCCCTTCATCTGTTTTTTCCTGGCAGAACCATCTGCATGAGCAATATGACAGGATTCACAAGCTTCACGTCACTTGTTTCATTTGTGCAAAGTTTACATTTTAAAATGTCACAAAAAACTATGCACTTATGCTGGAAAACAAGAAAGAGGAATGTATGAACAGACTTCTGCATTAAGATAAGTGCAAAGGACTACTTTTGTGCGATAAATATGCCTAAGGCTGTGTATTAAGTGAGTTGTATGAAAAAAATGGACAAATCTTGTCACTTGCGCCAAATTGTAGGAAGTAAATTTTAGTCCAAAAAACCAATACTTTGTACTTACTCATGCTGTAAGATTGGAGTTAAGGGGTTCTTAACAGTGAAGTTGTGTGCACCAATATTTATTAATGCATCCTTATATAATCTCAGGAGCTCCAATAGCAAACTTAAGTGTATAATTCCCTGTGTATAGGTGGTGTTTTGGCTGCCAAATTGTTTTGGAAATGTTTGATCCCAAGGGGCACATAGGGAGAACCAAATCTAAAGATTCAGAGGCTTCCCCTGCTCATTGTTCCTCATGTAATTCCAGGTTTCAACTAATTTCAACTCAGTTCATGCACTGTGGCCACTACTTGTGCCTTCAGGTCTCTGTGGCCTCTGATGGATGATTTAACTCTCTGGAGATCTTCCAGAGACACAAGAAACACTCTCCAGTCTTTCCTCCTAACAGCACCTTAGACCAGATCCTACAGGAGAAATTGAGGACACCAGATAAGAGGCTTCTCCTTAAAAAACTAATCTCTAAACTGTACCCTTTTACTCCTGAGGTTCTAGGGCAGTAGGGTCCCCTTCCTGCAATTGGACCCCCAACGTCACATGGCCAAAAGTTTAGTTCTTCCATTGACAGACACAGCAGGTCTTAAGTACAAGGACGGCAAACAACTTGACTCCTTTTTAAAGGCTAATTTTGAGGCCGCTGGGGTAGCTTTGCAGCCCACTTTTATTTGTGGCTGGATCAGTAGAGGAATACTTGTCTGGAGTGATCTGCTTTCAGAAGCTATAAGTGTGGGTGTTTTTAAGGAGGAACTTTTGGTCATTTTTGGCAATATTTTGTAAGCAAATGCATATCTCTGTGAAGCAGCTTTTATGGCACCAGTTTTATGCTAAGGCTTCAGCATTATCTGTTGCTATTAATCACACCTTTTGTCTAAAATTTGGTTTATGGACCAATCTTTCAAGAAAACCCTTGATTTCAAGAGCACTGTTTTTGCCCCCAATTTTCTTCTAAATGCACCTTTTTCACCAGGAATATTCATGGGTTTCCTCAGTCTAACCCCCCACATGTGCACACACACACATTACCACCACCACCAGTTTGGGGTCAGAGAATTCATCTCCCTCAGTCCCCACCCCAAAGGCCAAACAGACTTGGCAGAGAAAGAAGCCTGCTCCAAAGCTTAGGTCTGACAAGCCATCTTCTACATGACTCGCTGAGTCCTAATCCGTCCTTACTTGTAGGGATCGTGTCCATCTTTAAGACCTCTGGGCGTCTTCCGTGATGGATCAGTGGCTTTTGGTGATTGTTTTGGAAAGGTACCACATAAATTTCAAGTCCCTTCTGTCTCAATGCTACAATTCAAGTCCCTTTGCGAACTCTTTCCTCTGTAGATGGCATCTCCTATCTGTTGGACAAGCAGGTTCTTGTTCCTGGAACACTGTTCAGGTTTTTTTTTTTTTTTCCTTGTGCCTATGTGATGGATGCAATGTCCATCCCATAGAATATTCATGTACCCCATGTGTTTCCTCCACTACTTTTGATTCATTATATTTAATGCGGGGAGCTGCTAGGTGGTTCAACTTGCCTGCTGTTCCACGGCAGTTGTGGTTTAGATTGATGTGACCTCCATGCAACGTGAATGTACTAGGCAGAGAGTGTTACAGGGGAACTGATTTCATGAAGTATACATCCTGGAATAGCATGATAGATGATGCCACACCACTATATACAGAAAAACTTTAAAGGTATGAAAAGAGGAAGGGAGATGTTGGATTCATTTTTAATGATATGTAGTTGGTGATGGGGATAAGATCTCCTTAGAGAGCCATCATTGTCAAAAGTAAAATAAAAGAAATGGAGCTAGGATAATGGTGTAATATAATATATATAATATATATTTATAATAGACATATAGAATAGATATAATTATATCTATATTATTAATATTATTCTTTATATAGCGCCAACTAATTCCTCAGCGCTGTACAATTGGGAATAGACATATAGAGGTATTCAATATTACAGTCAAATGTGGAGTACAGAAGGTTCAGAGGGCCCTGCTCTGTGTATGAAGAAATATTAATGGCTCCATAGAATAACATAGGACTTGGACTATATTTGATGTATTGGAAAACTGCTGAGATGCATTTCTACACTGAGATGCATGTCTTGCATTTTCATCCGTGTACCAGTCATTTACACTGTCCCTCCTGTAGTTTTTCTTTCTCCCACTTCTCTCCTCGGTTTCCTACACCTTTGCCTATACACGTTCAACTATTTGTTGTCATGTCTCTTTATTTCACTTCTCCCTTTTCAGCATTCCCTTATATTATCTTGCATTGAACATCAGCATTGTTTTGAAAAAAAAAAAATAATTGCTGCTTGATTCGAAATATTTGGTCTTTCAGCCCCTTCTAAATATAAAAATATTTGTATAAATATGAAATTTATTATACAGATATGTTTGCATTACTACAAATGGAGTATTAAAGGGATAGTAATACTTAAAATGTAAAAAAAAATATGTTGTAGGGTTTATCCCCCTGAGTAAAACAAGGGTACTCCCACTGCTGAAAGGTGTTTAATTCAAAAGTTATTAATTTTCAAAGTTTAATTTTTTAGGTGCAATATCACAGTGGCCTGAAATTGTACAGTGGCGCTGTTGCTACACAATCCTATGGACAGCGCTGGTCCCGGGACCATAAATCTCCATAGGATGGTGTAGCAACAGCGCCACTGTACAATTTCAGGCCACTGTGATATTGCACCTAAAAAATTAAACTTTGAAAATTAATAACTTTTGAATGAAACACCTTTCAGCAGTGGGAGTACCCTTGTTTTACTCAGGGGGATAAACCCTACAACATTTTTTTTGACATTTTAAGTATTACTATCCCTTTAAGACCACGACTATTGAGTTCAACATTAGCGCTTCGAGTGCCAGATTGGTGACCATGCATTCCATGTTAAACTTCTCAAGTTTCATCAACATTATAAATCCTAGCCTTAACCTCATTCAGCGAAAATAAGATAAATATTTAACTGGAAAGTAGAAATTCAACATATTTTAACCTTTATTCCGAGACTTGGTTGGTATAAGGGTTACGGTGTCTTTAAGGTTCTCTATCAGCAAGGGATAGTTTATGTATTTTGGGAGCCTAGATTCTGAGATCTTATATTATTTGCAGAATCTAATTTGTAATAACTTCTGTTCTTGCAATAGTTTAGCACTTTCTTAAAGTGTTTCTAGTTTTGCTACAAAACAAAATTGAGTTATGCCACCATAATGTATAGAATTTATTCATGCTACAAAAAATCCACTAGCCTTCAAAACAGCATATTTATGTGATCAAATGTTTTGTATTCATTTGTGCTATCCTGCTTTGACTTAATGAAAAATGCATATTTACCACTGGTTTCTTCCAGCACCATCAAGTGGACAGATTACCAACAATGCCCCAGTAACTTCAAAACAAGCTTCTTATAACAAACCTGTGCCCCCACCTTGGAAGGCACCAACACCGGACGACCAAGACACATTGGTACAGAGAGCAGAACATATACCAGCTGGAATGCGTACCCCTATGTGTGCTATCTGCAATCTAGTCATTAGGTATGTGATTTGTGCCTTCCACATTTGTATACTTATTGGAAAAGAGGAGACTGTTCTAATTCTTGTCATTAGTTTCTAAATGCATGGTTAAGTGGGAACCTGTAAGAACACAATTATGTACTGTATGCATAAAACCTGTTACAGTAATACTTCATGTTTGGAAGGAAAGGTGACTTGGACAAAAACTGGATTTCCATCGAGAGGTTTCCAAAACATAAACTGCGTATTCAATAATAATGCCTAGAATTAGTTTTATGTAATTCTGCATGCAGAATCATTTGTAGCTATATGAGAATCTACAGGGGGTGGACAGCCTGTAATCCTTCTCCAGCTGTTGGTAGAACCCAACAGCAGCTAGAGGATGGCTTCAGGTTACTCATCTCTGGCTAAGCCATGAGCAGAACAGCAGCAAGTATTTCTTATTATTGGGGAGGTAAAGAGAGTTAAATCCATTTCTGATCAAATGGAAACTCCTTTTTTGTTTTCCCTTGTGACTATTCAGCTATTTTTTATCTCAAATTGCTGAATTTGTCATTCCTCTGTTTTAAGTACAACATAATAAAGGCTGATTGCAATGTCTCCAAATGTCGTTTCCCATTACTTGACAAAACAAACAAAAAAATAATCTAGATGTCATATTTACTAAAAAGTTAAAGTTTTTTTTTATTATTTTAAAGTAGGGTTTGTTCACTGGATACAACACTTTCATATAATTACAGATGTGGAACAATACTGGACCAAACCAACCGTACCATAGTGAACAAATTATTAATGGGAATTTGTTATATGTGATGCAGAGCGTTTGCCCCAGAATTGTTAAAGGGATAGTAATGTTTCACAAAAACAGCAGCTCCAAGTAATCTTCATAGTATTTGGGCCATGGAGAGTGTTATTTCAATACTGTCAGAGTTGTAGTTCAAGAGTAACTGAATGATAGTTTCCCCCTCCTGCCCCTTTTACCTAGTGTAAGCCATCTCCCCTCCGATAAGGAATCTGGCCCCTTGACCAGACAACTCACAGCAAGGGACACTCTTCTTACTGGGAGCATAATGAAAACCCTGTTCCCCCTCGACAGGTTTTTCCCTTATACTCACTGAAGATTTTACCTCTCTGCAATCCATCCAGACAGTCTTGCTTCTCTGAGGTGAGCAGTGTTACATCCGTAAAAGGGGTGGGATGGGGATACTTTATCATTCAATTACTCTTGAACTACAACTCTGACAATATTGAAATAACACTATCCATGTCCCAAATACTATGATGATCATTTGGAGCTTCTTTTATTGTGAAACATTACTATCCCTTTAAATATTTAGCATTGATGGAACATTCCGTTTTGTTTGTTTGAGTTCAACTGGTGCTAGCATATCCCTCAAAGTGCATATTTATTTATGCTTCGAACCTCTGAAAGCTGGAAATAATATCATTGAACGGATTTATTTTTATTTGTCAACAGCTAGATGCTGGTAGAAACCATATTGCCCATTTTATTTATCACTATAGAACTTGTATAAAACAGCCACATAATCTCCCTGGACACAGGTAAACACACTCTGTGCCTAAAGCAAAACAAATGCTTGTGATTGAAAGTGCAAGCTTGAGCACGATCAGTCTTTGGAGATAAAGCAGTCTTGCTCACACTGCCAGTTTACCAGGATGGAAGGCATTTATGCTAGATTACTTCAGTGATCTAGATGGTAGAACAAGAGGTTACATTACCACATTGCAAACTGGCATCTGTGTTGATGGATAAAGAGACTGGCACATTGGCTTTTATTATATGTTAATTTAAAGATATTATGGGACAATAAAAACATGTATTTGTTATCAGAGTGATTTGCAGTACACATTCAGTTACTCAAAGGTTTAACCCACTCCATACCTTACCATTTATTTGTGACCAAGGAAGGGAGGGGGTTAAACAGAGTGGTGTTTTTTTTGAAAATAGAGAAAGCATTTCACAATCACTTTGTGTTCATAGCCACCTCTTATGAAATTGTGAGATAAATGGGAGAATATTATGAACATGTAATGTATGCGTTTGTGGTTTTTGTTCAGTATGCATGTTCCATAAATTAGTATTTTTGAGGAAAACAAAAAGTACTTTATATACACATAGTGAAAAACTCTAATTTATGGCTTTTGCATAGCACATCTACGATATGTTGTCCTATGCAATTACCATGAGTAGTATATTAGAAATGTGGAACTTACCTATTCATCCCACTGTTTCCATAATAAGAGTAAAAATGGCTTCCAAGTTAAATGGCTCATGACTGACTGGAGGTCTTTGAATGCCTAGCTCTCTCACTGCATTTGAAATCAACCATGGTGCAACAAGGTGTGGTAATTTAAATGTAGTATAGCCCCCCTCAAGTACATGTATGTGCATATCTAATTTGCACTTGCTGTTTGCATTTGTGATTAATAATAATAATCGTTAAAAAAATATGATTGTATACATCACAGATTCACTTTCTTGTGGAAAAAAGTTAAGGGATAATTTCCTCTATTATCTATTTAGAGTATGACAATACAACAAATCTGAAAAATATTAAAAAAATAGACTAGTTGTGATGCTTTTTTAAATTCTTCTCCTTTGAGCTGTTGTTAATTTTAAAAGAACCAGTTTGTGCAGTGACCATCTTGTAAGAGTATTTCCTTTTCTGTTTTTGTGGTCATTCATGCGTGCTTCTTCATAAGAACTGTGGATTAATTCTATAAAATAATGGAAAATACTGTTGGATTTAAGACTTTTATTAGTGTCTGACAAAATCCTTTTTGAAAATCCCCATTTATAATGGCATTTAGTATGGTGTTTGTGCAGGGTGGGATTTCCCATTAGTCAGAGTAGGCAACTGACTGCAGCTCCAAATTTTCAGCTGATCTGGCCACACCTGTCTCCTGAGCTGTGGGTGTGACAATCCCAGTTTGCTTGGTTTATTGTGGCTAGTTTATCTTCCAAATTAAATACCACTGTGCTTGTTTAACACATTGGGTGCTAGACACATTACTTACCTTTCTAGCAGCCTAGACATTAAAAGTTTTTTTTTTGTGTGTTTGTTATAGTCCAAGAGTACTTGATGTATCACATAGTAAAAAGTGGTTGCTAGGCTCTGAGGTCTTGTGAGCAGTGATGGTGTGGCCATACTTGGACCTTGGTTACATGGGTGTCTGCCTCCAGGTGACTGAGATGCAAATACTCCCCTGTGTTTATGGTAAAACACTTTGACATTAGTGATATTTTATGGGAAATATGGCTAATAGGGCTACTGCATCCTGAGAATTCTATATTTCCAGTAGTACTGGTTATTTACATTTGTACTCTGACACACACTATCCCTTAATTTTGTTTTTATTTGTATTTGAATAGCAAAAGAGCTAAAATTATGTAATTACGTGTTACCTATTGGGTATTTATTCTGTATTCTTATATGGATACCTAGATTTCAGAAAGTACATTTACTTTAGCATTTAAGAAAGGCATAGACCAGAGGTAGTCATTTTCTTTACCTTGTCCCACCAAAAATGAGAAAAAAGTGCACACAGTCTGAGTGTAGACTGTAACAACTAGCTTCCTTATTCTTATCCTTAACTTCCTTATTCACTCTTGGACCCTTCATCGAGTGTGCTTCTACTGATGTCACCACCTTCACCATGGGGATCACCCTGCAATTAAGACACCTTTAATAGAGGCAATCCAGCCTCTTAGTGTAATCACTTCCACTGGATAACCACCAGTGACGGTACCTTTGCATCACTTCTTTCTCCTCTCCCCTTCCAGTTCCTTGGCATCCTTCCAGACTATTCCCTCACAGGCTGGGTGGAAGTATCTCAGGTCCTCTATCTAGGACTCTATATAGCCTGGAACTAGTCTAAGGAACCCTACTGGAATATGGGATATAATGATCTGGAGCTTGGGAGCACTTTGGTATTCCAATTGTTCTTAAAAATAAATATAAATTAAAATATATGCACAGATACCAATTTTCTTTACCTCAGGCTATTTGAGACAACTATTCCCATCATCCCAAACCAGCCAAAGACTGGAGGTTGCATTCCCTGACAGCACAGACATTAGTTGCATATAATTGCAGGAATGATTATGGTTAGACAAATAACTTAAGTAATTAGTAGTGTTTTACTTTTATTTTCACACACATGCCTTAATTGCATTGATTATTAGGCTGAATTTTAGTAAACATATTATGCAGATGTAATATTATTTTGGCTGGAGCCCTATTACAGAAGCTATCATTACGGCTATTACTGAATAACAGATTGTATGTTTCTGCTATTGTATCTTTGTGATTTACTATTTGGTAATTCATTTTTCCATGTGTGCTACAAACAAGGTTAGAACATTTTTCACCTATTTGTATTTAGTGTAAAGCATGTTTGATGATCGCATCTGATACTGTTTAAATTGCTGCAGCTGCTTTAGACTGGTGGTTTTAATAATATTACAGTTCATGCCCTCTGTGGCAGGATTACCTAGAAGAAAAGCTGGCAGTTGTTTCAAGTGACAGTCTAGTACACCTGTTTTGAAGCCAAGATACTTCCAAGACATGGATGCTTTACTAAATAACACGCAAAGCCCTTGAATAATAAAAAGCAAAAGTGATCCTTTAGATAAGGTACATTTTCTTTATTTGCACTGTTAATTATTGATTTAAAAATGTTAAATATTTTAAAGTTCTTCACTACATTTAGGTCTTGTGTAGTCTGCTGGTTTAGTGTATACGACTTACAAGAGAGTTGAACAAAATTTTAAAACACTTTGAAGCCAGACATAATTGTTATGAATCAACTAGGAGTTTTAGTAACCACCGAAGAGGTGTGTGTATATATACAATATATAAAATACTTTCCATGTTTTTAAAATACATAAGAAAAATGTTAGGAGCCTGAGCTTTTCTAACCTGCTATGTAGAGATTCCTTTGACATAGGTCATAGGTAGCCAGAGCTACAAACAGGAGTTTAATATATATATTCCAAATAAAGTTAAATCTGTTGGTGTTATGATGTCCTTCAGTATAGATTGTAAGCTCTTGGTATCATGTAAGGATCCTTATGACACCAGAGATGCTACTTTCTGAAATGAATAACTCATGGTGGGTCATTTAGTGTGCAGGTCAAGCTCTGTGATGCTGAGGGTCACTTGCAGAACACAACAGAGCACTCAGTCTACAATCTGTGACCCACAAAACACCATAGAGATTAAACTTTACAGGACATGAGACATTGAAAGGTCTGTGGTGTTCTATATTGTTCAGGCATTGTAGATTGTAATTGGATTCTTTGGAGATATTGCCTTGCAATGCATTCCATACCCCTCTGGCACTCAAAGGGTTAACTCTTTGAATGGTAGAGAGATCTCGAATGCATTGTGAAGCAATTGTGAAGCAATGGTTTGGAGACCTCAGTAGCAACCAGTGATAATTTGGGGATATTTTATATGCCCCCTGTAAGGCAGTTGTTTTGCTCCAGAAATGCCCAATTTCTTCTTCTTGTATCATCCTCACTGTCTGATCCCCCAGCCTTGTGCCATTGTCCCACTTGTAGTCACAAACCACAGACATACACTGACACCCCAGCCTTTTTCCAGTCACAGTACCTGCACATACCATGCTTGGCATGCTCTGCTGTCTGACATTACCTACATTTTTTACTTTCTCACTCATGTAATGCTACAGTATCCTGCAGGTTTCACTTAATGGTGTAATCCTCTGATTGGTTCATGTGCCGTTCTAAAACTCTGCTGGTCTGGTATAATAATATGAGATGTAATGTTCCGCTTTGCAATTCTTTCCTAGTCATTTATAATGTTGCAAAGATCTATTGGTCTCTATTGTTAATGATACATATGCACATTGTATTCTGTCTTATATGGCTCTAACATTGTAGGTAATTTATTATGAAGATGTGTGTCACATGATGAATAGTCATTAACCCCCCCTCAAAAAAAAAAAAATTGCACTGGGAACCATGTTACTATGCTGTGGCTTTTCTGGCCAGCAGCTGTGATCCCCATTTGGAGATAGAGAGCGGTGTGCATGGTGTGCATTAGACTGGGAGCAGCCCAGGAGGAGAGAGGACAGGGAGTGGGATTTGTGACTCACTGAGTTTAATGTGACATTTAACCCTTTGAACACTAGAGGTGTCTATAGTGCATTGCCCCTAATGGCGCAATTGATTTGCCCTAGAATTGCTCTTAGTACAACAGCCTTACTATCTGTGTATGTTAATATCATTTTATTTATATTTCATATGAAAAGGTATTCACATAGAAAAAAACATACAGAATAGAGCATGCCACATGATGACTATCTCTCCTAGATAATCCCTTGTTCACCTACAGTTGAACTTGGTGTTCTGACCAGAGAATGTCAGCGTTGTAATTTTTCTAGCAGCATCATTATACAAAGTTCTGTTGCTGACTATACCCTTCTGTATCTTCCCTTGCCTCTAATATTCCTTCTTCTGAATTTCCAACCTCTGTTGCATTTTGTAGCAAGTGAAGCCTGTCTTTTAATAGAAACCTGATCTTGTCTGGAACAGAAAGACTTGTCTTCTTTAGTGACAGTCTTTTGTTAATAAGACCGTTAAATTAGCGTCTGCTGACACTGGAAGAAGGGAGCACTTTGTTGTACATAAGAAGCTCTATTGTTGGACCTGTGCATAACTGAAAGGCCATTTGTCTATAAAGGTGCTTGTATATAGAATGGAGAATATTTAGTTAGGTCAATGTTACATTGCTTACTAACTTGCAGGAAAGTCTGATAACTATTGTAATTCCTTATATGTTAATCTATAACAAAAGAGAATACAGGTAATACATTAAAATCACATGTAAATAATTTATTAAACTATGTACACTGTGGCCATATTAAAGTGCAATTATTGTGTGGGATCAGACAACTGCAGATTTAGTTGGAGAGCAAAATGGTGGTCTGAAAAATTGCTGTCATTGCACTCAAACTGACTGAACTGTAAGACTTCATCTTGTAGTTTCAAGTTATGTGGAGCATGTCCTGCATTCCCCATGTACTACTAAGGAATGCTTTTCTAACAAGACCCTAAGAGTCAGAGGTTGCATGATGAAATCCTATCTGGGTTGTATCCCCCACCCCCGCCAGATGAGAGGATTAGTGTCTTGCACCCCTTCCCAAAAACGGTTAACAGGAAACATTTTTGGAGCTGCACAGCACACTTATTACTTCTGAATTAGGCAGTACACTCTCACACAATAGAAGTTAATCTCACAGTAATGCAAACATGGTATGCTTTAATAATTTGACTGTCCAGTACAGAATTCATAGTTATTTAGTTATACTTAATTAAGGCCTCTTTTACATGGTTACAAAAATGTTGGCACCCTCTGAAACAGTCTGGATTGCCAATGAAATGCAGAACAGTAAGTGAAACTGAAAGGCCGATTCACGTGACCGCAGCACCAGCATGCATCACCCATTCAATGGCGGTGTCTCAACCCTCCAACAATGGATATAGATGACTCTGGAACTTGGCCTATGAGATAGGATAGTCACTGGCTGAACAGGCAAATAAAATACAGTATGAGGTTAAATATAGATCTATGAAATGTATGCCTTTTTGTGAATTATAAGTGCCAAAATGCCCCTTGGCGTAGGGCTTTTTGACCTGTACTATTTGGATCTTAATTATGGTGGGTGGATTTTCTAGACAAAAAGGTGCAGAAATATAAATATCTGTTAATTCACAAAACCCACTCAAAATGAAATTATAAAATAGTCTAGCTTCTTGGTCTTTATTTACTAGTCCTTTTCTAGGCTTATTCCACCACTGACTACATACTTCCTGACTGACTTGGTTGCAGCACCTTATGATTGTGAAGTCTAAAATGTAATTTTTATTTTTTTCAGAGGCCCTTTCTTGTTGGCTTTGGGGAAGTCTTGGCATCCAGAAGAGTTTAACTGTTCTTATTGCAAACAGAGTATGGCTGAGATGGGCTTTGTCCAAGAGAAAGGAGAACTCTATTGCGAGATTTGTTTTGAGAAGTTCTTTGCACCAGAATGTGCCCGCTGTAAGAGGAAGATTCTTGGAGTAAGTGGCATTTTGTAAATCTGATTGTAACATATAATTGTTTCTGGCCATACTGGAGTATTCAATACAGTTACTAGAATCTAGGATTTCTAGTTTAACCAGGTTTCTCAATCTCCACATTTCAACAGTCAAAGTAATTCTCCCTAAAGCAGACTGCTTACACCCTGATATTTCTCAGTTGTTCACTAAACTGTCCTCGGATACACAAATCAATACATGTTATAATGAGCAAAAAGTGGCAAAATTACTCCAAAGTACAGTTTGTCTGTGATACACATGTACACATCTACATGTCTGAAACAGACCAGAAAACCCTTTTGCAACAAATGACTGCACTGTGTATGCAATTCTGGGAATGCAGTGGTAGTATTGTAAGCTTTGAAGTGTCTATTTTGAGATAGGTTTTTGAGCCTGTTTCTTACAGTGTATTTTACAGGTATGATCTGAGTAATTCATCCTCTATTCAGATTTTGCGAAAATCTTGGAGATCGAAATGCTGGAAAACCAAATAAGCTAGAAATAATTTACAAGTAATAAACCTAGGACAAAGTTGAGAATGAATATACAGTATTTTGCAGACTGTAAGGCACTTTATTGATTTAAATATGGTCATTAAAATTACCTGCATCTTTATAGTCAGATGTTGCCCTGGGCCAGGTTTTGGGGTGCTTGTTGGGTAGCTGGGCAGTAGAAAAAACTTACTTCTGTTGTGTTCTCCTGTCAGTAAAGCAGCTCTGAAGGCACCTGGTGGAGACCAGAGCATTTATTTGTCACACTCTGTTTGTTTCCTCCTGCATTCATTGCTTTAGTTTCAAAAAGCCTATTCTTTGGTGTATACTCTTCATGATTACAGGGAAGGAGACTTGGAAGTTATGTGCAACGGCTTTGAAACTATAGCTGAGGGTGGAAATAACATGGAGAGATGAAAGATTGCTTTGGTCTCCTCCATGTACCTTCAGCACTATTTAAATGACCAGGTTCACGGGACAAAAATTAACTTTGAGAGTTTCAACTACTATCTTCACAACCACCCAACAAGAACCGCAATCTTGTGTGTCTATATGTATGTACTATATTAACTTTTTATTTTTAAGCATACAGTTTTCTGTATCCTAGAATCCACAGTAATGTAGCCGATGAGATGGCTTAGTTGGTTAATGCACCAGCTGTAGAATCTGTTCAAGCTGCAAGGTCACGGGTTCTAGTCCAGGCAAGGTCAGCTCAGCCTTTCACCCTTCTGAGGTAGATAAAATTACTCCAGGACATGAGACAATCTCAAAGTATTCTTCCTCGTAAGTTTTCAAAGTTTAATGTGCAAAAAAAGAGCTTCACAGAGCCATTAAACTTTGAAAATTCATCTTGCTGTGTGCTGTCTCATCTTGGTAAGCCCAGGCTGATTGTATCTGTACGTGCACCAGAGTTCTGGTTTATAAATGTTTTGAGTGCAACTGCCTGCTTTTGTCGTGTGTTTGCGTGTGTAATATATGTATGTGTGTGTGTGTGTGTGTGTGTGTATATATATATATATATATATATATATATATATATATATATATACTTTTTTATACTTTTTTTTTATTATTATTATTATAGCTGCAGTTTACACTATATAGAGTTGCTGTTAGATACCCCCCTCACAACACACAGTAGCCTTAGATAGGCCTAAATTACTTGTAATGGGTACAGTTCTTTATCAGACTGTAAACCAAAACAACTAGCAGCAGTCTACATCATAACAAAGATGAAATGCAAATAAAAACTAAAAATAACTGCTGTTTGAAGGACACCTACCTAAGTAAAGTAAGTCCATTTAAAAAATGTAAAACCCTACAAGGCGTGATCACTGAAGCGTCATCTTCACTGTATAGCCATAACACATCCTCTCCGAAAGAGGGAGAGAAAACATTCAAATCCCCTCCATACTGGTGACCTACATCACAATCAGTCCACTCAAATGGTCTTGATATTATTTCTCTAAGGGAACTTCCATGGAAATGTAAAAACTTACAAATAAGCAGCTTGAAAAATATTTTCACCCATCCTTTCTGGCCATGTCTATTCATCATGTTATTTGCTGAATATATTTTTGCACACTAGTGATGTAATTCAATAACTTAAACAAGCTGGAGTAAACAAACTGAACCACCTAAGGTAAAATTGGGTTAATCCAGAATTATACCTTGGCTTTCGGAATTACACCTTACGTATATTCTTTATATTTTAAAATCAGAAATGGCAACATGTGCTGGATAAAATATGGCCGTGTACACTAGATGAAATATGGCAGGAAATATTCCCTGTGGATCAGAGATTGGAAACTTTTGGCTCTCCTTTGAAAATAATTTCCATCAAACCCAATCAGGCAATAGCTTGTTTGGGATATTAGTAGTACCAAAAGCTGGTGAGCCAAAGGCTGTCTACCCCTCTAGTTTGTAAGCTTTCACAAGAAGGTAAGTCCCTTACATTTGTTTCCATCTGTATCTGTATATCACTGCTTATTTATGTTTCCTTTATATAAAAATCTGTAAATGAAATATGATAAAGATGGCACTGTTTGCTAGACTTGCTAAGCAAAAGCTTGACTGCAAGCAGTTAGCCTCTTCCTATAAACTGTAGATCAGTGCTTTGTATTGTGCCAGAACTTCTATACGTGGACATGTTTTGTAATCCTTATCAGCAATAAAAAATGCAGAAGAGCACTCAGACATTCAGGACTATCTTACTATCTTATTTCTCTAGTCTGGCATTTGAGCTGTGAGGATCAGGTGTACATGAAATGATTTAGGGGAATATACTTGTATATACTGGAGAGCTTGACGTGCAAATAAATTGCTTAAATACAAATTTAATTACAAAAATGTTTCTCATGTATGACCTACCTCTGCTTTTAGATGAAATGTTAGGGAGATTTACAAAGAACTGAAGTAATTCTGGGGTGAACCAAGCTCACCATAGGGGACAAATATACATTCCCATTCATTTGAATGGAACTTTTTACCCTATGAATGCTAGAGCAGTCCCAACACATTGCTTTGCACATGGTTTGCCACAGAATTGTTCCAGTTGTCTTATTACAGCAGACTCAGTAAGCAGAATGTATTAATATACTTATGACGACCGAGACTCTGGAACCAAACTTCTTATGCCAAAAATTCGTAATCACCCTCTTGCATCAAGGGATAGGCTGTGTGGGAGCATATCAGGGTGTTCCATTCTTCTGCACCTTTCCTCAAAGCACAGTAGAAATTACCTTCAGGTTACTCAGTTTTTCTGTGTTAGCTGCAGGTATGGTGTTCAGGGGTTGCTCACTTTAAAATGTTAATGATGGTGGAGTGTGTGCATCAGGGTTTACTACTGAAATGTCGCCCCTCTAGCCGGCGACCATCAAAATGGCACAATTGGAATTTCACCTGCATGAAAATGGAGATATTCTGATGTTGCACAAGAAAATAGCATGATGGGCTTATGTCGCACAAGAAAATAGCATGATGGGCTTATGTTGCACAAGAAAATAGCGTGCGCCATCAACTTGGTTATCTGTGACTGCTACATTATGCTCTCAACTAACCTCTCCTTGGATATTATAACCAGAGTAGTTTCATAAAGAGCCCTGTGTTTCAACATCCTCTGCACATGCAACATGAAACCACACTGGGGCAGACCAAGAGCAGTGTGGGCACAATTAACCCCAGAGGGCCTGAGCGGCATACTGCCATACAACCCTGCTGTACCACTTATCAATTATTATATAACTCTTTCTCCTCTCCGGATATTACATGGCCTGTGCACCATGTTCAGGGCTGCCTGCCTCGATAATGACGGCTGTTCTGTTGCTTCCCCAACCCCCATCATACAAGGTGAGCCACCTGCCATCAGTCAGATCCCCTCTTACATGGGGGTCCTTTACATTGCCCAGCAGCTTCTTTCTTTTCCCCCACACCCCATAACATAAGAAGGTGATCCACCCCTTTTCCCATCAGTCGGAACCCGCTTACACGTGGGTCCATCACATCTCACAGTAGCTTCTTTCTTTTTGCCATGTTTCTTTCTGCGTACAATTACTGTTGATCCACACAGCGCCACTCTCACATGTATAGTCGCTCCATTAACCCTTTGAGTGTCACAGTGGAACGCAACATAATGTAAACCCCCAGAGGGTTGAGCGGCAAACTCAGTAAGCAGTCAGACTATTTTTAGAATACTTATGAAGAGTTATGGAGACCTCAGGATATATCCATACAAAGATGTACTCAAATAAATACAATAAATACATTTTTTTGTGCGACATAAGCCCATCATGCTATTTTCTTGTGCGACATCAAAATGTCGACCTTTTCATGCAGGCAACATGCTGATCTTTCAATTTTAATTGTCGCCAACTAGAAGGCGACATTTCAATATGATACCGTGCACCAGTACCCATACACAGTGTGATTTTGTTTATCCAGTCTGGTCGAAATTGGCTTTTTTGGTTGGTGGTCTGGTTTGAAAATTTTGATCGCCTGGTGATCAGATCACTGTGTATGTAGAATGAGCCGAACAGACCACAGCAACCTTGAATGGGGCTGTGATTTCAAGTCTTACAGACGTGATCACATAGCACTACACCACACACAGATAAACAGGCAAACTGACTGCAAATTGCATGGATTTGGTGTGTGTGTGTGCATGGGCAGAACAGACCAACAGTCTGATCACTCAGTGATCAAATCGCTAGTTGGCTGCAATCAAAATCACCTTGTAAATGGGTATTTTAAGAGTCCCTTCCAGACCATGTCTTTAGGATTTCCCTGCTTGCGTGCAGGTGAGTTCATTAAATGATTGAGCCTCTGATTAATCTCTGTCCAAACAGGGAAATCCTAAAGATATGGATTGTTAAGGGTCCCTGAGCATAGAGTTGTGATTGAACTATTATTTTAGTACATATCTCAAAGTATAGCTGCATGAGTACTGTGCCAACTTCCAAGCAGAGAAAATGTGCTGTACTGGAGGATTTGTATATTTGTTGGTTAAATAATGCAAAGGCAATATTTTTTTTCTAAACCAAATACTAAATAACTATGCTAGCATTTTTACACAGACGATAGATGACAATCCGCTACCTTTCATTTTTTTTTCTTTTTTATGTCTTCTGGTTTATCTGGAAATGATTAGGAATAAACAATACATTTTACAATAAATAAGAACACAACAGTTGCAAAGATTGCATTTTATAGATGGGTCAGATGAAATCTGCAAACTCTTTGGCTGCTTCAGATGTGACATTAATCGACTGTCTGCTCCTAATGTTTATTCAACTGCATATTCAGCCCAGCTGGAATAATCATCACTGTGAGTGCAGGAAACCTATAACACTTCATCTTTCTTTCTACCAGTCTCAACACATTTCCTAACTATTTGACCAGCAATCCAATGAGATGTGGTTTTAAAGGTGTAGTCCCACAGAGCAGCAAATTCAGGAGCAAACATTAAGTGGAAGTACTATGCACATTAACAGGTCACTACTATTTTGTTTGATCATGCTTCTTGCTAAAAATTTAAATTATGGGCCTGTTGTCTGCTCTTTTTGTGGAAGTGTCACCTCTGAATGCTTTGCATCATTCTTTAACCCTCTGAGTGCCAGAGGGGTACGCAACACGTTGCAAAGCAATGCGTTGTGTACTCCTCTGGCACTCAAAGGGTTAACATTAATGGCTGAATTCAGTAAGCTAAAGCAAAGAAATTCTGGAGCAAACCAAATAACTACAAAGGAAAAATTAAAATTCCCTTAAATGCCATTTGTTTATATGGGGATTTAAACCCCTCGAATTCTAGAGAAGATGACACTGCAGAACTCTGTACCATTTAAAGGTTTAATAATAGCATTTAGATCAATGCTGATTTTTATTTGTCCAATTTATAAGTTATTGTGAAGATACAGATATACAGTATGAGTGTGTATCACTTTATTAACTCTCAGATTCCCTTGTGTATCGTTTCCACCCCTTCAGTGCTGGTTGATGAAAGGTCTGTCCATAGCCTCCTTAATAGAGTATTCCATGTACTCATATTACAATTATAGCCATCACTGCTTTAAATAAAATCAACAACTTTTATTGTTTTAATGCCAGATGGGTATGAAATGCATGTCACCAGCTTGTTCTAGCCTCTGCTCATCCATTTGCCTTAAAGGGATAGTAATACTTTGTTTTATCTTTGTTTTATTTTGTAGGCATTAAAAAAAGATGAACTATATAAGTCTTATCTCTCAAACAAGTAAAGTTTCCCCTCCCACCCCTTTTACCTAGTATAAGCCATCTCTTCTCAGATGTGGAATCCAGTCCATAGACCAGACAGATAACAGAAGGGGACAATCTTCTTCCTGTGAGAACAATGAAAGCCCTGCCCCCCTTGACAAGTTTTTCAGGTTTTTCCCTTATCTTAATTGAAAATTGTCCCTTTCTGCAGTCTACCTGGACACCTCCCTTCTGCTCTGGCTGAGCAGTGTTACATCAGTAAAAGGGGCGGGAGGGGGATACTTTGTCATTGAATTACTCTTGAACTACAACTCTGACAGAATTGAAATAACAATCTCCAAATTCCAAATAACATGATGATTAATTAGAGCTGCTTTTATTATGAAACATTACTATCCCTTTAAGCCTTTCACGTGTCTTTCACTTGGTCATAGCCTTCATTATGTCCAACCTGTATTTTAAAGGAGATAAATAAAAGGTTGATTTTATCCAAAGCAGTGATGAGCTGTTGTTCACTAATAACTTTTGAATGTGATTGTAACCGGAATATACAAAACTTTTATTTGTCCCCTACTATGTCATGTGGCTCAGCTTAGAATTGCTCTTCAAGCAGTGAGAACATTTGTAGTAATATGCAGGAAAAGTTCGGCAATATTTGATTGATTGTTTTATAATAAAAGTGTACTGCTCCTTTGAAGAGCAGTGAACTCCTTTACTTGCAAGATGTATATTCTGCAGTGGAATAAAAAAGAAAAACAGTTCAAGGAGGGTTAATATTGATTCAGGTGTTAGGGAAGAGGCTATTGGACTGTAACCAGGTAATAAAGTCAGTCCAAAGAGCTTTTGGAACCAGATGAAGTCCTGATCAGTGGCTTATGGCATTGAGCTGCTTCTGGAAACCACCATTCCAACACTTCCTGGTAGGAAGTAGTAAACTGATTGTTGCAGATTCATATCCAATGAGTTACAAGTGGAAATGTATGCTGTTGCCCTCTACTTTTGTTTTATTCATAACTTAAGACGTGGTCGTCTCCCTTTCCTATGCACATGATGTTTTAGGAATATTAGAGACAGCACAAAATACTAAAATATAGACCATATTTCATTTACTTGAAATTTGAACAGTAGGGGGAAAAAAAGTTTTTGGTCATATACATGCATTTATTATACATCCTAAGTGTCCCTCTGTAGGAGGGATAGTCCCTCTTTGAGACCCAAATCCCTCTGTCCCTCATTCCTACCCTGATGTCCCTCTTTTTAGGAGGTCAGACTCTGTGGTGTATTTATTACCTGTATAATGTTGCTCTACAGCAATAAAACTCACATGAATGTTTGTTTACACGTCAGTATATGTGTTTATACATTATTCTGTGTAAATAAAATACTTTGGTCTTGTTATAAGTTATTTATTAGGTTACACAAAGAAGTGTCAATAGGTAATTGTGACGAAATGGTTGTCACCCAGAGAAAGAAATGTGTCTGTTTTCAGTGATTGCCATTGTCTTAACGTGTTCCCATTCTTGAAACCTTAATGTCCCCTGTGTGTGCATGCATTAGAGAGGGTTGTCCAGTTACCAGCAGTGAATGGGTTAGTTAGTGTGTAGGATGGACAGAGGAATGGTGCCATTCAGTCTAGCTAAACCCAGAGATTGTGTTATGAGATAACCAGTGTTGGTTAGATGGAGGGGGGATGTGCATCTTCCCCCCTCACATTAGGCTAAGCAGAGAGAGACCTGGTAGATGGGAACTATGACAACACATCCTGTAGGGGGTGGGTAGAGAGAACCTGGGAGAGAGAAAGTGAGAGAGAGAGGGTGGTTGCAGAATGTAGGGCCAGGAGAAAGGGCCTCTCCATAATGGTGGGAGGCCTAGGGTCCCTGGGCATCCTAAAGCAGCACTGCAGAAACTGGGACTGGCGAGTGCCCTCACCAGAAGAGTTAGAGTGAGCGGGCACTGTAGTGCCAGGTCCCATTTTCAGTTGTGGGCTGTAAGTCAAGGAAGCTTCAGACACAGAGAGAGAGTACCCTGATGTTCCTACCACAAGGATCTTAGGATGTCTTCCCCAACTCCTCTGCCAGGACTAAAAGATACAAGGAACCTTCATGTGCTCCAGCAGCATGTGTAGTGGGCAGGATGCCTACTCTTGCCTCTAGTGGGGCTATGAATAAGCTCCAGCATTAAGCTAAAGTGGACTGTGAGTATTATTTGTAACCCCTGGCAAGTTATGCAACTAAGAAGAGAACAGCAGAAGTGCTTAGTTTTTATGTTTTACCCCTGTTTGTTTGCCTGTAATTGTTGTCCTATGTTTTGTGCCGTGACCTCTCTAATAAATGCAATTTATTATCTTTTTGTCTGGCTGGATAAATCTCTTAACCCTCGGCCTACCAATAAGTAACCCCTGTACCCCCCCGTCACAGTAATGAAATGGCCTAAAAATTCTCGGTAATCCCCCGTCCACCAGCCACTCCCCCGCACACACCACCTAAAACAAAGGTGTCCCCCTTTGGCCATTTGAAATGTTGGGAGGTATGGTTTAAATGGAAATGTGTATGTGTCTTCTACAGGACAGTTGAATTGCCCCTAGAATTGCTTCACATTGTCTTTATAGAGAACATATTTATCGCCTCCTGCCTCACACAGACCTTGCACTGTGTTGGAGGTATCTCCAGTCTACAAGAGGTTAAGAGCACATTTCATAAGCATGTCTAGAAGTGATTGGACGCCTGCTTCATGGTGATTTAGATGATGCTTCAAAGCAAGATGGGAGTTACTTTGACTGTCTATTATCAGTAAACCATTTTCTAACCACTTAATGGGGTTTTATTTGTATTTAAATGCTTTTAATGGCATTATGTGAGTCATTACATGAGGTAATGAATAGTATTGTTCAAATTACATCATATTGGCATGTGAATGATTTGAATTACTTGAATGCCTTAAATTATAGTTAACATATTCTTTGCAGCAAGAATGGGCAGCAAGGATTCTTACATTTTAGAAAATGTTCATTTAGATTTGCAAACTGAAGCTGTAATTGTAACGCTAACCTGATAAAACTTAAGGTAATATTAATGCTTACAGACAGGTGATAAGGTACACAGTAACATATTTGTCAGATTCATCATTTATGATTTCTTACTTTGCAATTTTTAGAGGAGAGAAAAAAATCACAAATACATTGTGATACATGATATCTCTTAAGTCCAATGGAAAAAAAGATCCGAAAGGGGTTAAAGCACTCCTCCTCTGGATTGCAGGGCATTTCTAAAAGGAATGACCTTTGAGGCGGAGACTCTTCCATCCAGCTTTAGCCCTGCCTCCTCAGTTTCAAGTGACCTGGTCTCATGAAAGGGCATTTTGGGCACTGCTCTCTTAGCTAGGCTTCTTTTTTGTTTTTTTGTTATGGGGCTTTATAATTTCCATTAGGCGGGCTCCCATTAACTGGCTTCTCTGGAGTTGGACTGACCAGTTCACAGGTGTATTGAAGGACCTTTCACTGTGGTGACTGATTTTTGTGTAAGCCTATGCCTTGCAACTGGACTTGGAAGTTCTCAATTTCAATGGAAGATTGAAGACTGCTAAGTTAACCAATTGAGTGCTATGGTCCTACATATGATCCCTTTGTCCCATATGAGCTCTGTGTCCCTTTTTCCCTGGCACCCACTATTATGTGTTATTGTTTGTTTGTTTGTTTGTTGCCTGTTATACACTCTGTTTTACTCCTTTTCATTGTATTGTATGCTTTAAAGTTGGCTGCATGCACTGTATGGGTCTTTAACCATCTCTGTATCTGGCCTGTTTTTTACACTATTATAGCTGGACCTCTTTTCTGAGCAGACATATTCACCCTATGCTCTTCTTCAGCATAGGACAGAGGCGACAGCCATCTTTCTTTTCTATTGAACATACGCCACAGTGGCTGGGCACTCCTCTTGCTGTCAGATAAGTCCTTTTTGGGTATTTCTAAGTGTTTTCTCATATTTCACAGTTTATTTAGATTACTTTGGTCCTACTTGGGGGGTTTCTCTGAACATGGAAGAGCCAAAGGGACACATGAGGAAATCCAAAACCGAGGATTCTGGGGTCCCCTTAAGTCCTTTAGCACATAGCTCCTCATGCCAGACTGGATTCCATGGGATTATTAAGATACTTTAGCTCTCTTGTGCTGTGGCCCCTACTACTTCTCCAGGGTCCTCTACTACAGAACAAGAGCCAGTTGGGTTTCCTCTACCCTACGGGTCCTCCATTCTTGGCATTCCATTACCCCATCAGACACAATCATCCTGTCTTTGAGGGGCACTAGTAGGTGAATGAAGATTCCTCTGTGGAGGAAGAGGAGACTAATGGAAAGGATCTGGATTCCTCCTTGTCTTTTGGATATGCTTTTGAGGTGAATCCTTGCAGAACTGGATAGACTTCAAGTCTCTGAGGCCTCTGGATCTTCCTCACCAGACATCTTTCAATAACTCATAAGGGAAGTACCCGTTTCCCTCCCCCATTACTCTCTTGCCCAGGTTCACCTGGAAGACTCCTGATAAAAGTCTCTTTCCAATCTCTTTTTTTTTTTTTTTTTTTTTTTTCTCTGAGGCTTTGTCGTGGTAGACTTCTCCACCTGTGGTTGATCCCCCAATAACTCACCTAGGTAAGAACACCTCCTTGCCTTTTGTAAATGCTGCAGCTCTTAAAATTTGGGCAGACAAGTGCTTAAATTCCTTATTAAAGGCAAAATTTGTTGCCACTTGGGCCACACTTTGACCCATCTATGTTACCTCTTGGGTCATTAGAGCTATGGCTATCTAGGGTGAACACTTGTCAGTTGTTCCCAAACAGGATGATCCCAAACAGGATTGCTGGTTATGCTTGCCAAAATCCTAGAGGCCAATGCATTCCTTATGGAAGAGGCCTTAGACTAGATTTCCCTGGAAAATCCTCAGCCCTTTGAGTAGTTGCACATCACACTTTATGGCTTAAGATCCGGTCAGCAGACCACTCTTCCAAATAATCCTTTGGGAAACAGCATTTTGGACTTGACCTAGACATGGTCATTAGCAATGCTACTGGAGACAAGAGCAGCTTGTTGCCTCTGATACCTCCCAAGCATTCCTTTTTCACAAGGAAGACATGACTTCCATTAGTTCCACCAGTTTGGGGTGCCCAGGGTTCAACCCCCTCAGGCTTTTCATGACTGCCCTACCCCAAAGCCTTAAACAGTCTTGGCAGAACAAGAAGTCTGCTCTGAAGCCTAAGACCGACAAGTCCAACTCCAGATGACTGGCAGGGATCTAGCCCATCCCTTCCCATTGGTGGTTGCTTCCATCTTTTTCAAGATGCATGGGAGGCTTCAGTCACAGACCAATGAGCTTTGCAGGTCATTTCAGAAGGGTACTGCATAGACTTCAAGACCCTTCCACCTCACCATTCCTTTCTGTCCAGGCTTTCTCGGGATCTGTTTTGGGGGACATCTGTTTATAGACAAAATATCCTCTCTTCTGGAAAAGCAGGTGCTGGTTCCACCCAGGAATGCTTTACCAGATTCTACTCCAATCTTTCTGTAGTTCCCAAGAAGGACAGAGGCTGCTGCCCTATTCTGGACTTGGTGTGCCTCAACCACTTTATGCTAGCTCCACGTTTCAAACTGGAGTATCTGCCCTCTGTCATTGCAGCCATTCTTGTCTCACTGGACCTCCAAGATGCTTACCTTCACCTTCCAATTCATTGAGATCATCAGTGCTTCCTATGTTTCATCTCTGTGGGCAGTCATTGGAGAAGTCCACTCTACTTTATCATGTTGGTGAATAACCCCCCTGGAGTCTATCAACCTTACAATATTCTCTCAGAACTAATCAACATCCTGCAACTGCAGCCTTGAGAAGATTAATGCATTTGTTCAATATGTATAAATGCAAATGTAGAGAAATTCTGGAGCAAAACAACTGCTTGTTATTTATAAACGAACCATAACAATGATAAGTGTTATTTCTTACATGCTGTAGTTGTTATTGCCCAGTATTCCTTCTGTTTTTTCTTTAGACACATGCCGCAAAGTCAAGGGCAGCATTCTTTGATGACTTTTTTTGGCAGACCATGCAATGGAAAAACTCTATAAGAACGGGAGGGGAACAATAGAAATGAAAACAACCTAAACATGTTTAAGCATTATTAAAGTAGTGATAGATTGTTTTAAAATAAGGGAGAATGTAAGCTGTAAATTATTTATTTAGAGTTTGTGTCGCTTCTGACAATGCCGGAATACTCACTTGCCAGTTAGAGAGCACTATAGTTCACCCTCAAATTTTTTTTCCCCTTGGGGAAATATTCCTCATATTATGAGGCACATATATTGATCAGTTTCTATTCTTTTGTTTTTAACTCATTCCTGCCCAATTCCTTAATGAGAGGATGAAATTATTACTTTTCTTCCTTTTTATGTAACAGACTTTTACTTCATGCATCTTTTTCTCCTGCTGGATAATATTTGCATATTTGTTGTACCAAAGTTTACATTACATTTCTTAGTATTTATGTAACTTTCCCTTTCTGTTGCAGTTGGGATAATACATAAAGACAGTTTGCCTTATGCTGTAGATTTTCAACAATATAATGCTTGCTCTCATTATGATCTATATTTTTGAATTCTTATTATTTTTAATAAAAGTTGTATTAAATAGGTTCTCCACATTCAATATATTGCAAACATTGTTGCTTGACATTAATTATGTTTCCTCAAAAATATCTACTGAATTCCTGCTATCATTTTTAGCTGTATGTTTTCTCGAGAATGAAATGTATTTTTTTTTTCTCAAATGTAAGAAACGATTAATTTATTGATTAGCCCTTCTGTCTTTATCTTTGACAGGAAGTTATCAATGCCCTGAAGCAGACCTGGCATGTTTCCTGTTTTGTGTGTGTGGCCTGTCAAACACCTATTCGTAACAGTGTCTTCCACTTAGAAGATGGAGATCCCTACTGTGAAACAGGTGAACATAAGCACATGGTATTATGCTGAGTTGGAGGTTGTTGCATTATGTGACTTTGTATGTTTATGTGAAATCCAGAATATATTTTTGTCTAAACAATATATTCAGTTTTTGCACATTTATGATATAAAATTAAGTACTAACAACTGACATGCAGCATCTGCTTCATAACATTTGCAATTCTGGAGCAAACCAACTGAGCCACCATTGATTTAAATAGGGCTGTCAAGCCCTCAGAAATCCTATAGAGGGCTCCGGTGTAGTTGGATTGTCCCTAGACTAATAGTTTTTTGTTTTGTTTTGGTTTTTTTTAAACCCTATGATCTATACAGATATAAACCTGTGCATCAGACCTACCTTTTATATTTAAATATTAGTGCTACCTACGTATACAAAATGTGTATTCATTTTTTTCCTATAATGGTTGTGGCATTTGATCACCAGATATTTTGCTCTTAACTGTAGTTCTTTAAAGGGATAGTAATGCCTGCTGTTAAAAAAACTTTAAAGGGACAGTAATAATTTAATATTACTATTCCCCATATTGTAGATATTTGAAAGAATTTAACAGCCCCCAGGTTCATCTCTCAAACCTTTATGGTTTGAGAGATAACCGAACGCAAAGTTCCCCGTTCCCTGAAGTCAGTGTTGTACTGACTGCAGGGAAATCCAGTCTGACTTTAATCAGGCGGCTCTGCAGCAGAGCTGCGATTGCATTAGTGAAAAAGAATTATTTCACTAAAACGGTCTTCTACGTGTTCTTGCAAACCAAGCACATGTAGAAGACCGTTTCAGTGAAATAATTCTTTTTCACTAACGCAATCTCGGCTCAGCTGCAGAGCCGCAAGCTTGTTGTATGACAGACTTTCCCTGCATTCAGTACAACGCTGCCTTCAGTGAAGGGGGAGGGAGGGGGAACTTTGCATTCGGTTATCTCTCAAACCATAAAGGCTTGAGAGATTAACCTGGGGGCTATTAAATTATTTTGCAAATATCTACAATATGGGGAATAGTAATAATAAAGTATTACTATCCCTTTAATATTGTAGACATTAAAAATATAAATTCAATGATGTATATGCGTTGCCTTTCAAACATGTATAGTTTGAGAGATATATGCTGATAAAGTTCCCTTCTTTCTCCCCTTTCACAGACGTCAGCTGTCTAGCTGATAGAAGGAGATCTGGGTCGTGCGACCCGATGGCGCCTCTTCAGCAGAGCTGAAATAGCTCTATCTAAAAATAAATACTTCAGTGGAACAGTCTACAATGTGTGCATGCAAACAAGCACCCTTTGTAGACATTTCCAATTAAGTATTTCTTTTTAGATATCGCTAATTTGGCTCTGCTGAAGAGGCACCATCGGGTCTCATGACCCAAGGGGGGAACTTTATCAGCATATATCTCTCAAACTATACATGTTTGAGAGGCAACGCATATACATCATTGAATTTATATTTTTAATGTCTACAATATTAAAGGGATAGTAATATTTATTATTCCCCTTATTGTAGATGTTTGCAAAAGAATTTAATAGCCCCCAGGTTCATCTCTCAAACCTTTATGGTTTGAGAGATAACCGAACGCAAAGTTCCCCCCTCCCTCCCCCTTCCCTGAAGCTCCAATTTGAGCCATAGAGAGTGCTATAGCAATACAGTCAGAGTTGTAGTTCGAGTAATCGAATGATAAAGTATCTCCCTCCCACCCCTTTTACCTAGTGTAACACTGCTCACCTCAGATGTGGAATCTGGTTGTAAGACCAGACAGATAACAGCAAGGGACAGTCTTCTTACTGTGAGAACAATGAAAGCCCAGCCCCCCTTGACAGTTTTTTCAGGTTTTTCCCTTATCTTAATTGAAAATTGTCCCTCTCTGCAATCTACCTGGGCACCTCCCTGCTGCTCTGAGCTGATCAGTGTTATATCCGTAAAAGGGGCAGGAGGGGGATACTTTATCATTCAATTACTCTTGAACTACAACTCTGACAGAATTGAAATAACACTCTCCAAGGCCCGAATACTATGATGATTAATTAGAGCTGCTTTTATTTTGAAACATTACTATCCCTTTAATGTCTACTAGGGCTGCAACAACTAATCAATATTATCAATAAAAATTGATTATGAGAATCGTTGTCAACAATTCTCATAATCGATTAGTTGCAGCCTCAGACTGCCGCCGCCAGTGTCAATATGTCCGCCAGCCACCTCACCGCGAGGCACTGAGGCCTCACACTATTACTGGCCATGAACCCAACCATTCCCAATCCCATCCATTTTATGTGGCAGCCGGGGCAAGATCCATCCGCCCGCATCATCACGCGCCCCTGCGGGCAGTGATGACATACACACAGAGAAGAGGGCAGAGGCACCGGAAGAGATGCGCTTGCTGCCAGACAGTAAAGATCAGTCTGGACTCTGCCAGCAAGTGCTTCTCTTCCGGTGCCTCTGCCCTCTTCCTCTTCTCTGTATGTATGTCATCACGGCCCGCAGGGGCTCGTGATGATGCGGGTGGGCAAGAGGGAACTCAGAGCCAGCCAGCCAGCCACAGGAGACCGGATGTCACTCAGATTACCCCCTAGCCCGCCAACTCACCAAGTAAACGCAGCAAGAGGAGTGCAGCAGTGACATAGAGAGCAACAGCGTGACAGTCTAGACAAAGGAAGAGAGGTACAAAGGGGAGAATGAGAGGTGCAAGGGGGGAGAAAGAGGCACAAGGGGGAGAAAGTACATGGGGGAGAAAGAGAGGCACAAGGGGGAGAAAGTACATGGGGGAGAAAGAGAGGCACAAGGGGGAGAAAGTACATGGGGGAGAAGGAAGTACAAGGAGTGAGAAGGAAGCACAAGGAGTGAGAAGGAAGCACAAGGAGGGAGAAGGAAGCACAAGGAGGGAGAAGGAAGCACAAGGGGGGAGAAATGGAGAGGCACAAGGGGGGAGAAAGAGAGGTACATAGACCCCATAGTAAAATAATAACTGACGCGTGTTATTGTGTAAAGTTTTTTATTCTGCTGTTTGTTTTTAACACTCAGTTTGTTCATTAAATCATTTTAACCCTCTGAGTGCCAGAGAGGTATGCAACGCGTTGCTCTGCAATGCGTTGCATACCTCTCTGGCACTCAAGGGGCTAAATAATGAAAAATTAGCATATTGTTTTTTTTATCCGATTAATCGAAAAAATAATCGGCAAACTAATCGATTATCAAAATAATCGTTAGTTGCAGCCCTAATGTCTACAATATTAAAGTTTTTAGCAGCAGGCATTTAAGTGTATAACCTGAAAAATCAAACTATGTTATCTAAACTTCTTTATCCCACACAAAAAACAACTACTAAGCAGTCTTCACCAGCTGACAATTCTTTATAATCAATTGAAGCAGAACATTGTGTTCTTGCTAAACCCAGGATTAATAAACTTCTGTGCTAAGATGACAATGCTTAGACTCCAGCTCTAGGGAAGCAGATTTGAATTACATTATGGATATCCATGCACACTCCAGATCTACATGTTCTTAAAACTGTATGGTGTATCCAATTTGGTGTGAGTGGCTATATTGGCTGTAGGGAGGTACAGATTAAATTGTAAGCCAGTGCCTGGCATTCATTTCTCTCCATATGGATTGGCCATCAACTTCTTTTGTCTCTTGTTTTATGCTATTCCAACTGGCTTCTCTTTTATTTTATAATGAGTTTGTACTGATGTTTTATGTGAATATTGATAATGCAGATGTGTGTCCTAATATCTAGTATTCTTATTGCTTAGATTATTATTCTTTGTTTGGTACGATTTGCCATGGATGTGAATTCCCTATTGAAGCTGGAGACAGGTTCCTGGAAGCTCTTGGATTCACCTGGCATAACACCTGTTTTGTATGCGCAGTAAGTACAAATTTGTATCAGTCAGGAAGCTGGGCACTTTAAAATGCTACACCTAATTTAGCTCATGAGTTTGTTACCAGTATATTATATTTTTGTACACTTGGTATCTTTGAAGAGGCTCCTAAATAGCAAAGAGGCCATAGTGAGCATATTCTCAACTCATTAACTGGAATAGTTTATTCACTGCTTGCTTCCATCTGAGATATTGTAATTTGTTAGACTCAAAATATGAACTCTTCACTTTCTCATCAAGTGTCCTCCACTGATCATTTGTTCAAAGGCATTATGATCCCCTTGAGGATTAGGGCAAAGTGGTGATTTCCAAACCCTTGGTTAAAGAACACCTCCAAATAATAACCCCATTCACCTTAATATGAGCCTGCTCCGTCAGTCTCTTCCGGAGCCGTCTGGTCCAGTGCAATGCCTGTGAAGGGTGAAGAGGACTGACAGCGCAGGTGCGTATTTACGATGTCAGTGGTGATGCCTGGCTTCCGGTCTCGGAAGCTTAAGGATAACTTTATTCGTGGCCACTTTTGAGAGGTAAAATAATGATTAATAAGCTAGTCGCCACCTGCCTAGGTATTGCAGGGCGACTTTAGTGGAGGTGGTAGTTCCGCTTTAATACTATTAGGACCGGTAAAACAATAATTCTAGTAAAAACCAGCAAATATAGTAGTATCATCATCAATGTGATCTAACCTCCACTCTTGCCACCCTACCCCCAAAAACTCCCTGCGTTCAGCAAAATGAAGTCCCCGTTTCCTCCACCATCCCCAAAACCCCCAACAGTCAAAGTAATAAAGCCCCTTCCCACCACCCACCCAAAACAAATCCAACATTGCCAATAATTAAAACCCTTTTCCCCCCATCTACTCAAAACAAATCCAACATTGCCAATAATGAAGGCCCATTGCCCACACCCACCCACAGAAAACTAACATTTCCGGTACTGAAAGCCCCATTCTCCCTCCCACGTATTTCCCATGTGAAGCATTTACGTTGATGTGAGAGGCCCAGTGGTGTCTATGACACATTGGTGATCCATTGCAGTTCGCTCCTCAGTTGAAGTAAAATGCAACAACAGCCCTATCAACCTACTCTACTGTTACCACTGCTATGGAAAAGGGACATCTATCCCCCCCTCCAGTCCTGCTTGGCCACTGCCCAAGCCAATATGAGAGAAAAATAAACAGGGATTGGCTTTTATGTGGTCAATCCCTGTTCAAATCTTTTCCCACACTACCATTTTCTGGGAGCCGGGGTTATTCAAGGCACAGATCATTGGTTCAAGCAGTGGCCCGTGCAGGACTTTGGTCCTTTCTTCATATGGAAATCATGGGAGGGTGGAACATGGTCGTAATTATTGGCAATATTGGTTTTCTGTGGGTGGGTGGAATGGAGCCTTCATTACTGACAATGTCTGTTTTATCTGGGGGAGTCTGGGGAACTGGGCTTTTGCTACTGGCTATGTTCAATTTATTTTGGGGGCTGGGGGAAAGGGTACTTTTTTCTAAATAGAAAAATAATTTTCAAGAGACATTAGTCCAGTTTGTAAGGGGAAAACAAAACATCCTACAGCTGTCAAGTGGCTCACAATTTTTAAACTTGCAGCACTGTGGCCTTTAATAACTATGTACACAGCTTTGTGATATGTTAAAGGGAGAGTAATGTCCCAGAAAAAATATTTATCATTTTGTAGTGCTTAAAAAGTTGAACTAAATGCAAAAAACCCTATTGTTTGAGACACATTGAAAGTTTGACATTTCCTTCTGTCAGCTGTAAAGCTTGACAGCAGGAGATCCGTGTCGGCCAACTCGAAGGATGCTCTTCAGCAGAGCCACAATCATGTTCTTTAAAATGAATTGCTTCATTGGAATGGTCTACAAAGTGTGCTTGCAAACCAGGCACACTTTTGTAGACCTTTCCAATGAAGTAATTCTCTTTAAATAATGCGATTGCGGCTCTTCTGCAGAGCCAGCAGTTGGTCCCTGGACAGGATTCCCCCGCACTCAGCACAGAGCTGCCTTTAGGGAAAGGGGAGGGAGGGGGGAGCTTTGACAGTGAATATTTCTCAAACCATAGCGGTTTGAGAGATGGGTTTTTTTTTGCATATAGTTCAACTTTTTATGCACTAAAAAATGATACATATTTTTCTGTGACATTACTGTCCCTTTAAAGGGATAGTAATGTTTCATAATAAAAGCAGCTCTAATTAATCATCATAGTACTTGGACTTTGGAGAGTGTTATTTCAATTCTGTCAGAGTTGTAGTTCAAGAGTAATTCATTGACAAAGTATCCCCCTCCCATCCCTTTTACTGATGTAACACTGCTCAGCCAGAGCAGAAGGGAGGTGCCCAGGTAGATTGCAGAGAGGGACAATCTTCAGTTAAGATCAGGGAAAAACCTGAAAAACTTGTCAAGGGCGGCAGAGCTTTCATTGGTTTCATAGGAAGAAGAGTGTCCCCTTCTGTTATCTGTCTGGTCTTACAACCAGATTCCACATCTGAGAAGAGATGGCTTACACTAGGAAAAAGGGGCGGAAGGGGGAAACTTTGCTTGTGAATATCTCTTAAAGGTTTGAGAGATAAGACTTATATCGTTCTTCATGTTTTTTTTAATGCCTACAAAATAAAATAAAGATAAAACGAGTATTACTATCCCTTTAATACATATGCCCCATATATGGGCCTTGTGTTCAAAAGAAAGGGGAGTAAATCTGGGGCAAGCCAGCTGTACATTAGGGGACAAATAAACATTTTCACTGTGTTTTAATCCTGCGAAGGTTGGTGAAATCTCCAATGCATTGCTTCTGATTTGGAGATCTATTTAGCATCCAAGATGTTAAAAAAAAAAAACATTTAAATTAGCAGACTTTTCGTTGAACTCCTGAGGTGTAGTTGGTTTGCCTCAGAGTTCCTCACTTTTCTGAAAATGTAAGGCCCGTATAGCAGTATCCGTTATTAATTCCTTTATCCTTTTGCATCTTTAATGGCTGCCAATACATATCAAAGTTTTGGGGTTGTTGTAGCAAATCTGTCAGTTTTCCTGTCACATATAATTTTGCTGCTACATTCCTGCACACGGATTTGTGATCTATTTCTTTTGTTTCTGTGTAGGTTTGCTGTGAGAGTCTAGAGGGTCAAACGTTTTTCTCCAGAAAGGATAAACCTCTGTGCAAGAAGCACGCTCATTCTGTGAACTTCTGAATCTATGCATAACAAAGTTTTCTGTTTAAGATATATCGGCAAAAGGAAATGTTAAAAACTTTTGTTGAAAACATTGGTGGCTGAGTATTAAATCTTCATTTAGTTCAGTGAATAAGTGAAACAGCATATAAAGTATAGAATTAGGAAAAAGTAATGAAATTCAGATGCTGCTGGTAGGAGTCTAATGTATTGCACAGTCTAAAGTCTTTTAAAAATTAAATTATCAGAATGGTATCTCTAGGCTATGCAATGTAGCACACAAAGTGACCTTAGAAATGGGAATAATTCCTTAACCATGTATTATGTACTTCATGAATATTTTAGTGATCTTTCTTAACATATAGTGTAGAGTAACTTGAGGCCTTCCAGCTCTTGAGGACTTTAGTTCCCTTTGTGGGAATTGTAGTCAATTGTTGGAGGGCTTCAGGCTGCCAGTCCTTCATAGTAGCTTATTCACCAAGTCCCACAACAGGACAATGTATATGTGTGTGTGAGGGGGAGGGAGGGGGTATAAATATATTATACACACAATCTCAAATGTATTGAGTAGAATATATATGTGATAAATGTGAGTGGATGCAAAGGTTCATGTGCTACAATATTTAATTTAAAATAGCTTTCTATGTTTTAAAAATCATCAGAATATGGTAGAATTAAAGCAGTAATATAAATAGGTTTTAGAGCTAAACTACCCACAGTGTGCATTCTGTTTTAACAAATTGCTATGTGGTGGGCATGGGCATTGTACTTTTCTTTTAAAACCATCTCCATGGTGGTGTCTGGTTGCTGTCAGGTACTGACAGCATTTTTCTAAATGACAGGTTTCCCAGACAATGGTTACATATGGGGAAAGAGAATGTGCAGAAGAAATAAAATGCACTGCCATTGCCATTTATGCACTAGTTTTTCACACACTGCACTGCCTTCTGCTGTTGCATATTCATATGTTACATATAGGGTTGCTTTTTGTTAGAAAAACCAGGCATCATATTACTAGTAAATTATTATAATTATTATGATATCCCTTGTTACATTTTTTTTTTACCCATATGTGGAGAAGGTTATACCAGCTGAAACATGGCAGATTTTTCATCCGGAGAGGAAAGAGTTAAATGATTGTGTTATCTTATTGTGTGGGCCATGTGCAGTAACTCCTCACTAATGTCTGTCAAAAATGCTTCTGTTACAGCACATTAGCACTTTAAGAAACCGAAGGGTGGGCAACACATTGCATTGCAATATGTTACATAGTCTTCTGGTCCTTAAAGGGTTTAAGCTAAGATGCACACAAATGCAAAAGAAAGCTAGATAGACTGATACATAGATACCATGGATGTTTTTAAAGATGTATTTAAATATTTGTAATTTGTGTATATCAGTACCATCTGCCATAGGTTGCATTTTATCTTTCTAATATTCGGTCACAGAGAAACACAAAGGTACAATATGAAGATCACAGCAGATCTGGTCATTTTCTACAGTTCATTTTCTAGTGCTTTTGGGGCTACACATGCATCAGGTGTCATTGTACCCGTTTCCATGATTACTCCTGACCTGTATGGTGAATAAATGTGAGGAATCACAAAGAAGAGAATCACGATATGACTGCTATTTGAGCACATGCTTGCTGTACACCTAATCTAGTGCATGCTGTGTTATTGATTGGAGCACAACAGAAGCAGTGTAAGTCTAGTCAGACCTCAGATCCATGCCCCAGTTGTTAACTATCATGCACATCTGTAACCTGTCTGGTCATTTGTTCATGTCCACTTTATTGGGTTCCTTGTGCATTATTCCTATTTTTGTTCGTGATTAGGGGTATACATACAGTATATAGCTAAAGGATTACCTTTATTTTTTTTAGGCTAAAGTGCCACCCAGCGGCCTCTGCTGCTGCCCTGGAGCTGGACAGGCAGTGAGGTGTCCAGAGCTCCCTGCTCTGGATCATCACGTTCATCCAGGCTCTAGTGCGCATGTGCGGTTATGCACACAGGGAGCTTCACAGGCTAGTGCTTTATATATGTGTATATATATATATATTATATACATTTATGTTTTTATTTTCTCCAACCCATCTCTTGAGCCCTAGACACTACTGAGCACTGCTGGTTTTCATGGTCTCCACACAGTTATCACAGGTGGATCAGTAAGTGACGCGTTCATTTGGGAGAATGCACTTTCGTATGTGGTAGGACCCCTGTGCTACATTGGGCATATCCTAGAAAATTTAGTGTTTGTAGGGGAAGCTTTAGGACAGAGTTGAGTACCTCTGTATTAACGGGCAGTAAACGAAAATTGCATAGGACTTTCCCAGTTGATTTAACACAAGGATACTCAAACTTACTATAATCAAAGTTACCTAGTGTCCTAAATGTATTTTCTTAACCCTTTGAGTGCCAGAGGGGTGCACAATGCATTGCAAAGGAATGCATTGCATACCCCTCTGGCACTCATAGGGTTAACCCTTTCAGTTCCAGAGCTGTACAGATGGCATTGCAAATCCCCACTAGCACTCAAGAGGGTTAATAGTGCACTCTCTTGGAGAGTCATGGATTACAGCTCTCCATCATAAGTGGTGACCAGTATAGAGAATTCAACCTGTATTCTTCCTGGAAAAACATTTTCTATATACAATTTTAGAAATTTGCATTCAAAATATTGTTCTTCCTGTCTTTTCCATACACAGTTTTTTTTTGTTCTGCGGTGTTGTGCCATAAATTAAGATTAAATTAAATGCCTTTTACAGTCAATTCCTAAATTAAGTATTGCCATAATTATAAAAATCCTCATTAATCTGTAATCTGAATAGCTCACTGAATTATTATATATAATGAACACTTAAACAAAATGTTGAAATGGTGTTTGAGGTATGTCTCCCTATTTTACCAACAGCCATCACAGATACTATTTTTATTACATTAAAAATGTGCCTAGTAAAAGCAAGCTTACCCTAAAATAAATATTTTACCACTTTGGCTAGTACAGTGGTTCAGTTTACTTACAGTGCCAAAATATACTTGACCATGGATATAGATGGGGATGCAGATATGATTAACCTATAGTGAAAGGATAGTCAACATCTGTCCTCAAGTACGACTAAGAATAACTGTAGGCAGGATTTCCTCACTTGGTTACAGGTGGATCAGTGAACTAAGACAAATCAAGTAGCAGTACTGGACTGAAATTGCCTACCTCTGCTATAGGCAAATGGGGCAACCCATTCCCAGAGTATTCTTTATCCATCACTGTATGGACACACTGCTTTATATTCCAATGTGTATGAATTCTTAAGTGTAATAGCGCAATCTTGTTTAGTGCTTCTATTAAAGCTTTATTTTGCTTTTAAAAGTGCTTGAGCATGTATGCAAAAACTGCACTTTATTTATCAAGCTGAGTGGTGTCATTTTGAAGCAAACTAGCTGCTCCACAGGGACGAAATTAAAATGACCCTCTGATTTGAATGGGGCTTTTAAAGCAAAACTATCATACAAATAATATTGGCACCCAGTATATTCCTAACGTAGCGATTTGCAAATCCTTACTGTTTTTAAATTAAATATGTCCGCGTTAATGCTGATACACCGCTTCTTCAGCAGGAACTAGAGGACCAACAGCGCAGACATCTTACAGGAAATGACAGCGCTGTCTGTCCCGTTCACTGCTAGCATTGGTGGTGACACTACTTGGTTACCTTAAGGTAACCGGAAGTTCCTGAATGTGCAGGCACATACAGCTTCCCTTGTAAGCTCTGTGCAGTCCGATGCCTTGGAAAGAAGCGGTGTATAATCAATAACGCAGACATATTGACTTTAAAAACAGTAAGGATTTGCAAATCACCAATTTACAAATATATTGGGTGCCAATATTATTTGTATAATCCACTTTAAGCATTTGGATGAAAACCTCTTTAGCATTCCAGGGGTTAAAAGTCCCATGTATATGAATGAGGATTTTTGAAATCTTCAGTTCAAACCTATGGAGCAGTTGTTTTCTTAAGAATCACACCTATCTGGCTTGATGAGTAAGATCCAGTCTGTTTTATATGCTTTACACCACTTCTTTTACATGGCACTCAGAGGGTTAATATAGCAGCCCACTGTGAGTGTCATTTTCACACACACAACACACAGCTAAACTTTTAATTGTATGTATCACTGTGAATTCTGTGTCCTTTTACTCCGAAATGCTTTAGACTTGAGAAAGGGAGGTTCTCCCGAAAGCTTGTCAATCCATAATTCTGTTAGTCCAATAAAAAAGGTATTACAAGATACTAATTTTGTTTATTTTACATCTCTCTCTCTATACATATAATATTAGGATTATTATTATTGACTGCCCAGTCAAAGTATCTAATAAAATACATAATCTGTGGACTGGATGGTCAGTATGTTAGAATTAAAATGGGAATGAATGGAGCATGGTCATTTATCTTGTTTGTGAAATGATATTTCCCCAAAAAATGAAAACATTGTAGCTGATGTACAAAGAAGAACTGCAGTGATTGTGTCATCATCATACGGAAGAAATAGCATTTTGCAGTGCTTCAGAGACTTCTCTGTCATCCAAGGGGTTAAAGTCGCTATTCAAATGGATATTGGGGGAATTTTTATTTTGTCCGTAATATATAGTTGGTTTGTTAAAGACTTCCACAAATTCTTCTTAGTATATCAGCTTTACTGCCTTGACTGCATAAATGACCTAGGTAATTCCTTCTGTTAAAGTAAGAGGTACTTATTCATATAAGTATATTCAGTCTCCCTTTAAGCCTAATAATATGACATGTTCTCACAAATTATGTATTACTAGTTGAAGAGCCCGTTACACAGGCCACAGTGCCACTGCCAGATGGTTGTGGGGCAGTCATGCACAGTAGAGACTGCCTACACCGTGGCTGATACAGTGCCAGCTGGTCACTGTTCAGTCATGCTCAGTAGAGACTGCCTGTGCTGCAGCTGATACAGAGCTGGACGTTCCTTCCGAGCTCCCCGCTCTGTGTCAGCATCTTCACTGGCAGTCTCTACTGCGCATGACGGCTTTGTTACCACGTTTTAGCAAATTATTATATAGGATGTGATTCTCTGAGGGAGTTATAATATTTTTACTATCATGAAATGCATTCATTATGATGTTACACTGAATATTTATTATTCAATAAACTTTTGTTTTTGATCTCCTTACTTTCTAATGAGTTTTATAGAAAAATATGTAAGTTATAAATAATAAAAGCTTTGTACTTTTGTCCTGCAATCTCAATGCACAAAAATGCATTCAAAACAACCCTGACATTGTCACCAATGCATTATGAAACAATGTTTTAGAAACCTCTAACACTCAATGAATTAAATATCAGACATTTATGCATTGTTGAATTAAACTAAATCTTACAACAAATACTGATGCTGCGCACGCGCGTGTGTGTGTGTGTATATATATATATATATATATATATATATATATATATATATATTAATCTAAAATAATCACTAAGAGGTTGATTCCGAAATTCTCCTATAACTTGTTTGAAAGTTTGGAGCAAACACAGTAGGAAGACTACGTATTAGACATTGGGAACAATTGGCATCATTTTTAGGGAGGCACTTTGGCTCATGTAATTAAATGACACATGCTGAATTTATCCTGCCAGCTAAAACCTGCTTATCAGCCCATACCATGACAGTATTGGCAGTAACTTGGCAGTTATCCACAATATATCTGTTACTTGCAATAGCCATGATAACCAAGTTCTCAAATCATTAACATGACCTTGTGGTTGCTTGGACATTTAGTGATTGGTGTCTTAAAAAGAACAATGAAAGAGAATAGCCAAAAAGGCCATTAAATGTAGGTTTCTGTAGGCAGATATGGAGAGTACATAATCTCATATGCGGATTTTGTTGCAGAGAACCCGTTCAAATACTGTAATAAAGAATTCAGGGAAAATGTTCATTTGTGTAAAACTGGACATGTTCAACAATGCTGGTGAGATATTTTTTTGTTGTTGTTTTGTTTTCCTGATAGTGACAACCATTACACATGGTTGTAGCATGCAGTGCACACTCTTTATAGTCAAACTCTAAATCAAAGTATCTATAGTACCAACACAATTATATTCTGGTGGTTAAAGGCTTGAAGCTCTGCTCAGTCACCATAAACACTTTTTAGAATTAACTTATCATTTAGAAGACAGCAGGAAATAATAAAAATATTTTATTCCATAGACTAGTATTATATATTCAGGAAAGAATGATACATGTACATTTTTTTCAAACTCTAACTTGCCAGTTCTATCATGAAATAATGTCATGTTCATTGCTACAATAGGTCTTCTCTTCCTGGATATCACTGGCAAAATGTTTTGTGTTTTCAAACTTCCTGTAACTTTGGAATATTGATTATAGGGTTTACCTTCATGAAATCCGTATGAAATGCTGTGTTTTAAAATGCAAAATATGTCAATAAAAAGCTTTGGTCCAATAACAATGGTTGTGGACTTTGTATATAGATGGTAGAATATAATTAAAATCAGAAAGTGGGAAACTCAAATAATCATCCATTTAAAGCGGATCTATCAGTCATACGAAGTGCCCCCAATTAATTTTTACTGCAATGAAATGCTTATAGATCCTTTGATAATCCTTTAGGCCTGGCATTATTTAGAAACCTAAGTTATTCAGAGACTCTCGGCAGACGACCTGTTTCCTCAATGATTGGCTAGGGGGAATTGCATTATACCTTAAGGTACAGATAGGGACGGACAGTGCAAGTGAGCAGATGTTTATTCCGCAAAATACCTGTCGGTAAGTCTCTGGATAATTTAGAATTCTAAATAATGCCGGGTCTAATAAGTATTAGCAAAGGATTTATATGCATTTCGCTATAGTAAAAGCGAAAGCGGGGGGCAGTTTTCTATGACTGATAGTTCCGCTTTAAGAAGAACACTGGCCTCCTTCTTTGGATGATTTACGTGGTTTCCTTGACAGTAGGATACTTTGGTTTGGTAAACTTACAGCTCATATAGGGCCACAAGTTGATAAAGCCCCGGTGAAATTTAAACATGGCTCTGTCCATTGGTTATAGACCATGAAGTCTGTGGATTACTCTGTTGTGGGCATAAGATCAATGGCAACACTAGAAAATAGCTAAGAAATGACAGGCAGTGAGAATCCCCTGGTTTTGGTCATTGATAATTATATATTTTTATATTATTATTTCAGATTTAATAAAGGTATCAAAGACTGTTATTCCTAAAGCAGTGATGTAATTATTGGATTGGCATTCGAGCATGAATCATGTGACACATGCATGTGTGCACATGCACAAATACAGTCACATAGTAATGCCCCTTTCATAGAGAGGGTCTGAGAAGGAGCTGTGAGTTGAGAATGGAAATTACATGGCTAATAACTTACCTTTTTAATGACTCAATATATTAAATAGCTGCTGCTGGATAGTAAATGAATAAATTCTCTGGCATGGAATTGTGAGGCATTGCATTGGTTACCATAGCTTCATGGATCAAGGCGATCATTCACCAGACATATGCCCTCAGGAAGAAACCTGTTCCCTTTTGAGTCATGGCACATTCCAACAGATCTGCGGGTACATCTTTGGACTACATGAATCAGGCCACAGCTGAACAGGGATAGTAAGGGATAGTAATACTTAAAATGTAAAAAAAATATATGTTGTAGGGTTTATCCTCCTGAGTAAAACAAGAGTACTCCCACTGCTGAAAGGTGTTTCATTCAAAAGTTATTAATTTTCAAAGTTGAATTTTTTTAGGTGCAATATCACAGTGGCCTGAAATTGTACAGTGGCGCTGTTGCTACACGATCCTATGGACAGCTCTGGTCCCGGGACCATAAATCTCCATAGAATGGTGTAGCAACAACGCCACTGTACAATATCAGGCCACTGTGATATTGCACCTAAAAATTCAACTTTGAAAATTAATAACTTTTGAATGAAACACCTTTCAGCAGTGGGAGTACTCTTGTTTTACTCAGGGGGATAAAACCCTACAATATATATTTTTTTACATTTTAAGTATTACTATCCCTTTAAGGCAGGGATGTGGTCGTCTCTGCATGCTTTAACTAAACACTAAACAGAGTGAATGTCCTGGCCTCAGCTGAGGCCAGCTTTGCATGGAATGGTTTTCAGGATGTGGTATCTGTATAAGAATCCTTCTAATTATTTTTTCTCTCTATAGAAATCAGAAGCCTATTGTTACCTGTTCATTTGCAGTTGTTTGTTGTGTAAAGCTGGTGTATGTCACACATGAGGTTCATGTTGTACCAGCTTAGACCTGCGGAAACTGGTCTCCAATGGGGTTGGTTATTTTCTCTTTTTCCTTCCCTGGAATATTGGTGAATATATTTGGAATATTCCCATGGTTCCCATGTTCCATATTGGACAACAGAGAATAGAGCAGTGATTCTCAACCAGGGTGCCGTGGCACTTTGGTATGCCATGAACATCAACTTAGGGTGCCCCATATTTTCTATGAAGACTAACAAAAATGGACTTTTAAACAAAGATTTATAGAATTTGTTATGCAAAATATGTTTAGTTTTGTTATTAAGATAAGACCTAATAATAACTGTATATTTATATATTGTACACTTCTTATGCCCTTGATAAAGTACATTAAATATGTTAGGTGTGCCCTGAATGTTCTAGATTGTGTGTTAGGGGTGCCCTGAACAAAAAGATTGAGAACCACTGGAATAGAGGATTTTACTGAACTTACCGTTAAATATTTTCCTTTTAGACTATGTGGAACACAGAACTCCCACCTGGAGAAAAAATACAGTAGTTTGCATCAAGGGGCAGAAGGGTTATCTGCTCAGGGGATTTACTTTTTTCCTCTCACTGCTGATTTATCTTGGCTTTGCTATACATTGAAAATGGTAATTGTTGGCGGGGTAAAGTGGATGGAATATAGAAGTATCTGCCTCAGAGACAGTGCCCTGCTCTAAAGGGAGGGGAACTTTACCCCATGATTCCTGTGTTCCACATGGACTAAAAGAAAAGTATTTAACGGCAAGTTCACTAAAATACTCTTTTAATTGATTTCTAGTAAAGTATTCTGTATGTGACAACCGTAGAAGCAAGGTTTCCACCTAGCCAAGTGGAAATCCTATGTTTTTTTTCCACTTTTATTTTTGCTCTTAAAGTGATAGCAATGTTTCACAAAAACAGCAGCTCCAATTAATATTCATAGTATTTGAGCCATAGAGAGTGTTGTTTCATTACTGTGGGCATTGTAGTTCAAGAATAATTGGATGATAAAGTTTCCCCCTCCCGCCCCTTTTACCTAGTGTAAGCCCCCACTCCTCAGATGTGGAATCCAGTCCATAGACCAGACAGCTCAAGGGTCAATATTCTTACTGTGAGAACAATGAAAACCCTGCCCCCCTTGACAGGTTTTTCAGCTTTTTCTGAATTGAATTGAAGATTGTCCCTCTCTGCAATCTACCTGGACACTCCTTGCTGCTCTAAGCTGAGCAGTATTACATCAGTAAAAGGAGCGGGAGACGGATACTTTATCATTCAATTACTCTTAAAGTACAACTCTGACAGAACTGAAATAACACACTCCAATACTATGAAGATTAATTAGACCTGCTTTTATTATGAAACATTACTATCCCTTTAAGCCTTCAAGTGACATCAGTCCTTGTGTATTTTCCATTCACAGGGAGCTGTGATAGGTCTAGCCTTGAAGGAGCTTTTTAATATTAGAATTATTCTGGAGGAAGGTTGGTGGAATGCGAGCCCATAAACTGGCAGAACATGACCATACTGGGATATGTGGCTAATCCCATACAAGGTAAATGCCTAGTCACCCCCTGGCCACTCCTGTCAAAATCACTGCCCAGTGGAGATTATCTGGTTGCAAAAGAACTCCACCCCCCATGCTACCCCGTGGATTGGTGGGCAGTAAACCAAAAACAGTTACTTTTTTATATAAAGGTTTGTTTGTTATGTATATATTTTAGATATGTTTTCTGCAACAGTTTTTGTTCATATAGTAGCTGCATTAGCCTTTGTCATAGACAGCAGAAAGTGTTTATAGTGACATTTCGGAATATAGCTGAACAATATTGCAAATTTCCCCACACACACACACTTGGGACTACATTGGAAATTGCTCCAGAGGGCTTTTTTTTTTTTTTTTGCCTTCCTCTGGATCAACAGGGGTGTTATTGGCATGGGTTGGACTTGATGGACGCATGTCTTTTTTCAGCCTTATCTACTATGTTACAGGCTATATGGGATTTAACCCTTTGAGTGCCAGAGGGGTACGCAATGCGTTGCTTACCCGTCTGGCACTCAAGTGGTTAAGTTCTAATGCTTCTATAATAACGCAGCACAGACAAGTGGGGTGGTGTAGTCACTCTGTACATGACCCAATATAGAGCTGAAACATTGAGATAATAGGCAGATGCAGAAAACTACACTTGGCTTTGCTAATTCTGCATCTAATGTTAAGAAATGTCTCTTCCTGTTGAAGGGCAAGGTGTTAATGGAAGATATCTTTACTACAAAAGAGGTAGAATATGTTGACATGCCATCCAGATACACAAATCTACCTAAAGTGCATAAACCAAATAGGTCAGTAGCCCACAATCCATACCTTCTGGGCCAGTTAAAGGGCCATGTTTTTAGGATTTGTCTGACTGTGAGTATAGGTGAGTTAAGAAGAGGTTTAGTCATTCAGATTAACTCATCTTTATGGAAGATGGACCTGTTAGTGTGCCCTGAGGAGGTTCCTTTCTGAGCGATAAATAATAAAAGGTATATGTAGCAACTACTGGCCACTTTTAGCAGGATTTTAAAAAAAAAATATATATAAGTTAGAACTAATACAAATAAAATCTGTCTCTCTAAATGTAAAACATTATTTCCACTAAAGGTCTCTTTCACTAGTCATCTGCAGTTCTAACCTCTAAGCTGTCATTGTTAGTAACCATAATAGACCACTGGAATCTATGCACAAGGTCTACGTCGGGCCCACATGTCAATATTCCATTATGACTATTCTTAGTTTATCTATTTAAATATTCATAGAACATAATACACCTTAACTATACAGAGTTCCAGCTATTACATATTCATGACATAGTGTGGCATTACTCTGTATAGATCCTGTTATGAACATTTGCACACTGATTACAAATGTGTATTCTATTTTCATGTCACACTGAACATATTCTTAGTATGTTCAACTGTGTTTAAGCCAAACACATATAATGTAAGAACTAAGCTTAAAGGGGAACTTTCACCCCTTAATAACTAAATCTCCCTGTACTGCTGACCTGGCGACTAGCTGCTTAGTAGCGCTAGTCGCCAGAAAACTTACCCCGTTCTCAAGATTTCGCCGTTTGAAAGGATCAGGAAGCACGGACGTCTCTTCACAGTGACGTCCGTGCGCCTGCGCTGTCAGTCCCTTGTGCACCGTATGCACCGTACGGTGCACAAGGGACTGACAGCGCAGGCGCACGGACGTCACTGTGAAGAGACGTCCGTGCTTCCTGATCCTTTCAAACGGCGAAATCTTGAGAACGGGGTAAGTTTTCTGGCGACTAGCGCTACTAAGCAGCTAGTCGCCAGGTCAGCAGTACAGGGAGATTTAGTTATTAAGGGGTGAAAGTTCCCCTTTAAGGCAGCTATTCCATCAAGCTGTAACATCGCTGCAACCATCAAGAACCACAAGCTTCCTGCAAACTTGCCATCATGTTGCTGAAATAAAGAAAATCTCTACAGCAAAATCCTGAGTGGTTTCATATTCAAAGAAACCTAAAGGAGATTTAAAATTGGTGTGGCCAGCCCACGATGGCATATTACTGTAATAAATGAATGAAAATAATTCACTGTCTGGTCCATACTGTGTTTTCTTTTTGTTTGTTTTTTACACTTTATTACATTTAATTAATAAAAGCAAGAGCATGTCAACATCAGACTCAGATAGATATACAGGGGAAAGTGTGTGACAAAGTGAAGATATGCTAATTTTGCAGCTGAGGGAATAGCCCAAATCTGCCTATGAATGTCTTTATCAATTGGCAGGTAATTAGGACTATAGGTAGAGATATCCAGGAGAAATTGAATGAGCTACCTAAGGATTAGGCCGCAACAGTATCCTGTGAAGCAGTATCAAGAGTCCTGATAACCCAAACAAGTGAAGCTGCAAGTCAGAGTTCTAGTAAGGTCAGGTTTTCACGAGTCATTCAGCATCTTCCAGTTGTCCTATATTGGCTAAACCAATGGGCACAGGAAGAACCAAAGAGGATCCACCCCACTGCCAATGGCAGGCACTACACTCCCGCTGCACCAAAGTATCCCCCTGGGAGCACTGAACATTAATCACAAAAGTAAGGAGACTGAATTAAGATCAAGCCTAAACCCAACCCTGCCCCACCAAGGGACCTGCACCTTCCCCACCAATAATGACCAGGAAATAAAATCAAGTAAGATATGATGGTGCCCCCTTGAAAGTGATGAGTCTTATATGTGGATGTGATGATGAAAGGAGAAAGAAGAGGAATTAATCCAGTATTTGCAGGACTCTGCTGGGACCAATTTACGATTTAGATTCTGTTTTAATGGATAGGTGGGTATTGCACAGATTATGCATTTTATGCTTTGTACCAAATACCATTGTGACCATTTTGTCTGTGTTTAAGAACTGTTTGTTCTTTGCTATCCATCTTTCAACTTCAGAGAAATCATGTTGTAATATGGCCTCAAGTTTTGACACATTTTAATTTTTAGCATAGATTATGGTGTCATCTGCATACATGTGCACAGAAGATGCTTTGCAAACCATGGGCAGATCATTTATAAAAAGAGAAAATAGAAGATGGCCAAGAATGGAGCTTTAGGGAACCCCACTTGTTTGAGTGAAACGGAAATATTGTCAGCAACAGACAGATGTTATATTCTAAAAAGCAAAAAAACTAGAATGTGCACCCACCAAAAATATATATTAAAAATATGAATCTAAGGTATATATACATAAGCTGCTAAAGAATATAATACCACTTCCACCTAAGAGGTATATAAAAAAGAAAAAAAATGTTTGAATATATATCCTAGCGCTAATCTTTAATTATAATAATATACTACTATATAATACAAAAGTAAAAATTATTTTTAATATTATGAATGCCATTGGCAGGTACAGAAAAGACCCAGAGAAAAGACTCCACACATTAAAAAATGACCTGAAACCATAAACAGAACATAATTGTTTCCTGATATTCAGTGGATTCCTGCAACCAGATCACAACTATCTGTGTTCAGTCCAGTAAATCCACCAGAAAAATTCACACCAATATCTCCATAAATACCTGTGCCTTATTAACCAAATGTAATGGCACTACAAGGGCCCTAATGCAACACCACATAGAATATTACAGTAATAATCGGCCATGTTGTGCCGATTATTACTATAATATCCTATGTGGTGCTGCATTAGGGTCCTTGTAGCTCCATTATTTTTTGGTTAATATGGGACAAGTATTTATAGTGATATTTGTGTAAATTTTTCTGGTTTCTGGTGGATTTACTGGACAGAACACATAGGGCCATATGTTCAAAGAAGTAGCAAAATAGCTTTTGTCATTTGTGATGACTTTTCAAAGTACAGTGTCGTTGGGATCATTAATATTTTCAGAGAGTGTCGGTTGTGATTGAAAATATGTAGTTTGTCCTGACAAAAAAATGTCTTAACTAAAGACAAAAATGTCTTAAAAAAATGTCTTAACAACAAAAATGTCTTTAAAAATGTCTTAACGACAAAAATCTCTTAACTAAAGACAAAAATTCTCACATTCAGAACACATTCCCTCCACCTTTTTCTTAACGTACAAATTTTGTATTTTGAAAGACATTTTTTTGTCGTTCGTTACGACAAATTTTCTTTTCCTCTATACGACACTGGAGAATAGTTTAGCCACGCCCCTTTGTCCATCAATTCTGGAGTTGTCGTACGCAACGGACATTACTAGTTTTTTGTCGTATACTCTATAGAAAATGTTGTTCATGCATTCAAGGACTTATTTTTGTCTTTCATGTGACAATTTTATGTCATTATCCCTTTGAACATACAGCCCATAGACAGTTGTGATTCGGTTGCTGGAATCCACCGAATATCAGGAAATAATTTTGTGTATTGCGTATGTTCTGTTTATTGTTTCAGGTCATTTTTTAATTTGTGGAGCCTTTTCTCTGGGTCTTTTCTGTGCCTTCCAACAGCATTCATAATATTAAAAATAAAATAATTTTGTACTTTTCTATTATATAGGACTAAATTATTATAACTAAAGATTAGCGCTGGGATATATATTCAAACATATTGTGTTCTGTCTACTAAATAGGATCTGAACCATTTAAGAAAGGGATTACCCAATCCTGAGCTTTGCTTATAAGATTATTATGGTCTACGCTAGAAAAATAGTTCCAGTGAGTTCTCCATTTTCCATGCCCATGTGGATATCATAACATACTTAGGAAGGCAGCGACTGTTGAGTGATTTGGATGAAAGCCTTATTGAAAGGGGGTGAAAAAAACTTTTTTGTTGGTAATACTTATATAGTTGTACGTGGACACATTTCTCTAAGATTTTAGATAATGTGGGGAGTAGGGATATTGGTCTGTTATTTCATACTATATTTTTATCCCCACCTTTGTGGATAGGCACAACTCTAGCCACTTCCAAGCTTTAGGCATACAGCAGGATGAAAAGGAGGCATTAATTAGGGATGTAATAGGATGGGCAGTGACCAAGGCACAGAGCTTTACTAACTTTGCTGGTAATTGGTCAGGGACAGATTGCAATTAATTTTTGGGCTGAGGAGGTGATCATATATTTCACTTCCATTCACTGCTGTTTTGTTCACATTTCTACTTGAGAGTTACCTTTGTTTTTAGTAGTCGGGTTGGTGGCATATCCAACAAAGTAGTTTTTGAATGCATTAGCTATTGCTATGGGACACTGTATTGTTTCTTTGCCTATTTTTATAGTTGATGGGTGAGAATGGTTAGGGGGTTGTAGATGTTTTTAATAACCTTCCAAAAGTTGGCCGGTTTTGATATGTTACTTTCCAAGTTGTCAGTAAAATATTGCACTTTTGCTAGTTTTGTTTGTTTTGTGCAAGTATTCCACAATTGCCTTGTATGGAGTGTGATCATAGCTGAGCCACTTTCTTTAAACTGTATCCAGAAGGCATCTCTGAAACTGTATAACTCAAGTCAGCCAAGAGTCAGGGTAGCCCCCCCTCCCCCACTTACCCTAATCTTCCTTAGTGGGGCATGGCTATTATAGACCTGTAAGTATTCAGAGTTTAAAAAGTAATTTGCGGAGTCTAGATCAGTTATAAGGTGTGTTCTTTACCGCTGGCAAGTTCTTAAAGGGATAGTAATACTTCAGTATTACAAATCCCTATATTAAAGCCCTAGTAAAAAAAAAACATATTGCCCCCAGTGTCATCTCTCAAACCTTTATGGTTTGAGAGATGAACGCTTCTAAAGTTGGCCTCTCCCTCCCCCTTCCATGTAATCAGCATTTTAGCTGACTGCAGGGAACAGTCGTATGACTTTCAGGCGGCTCTCCAGCACAGCCTGATCGCGTTAACTAAAAAAAAAACTTTCATTGAAATGGTATTCTACGTGTGCTTGGCTTGCAAGCACACGTAGAAGACCGTTTTAGTGAAAGTTTTTTTTTTTTTAGTTAAAGCGATCGCGGCTCTGCTGCAGAGCCGCCTGATGATCTCTGAGCGGATTTCCCTGAGTCAGCTAAAATGCTGACTGTGGGGAAGGGGGAGGGAGAGGGCAACTTTAGAAGCGTTCATCTCTCAAACCATAAAGGTTTGAGAGATGACACTGGGGGCAATACGTTTTTTTTTACTAGGGCTTTAATATAGGGATTTGTAATACTGAAGTATTACTATCCCTTTAAATTGTTTAGGAGATTACATTTTCTATATGATCTAGTAATTATCACTATCAAGTGATCGCTAAATAAATTTGCTAATATGCCTGAATCTTTAATTCTGATCAGGCAGGATTAAAGGATCCAGTCTAGCAGAGTATGATGTGATGTTTTAAGATTTATGCAAGTAGGGAAGGAGATTAGCTGTTTTAAGTTCAATGTCTTAAACAATAAACAGAATCTTTAATTCCTGGAGTCCAGCCAAAATAATATTAAAGTCTCCAAGAACAATCAGCTCTCTTTTCTTGTTTTGAGTAGCAATCTCATTTAGGTTATGGGTTAGGCTGAAAGGTACTCTGCTGGCATATTTGAAAGTTGGTAGATGCCAACAATTATGGTTCATTTTGAGAAGGGAAGAAGAATTTTGCAAGAAATGTATTCATAAAAATCAGCTATAAGAGTAATTTAAGAGTGTCAAATTTATAGAATTTTGTGTGTATATGATTACACATTGTCCTCGCTTTCCTCAGACTTTCCTACAGCATGAGTATCCATCTATGGTAACGGTAGTATCAGGTATTTTAGAGCTTAACCAATGAGAATAAGGATTTTTTGCTTGTACACATAAAGCCATGCAGTATACGGTGTATGTTACAGTACACAAAGAATATAACTTTTTAAAGGTGAATCCATCAGTTGTTGCTGTTTGAGGGCCAGTGTTTGTTTCTATGTCATTTGCCAAGGCAAGTAATAAAATGTATAAATATGCACTGAGTTGTTTGCTCTGAGCATAGTAAAGGACTTGTTTGTTGCTATAATGACTGGGACTGGGTGAGCTTGTTTTTATTACTCTCTACCAGCTCTCAGTGGGTAGTGCACATGTATGCAGAAGTGCTTGGTGAATTTATACGTTATGGTGCAAGTGAGGAGCATGGTTGTGGGGGTAAGAGGGAAAAAAGCGGTGTGGTAAGAACAGATAGTAGTACTATGTTCTTTTTGGTATGCATGTCACAAAGATAACAGAGTGGGGTAGAAACAGGAAATCAGAAAAGAGGTGAAATATAACAATATATGTAACAAACGCTGATTAGCTCTTGTATCCCTATGCCAGCTTTGCTATCATACACTGACTGGCCTCGGAATTATTCACGGACCTGATCTTGTGGGATACTCTCCTTCTTCCACAATCGTATATAAGAGTTATTCTCTTACTGATGTCTTTGGCTCTATCTTTGGGTAGTACTAGGAGAGACACAGCTCGTTAAAACACAAAAACACAATAATTGCCAATGCATGTCGCAGATACCACTGTCCGCTTCCTCAGGGCTTACAGGCTACTTTGTTTCTCTAGTTTAATTAGTCTCAAATCACATCCAGTCATTGCAAAGCGAGACCAATTCCAATCTTTCTTTAATTTTTAACACTCAACCTTTACCACATTATTCAAACTACCAGCAATATTGCTATGAATCCCTGCAACCTATATTACTCTAATATATATCAACTTCCTCCTTATCGATTCTTGCCACATATACATGTAACTATGATGATAATAATTCGATATTACACTACAACAACTTTTCTCACCAATGTATTCTGTGTGTCCATTATTGGACATACAGCTCAATTGGCAACTATATTTCATACTAAAATAGAATAAATACAGTTACATATGAACCCTTCTTTTTTTTCATTTCCCATACAGTCAATCTCTCACTATTGTAAAAATACAATATAGACTCCAAATTGAGCTCTCCAAAAACTGAGAGTCATGCAAACACTGCTAGATCTAAATCAGCATTTAAGCCCTCAGGTTGGAGAGTCCTTAACTGGTGTATCCAAAATGTCTCTCTACGCCTTAATTTCAGCAAACTATCTCCTCCTCTCTATTGCCATGATAGTGATCTCTTCCTTCTTACATTTTGGACGTTCAAGAAAATCTCCTTTAGGTGCAACAGGAATATCAAACAATTGGTAGCTCTGAGTGATACCTATAAAAAATGTGAGGTCAAGATAGGAGATACCAGTGAAAATAATAGTTTTCTGAAGTTGGGAAAAGGGATGTTTAAATGTGGTAGCAAGGGATGTGCCACATGTTCACATTATCCTTTCAAGAAGAGTGAACAAAAGGCCTTGTTTAAATCCACAGTTACTGATAAAGAATATCAGATAAGACAACGGAGTCAGATTTGGGGAACATTTGAGAAACATTAATAATAAAATGGACACACATAGTGTGCCTAAACATTTTCTTGAACATCCAGAATGTAAGAAGGAAGAAATCACTATCATGGCGATAGAGCAGATCAAGATGTATAGGAAAGGAGGAGATTGCTGAAATTAAGGCGTAAAGAGACATTCTGGATACACCAGTTAAAGGACTCTCCAACGTGAGGGCTTAGGGATAGTAATGTTTCACAAAAACAGCAGCTCCGATTAATCTTCATAGTATTTGACCCGTAGAGAGTGTTATTTCAATACTGTCACAGTTATGGTTCAAGATTAATTGAATGATAAAGTTTCCCCTACCGCCCCTTTTACCTAGTGTAAACCATCTCTTGTCAGATGTGGAATGCAGTCCATAGACCAGACAGATAACAACAGGGGACAATCTTATTCCTATGAGAACAATGAAAGCCCTGCCCCCCTTGACACGTTTTTCAGGTTTTTCCCTTATCTTACATCAATCTCTGCAATCTACCTGGGTACCTTCCTTCTGCTCTGGCTAAGCAGTGTTACATCAGTAAAAAGGGCAGGAGGGGATACTTTATCATTCAATTACTCTTGTACTACAACTCTGACAGAATTTAAATAACGCTCTCCAAGGTCCAAATACTATGATGATTAATTAAAGCTGCTTTTATTATGAAACATTACTATCCCTTTAAATGCTGATTTAGATCTAGCAGCATTTGTATGACTCAGTTTTTGGAGAGCTCAGTTTGGAGTGTATATTGTATTTTTACAATAGTGAGAGATTGACTGTATGGGAAAGGAAAAAAAAGAAAAAAAAAAAAAGAGGGTTCATATGTATCTGTATAATTACATTTGAGCTTATTAATTTTTAGTATGAAATACAGTTGTAATATAGATGCCAATTGAGCTGTATGTCCAGTAATGGATGCACGGAATACATTGGTGAGAAAAGTTGTTGTAGTGTAATATCGAATTATTATCATCATAGTTACATGTATATGTGGCAAGAATCGATAAGAAGGGAGTTGATATATATTAGAGTAATATAAGTTGCAGGGATTCATAACAATATTGCTGGTAGTTTGAAAAATGTGGTAAAGGTTGGGCGTTAAGGAGGTAAAATTAAAGAAAGATTGGAATTGGTCTCATTTTGCAATGACTGGATGTGATGTAAGAATATTTATACTAGAGAAACAAAGTAGCCTGTAAGCCCTGAGGAAGCGGACACCGGTATCCACAACACACGTTAGCAATTATTTTAGCTTTGTGTTTTTGTGTTTTAACAAGCAAAGTCTCTCCTAGTACTATCCAAAGATAGATCCAAAGACATCTGTAAGAGAATAACAGTTATATACGATTGTAGAAGGAGAGTATCCCACAAGATCAGGTCTGTGAGTAATTCCGAGACCAGCCAGTGTATGATAGCAAAGCTGGCATAGGGATACAAGAGCTAATCAACGTTTGTTACATATATTGTTTTCCTCTACATGACTGTCGGCTTCTATCCAGGAGAAGGATTGATTGATGCAGTCGCAAAGAAACTACCATGGAGAGAGATAAGCTTTTATTTTATAAACTTTGTTCGTGCATTTCTTTTAATTGAGCATATGTATATTTTGAATATACCCTACTTTTAGATTGTTTCGTTTTGCGCTTCTATCATTTGTATACAGGTTGTGTCGGTGGTGTGAAAAGAAAAAAGCCATTAGAGGAGTGGCATCAGGACTATCTAACTGATGGTGCTGGAAGATTGCCAAAATAGTACAAGACGAAAAGGATTGATTACCCATGTGTAATATTCACATTTAGATTACCATTTGGACTACTATTGTTATCTAGTATTACCTAGCTCTCTATCTGATGTGATAATGAGCAAGTATTATTTTGGCATTAGATTTATCTACAACTATTGAGGTTCCCATTGGACTTATTGTATTTATATATCCAAGCTTGGGTTGCCAGTGATTATAGTACCTTCAACATCTTATTTAAGTGGCTTAGGCCATAATATCTTGGATATATTTATATCTGTTTTGATATTTTATTTTTTATTCACTTTTTTTCTGCTATATACTATATGTTAGAGGATTGTGAGTATCTGCATGTGGTGAATTATTTTTGTACTGATAATTCCTGTTTTTTGGTTCCCAATACACCATACTTGAGCGCTGCCCATTGTAGTTAGGTGAAATATAACATTTATCTAATATTGCATAGTAAGTCAATTTTATATTTGTAACACTTATTTAAAGTGATAGTAATGTTTCACAAAAACAGCAGCTCCATTTAATCTTCATAGTATTTGAGCCATAGAGAGTGTTATTTCATTACTGTGAGCATTGTAGTTCAAGAGTAATTGGATGATAAATTTTCCCCCTCCTGCCCCTTTTACCTAGTGTAAGCCCCCACGCAGATGTGGAATCCAGTCCATAGACCAGACAGCTCACATCAAGGGACAATCTTCTTACTGTGAGAAAAATGAAAACCCTGCTCCCCTTGACAGGTTTTTCAGCTTTTTCCCTTATCTTAATTGAAGATTGTCCCTCTCTGCAATCTACCTGGACACTCTCTGTTCCTCTAAGCTGAGCAGTGTTACATCAGTAGAAGGGGTGGGAGGGGGATACTTTATCATTCAATTACTCTTGAACTACAACTCTGACAGAATTGAAATAACACTCTCCAAGGCCCAAATACTATGAAGCTTAATTAGAGCTACTGGAACTGGAATCTGATGGTATTCTGCCTGCTCTGACTATTTGCTTTGAACCTGACTTTGCATCATCTCACCCTGCCCTGACCTAAGCCTGTCTCCAGATCTTGCCTTTGACTCCTCTTTATTGATACTGTGCTCTAGCATTTGGGTTCAATGACATCAGCACAATCCCTGGGGCTCAACTGATTGCTGATATCATGTGTCTCTTTGTGGCCAGTCCTTCTTTATTACCTGTTTTTCAGTGATCACTGATCTGCACAAACCTTGAGTTTCAACACGCTGGCATGAGCAGAAACTTCTATAAGATACTCTAGCTAACCTACCATTGGGATCCATCCCAGAAATTATGTGACATGTGCCAAACAGAGTACCAATGAAGGGAGCAGTCTATCTGAGTCTGTGAATATGTGAATACTAACTAGAGGCAAGACGGTATTATTGCATCTGTAACATTTCAGGAACAAAAGAAAAGAACAGCGCATTCCACTATAGTATAGTATTCTTAGTCCTTTTGCTTGCATATAAACAGAACAAAAACCCCCTTATAGGGTACTCACATTTTATAGAGGCTAAACCTGCCTCTAGGAATGCTCACTTCGACTGGATCTGACCTCCAATCCTGGTCACTCTCCACAGTCACCCCAGTCTTCGTCACCTCTGGTGTCAAACTTTCACATCCGTTACGATTATCCACCTCCGATATACTTTACTTTCTGGGCCTCTGATATATTGGTATATCCACTAGACACTACTTTAAGGATCCCAAATAATAGGCAGTAGGAGGATATTTAACTTTCCAGGCAGGGAAGGGGGACTTTTTATTATTTAAAAAAAAATTATAAGCTTTATTATTCTAAAATACGTATACATATAACGGATATAACAGTCTTCATTAAAAACATTTTACAACGACACTCTTCCTACGCGTTTTGTAACGCTGGGTTACTTTCTCAAGGGAATCGACCGAGAGTGAGCGCAGGGGCATACTAGTTTAATAAACATTTCAAGAACACCTAGGTGTTCGGTCGTGGGCAAAGTAAAAGCAAGGAATATAAATTAAGATATTCCTGTGCTCCCCTAATCTTTATATATTATTGTTTTTGATGATCAAAGGGCATTGCTTGGCCTATAGATTTTTTGATGCAATAATCATCGCCTTATTTAGTTATGCCTTATTTTTGTGGAACTAACATTCAGTGATAGAGAGTGAGCTTTCTAGAAGAAAATACTCACTTTTGAAAAAGTTTGAGAATTATTTAGATTAACTTTTGTCAGTAATGCAGTACTAATTATTTTGCACCTAATATATTAAGTGTAAATCATGGCGTACACTTGTTATGTACGGATTCTGTAAAATTGACCTCATAATTTAAGGATGAAAATAATGCTTGTGTTTCTTTTCTCAATCCAGTCGGCTTTGAGCAGTAGTTCTTTCAAATTCCATTGACTTTTATATAGGAATTGTTTGTTCTATCAATCACATATGTCATTAGATATTATAATGCAGACATAAGAATTTAAAAATTGTTGTCACTCATTCATTAGGAAAATGTAACCATTTGCAAGATTGATAGACTAGTAACTTAACAGCATGTTTTCACCATAAATTTACTGTCACTAAAGTACAAAACACCATATTTTAATGGTGAAATGTTTGCTTCTCAAATTCCCCAGATAAACAGTAACTGGGGTGTTCCTATAAGTTATATGTTTACTTATGAAAAAAAATCCCTCTGCTAGCAAAAGCTAAATTTAGTTTCATTTTATTGGGTAGCTAATTTTCTGCAACTCTGACAAAATCTTGTTTATATCAGAAACACATAGGTCCCAATATATTATTAGTCGTCTGGTGTTAATTAGGGAGAATTACCAGGAATAGTTTGCCTCACAGAAATTTATCACAAGTACCCACATTACTGAGGGTAGTTTAGGAGTTACTGAAAGAGTGCAGCTTTTACTCAGAACAGACTTATTAACAAGGTGTCAAAAATTCCTCTGAGGATTTCTGCTTTAACTATGAAATGGTGAACACACCAACTGTGTGCTCTGTGCATTATGGCTCAAATTAAAACAGGAAGGTGTCTGCTGTGGGAGTCTACCAGACAAACTTTAAACATAAACATTTAGAAGTTGTTCTGAAAACAAGTACATTTTTCATTTTAAGTAGAACAACTCTTTTTGTTCCAGGAAAATCATTACACACAGGGCCTTACGCAGAAAGCAAATGATAAGCAATTCTGGAGCAAACCACCTGCACCATGGGGGATAAACAAAAAAGAATTCCCAAATTACCCACTGATTTAAATGAGATTTTTAAAGTGGAACGATCATGATAATAACATTGCCCCCCCAAGACATTACTAACAACGATATGCAAAGCCATACTGTTATTAAGCTCAATACGTCAGCGTAATTGCAGAAAAACAACTTCTTCGGCTACAACCAGCAGACAACAGTGCGGACATCTTGGAGGAAATGTACTTCTGAGTCTGTGCTGTCTGTCCCATTCACTGCCTGCACTGGTGAGTGACATTCATTGGTTACCTTAAGGTAATGGAAGTTGCTGACGGTGCAGGTGCACAGAGCCTCTCTTGTAAGCTCTAGGCAGCGGATGCCTGTCGAAGTAGTTGTTCTGCAATAAAGCAGACTTATTGAGCTTATTGACAGTATGGCTTTGCATATCGCTATGTTAGTAATGTACTGGTGGACAATGTTATTACCATGATAGTTCTGCTTTAATTGCTTGGAAACGCAATGTGTTAGATATGTCTCTTGCAATCAAGGGGGTTAAAATCCACATTTCAGTCAATGGATGTTTTATTTGCATTTATTTTTATGGTGCAGATGGTTTGAACCAGAACTGGACCTCTTCTGTTCTCAATAAGTCCTAAGAAACATAAAATAAACCCTTTGATGAACATAGAAGTAACGTATTGTTTTGCAATTCGTTGCACACTCTGGTCCTTTCAGGGTTAATATCGATAGCCGTTACAGTACCTAAAATGAAATTAGGCTAGCAGCTGTATTAGAAATTTTGATCAATCTCTATCTGGTACCTTAAGCTTAAATTTTAGTTCTCAGTTGGCTCTGTGGAGGTATCCATTCATACTTTCTGCAGTGTCCTCTGACTTCATTAGCGAAAGTCAAGGAACAAGGGATGATTTCAGGATCTTGAAGGTTGTTAACTCAGACAGATTCTTCAGAATGATTGAACCACTGATTGATTCATCTGAGTTCATGTGAGGAAATATGGAAAATATGCACTTTTTGAGGAGGAACTAAGGACAGATTAAAGCACCCCTTGTATAAACATATTTAATAGGTGTAAAATGTGTTTTTAAACTATCACACGAAAAGTTTATATTAGCTGAAGAGTTGGATTTAAATTCCAGTACATACATTATCTTAGATCTTTCATTATATTAGGGGGGACCATGATTAATATTTTCATATATATTCTAGGCCAATATAATGAACTCTCCTAGAGGTAGAGAAGAGCGGAAAGCAAGGGGAGAGATGCACTAAGGTGTGATAAAGTACAGATGACTTCTCCAGTGATATCTCTTCTCCAAGTCCTACGCTGATCCAGGGAAATATCTGTCTGCTATTTGGAGCCAGGAAGGGATATTTTTTATCCATTTAGGGCATAATTGGAAACAGCTGAAATTGTTTGTTTTTGTCATCTTCTGGGTCAACAGGGATGATTTAGCATTGGCTGAACTTGATGTCTTCTTTTAGCCTCATCAACGATGTTACTATACTATTTTATGTAGCCAATGTACAAAGATTTCTACAACTTTGGAGATCCTAGTGTATAGGGTCTATAGAATAACATATGAACTAGAGAAGTGATATTGCTGTAGATGTCATCTCTGCTTTATCACCTCTTTATCATGCCTCAGTGCATAACCCCCAAAGTGGAATTAATGAAGATTGCAGGAAGGTACCGTAAAATCGCAGGTATAATACGCACCTGTGTATAATTTGCAGGTGCATATTATACCAAAGATTTTGGGGGAAAACAAGAGTGCCTATGTATAATACGCACCCTTGTCCCCCCCCCCCTTGCTAAAAAAATTTAAAGGTTGGCTGATCCCTTCCCTCCCTCCCCCGGCTCAAACCCGCTGTCACAACAAGCCTTACTTGCTTGAAGTTTAACGTCCCCACTTGAATTCCGCATCTTCTGCTGTGTGGAGAAGGCAAAATACAGAATGCACAGTTTCCCTGCGGGCAGCATGCTTCCCTTTGCCACCCGCTTCCATCAATGGGCTTACAGGTCCTTTAGACTCCAGCCAATGGTAATGCCCTGATACACAGGACATTACCATTGGCTGTAGGCTTGTTGTGACAGCGGGTTTTACCCGGGGGAGGGAGGGAAGGGATCAGCCAACCCTAATTTTTTTTTTTTTTTTTTTAAACCCTCGTGTATAATACGCACCCCCCACTTCACATAAGGTGAAGTGGGGTAAAATTGTGCGTATTATACCCGAGATTTTACGGTATACTTTGCATTTAAACATAGTCAGAGTATTTATTACACTAAGGACAGTAAGGACTTGGAATTCTTTGTGGAAGGCTATGCGAGCAGATATTGTAAATACTTTAAAAGAAGTATTGGATACCCTTGTAACCCAGACCAATATAAGGAGTTATAGCAGATGATTTTTATGCAGGAAGCATGGAGATCCACAGAGAAATCAGAATGCCTTTTGGATTCCATAAAGAATTTGTTGCCACTTGGGACCATATTAGAAATGGTTTCAACTTTTTTTTTTGTCTTCCTCTGGATGAACAAAGGAGATACTGTTGAACTTTATGAAGTCATATTTTTTTCAATCTCATCAACTATATAATACTAATGCTAATACTACTACTGCAGGCTTTTTCTAAAATATAATGAGTGAAAAGGCAATCCTATATAATAATTCGCTAGGATGTTTGTCAGAAGTCGTCATGTACAGTAGAGACTGCCCGAACACACAGAATGCTGGGAGCACAGAATGTTGGGAGTTCTGTGCTGGGAGCATTCTGTGCTTTCGGGCAGTCTCTACAGTGCATCGGGTGCATCGGTGGCAGGTCGCAGAGCAGGACCGGCCTCTTAACATCAACCGAACCTTGGCCCGTGTACATGGGCTTTTACCCTAGTCTTTAAATAAATGACTATGGAAGTACTCTCATCCAAATCAATGTTTTCACTGTCTTTTAACTGCTTTTCAATTGTCCTCGTGAAAAAAACATACATTCCCCCACCCTATGGCTATTAGACATATCTTTAGCAAATTGCTTCAGATATACAAATAAGTATCACATAGTCACAAACTCACATGAATAAAAAATTATTGCGCACAAAAAATGAATTGTTGGTGATCCTAAAATTAGAGAGGAATTTGTCACTTAACCCTTCGAGCACCCTAGAGGTGCGCAGTGCATTGTTGCAAAATAGGTTGCTCACCTCTCTGGCACTCGAAGGGCCTTATGCACAAAAGAAGACAGGAGTAATCCTGGAGCAAGCCAAATGCACTATAGGTGAGCAATACAAATCCTATATCATAATTCGTTAAAACGTGTGTAACGCCGCGACATGCGCAGTAGACACTGCTGCACGTGCTGCAGTCATGCACAGTAGAGACTGCCCGTGCCACGGCTGATACAGAGCTGGGCGCTCCGAAGGCACTGTGTAGTGCAGTGCAGTGGCGTTGTGGCCTGTGTAACAGGCTGTTCAACTAGTTCTTTATATTCACTTTAATAGAGCATTTAACCCTTCGAGCATTAGAGTGGTCTCCAGGGCACTGGGAAGGCCTTCCTGCCATTCAAAGGGTTAAATATCAGTCAGTCATTTAACTACTACTGGCAGTGCCTCCTCACTCCCATTGTACTAGTGACAGGAGCAGGGTACAGGGACGCATATCTTCTCTGTGCAAAAGCGGTGGGATTTTTTTTTTTTTGTGGTATCTGTCAGAACACAAGTTTCACACAGACTCTGAGCAAGTTTGGAACTGGTAACCCTTATAGCTACATATAACAAGAAAAGCTAGGAAGCTGAAGCTCTATCTTCAGGGTAAGTTGATAGAGGGAGCTTTACACACACAGTTTTCCTCTTCATTACACCCACATCACCTAGCTGCTCTCTCTGGCTCCTCAGATGGAATGTCCTACTTTTTGAACTAGAACACTCAATGGGAATAATGATTGAGGAGTGTTCTGAATTATCCCTGTTCTAGAACCAAATCCAACCTGGTTGGGCAACCTAATATTCAAAACAGGAATGACACTAAAGAGAGTTATATGTTAGGGATTTTAGTACCTCATAATACAGAAGCAAACACTTGGTGATATATATATATATTTTTTTTTTTTTTTCAAAATAGAAGGTTTTGCAGGCTATTGGGTAGGCGTGTTAAAAAATGTAGCTGGTTTTTATGACAACCATAAAAATGTCAATATATAGCTGTTAATGTTAAATATTTATTAAAGATTACAAAGACAAAAATGTGTATGTATATGTGTGTATGTGCAGTATGTATTTCTGTGTGTGTGTGTGGGGAGGTGTTTGTCCCATTTTTGGCTCCCTTGATCCAGCTGACTCAATCTCATATTATTCAATTAAGATGGTGGTGGTGGTGGGGAATATGCATTGCACACCCCTTTAGTGCTTAAAGTGTTTATAGGCTATGAGGATGACAATCTGTACCCGACAACTGTCCCTGCTTTTCATTGGACTGTATCCCCATATTGTATCTGCTAGTCATTAAAAGAAAAAATGTTCTAATTTATATATATATATATATATCTATATATCTATATATATATATGAGATTCCATGTAATATAGTAGTTTGTTCTCCTACAGTGGTGCAGAACTAAGTTTATTATATTATTTATTTATTTTCTTAGAGTTGCTCTACATCTACATGGTACCATGAACATTAACAATGCTCTTTAATGTGATTGCCTTGGAGAAAAGTGTCCCTGGAAATTTTTTTAAATGTTGGCAAGTATGTGTTAGTATGCATATTTATTTAGTTTCATGATTTTGGGTGTAGGGTAATGTCTATTCTATTGTAGCATATACTTTTAAGTCTGTTATACAAGGTTTTCAGTTAATATTGAACACTCTATAATATAAGTTTCCAGGGAAAAATGTCCTGGGAAATTATTATTACATTTTGGGAAATATGCCCAATATATGTCTTGCTCCTAATTAATCTCCTTCACTACTGTTGAACCACAATTACAAGCTTTGTCAGCCTCTGTAGTCCAGCAACAGCTGGAGGACCTCAGGTTGCCTCACTTCTTCCTTAGAGTGAACATTGCAAAGGCACAGCTAAGGCTAATTGGATTATGTAATTAATCCTTTGAGTGCCAGAAGACTGAGTGATACCATTTTGCAATTGATAGCTTGCTGTGCTCTCTTGATGTCACAGAGATTTTACTTCTTTAAAATGCAAGATCCCAAACTCCTTCCACTGGAGTCTGATGAGGCAAGACGTTAATGTGGGGAGTAGTTGGGTAACTTGTCATCTGGAATCAAGGAATCATGTTTCCCTCTGTGGACATGAGATTCACTACTAATTACATTTTGGTACCAATCATCATTAAATTGATTCACTGTGGTACCTAATTTAAAGCGATAGTAATACTTCATTTTAACTTTATTTTATTTTGTAGGCATTAAAAAAACATGAAGAATGATATAAGTCTTATCTCTCAAACTTTTATGGTTTAAGAGATATTCACAAGCAAAGTATCCCCCTCCCTCCCCTTTTACTGATGTAACACTTCTTAGCCAGGGCAGAAGGGAGCTGCCCAGGTAGACTGCGGAGAGGGACAATCTTCAATTAAGATAAGGGAAAAACCTGAAAAGCTTGTCAAGGGGGGCAGGGATTTCATTGTTTTCATAGGAAAAAGAGTGTCCCCTTTTGTTATCTGTCCAGTCTATGGACTGCAATCCACATCTGAGAAGAGATTGTTTACAGTAGGTAAAAGAGGCGGGAGGGGGAAACTTTGCTTGTGAATATCTCATAAACCATAAAGGTTTGAGAGATAAGACTTATATCATTCTTCATGTTTTTTTTAATGCCTACAAAATAAAATAAAGTTAAAACGAAGTATTACTATACCTTTAAAGTAAGTGGGGATTTATTATGAGAAATTAGTGCTCCTTTAATTGATTTTACTGGCTATTGAAAATTAGTCAGTTAAGTAGGTCTAAACTGATCGTCTTCATGCCCTTATTTATCTACATGAAATTGCCAGGTTTTGGCATAAAACTCATAAGATGCAATAAGACCATTTGTTCTTGCACTATGAAATTGTTTTTGAAATTTTAAATACACTGGATACTTTACATTTTACTTGTTGGTTTCTCATGCTGATCATCTGTCACATTAGCTCTTGGTCTACCTGTCAGTCCTGGTAATTCACTACATACCTGTCCCTCTGCCCACATTCTCTCTTTGGCTGTCTCACACTTTATCTGCTTGTCGTCCAGACAGACAGACTCATATTCATCTACACAGTTACTCAAGCATTCTGGTGTATGCTAGATGCTGGACTCATCCTTGATTGACTAGTCTTCTGTAAATCCCTTCTAACTGTATTTTAACCTTCTCTTCAGATTTCCTAGCTTCAGACCCGGCTATGCCACTGACTACACTCAGATCAGATTTCCTATCTTAAGACCTGCCTATCCCACGGTCTTACGCTCCATTTACACTATTTGGCTTCATACTGGCAAAACCTCTGACCTACATGCTTTGAATCTGTCCAACAGTGTTCCTGGCTGCCTCACCTCACCACCTTCAGACTCCACTGGTGCAGTCCTTGCTCTGCAGTTGACCCCCTGTTTCCTCAACTGTAGCATCCCTCAGCATATCTTTGCTGCAAGGGTTGGTCTGCGTTTGAGAGATTAGCTCTACTGCAGGAGCTGCTGCTCTGTGCGACCTCTACTAGCAATCATTAGCAACTAAACTTAGTTCTGTGCACCCTCTACTGGCTACCCACAAATATGACATAAACTTTGCTCCATGCTTCCTCAGGTGGTCATCGTTGTTCCAATCAGTCATTGTTTTGTGCACTTCTTTGTGTTCACTAAGCCAGCTACCTTCCACCACTTTGTCTACATTCACTGACATCTGCCAGAAAGTTGTCTACCCAATACCCATATTTTCAACAGTATCAATATTGCAGCCATACCACTCATCCATCTCCTAAATCTAGATATACCTTGTGCAGCTTCCAAGAGGTCTATCTCTGGAAGTCCAGACTTTATCCTGAGTGAAACTACTAGCAGTGGTGTATTTAGGTACTCATCCCATAATCTGGTCTTGTGGGCAGCACCATAGTGCAGCAAGGGTACATCAGTAACCGCCTACGCATTCCAGCTTCAGTCCTCAGTCTTTGCTCTAGAGCTTTGTGGTATCCCTACTCAGGTCATCAGTCACTCAGGATATGTTGGGACAGGAGAAACATGCCAGAAATGGATCAAGCAGATGCCACACCTTCTCAACCGCCAAGAGAAACAGGAGCAGGTTCTATCCTCACATTCATCCCACCTACAGTGTTTAGACTGCAAATTGGATGCCATTGTAGAATTGTTACTCCATTTTAAACCACTCTCTCACTTCCCCCATAATCACTAAAACTGACTGTCTGTAGGGGTTAAGCCACTCCACTTGCAGAGTGGTATTCTGGTCATCCTTCTGAATGCCAGTGGTTCCTTAACCAATGCTTGCTGCATTTCAGGACTCTGCCTCAATTCTTTGGAACCCATTCCATTACAGTGTCCATCATCTCTATCATTAAAAAGGAGACTTTGGCATGGGCCTCTACACTTTTCGAGAAAAGATCTCCACTTCTAAAAAATAAAGATGCTTTTAACTCAGCCTTCTGATCAGTCTTTTGATGTAGCTGACAGCAGTGCCTCTGCAGGTATAGCATTATTGGAGATTTGTTATGGGAGCCATATTGGTGCTTAATATGCTATTATGCTTCACACTCTGTTATATGAGACAAACTGGAACATGGGGGATTTGAGGGCTGCTATCCTCAGAGGGCTGTACAAAAGAATGAAGGATGCCTTGATCTGTACAGGCGTACTTGAGTATCTGGAAGATTTCATCTATCTATGCTTAGAACCTGATTGTAGAATACAAGAATGCTAGCAAGAAAGAAAATGTTATAGCCATTCAAGGGAGAACTCTTCTTCTATCTCAGCTCAAACTTTGGAACAAGCTCCTTCTCATGGTAAACCTGTGGAGATTGGGGCTGTAACCAAGCTGATGGAGAAGAAGAGAACATATTGAGTCCTGTGGTTGTGCATATATTGTGGACAGAAGGGTAATCTTTTACTTCAATGTCCCAAACATCCAGGAAAATTCAAGGCTTAAGGGGCAAGGGCGATGTTTTCTTGTGCCTAGTTCCAAGCCTCAAACACCATAAAAGTTGCATGTGGGTTCCTATATCTCTGACTGGGCAAAAGGCTCTGTGAACGGGCCTCTTCATGAATTCTTCCGATGCCGCCATCCAAAAGGTGACCTTTATTAGGAAGGATCCCCCCTCTTGCTGTTTGCAGTAGATGGTAAGTCCTAGGGTCAAGGCACTGTTTCTCATGAGACTGTTGGTTTGACCCTTCACAGTGGTCTCCTGTATGAAGAAGCAGTGGAATTCAATGTGAATGATTCTCCTTCAGATGATTCTTGGGTTAACCTGGCTTTGCCAACAAAATCCAAGCATTGACTGGAGAACTGGGCAGATAATCTCTTGGAGTTCCTCCTGTCTTGATTCTGAACACCCATATCCAATGTTACTGTGGAAGATGCACTGAAACCTCCAGTTTCTGAAGCATATTGGGTCTTTTTGATGTCTTTTCTAAGAGAACAATAGAACATTTATCAGCACACCGGTGATATGATTATCCTATTGACCTGCTTCCAGAACACCTCCTCCCAGAGGAAAAACCTACTTGCTGCCTCAGCTGGTGAATAGGGCCTTGCTTGACTACATTGATGAAGATATTACTAAAGGGTTCATCAAACCCTCATCTTCATCTGCTGAGGCAGAGTACATTTTTGTGACTAAAAAGACAAGATTCTTAGATCCTGTGTGGGCCTGAACAAAATAACCAAGAAAACAGATATTCTATCCTCATGATTGCAGAATTAATTGAGGCTCTCCGTTCTTCTTGAAACTAGACCTATTGGGCACCTACAATCAGAGGATCAGAGAGGGGATGAATGGAATACTGCTTTTTAATGCTGTATATGGCCATTGCGAGTATCTGGTCAATGGTCATGCTGTTCATTGTGTAATGCCCCAGCCATCTACCAAAACTTCATCACTGACATCTTCTGAGACTTGTTACTCACTTACATAATTTTTTATCTAGATGGCATTCTGTTTTTTTCCACTACCTTAGAACAGCATAGGAAGCATGTGAGGACAGTTCTGCAACATCTACGAGAGAATAAACTTTATGTAAACATTGAGAGATGTGAATTATACAAAGTACGTCTATCTTTGGCCCTATTTTTTTACACAATTTAATTTTATTAATTTTAAAACCAGAAAAAAAGGACATGACTACTATAATATAGAACTCTAAGGTGAGTGTGTGTAAGTGCTACATATACAACCAAAATATAAAAAATAATAAATAATAAAAAAAGTGATGAAAAATAATAATAAATAAAATAAAAAATAAGAAATTAAAAAATAATATATATATATATATATATATATATATATATATATATATAAATTATTATAAAAATATTATGCAAAAGTAGATACATCTAGTCTATCATTGTGCCCACGTGGAACTAGTGTACCACATCAATAGATCCAAGAGGTTTCCCTCTGGCACAGATTTCAAAACCTTTCCCCCTCTCCAATACCCCCTTCAATATGTTCTAGTGGGAGAAGAACAGTACCCTCTAAAGAATGATTGTGAAACTTAGAATAATGAACTGCTATCTGAAGCCAATACGGCCCATCTGTGCTCAACAAATCTAGCTTCAATTTTTCTCTTAGTATGCCCCATATATAACGTCTGGCAGGGACATCTAATACTATAGGCTACATGAGTTGTATTCCAATTTATATAGTTGGTAATTAGATGTGTCTTCCCTTGCAAATAAATAAATTGTTTAGTATTATGAGCAATAAATTAGCATGTAATACATCTCCCTGAACCACATCGAAAATCTCCTTTTGAGAGAGGAAATTGTTGGAATTTGAGTTGTTTAATACATTTTGTAGTTTATCCAGAGGTGCTTGCGCTCTCCTAAACACTTTTTACATTTGAGTTAAAAAATGGAGGTTAAAACTTTTTGCCAGTGTCTTTGTAAATTATTCTTTAGACTACTTACATGCATCACCCATCACCTGTTGGTGTGTGAATAGCTCCAGTAAATTAAGTGTGTAGAGAGTTTGCAATTTGTAGCCAAAGATGGCTAAGTATATGGAATGTAAGGGTTAGCCTCAGAGCACCAACCATAGTGGTTCACAATGCATTGCTTTGCACCCCTCTGGCACCCAAATGGCCCAAAATGTGTTTGTGTGGAATAATGAGACAGAAATTCGTTTTCATGTTCAGGCCACAGTTCAAGTGTTAAACTTGGTCATCAATTTATACTTCCAGATCTTTCTCTCTCCAAGGTCTTTAACGATGTGATATGTTTTGCAAAAATGTTGACCCACTGGGTTTTCTCCTTTCTTGTTCACATCGGACCTCTGAGATTTCATCAGTTGTCTTAGAGTTTGTCCTGTCTTACATGCATACAATCCTGTTACGACATTTCACACACATGATGAGGTAGACAACATTAAATAATTTGCAGGATAATTTTCCCTCGATGTTGTGGAAATGTGATATGGGCACCTTATCTGTGCTACATATGAGTGCATAATTTCCCCATTTCTTTTGTAGACCGGGAGAAGTACCATTTTCTGTTGCATTCTTATTGTAGCTCTTTACCAACAGTTGTTTCAGGTTGGGGGGCTGTTTATTGCAGAGGAGTGGAGGTTTTGGTGATATTTTTTAAATTTTCCATCAGTTTGTACTTTGGAGCTCTTTTGAGATTTTGTGCAATACTTCCAGCTGAGGGTTGTAGGCGACTACTAATGGCACACTGTTCTCTTTTTGTGTTTGTTTGTATTCCAGGAGATTTCTTTGGAGTACTTGGATGCCCGTGATTATCTGTGATTGATAAAATCTCTCCTGCGATTTTTAAAATGTTTATCCCTGTCAGAAGTCTCAGAGCATATGCAGTTATACCTAAGGGCCTGGTTATAAAAGCAGAACATTCAGATAGTACTAAGTCGCCATGCATTGGCAACTAACTTGGACATCAAAGTCTTACCTTTAAAAAATTTAAATTTAAAGAAATCCGTCCCATTTGGAGACTGCATCCCAGGCAACAGCGCAGACATCTTGTCTGTGCGCCTGCTCTGTCATTCCCGGTCTCCTTTGAGTAGCACTGCAGTGACCATATGGTCACCGGAAGGGACTGACGGCACAGACGAGCGGATCGCACTAACCTGCCCGTCAGTCCCCAAACGGGAAGGTTTTCTTTAGAATGTGCTATTTTTTATAGGAAAGACCTAGATTTCCAAGCTAGTCGCCATGCGCTTAATGAATGCATGGAGACTTGGTACTAACTGAAAGTTCCACTTTAACAATAGAGTGTTTTGTATGTGTAGAATGAAAACTGTAATTTCAGAGATCATTAGGCCTGCCCGTTGGTTTGTGGCACAGAGATAACTGGATGGTGTTGTTTCTAATACTAATTATGGTATCCAAAAAGTACATTTGTGTGAGTGATTGGCTAAGTTTGAGTTAAGTGATGGGATGAAAAGCACTGTAAAAGTTTATCTTCGAAGGCAGTCCAAATGATTAGGATATCAAATACATAACGGAGATAGACCAGAGGCTTTATTTCTCATGTGGACAAGAACTCCTCCCCCTGTTTCATCATTAATAGTCTGGTGTATTGTGGAGCCAATGTTTTCCCATGGACAGTCCCATGTTTTGTATATATAGTTCTTGCCCAAATGTAAAATAATTATGTTTTAGTATAAAGTATATTAAATGAGTTATAGGGTGTGGGTAAGCCCTTTTGCTCTTGGAATGCTTTGCAGGCTGCAATGACATATTCATATGGAATTTAGGTGCAGAGGGATTCCACATCCATACTGGCTAGAATGGTTTTCTTTGGGATGGAGCCAAGGTCAGACAATCTATATATGTAACTGGATATTATTTTAAACAATAGTTTCAGAATTCTCTCTAACCAGCCAGAGATATTTTCTTTGATTGTCCCAAATTCAGATATCATTGGTCTTCTAGGATTTCCTTCCTTGTGTAGTTTAGACCCCTGGATCTTCTGAAATGAGGGTCTATAGGTGGTTGCTAGTATTAGAATGGAGCCCTTTCATGATTTTTTTAAGGTCTTTTGTGTAGTCAGATGTTGGATCTTCTTGTAATTTACTGTAGTGTCTTTCATTTATAATTTGCCAGTGTACCTCTTCTATATAGTCAGCTATGGCCCGAATGATGCCCATGCCACCTTTGTCTGCAAATGTTATTATATATTTTTGTCATCCTTTAATGATTTTATTGCTTTACTGCTTTTTATTTCTCGGTAGTGAGCTCTCTATATAGCTGTCCAGTGTGGGGTTGCTTCCTGGCTCACAGAGTCCTAGTCCACTCAACTCTTTCCTCCATACCAAGTCAAGGTGTTTAGAACACCTCAGTGACCAGGATTACATAATAACATAGTTGATGAGGCTGAAAAAAGACATGTGTCCATCAAGTCCAGCCCATGCCAAAAACACCCCTGTTGATCCAGAGGAAGGCAAAAAAAACCTCTGGAGCAATTTCTAATTTAGCCCCAAGTGGGTAAAAAAATATCCTTCCTGACTTCAAATGGCAGTCAGATATTTCCCTAGGTCAACATCCTATCTGCTTTGAAGCCATCTGTCATCATTTTCAATATTGTTCTGTGCTAGATAGGCATCCATTGCTTTTTTGAAAGCAGTTCCATTATCTGCAAGTACAATATGCCGAGGCAAAGAATTCCATAGCTTTACCGCCCTTACTGTAAAGGATCCCTGCCTTTGTTTTAGTCAAAAGTGTCTTTCCTCTAGTCTTAATGGATGACCTCTTGTTCTTAGCTCAACTCTTTAATTAAATAATTTATTTGCTAGTTCTTTGTATTGACCTTGAATGTATTTGTAAATAGTAATCATATCACACCTTAGACGTCTCTTCTCTAATGTAAACAAACCCAGTTTGGCTAGTCTCACTTTATAACTCAGATCCTCCAATCCCTTTATTAGTTTTGTTGCACGTCTCTGCATCTTTTCCAGTTGAACAATGTATTTTTTTTTTAGAACTGGCGCCCAAAATTGTACTCCATATTCTAGATGAGGCCTAACCAAGGATTTATACGGGGTAGGACAATATTAGCATACCTTGCTTCTACATCTCTTTTTATGCAGGCTAGCACACTGTTTAAGTTATGACTAAAAGTTGCAAATGTAGATGTGTTGACTTGCTATGGAGGGGAGTGTTCAGTGGACCAGGACTGCGTGAGTCTAAACTTTGAATGTTTAAGTCATGTTTATTGGTTTTAATGCATGAAAATTAAAGTAATTGTTTGGACACTACCACTTGAATCATACTGTTTGTCTGATAGTGAAGCCAATGTTCTTTGAATACCCTAAAACATATGGGTTTTCATTTAAAAATCGTTTGCTGCTACTTTAATGGTTGTACAAGACAATACACCTGGGAATGTTCTGGATCTGACCCTGGGACTAGGCATGGGTGAAAATTTCCACCTCAAACTGAAATCAGCGAAAAATGGCACTTTGCGCTTGGTGGAAAATTTCCGGCAAAAATGCAGATTTTCCACTTTTTTTGCCTAGCTCATTCCATTGAAATCAATGGGAACATAGAAGTTACACACAACACATAGCAAATATTATTTTATTTCTCAAAAATATTATTTTATTTCTCAAAGGCATAGTATAAAAGGAGCATGAGGGTGCCTGTGTTGGTGGGACATGGGGAAAGAATCAGTTGAACAGGGGATGGTTTTTGGGGGTTGATTACTGGGATTGGGAGGCAGTTAATAAAAAACAAAATCCTAAATAAAATAAAATAAAAATCATAAGACATGGAATAAAAGGGGTCTGAGGAGGGTGCCTGTGTTAGTGAGTGAATGAATCATTTTAACAGGGAATTTGTTTTGGGGGGGTTTCTTGACTGCTATTGTGGGGACAGGTAATAAAAAATAAATAAATAAAATAAGAAATTTGTATTTAAAGTAATTGAGACAGGAACCCCCTGATATAAGCTGCCACTGGGGTGGACTGATACATGACTTGATTAACTTGTACAGGATGATGTCTTAGATTTGTTGTTAGAGGCCTTTCTTGGACTTAGACTTATTAGAGGCCCATGTCCTGAAGAAAAAGGACTATTTTTTTTTAATTTTATTTTTGTTAACTTATTTTTTTATTTTCAAAACACAAGCCTTGAGAAAAAAAAAATAAAAATGCCCTACTGGCGTAATGCCAGCAGATCATGTTGACCAGTGGCCACTGTAAAATGTCCTTCTGAGTTGCAACCACTGTTCGTACTGCTGCTGCTGAGTTGTTTAAGCAGCAGGATGATTAGGCAGCTGAAAGGGATTGGGATCAACAATAGCAGTAACATAGAAGATGGATGATGAAGGTTCCACTTGCCACAACTGGCTTCGGAAATGCGCCTGAGGCAGTAGCAGCAAAATAAGTAGCCCCCAGTCTATGCCGAGAAAAGAAGAAGTTGACCATTAAATCTTCTCCACCTGCCCCTCCTCCAAAATCATCATGGGTGTGTTGTTATTCGAATATATTTTTTCCCTTGAGAGCAGGAACAGCGGGTCTCATCAGCAACTGCAATGTGCACAGTGTGTGTGGTAAATAACATCTGGGGGCACAACTGTATCCAAACACCATGACACCTGAAACCTGCCTCTGTCACTGTACCCCTTTTCCAGACCCGATAAGGAAACATGACAGCTTGCTGACAGTTTAATAGTAATGATGAACCCTCCCTGCCACCATCTTAGCATATTCTGCAGGATGGAATCTCTTCAGATGCCGCTTGACGCACCGATTGCGATTCTCTTCCACCACACTGGCATGTGTGGTCAGTGCACCACACAGTGTGCAATGGGTAGAGACGAACTTCCACATCCTAACATCAACAGAGTGGCTATTATTTGAGAGGTAATGAACGAGGTGTATTGGCAGAAGATGTAGTTACCCTAGAAGGTGATGGCGAGCTAGTTGTTTCACTCGTCCTGGAACTTACAGTCTCTGTCTGGGTTATTCTATTCCTCTTCCTCTGATCTGTGCCCCTGCTGGTGGTGATGGTATTAACTCTGAGCCTGCTCTCCCTCAACACCAGTTCTGGCCTCTTAAGAATCATGTTCAACTTGGACACTGTAGTGAAGGGAAGGGGACTCCCAGAGCCAGAGGAATGGTGTGAGCTCCCTTGACCGCTTGTCCGGACACTGTCAAATGTTTCCTCTACCACTCCGGCTGCTTCACCATTACTGCTACTACTACTAACACCAACCACATCAAGTTCAGCCGCAGAGTCTTCCTCCTCAGTCTCACAGTCAATGAGGATATTGTTGATTACCCCCTCCTTCACTCCTAATGCTAACTAGCTGCTGGACCTTAGTAGCATTAGTACTAGCACTGGCAGGACTGCTTGGGAATGGCAAGTGTGATTTAGGGTCACTTGCTGTCACACTTGGCACCATTTTCTCCTTCCCCCCTGAGAACCACAAGAAACACTAGCAGCAGGCAAAGTATTGGTGGCAGCAGGTTCAGCACTGGAAGCAGGTTCAGCACAAGCAGCAGATTCAGCACTGGCAGCAGGTTCAGCACTAACAACAAACAGAATACTGCTTGCTATCAGTATCCCAACAGTATGGGGGCACTGTGCAGGAGAAGAGAGATCCGTTCGTTTCTTAAAGCGCCCACTGGGATAATTAGCCGATTAAAACCAAAATATTTATTATTTGAATCTTAAAAGCAGTTAGGTGTGTGTCCCTTTAAGTAGAACAATTAAGTGCAGTATCCGTCTGGGACTTTTAAAAAATGGGTTTTTGGACCCACTAATAATAGGAATTAGTTTGTGGATGAGGGTGTTGTAGCTTAATGTTTCAAAATACAACTATGTTAATTGTTTTTGGAGTATCTGAATATTATTAGTTATGATATGTTATTTACAGGAAACGGGAGAAGATTGTATTAGTTTCTCAGGTTGTATTTTTCTCAGTGGTATTGCAGTATTTGACAGCAGCAGACAGTACTTATATCTGCTACATGGAGCCTTTAGGCTCTATATTCGGGTGCAACTGGCTTGTTAGTGATAGCCAAGGGTGTGCTTTATTTAGCACAGCGAATCCTGAGTTGTTTTAAGTTGTTGTTGCACTTTATGATTGCTTTCCTGTTATACCTTCATTAATCAAGTGTAAGGAGAGAAACTCAGTGATTATTCTCTCCTATTCTTGTTTTCAGCACAATCTGATGATAAAGGGTAATTGACTACACTTGTTGCTTTCTCGTTCACTGCTTTTACCAACCACTCCTATTATACCTGCAGTTATTCAAATGTACTAGCGTTACTTCTCTCCACTAGGATAAGTTGTTCATAGTTCAAACTTTCAACTGCTAGACTTAATTATGACTACACTAAGAGTTACCAGCGTAATGGAGCGTATTTCAATTCACTAGTGCCTGGCTATTCCTGTGATTAAATGATTCTTATTTAAAGTATTGAGTTTTACTAGCAGAACTCTGCCTCTATTTAGGATTTTTTTAACAATCTAGCCTTCTTGAATCTACTGGCATCTCGCTATCTAGTTTTGTAGTTTCTAGTATATCAGAGCCTGTTTCAATTATCTGGTGCTTTGATTGTTAATATTCAAGAGTTGCTCAAAGTATTCAGTTTTGCTGACAGAATTGTGCCTATACCTAGAATCACACAGCTGTGTAGCCTTTCTGAATTTAGTGGCATTCTCATACGCTCGTCCCTCTAACTCTTAGTATGTCACTTTACTTTCTTTTTCTTTGTTAGATCCTGCTTGAGATTGAATTCATATAGGCTACTAAATCACCCACACAGTATCCCCCCCCTTCACATCACCCTACGCGTTTCACCCTGCGGCTTCGTCAGGGGAAATATTACCGATCATTGTGAAATCTCGGTTATTTATACCTTATTTCCAGGGCGGGTCGTGAGTGACGTCACACGGCCATTAGTTGTCAATCAGACGAGTATCTCGTCTGAATTTATGAATCAACTTTTTGCACGAAATGATCACGTTTTTGCCCACAAAATCCACAGATCGTTATCTCTAATAAAGTTCTTGGAAATGTTCAGTAGAGGAATTACCATTTGTTAAAGATGTGAATAAAACAATATATGTTGAAGCATCATAGATCATAACTGATGTTCACTATATCTGAGTATCTGATCCTACAGACATGTAGTTCATCATGTATATGTATTGGATTATGATAGTTTTTATCCTTAACCCATAATGGGTGATCCCTAGCCAACTTTCTTAGAAGTTGCCTGTTCAGGACTACTTGATACTGGTATAAGATAACATCTATTATGTGATATTATCTAATATCTTATTGGCAATGTCTTTGTAGGAACTATCTGGCTTGTTTTGCACTAAATAGACTTATTAAATATATTATGTATCATGTTGGATGCAGTTAGTTACCATGTATTTGGTTAACTTAGTATGGGGTTCTGCAAGGAGAAAATAGACTAATGAGCCCTTAGTATTAGAACCTTAATACCACAATGTAGGCTAATATTATATCCATAGCTTTTACAGCTAATCTCTTATAAATGGAGTGAAGGTAAATCCTTCATTGAGACCAGATGGTGATTTTGTTTTTAGCACATAAATCCATTGTGCCTCCTTTCTTAGAATCTTAGTATCTGTATCTCTTTTTCTCTAATTCGGACTGATTTTTTCTATGCCCACAAATTTCAAGAGTGATGTATCTCCATTATGTACTTCATTCATATGTCTTGCTATGGGTTTATCTCTCTTGTGACATATATCTCCTAGATGTCCCAGAACTCTATGTCTGAGTTCTCTTTTCGTTTTTCCGACATATTGTTTACGACATTGGCATGACATCAGATATATCACACCTGTTGTTTTGCAGTTAATAAACTGTTGAATATCAAACTCTTTTTCTGTTGTATTACTTTTACATTTCTTAGAGTTCACTGGTACAGGCTGCACAGTTACCACATGTGTGGAATCCTTTAATAGCTGATTGTAGCCAAGTTTGTGTCGTTGGTCGTGTATAGTGACTTTTCACAAGATAGTCCTTGAGAATTTTACTGCATCTATATGTTATTCTAAGGAAGTTACCCACAGATTATTTCAAGTCAGGGTCTTCCAAAAGTATGTCACAATGTTGGCGTAAGATATTACTTATTAGTTTGTGCTCTCTACAGAATGTTCATATCAGCCTGATCACCATGAGTTCGTCTGTCTTTTTCATAGTTCTTGAAGATGTAGATAACAGGGAATCCCTATCAAGTGCCAGTGCTTTCTGATATGCTCTTTTTAGAACTCTATTGCCGTATCCACGATTCTTGAACCTTATTCTTAACTCTGCAGCTTCTTTTTTTAAAATCCTCTGTATTGCTGCAGATTCTCCTTAGGTGCAAGTACTGGCCTGTAGGGATACCTTTTTTAAGTGCTTCAGGGTGTCCACTGTCAGCTCTAAGTAGGCTGTTAGTGGCAGTTTCCTTTCTATATAGAGTGGTTTCTATTATTCGTTGTTTGCTCTTTTTGATTTTAATATCCAGAAAGGAAAATTAATTTTGATCTAATTCAGTAGTCAGATGAAGGTATAACAGGAAACTTAAAACGGCTCAGGATTCGCTGTGCTAAATAAAGCACACCCTTGGCTATCACTATCGAGCCAGTTGCACCCGAATATAGAGCCTAAAGGCTCCATGTAGCAGATATAAGTACTGTCTGCTGCTGTCAAATACTGCAATACCACTGAGAAAAATACAACCTGAGAAACTAATACAATCTTCTCCCGTTTCCTGTAAATAACATATCATAACTAATAATATTCAGATACTGAAAAAACAACTAACATAGTTGTATTTTGAAACATTAAGCTACAACACCCTCATCCCCAAACTAATTCCTATTATTAGTGGGGGATTTTTTAAAAGCCCCAGACGGGGCTTAAAGGTACACACACATAATTGCTTTTAAGATTCAAATAATAAAGATTTTTGGTTTTAAACGGCTAATTTTCCCAGTGGGCGCTTTAAGAACTGAACGGATCTCTCTTCTCCTGCACAGTGCCCCCATACTGTTGGGATACTGATAGCAAGCAGTATTCTGTTTGTTGTTTGTCTATTATATTTATGATCTGCGGTTCAAATACAACTGTTCACCTATATTTCACATGTTCAAAGCAGGTTCAGCACTGGCAGCAGGTACAGTGCTGGTGGCAGCATGTCTGTCAGCAAGTACAACACTAATGGCTGCAGGTACAGCAATGGTGGCACTGGCAGCAGGGGCAGCATGTCTGGCAGCAGGTACAACACTAGTAGCTGCAGGTACAGCAATGGTGGCACTGGCAGCAGGGGCAGCATGTCTGGCAGCAGGTACAACACTAGGGACTGTAGGAGGAACAGCAATGGTGGCACTGGCAGCAGGGGCAGCACTTCTGGCAGCAGGTACAACACTAGTGGCTGCAGGTACAACAATGGTGGCACTGGCAGCAGGGGCAGCACATCTGGAAGCAGGTCCAACACTAGTGGCTGCAGTTACAGCAATGGTGGCACTGGTGGCAGGAGCAGCACATCTGGCAGCAGGTACAGGCAGCTGACCTGTCCTGCTCTCACTAGTACTATGCTTTTCTCCCTTCCTTCCCATTCCCTTTTCTCCCTTCCTTCTAATTAAATTCCCCATGATCCCTTGGGGTAATTTAGAGGGACTGGACAGCATTGGTTGAGTACTGCTAGTCACTTCCTCCTCTTCCTCAGACTCAGTGGACACATAATAAGGGTCCTTCCAGTTCCTCTTTTTGCTGTTCATAGTGATAGGAGTCACTACAAGCCTCTCCTGCCTCACTTTTTGCAAAATATCACAAGAGAAAAGCACAGCACGTCTGTCTCACTCTGTAGCTGTTTCTATTGTGTCTGCCTTCAGCGAAAACCTCACGTTTTTATAGCGGAAGTGCGAAAACAATGTAATGGGAGGAAACTTTTTAGCCATTGAAAAAATGGCAAAAGATTTTGACCAATGGGTGAAGGATGTGAAAATTTTAACCACTAGTTTTAATGCGGACTTTCCTGTGAAAAAGCTATTACAACGTGGTTATCTCGAAATTTCTCAAGGGAACACGCCGAAAACTTTAGCCCACCCCTACCTGGGACAGAGGATGATTCTCTGGGCACAGTCAGTGAGTTCCCTTGTAACTATACCCATTGCCAATTTCAGTCATCTTCCACCCTGTTCTTCCCAGTCTCTGTCCATTTTAAGGGTAAACCCTGCTTCTCCTCTGCTCAATCCCGCCCACCCCAATAAAGTTCCATCCACTTTATGCAATGCCATCTTCATATAGAATGTTGGTTCAAAACAATTCCATATCCATAGAATGGTTTCCCATATGAATAGAGTCAGGGTCATACAATCTATTTAAGAGATTGGTTGTGTCCTGTATGTAAATGGGGTGTTTTTGACCAATAGTGAGTGAATGTTTGAATGTTGCAGTCATGTTCACTGTCTTTACTACATGCAAACAAGTCATATTGTTCTTTGAGTACCCTAAACATTTTTAAAAAAGTTCTAGTTGTAAGCATGAATATTACAATTAGATTTATCAATGAATGCCATAAGTGTGATGCCTATTGTTTATATTGCCAATTGAGTTTGCTGAAACATTGTCACATCTGTAAAACCTAATACTCTGGTTTATGAATAAATGGCTGCATATTTTGAGAAAAATCACACAGAGTCATTGATTACAGCTTACAAGATAAACTTTTGACTCTATTATCCTATTCATTGCTAAAAATAACTAACCTTTGGGTGTTAGTTTTGTATAAACCTGGCTGCTATACATAACAAGAAACTACTTACACGTAATAAAATGCTAATTATTTTAACAGTAGGTAGACATGTTAATGCAATGAGAGATTCCACTGTGGAAAAAAGAATGATAACTTGTTGAATATATTCTTCTAAAGCTGGTGTGGGCAAAGTGAGGCCCTCAGGCTGCTTCCAGTCAAACAACTCCCACCATACACCACCAGCCAATGGTCTGGCAGTAGCTGAAAGGCTTCAAGATGGCCACCCTCGTACTAAACATTACCACCTGTGTACTTGATTTACTTTGAAAATATATAAATAGCAACAAACTAGAACATAAGCCCAGGGCTCAAAATTTCCACTCGCCACTAGCCAATGGCGAGTGAAAATTTAGCCCTGGCAAGTACAAATTCAGCCCTGATGGGTATGCTATGACTTGCAGTGGAGAGTAACTTTTCAGGTCTGGCTAGTAGCAAAGGACTTCAAATTTTAAGCCCTGATAAGCCAATCATAAAATATAATATGGGGAACTGAGAGATATGTTCATGTTTTGTATTTGGTACCATGCACCTAAAAGGAAAACAAATTGCAGTTTGAACCAACCAGTAAAATATCCAACAATGTGTCCTATGTACAATACAGATTTGGGCCAAATCAATTGCACCTTAGAGTACAAATAAGAAATTCCATGGATTACATTTGCCGTTTTTACCCCTTGAATACAGATCTCTATAAGCATTGTGAAGACCTCTAGCATTTATGGGGATAAAAGTCCATTTGAGGTCAATGGGATTCTTTTTATTTTTCCTTATGGTACACTTGGTTTGTCCCAATATTCATGGACATAGGAGAACAAAATACAGGAGTATAGACTATAGAATATACATTTACAAAGACATTCACTTGGACAGTCACACAGCAGACTATCACTCAGAAAACCTCATACAAAAATATGTAAAAATGCACTAATATAGTAGAACATACATTAAAACATAAAAATCCTATAATATAAAAGGTCAGAATGTTTGCAGTCATGCGCAGTAGAGACTGCCCAAACGCACAGAATGCTGGGAGGTGTAGGAATGCTGGGAGTTCTGTGCTGGGAGCATTCTGTGCATTCAGGCAATCTCTACAGTGCATGACTGCATCACGTGTGCCGCCAGTGAGGATGCGGCAGTACGCAGAGCAGGACCGGCCTCTTTACCTCACCGGACCTTGGCCCGTGTACACGGCTTTTACACTAGTATTAAATAAACTAAGGAAAAAAGGCAATAGTAACATGTTGAGTAGCTCAAAACCTATTACACATTTAATTAGAAGACATAAAATATGTGGCTACAATTATATTTTAAAACCAGGGACAGCATGATCCAGGGATGAGCAAACAAAACCAGAGACTGTCCCTGGAAATCTGGTTTAATTGGCAACCATGCATTAGTTTTTGGACTAAAATTATAGCCTCTATCATGTATAACTGTTGTCCAAGAACAGTGGGTGAGCACTTTTCTAATAGGGGAGAATGTAAAATGGATACAAATATCCTGGTACGGTGATTCTTCAGGTGATTCTTCAGTGTGGGTGTCTTCAGTGTTTTAGGCACCCCCTCAAAGTGTTAAGCTGCTGTTGTCTATTAGGGCTAAACAAGTATATAAAGGCTTCATAAAAAATGAACAGGGATGCACTGGAACAGCTGATGCCCAAGGATCCCTGGAATATATTGCTTATTATTCAGAGGTAATGTGGACAGAGGTAGATTACAGCTATTGCTAGATTGCACATTACAAGCCAGGTTAGCCAACACTGGTTCTCACAAGTAGACTAATTAATGTGACTGAGCAACTAACTAATCACCCTTGCTTCTGCTGGGACATCCTGAAAACATGGTAGCTCTTGAGGACCAGGGTTGGATACTCCACTCTATAGCTCATTAGTGTAGTTGCTTGTCTGATACACTATTCAAGAAACACAAGGTGTAGTATTATCAAACAGTAGCTAGAAAGATATTGTGTGCATATAACTATGTGTTTGTGTGGGTGTGTGTGGGTGCTTTTCTCTAGGCTCTCACCTGAGCATACACTTAATCTTGTCAGTGCCAGAAGGGTGTCTATTACTTTTCTGCCACACATAGAACTAAATTATTTAACCCTTATGGGCATATGCACAAAGAGAACTCAGCAGTTACGAGGCCAGACAACTATGCCATAGGCAAGCTAGACATTACTATTGATTTAAATCCCACATTTAATGTCAAATGCTAGAGAAGTCTCCATCTCCATCTCTTCTTTTGGGCAGCAGACCAAGCAGACAATAAGTGCAGCTGATGCCTTATCAACAGCTCCACATATCTTCACTTCAGTGGGCCAGGCAGTGGAACAAATGAACGGAGGGTCCCTGTCAAGAAAATATATTGTCCCTCTTTCCAAGTACACAAATACATTATTTCAGGTATACATACTACTATAAGAGAGTAAAACACATACAAACAATCACATAATCAGTTCTCTGAACCACTTAGTACTGAGTCACTTAGAACGGATTCAGTTAGTACTGAGTGACAGATGAGTAATCAGTGGCTTAGTCATCTAAATGCTCTACCTGTGCTTATAGAAATATCATTAAAGGGATAGTAATACCTAAAAATTACTATCCCCCCTCTTGTAGCCAGTAAAAAACTAAAGTTAAATGAGGCCAGAGGCATCTCTCAAACCTTTATGGTTTGAGAGATATCCGCTTTCAAAGTTGTGCTTTTTGCCCTTTCCCCTGACATCAGCGTTCTAGCTGACAGCAGGACAATCCTCTTCTGGGATCAGCCGGTGGCTCTGCAGCAGAGCCAAGATCGTGTTAATAAAAAAGAAAGCCTTCACTAAAAAGCTCACGTAGAAGACTTTTTAAGTTAAGGATTTCTTTTTTATTTACGCAATCTCAGCACTGCTGCAGAGCCACCGCCTGTCCCAGGACCGGATTCCCCTGCTGTCAGCTAGAACACTGACGTTAGGGGAGAGGGAATTTTGAAAGCAGATATCTCTCAAACAATAAAGGTCTGAAAGATGGCGCTGGCCTCATTTAACTCAGTTTATTACTGGCTACAATATGGGGGATATGTATGTATGTATGTATATATATATATCTTAATTTGTAAGTATTACTATCCCTTTAAAATCTATTTGTTATTTCTTGAGGACTGGAGCTGAGAATTAGTGAAGTATCAAATAATTTTGGGAATCGATCCAAGGAGAATTGATTCATAATGGTCATTGGGTTTTTCTGTCCATCTTTTAAGTAGAGATTATCATTAGTAGGAGTTAGTGTTCCATTAATCAGAACAGTACAGAGAACAAAATGCATGTCTTTTTGGGTTTCAATAAACACCTTTGTAGCATTCAGTGGGTTAAAAGCCTCATTTAATTCAAAGAGATTTTGGAATGTTTTAATTTGTTCCCTTTGGTTTTCCCCAGAATTGCTCCCCTTTTATTTGTGTGTATGGTCTCATATGTCTGAGAAGAGTCATTTGTAAACACCATGACTTTGTATGGACGGGAGAGTTGAGGGGCCAACTGGTGCTTGTTTCCCATACTTGGCCCGGAGACTGATAACATACATAAAATAAGGACATCAATGTATTTACCCACAGAACCTATGATTGCTTGTAAGCCATATTATGCCTTTCATTAACTTTTAATCTGTATGGGAAAGAAAAGCTCTTTTGTACCAGTTATTTCTTTTTTGTGTCAATGTGAGGAAATGCTCCCCTCAAGGGCCCAATTAACTAATAGCATTAGCACAAAAACTGGTTTCACAATTTGCAAAGGGCCATTAAATCTGTCTGAGAAAGTGTCTAGAATGTGTTCTAAATTTAAATATGCACAAAAATAGCAGCTAAATGAAAGTCATTGTTAGAAAGGTGTTAAACATGTTAGTGTTATTTTTGATTACTACAATCTTTTATATTATATGATTATGAATACCATTTAGTATATGATTTTTTTTATCACAGAAAGTGCTGATTATACCATACTAATAACTGGCTCTTTATTTCTTTTAACAGGGTTACTTTCCTAGGTTGGTGCCCTTCATACAGATGTTGATCTTGGTTATTGTGTACTGCTAGTTTCAGTTTACAATCTGATAACCCTTTGAGGGCAAGAGGGAGTTGTCACTAATTGTCATGTGTGGCACACCCCTCGGGCTACAGTCTATTGCAGGTGCTAATTTTATCACTGCTTTTATCTCCAGGTTTAGACTTCAATAGGAAAATGTTTGATAAATTGAATCTAGCCCCTCTTGTTCTTATAGGGTTTAGAGAATTGATCCATATGAACCATTCATGTCTATTGAAGCACATTTGTTGTTGTATGACCTAGAATCATGCTTCATCAGAGATCACTGTGCAAAGAGAACTGCTTGTAACCTAGATGAATCATTCTGTCAATCAGAACCTCTTTTTCTAGTGCCTTCAGTCTCAATCTGTATTTCTAATTATTTTAGTGAAAGTTTTACTAGTGTTATATCTCCATTCGATCAAACAGAAAAAGACAGAAAACACTGCTGTACTAGCAATCTCTCCTTGTGATAGTAACATCTGCAGATATGGGTCCACTAGGATAACAAACAGGAGCTTAAAAGTAACTTTTAATATATACAAAATATAAAATAAAAGAAAGAAAATCAACAATATAAAAAAAAGTAAATGCAAAAATAATTAGTAGTGGTGTATTCCCAAAATAATGTAAATGTACTGCCTAGGCATTTTCCGGCTTGCTATGTTTAATATAAGGTGAATATATTAATAAGATGTAAAATAATGTACTGCCGGGGAATTTTCCCGGATTGCCAAATTGTGACAGTAACACTAAGCCGTTCTATTACTTCACCACCAAAAAACCCCAGTGATGATAAGTCTTGGATTACTAAATGTTTACAAAATTGTTACCAATAAGATGCTGAAGAGAATCTGGTAAACTAACAAGCTATAATGGATCAAAAGAAAAATAAATAAATCAAAAGATCTTAGATTACACCGGATAATAACAATTCTTCAAGAGAGATCATCAGATGAATAATCACTCCATTTAAGCCGCTAAGTGATTGTCGGCTATGATATCAAAAAATATCTGGTAACACTGAATGAAATAAATATATTTAGCTGAAAGCCTACTGGTTATATAATACACCTTGGCTGTTAAGCGGATTCATCTGTGTGAGCAATGAAAAGGTGTCCCATGAGTATTAAGAAAGTGATAGAGTGTCACAGGATCAAAGCGATTCTATTGCTAAACATTGACAAGGTAACTTTATAACTTGCTGGGACACTTCCGGCTTGCCAGTTCAGTATGAAAGTACCCTGAACTCTCTATCAAAACACTACTTCTCATTCAATATGCAACAAGGCAATCCTAAATCCTACACTGAATAGTTACATGCTATTTTGCCAGGGCATATCTCGCTAGCCAATTAATGAAATGATTGTAATGAGCTATAAGATCGTAACACTGACGCTGAATGCTAAAATCGGGACAAATCCAGCTTGTCAATTAATCAACTGTCACTTGAAAAAGAAAGCTGGAAATAAAATCAGCACTACTAAATAGAAACTGATAAAATCAACATTGAAGGAAGGATTTCCTTAATCTGCCTAACACGCATTTCACTACTAGCTTCATCTTTGAGGCAATCAAACAGAGATATCATGGTTTATAAAGCCTATGATCCGCCTCCAAGGGCGGAACAAGATGGCATAAATTGTTCTCTCAGCATCTTACGCCTTCTAACAAAACCACAAAACGATTAACTCTATATCACAAATTACAAGAAGGTAAATATTTAAACAGAAAGAACAAAAATTTAAAATAGCCTCTAAGCTTAAATAATGGGAAAGTTATTACATCCGAAGAAAAAGGTATGGAGAAGGCCCACACCTAACATGCAATATAGGACTGAGATATTATTATTGCCAAAAACAGGGGGGAAGGAAGGCCTCTGTTAGATGCATATAAAATGGTAATATAACCAAAAGTTATAAATGTACATTAAGTTGGTGTTCCTCATTGAGGCCAAAGTATTAAGTTTGAAATCCAACGGTTTTCTAGTTGTAGGAGTAGTAGTGGTACCTACATATCCTCCAAAAGGAAATTATTAGAGCAATTAAAGGAGCATATATATAATATCAGATATGCTTGAAGGGACATATTGATAGAAGGCAGAAACACACCTCCCAAGTGTCCCTCTTTAGGAGGGACAGTCCCTCTTTTAGACCCAAATCCCTCTGTCCCTCTTTCCCACCCTAATGTCCCTCTTTTTACGAGATCAGATTGTATGGTGTGTATACAAGTGTATCACATTGCTCCACAGCAATAAAACTCATATTATTGTTTCTTTAAATGTCAGTATATGTGTTTATAAATTAGTGTGCTTAAATAAAATACTTTGGTCATGTTATAAGTCATTTATTAGGTAACACAAGGAGGTGTCAATAGGTCATGAAACAGCCTGAAAATTCTCGTTAATGCCCCACCCACCAGTCACACCCCCAGCCACACCCCCTAAAACACAATTGTGCCTCTTTGGCAATTTGAAATGTTGGGCGGTATGCAGAAATATATCACCTGTTGCCAATCATTTTTTGGCTAGACATAACAACAATCCTAATCTATTAAAAGTATGGGGTCCACAGAGTTACAAACCGCTGTCCTCCAACAATTTGGCAAGTTTACTATTTCATATGTGTACTTATGCATTATTATTGTGCATGTTTTGACTTCTTTCTAAGAGCTTAGTAAGTGTAGGATGACAGTACATAGAAGAACTGTGTAACTTTATTGCTTTAAGGGGATAGTAATACTTGAGTATTACTAATCCCTATAGTAAAGCCCTAGTAAAAAAAAAAAAACGTATTGCCCCCAGTGTCATCTCTCAAACCTCCCCCTTCCCCGTAGTCAGCTTTGTAGCTGACTTAAGGGAAATCCGGTTATAGATTATCAGGAGGCTCTGCAGCAGAGCTGCGATCACGTTACCTAAAAAAAAAATTCACTAAAACATGTAGAAGACCATTTCAGTAAAAGTTTTTTTTTTTAGTTAACGTGATCAGGCTGTGCTGGAGAGCCGCCTGAAAGTCGCATGACTTGCTTCCCTGTAGTCAGTTAGGATGCTGACTATGGGGAAGGGGGAGGGAGAGGGCAACTTTAGAAGCGTTCATCTCTCAAACCATAAAGGTTTGAGAGATGACACTGGGGGCAATACATTTTTTTTTACTAGGGCTTTACTATAGGGATTAGTAATACTTAAGTATTACTATCGCTTTAATGACATGACTTATGGAGGTGGTGGGGGAGTGCCTATATTTTTAGGCACTCTATGACACTACTCCTCTGCAGCTAGAGCAGAAAATCTTGGCAAACTCACTGTCACATCTTTATGTTCCCCTTTTCTTTATGCATACTACACTTAGTATTGTTTTACTTGTCTTTCTTTCTCTTCTCATTGTTGCGCTGACCCCTACTCCATTTATCACATTTTGTACTGGCTCACCAATGGATCTGAGCAATTGAAACAGCTGCAGTTATTACAGGAGTAGTTAGACTCCTTCCTAAAAGCAGGGTACCTCTATAGAATCAGCTTTATTTATTCATGTATTTACATGTATATACATATATACACATTATGCTTATACATGTATACATGTTGCAGATTTAATTGTTACAATTCACATTTCACTCCATCCCATTCGGTTGTAACTCTGCAATGGTATCCTTTTAAAATGTTGCACGCTTAAAGGGATAGTAATGTTTCATAATAAAAGCAGCTCTAATTAATCATCATAGTATTTGTACTTTGGAGAGTGTTATTTCAATTCTGTCAGAGTTGTATTTCAAGAGTAATTCAATGACAAAGTATCCCCCTCCCGCCCCTTTTACTGATGTAACACTGTTCAGCCAGATCAGAAGGGAGGTGCCCAGGTAGACTGCAGAGAGGGACAATCTTCAGTTAAGATAAGGGAAAAAGCTGAAAATCCTGTCAAGGGGGGCCAGGTTTTCATTGCTCTCACATTAAGAAGATTGACCCTTGCTGTGAGCTGTCTTGTCTATGGACTGCATTCCACATCTGAGAAGAGATGGCTTACACTAGGTAAAAGGAGCGGGAGGGGAAACTTTGCTTGTGAATATCTCTCAAACCATAAAGGTTTGAGAGATAAGACTTATATCGTTCTTCATGTTTTTTTAATGCCTACAAAATAAAATAAAGACAAAACAAAGTATTACTATCCCTTTAAGAGCATGCAACATTTCAACTAATTCATCACTTTGCCATGATCAAAATGGCGACTGCATGACAGCGCAAGATTGTCATGTCGCCTACCTAATGGTCGCATATGGAGATGCTCCAGCTAAAAGTGTCTCTTATTTAAAAATTTGTAGCACCTGGAGTGCCTCCGTGTGCTGCAGGCTTTAGGAGAGACTCAAAGGTCTGGTATACCACAAGCATACAATCATACAAGATTTCTGTTTTCCTTATAATTTGTTCTTGGAACCGCCATTTGGATGAGAAGTGATATTATCTGCAGCACAGCTACTACAACATTTTAAATATGAGAGTTTTAGCTGGAGCGAATCTGTATGCGACCATTAAGTAGGGAACATGACAATCTCAAGCAGTCATGCAGTGCAAGATGTCATGTCGCCATGATCATGATGAGTTAGTTGAAATGTCACATGCCCTTAAGCGTGCAACATTTCAAAAGTGAACCCTCTACAATAGGGTTCAAACGATAATATCCTTTTGTTTGTCTCTGGCACATCAACAACACTTCTATTATGTACCCTAGAGCCCCAGGAAAGTTTAGGAGTACTTCTGCTGCTGCTGCTAGTTGTGGCACCTCTGACCTGTTGATGGTGTATCTCCCATTCAGGCCTTTGGTTGTGCTTCAGGTGGGAACTCATTGAGGAGGTGCTTAGGTGTCAGCCTGCTTTCCCCCGTGCTCACATACTCCTTACATAGGAAACAGACAGCAACATGCTTGGGTTTTGGATCATGAGTGATATATCTCCATACTGTGGACTTCATAGACTGTGGGATTCCTGAGGGGCTGCAATAAGCTAGGTGGAAAAAAGTGGGAAAACTAGTGGGAAATATTTCCTGCTTGGCAAAAAGTGCCATTTTTATCCTGTTTTGGTTTTTAAACAAAAACTTTTGTACATTCCTAATCATCAATGTAGTGCTGAAATGCAATCACAGAGCTCCACACAGATTACATGACTACTTTCTTTTTTTTCCTTTTTAGTAATTTTACAACAATGACATTGGAGGGTAAATACAATACCAACTGATTCATAGCAAAAACATCATGACTTGGGAAAAATAAAAACATAGCAAAGCATTCAAACACGATTTTGGAGTATACATTAACAATATCCACATTCATGCACATACCCACACACAAAAAAAGTGAGAGGAGGATCTGAGGGGGTATCAGAGAAACAGGTAGAAGGCACAATCAGCACTCTGGTTCACAAGATTACAGGGGACAAATCACAGGTCAGCAACTTGAACAGTGTTGCCCGACAGTTCCCACATACCCCAAATTTGAGCATGCATTTGTAGAGTAACACACAGGGTGGCAATTAACCTTTACATTAATTACAAGTGGGAAATTCAGGTTACGTGAGAGATTAAGACTGGGGGTTTTGAAGATGATTTTCATAATTTGGCAATTAAGCATCTAGTAGTAATAAGGATATGGAAAACAAGTTTCTCTAGGGATTTTAAAAACCCAGTTTAGGGGTACCCTTAGTAAGAGAAGGTAGAAGAGCACACATATGAATGTTACTACAGCAGGCAGCAAAGTAGACATTCAATAATCTTGTAAGCGTCCCTGGGGGAAGTTGCTTGTAAGTCACTTGTTAAAGAAACATGGAATCAGGGGTTGTCCAAGCCATTGCACTTCATTGAAGGTCTAGAAGGACATAGAAGTAGCACTGCAGAAGAAGGAGAAATTAAAGTGTTTTCTGTAGTAGCTGATAAAGTAGGGTTGTCAGTTGGGGGTGAGAAAAGTCTAGTAAGAGTATATATATATCTAGCAGACTAACTAAGTAGAATCCCTGGTCCATATCCTTAATAGAACGGAGGGTTCAATTATGCAGAACCAGAAGGTGAAAAGAAAATCCCCAAAGGTATTGGATGCCATGTGTTCTGAGAGCATCTGTCACACTTGACCTAAGCGCCCACTGTAAGCGGCCAGAGAACGCAGAGAACCTAGACGGTAGGTAACCCCAGTAGGTGTAGCAAGCTTTTGCTTTGTTCAATATAAGAAATAGAGTAGGCAGAATGCAATACCAAATACTCACTGAGTAGGCCCCAGTGAGCCAGAAACTAGATTGCGAGGAGTTGGGTGCGATGCTAGCTGTCGGTGGCTGTTCCCAGGAGGCCTTGCAGCAACAGGATTCATAAGGTGACTGGGAGTCTGAAGTTGAGGAGTCAAATAGGAACACTCGATGGGTAGTTGACAACATCAGACTCAACACTGGGCACCGAGGACCTACTGAGGAGGAAAGGTGATTGTAGACAAATCCGGTTTGGCAACAGGTGGGCGATGTCAAAACCTAGAATGAGACAAGAGGGATAGTCGGACAAGCCGGGGTCAAAACCAGTCGAGCACCATGGTACCGAATCAGCAGACAAGAGAGAAGTCGTAGACAGGCCAGGGTCAGATCAATACAGTAGTCAAAGCTGAATCAGGAGACGTAAACAAAGTCGAGGCTAGCTGGGTCGATAACAGGAAACACTGGAACTCTATCACAAAACTCTGAACTCAGAATGCTTTGTTCTGCACCAACACAAGAGTGTAGGTGCTTGATATAGGCCCACAAAGGGGTGTAACACCAAGGCAGAGACAAGAGGAATCAGGAAAGACAATCATAAATCCTGGAAAAGATAAGAAAACCCGGAAAGACCCGAGAATCATGACACTAGCCCCCCTCAAGGGACTACCTCCGGGAGGCTACAGAAGGCTTGGATGGGAACTGGCGGAGCAGGGATGGGGCATGAATGTCTGAAGACACTACCCAAGAGCTCTCCTCCGGGCTGTAGCCCTTCCAATTAAACAAGTACTTGAGAGCACCTATCACGGTTCCCATGATTTTCTGTCATTCTCTGCTGTGGTGTGTTCTTATTGGTGGAGCTTGGTTAAACCCGCCCAGTTTGGCCTTCTTATACCGGGCCTCTGGCACCTGTCAGGTGCCCTTTCGTGGTGTTCCAGTACCAGTGCTTCCATTGCTGTGTTCCTGCTTTCCTGTGTACCGATTTGGCCTGTCTGACTATTCTACTGGTTCCTACTCCGTGTTTGACCCGGCCTGGCTGACGTTCCTGCTCCGTGATTGATCCGGCTTGTCTGACGCTCCTGCTCCGTGTATGACCCGGCCTGGTTGACGTTCCTGCTCCGTGATTGATCCGGCTTGTCTGACGTTCCTGCTCTGTGATTGACCCAGCCTGGCTGACGTTCGTGCTTCGTGATCTGTGTCCTGTGATCCTGTTCCAGCGAGATCTCATCTATGTCGCCTGGCGACATTGTGAACTGTGTATTTTGAGCCGTATATGCTGACCTCCCACTTCACCCTTGCAGTGCTAGTTGCTTCCAATCCTGACCCCATCCGTTACACTTGCTGAGCTTGTTGCCTCCGTTACCGAGCCTGTCCATTAACACTTGCAGTGCTTGTTGCCTCAGATACTGGGCCTATCCGTTAACACTTGCTGAGCTTGTTGCCACCAATACCGAGCCTCTCCATTAACACTTGCTGAGCTTGTTGCCTCCAATACTGAGCCTCTCCGTTAACACTTGCTGAGCTTGTTGCCTCCAATACCGAGCCTCTCCGTTAACACTTGCTGTGCTTGTTGCTTTCATTACCGAGCCTGTCCGCTATACTTGCAGAGCACTTGTGGCTTCAGTTAACTGTGATACCGATAGCTCTTGCAATAATACTCGCTACATTCATGCACCGGAAGGGTGCTACTGGCTCTGGTCCTACTCAGCTCTGGCAGTGTTTGTTTATCCGTTAAAACACCAAGGGGTGCTACTGGCTCTGGTCCCATTCAGCTCTTGCAGTGTGTGTGTATCCGTTGACGCACCAAGGGGTGCTACTGGCTCTGGTCCCATTCAGCTCTCGCAGTGTTATTAACCCGTTTAGCACTGGAAGGGTGCCGTTGGCTCTGGTCCCATTCGGCTCACGCAGTGTTGTTTATCCCATTACGCACGGCAGAGTGCTCTTGGCTCTAGTACCATTTAGCTCTGGCACAAGTGGTTGGTCTTACATATCGCCAGTCCTTTGAGGACTCCTGCTTGGACTCACTACTAAGGTGCTCTCCACCTCGCACCTCAGTCTCTGGCTGCTCTTGTCATCTACTGGGCATTGTCTTAACACACCACAACAGAGACTGATTACTTGCATTGGACTTTAACCCTGAACTCTGTTCCCTTTGCATTATACAGTATTGCTCCTTATCCATACTGTGTCTGCTATACATCCATATTTGCCTTCAGTTACGTGTCATTACCTATCTCTGCCCTTAGGGGGCCGTGTTCCTCATTTGTTCTCAATAATACTGTGTTTTATTTTTTACCTCTGGTCTGAGTGTCTGATAAAACAGTTACAGCACCACTGAATAAATGGGAATCAAGTACCGCATCAATAACGTACTCCTCTGAGTTGTCCACAGACACAGGAGGATGAGGTACCGAAGGGGGATGAGCGATGTGAGCCGTAACATAGGGCTTGAGAAGGAAGACATGGATACTGGATGTATCTGCAACATGACCGGAAGAGTCAGGCGGTAGGAGATCGGGGAGAGACTGGTCTTGACCTTAAAAGGTCCTAAATAATGAGGACCCAGTTTACCAGATGGCTGACGTAGGTTAATGTTCTTAGCAGACAACCAGACCAAGTCTCCAGGTTCAAAGCGGGGAGCCAACAAGTGGTGGCGATCTGCGTCCTCCTTCTGTCGCATCTGGGAGGATAGAAGTGTGTGGCGGATAGCCTGCCAGTGGGTCACTATCATGGTGCCCGTGATTTCTCTCTGAGAGAACTGCTGCGAGGTGTGGGAGACATTGTCTTTCACTTCCTAAGTGTTGCGCTTATGCGCATTCGCTATTCTTATAGGCCTATGGTTAATTGCCAGAGTGAGTCTCCTCCTACTTGCTAGGCCTTATGGGCCTCAGTCTACCAGTACTCCTTTGCCCTTTTGTGGTGTACCTGTGCATTTGCTCTTGTGATATTCCTATGCTCTGTTCCGTGTATGACCTCTGGTTAAGTCTGACTCTGTTTGTTTGATCCCTGACTTGTTGCCATCCGCTCCGGTCTGGCCCTTTGGCTCCGTCTGACTACCCGCTCTGGTCTAACCCTTTGGCTCTATCTGACTACCCGCTCCATGCTGACCCTTTGACTCTGTCTGACTACCCACTCTGTGCTGACCCCGGCTTGGCTGACTATCTGATACAGTACTGATCTTGGCGTGGCTGACTTACTGCTCTGTGTTCTCAACCCTTGGCCTGACTGACTCCTTTCTCTCACTAGACTGTGCTATAGCTGTTCTCTCTGGTACAAGCTGTTCTCCTCCCGCTGTGCTGGACCTTGTCTCTGGCTATTCCATCCTGCTTGTTACTACCGGTTAGTGCCTAGGGATTCCAGTCACCATTGCTTATCGCTACCCTAGCATTCTAGGGATTCCAGTCACCACTGCCTATCGCTACCCTAGCGTTCTGGGGTACCCGTGAGTCTCCATTGCCTGTAGGCTTATCCTAGCATTCTTGCTTTGCTTGGGCGTTTCCACTTCACACTATTATACTTGCTACCAGTACTGTCTGTAGTCAGATTTGGATCAGCCTCTCTTCTGTCAATGGATCCTGTGCTGTCTCAATACTTGGCTAGTGAAGGTTGGTCCTGTGAGGGTTGGGGAAGTACTGACCATATCTCTTCTGTTCTTATTTTTAATAAAGATATTGCTTTTACTGTATCTGTACTTGTCAGTATCGTTTTTCTTAGTCACTCTGTGACAGTTGCCAACTCACGGGCACGTGTCAGCTGAGGGAACATTTGTCGCAGGAGGACAAAGTGATTTAGCTGGAGGATTATATCCCAGGGCAGCAAAAAAAGGTGAACATTTAAGAGAGGTCTGTAGGAGGGAGTTGTACGAAAACTCTGCCAATGGTAGCAGACGAGACCAGTCATACTGCTGATGGGAACGCAGGTAGTGTTCTATATTCTCCTTCAGTAGCTACTAGTGTTGAGCGAGCACCCCGATGCTCGGGTGCTCGGGTGCTCTGACCGAGCACCGCCGGAGGCTCGAGTGCTCGGCCGAGCACCCGAGCCCCATTGAATTCAATGGGGCGACACGAGCATTACACCAGGCACCCCCTGCTCTGATGAGGGGAGGGTGCCTGGTCAATGCCCCCCTTCATCTCCACAATGCCCCTCTTCCACAATGTCCCCCTTCCACAATGTCCCCCTTCATCTCCGCAATGCCCCCTTCATCTCCGCAATGCCCCCTTCATCTCCGCAATGTCCCCCTTCATCTCCGCAATGCCCCCTTCATCTCCGCAATGTCCCCCTCCCACAATGTCCCCCTTCATCTCCGCAATGCCCCCTTCATCTCCGCAATGCCCCCCTTCCACAATGTCCCCCTTCCACAATGTCCCCCTTCCACAATGTCCCCCTTCATCTCCGCAATGCCCCCCTTCCACAATGTCCCCCTTCATCTCCAAAATGTCCCCCTTCATCTCCACAATGCCCCCTTCCATCTCCACATGTGCCCTACCTCCAGTCCCTGGTGGTCCAGCGGAGCGTCTGTGTAAGATCTGTGCCTCCTTCGGCACAGATCCCTGCCACCCGAACATGGCACCGCTACGTCTAGCCATTGGTCTGGGGGTGGTATGCAGATGAGTGCTGCAACCGAATACCCAGCCGAGAGCAAAACGACCTCCAGAAACATGACACAAACTGGGAGCCATGATCAGAATTGATGTGATGTGGAATTCCGTGTAGTCGGTAGATGTGCTCCATCAACAGGTCTGCTAATTCCGCAGACCTAGGCAACTTAACCATAGGGATAAAGTGCCCCTGCTTGGTGAACCGATCCACCACGACCCATATCACAGTATTGCCAGAGGAGGAAGGCAGATCCACCACAAAATCCATGGCGATATGAGTCCATGGCAGGGTTGGTACTGGTAGTGGTTGGAGAAGGCCTAAGGGTCGAACCCTAGGTGTCTTCGTGCAGGTACACACACAGGGCAGGATGACACAAATGAGGAGGTGTCAGTCCTTACCGTGGGCCACCAAAAATACCAGGAAATAAGACCCAGGGTACGTAGGTGTCCTGGCTGATACAGAGCAATGTCTCCAAAGGAGGACATCCTCAGAGAAAGGCTCTGGTATATAATGGGTCTCATGGGGCACAACGATCCCTGGTGGACAGGTTGACTGAGCTTTCTGTATACGGTTGAGATGTGTAGTAGATAAGTAGGACACAATCCGTATAGGGGGCACGATGGGTTCAGGAGGCATAGTAAGAGCTGTGGGCGAATCATGCTGACGATAAGGGCGTTGGCCTTGATATTCTTTGTCCCAGGGACATAGGAGATCACATAGTCAAAATCGGAGAAGAATAGTGACCAACATGCCTGTCGGGCATTCATTCATTTAGCGGATGTCAAGTGCTGAAGGTTTTGGTGGTCTGTTAGGATGAACACCACATGGGGGGAACACTCCAACAAATACCTCCATTCAGCCAAAGCCAGTTTAACAGAGAGTAGCTCTCTATTTCCCGTGTTGTAGTTTATTTCTGATGGCTGGATAACCACCTAGGAGACAGACAGCTACTCACCAGGTCAGGAATCAGTATTAAAAACCTACCAGCAGTATAGTTGCTTCTGTCATATGCAAGATGAGCAGCAACAGGACTCATAAGGTGACTGCACAACTAGACTTCGTCGGAAGTCAAGGAGTCGGATAGAAACACTGAACGAGTAGTCGACAACTTCGGACTTGACACTTATCGGTACCTTGTTGGGTCGAGACGCTGAGCAGGATGGTTGCCACATTCCTTGCTGGTGTCGTCCTCCCTTTTGCGCAGGCGCCAACATCAGGGCACACAAGAAACAACCAATAAACAAGCGCCTACGTCGGCGCCATCTCATAACGTCACCACGGCTATATAAGAAGCACTCTCCCCTTCCACAGCGCTCAGTTGTTCTGGAGTCGTCTGTACGTGTCAGTCTGTTTAAACCTGCATACTTACTTGATCTCCCGGTTCCTGAATTCGGTTTACCCTTTGACTACTCTCCCTGCTGCCTGCCCTGACCTGTTCTTCTCAACCTTCCTGACCAGCAGCTCTTCTCTTCAGTCCTGTGGATCCCCTCCTGGTATTGTGCTACTTTTTTCTTCTATATACATGTATATATTTTTTTTTGTTTGTTTTTGTATGTTTTATTTTTATACACATATGTAGTGCATTGTCTCTTATTATATATATCTGGTCACCTCAATAGTTAGAGTCCTAGATTTGTCCTTTTCCTAGCTAGCTGGGGTTTTTTAGTTGATTTAGGGCTTTCCTTGTCCTGCCTTTTAGGTTCCCTAGTTTCTATCGGCCAGTTTAGACAGCGTCAACAACACAAAAGGACCTTTTGAGGAGGAAAGGGGATAGTCAACAAATCTGGTTCGGCAACAGGTGGGCAACGCAAAAACCTAGGATGAGACAAGAGGGATAGTTGGACAAGCCAGGGTCAAAACCAGTCGAGCAACATGGTATCAAATCAGCAGACAAGAGGAGTCGTAGACAGGCCGGGGTCAGATCAATAAGGTTTCACAATAAAAGCAGCTCCAATTAATCTTCATAGTATTTGGGCCATGGAGAGTGTTATTTCAATACTGACAGAGTTGTAGTTCAAGAGTAATTGAATGATAAATTATCCCCTTCCTGCCCCTTTTACTGATGTAATACTGCTCTCCCCAGAGCAGCAAGACTGTGGTGATGGATCGCAGAGAGGTACAATCTTCAGTGTGCATAAGGAAAAACCTGAAAAATGTGTCAAAGGGGGCAGGGTTTTCCTTATGCTGACAATAAGAAGATTGTCCCTTGCTGTGAGCTGTCTGGTGCCAGGACCAGATTCCACATCTGAGGGGAGGTGGCTTACACTAGGTAAAAGGGGCGGGAGGGAGATATTTTATCATTCAATTACTCTTGAACTACAACTCGGACAGTATTGAAATATCAGTCTCCATGGCCCAAATACTATGAAGATTAGTTGGAGCTGCTGTTTTTTGTGAAACATTACTATCCCTTTAATATAATATCTCCCCCTGAGGAGGACTTTGAGTGTAGAACTCTAAGAGCATGGTGCACAATGAATTCGTAAGGGTCTTTATCTCGTAAAAAAAAAGCTTATGCAAAAATTCTTCTACTAACATAGATTCAGGCATCTTGGACCTGCTGTCCAGAGAGTTAGCCTGTTTTCTGAGTTCCCCATCTCAAGAACTACAACTGTAGCTGTGGAGTCAGTGTCTAATCAAGCAGTAATGCCCGCTAGCTCTGAAGTGAGATCAGCAATCGAGTTTCTGACATCTTCCTGCAATTTTTGCTTCACAGTGACTACGCACTGTTATAAATCTAACATATATTGTTTAGTACAAGGGGATTCCATATCATCAATAGGCACAGGTTGTGAATATGAATCAGCTGACTTAAGACGGATGAGTTCCAGTTGAAATAAAATAATCCAGTAAGCATTTATTGGTTAGCTGGTGGGATCCTAGCACCATAATAAGTTAATCCCAATTAAAAAAAAGACAGATATCTCACTCTCATAAAGGCTGGCATAAACAGGCATAGAAACAAACAAAAATATAGGTATAGTGCAACAAAGGTGTGGTGTAAGAGTCCCCAAATTGGAGAAAAAACAATATGAAACAGTATAGATCCCTAAAGTGTCCAGAACAGCACACCAAAGCCATGTCAGAAAGTTACCAGGGTTAGCTTCTCGAGAAGGAAGATGAGAGAGAGCAAGTTTCACACCCCAGCTAAACAATATATTCCCTACAGTCCAGTCACATCAATGAGAGGTAACTCTTATCTTCATACCTCAGGAGCTGCTTGACAACACTGGGAAGTGGAAACAGTAAGTATCTTGGGAGAGGTTGGAAACTGCTGTTTTTACATTAAAACAACTGACGGGAGTCTGAGGAAGGGCCCCGCTTCGCCCCAAAAAACAGTTCAGATCCAATAGTTGTCCAAATTAGATGGCTCAGGCTGAATATCACATAACAGTGTTGGCCTGCGACTCGTAATGTAGCCTGCATCAGCGAGTGAATTTGTGACTATGGCAACAGATACACCAGTAGTAGGCTTAAAACATTCAGTTGAGCTTCAATAACTAATTATTAGAGACCCCCAGTATTAGATAGGCACATAAATAGAAGATAGAAAGTGATTTAGATTTGCTGAACCAGAGCTTTCGATTCTGCATCCTTCCAAAATGGCCACTACAACAACAATCCCTATATGACTACTTTCAAAAATCCTGCAAAAGAATTAGTAACTTAAGTAGCTATAGTAAAATTCATGGGCACAATAGAACAACAGGATTTTTGCTTCTCTGGAATGAAGGGAAACCCACCACTGTGTCCAGATAAAATAAAACATCTTTATTCATCCAGTGACAGCACTGCACATCAAGCAGCAGCATATAAGGAAGTGTGAGAAAGGAACCGTGGCCACCCCACTGATCTGATAAATTATGTATTATTAAACCAAAATAGTACTGTCAGCAGTCATTTTTCTAATTAATTTTAGTAATTTCTAATGGAAGAGATAAGTCTGTTTTTCTAAAAGTATGGTATTCTTTAAACTTTGAGATTATGATAAACATTTTGTGCATTTCTTGGTATTAAATGTACAAATTAAGTGATCTTATTCCTATCACTTGTCTTTATTTTATCTCATGTTTTTATCTATATCTGGCATTCATATAGAAGTTGAACTTGTAATTTTGATATGCACGTTAAATGTCTGATAAAGGAATCTGTTTAAATATACTGATGCAAAATGAATGCTTCATAATAAGATGTAAAATCTATCCTAGGTGATTTCAAACACTTGCTAACAATGAGGACTCAACAGCTGCTCACACATTTAATATTGTTGCTATGGTTCAGTGTCAAACAAACTCACTGTGTTGGGACAGTTCATTATTTAAACTATGCAGTGCAGCATAATACAGTACATAGCTTTTCTTTTGTCTTTCACATTTACACTTTGGAAAAAAATCTTAAACAGTTGCATTGAAGCTCAGCTATGTTAATATTTTATCAACTTTTTTATTTAGATGTTGCTAAGTAATGTAAACACAAACATATTCAGGTGGGATTTGGTGAGATATTTATTTCCATGCTGTAAGAAAAAGGGAATCAATTGCTATCTGAACATAGAGTAAAACTGTTATTTGAAGTTCAAGATGAATAAAATGATTAATGTAATTATTCCTCAATTGTTCTTTATGTAATGTTTGTTAAGTGGTATCAAAAAAGAGGGCACACTTAAATTGGTTTCTAACAAAGATTAATCATGAAATATAATCAATGTGATAGAGACGGTACACCGGGGTGTCATACTCGAGTGCTAGGGAGCACACGCAGGTGATCCTAATTCCTACCTGTCCAGTTTGAGCCTGATATTACTACTGAGACTAAATGAGTGACAGATACAACTTGACATGCTACAAGAAAAAATGGGGAAGAAATACAAGGAAGCACCTTTTGTAGATCAATCAGATATCCAAAGCCACCACCTTGCAGACACCCCACAAGTGGGTACTCACAAGATACACTGGCTGTCAAACACAGCCTGGGAAATTCCTGACACAGAAACAGGGCACTATATCTTGTGTCAATTTAGAAATGGGGCTGCTCCTCCTCAAACTCCTCTCCAGACAGAAAAAATATATACAGATAGTTTGGTTTTGAAAAGCGGTTGATCTGTGAAACTCATTAGCCATTTGAACTCCTACTGTTTATTATTTTGATTTTATTGTACAAGTATTTTTTCTTGTATAGATATTAAAATATTTCCATATTTTTGAACAATCAGATTTTCTATTTACTTCACCAGTTTAGCAGCTATTTGTGTTCTGGATCCACCGAATGGAGATGGTGTGAATTCTCCACTTGCTGATTGTCAGCTTGGGATACCCCTCCACTGACATCACTTACATGTGAGTACATCTGAGTATCATATTTTTTCAAATGTCACAACAGTATCACATGACTGGGCTCCCCTTCTATTTTCTCTTTCGTATGTTGGTAACTTGACATACTGTGTGTGTTTATACACACATTTATAACTACATCTGGAAGAAAAGGAGGGACAAGCATATACTAAGGGGTGGTGCTGCTGCTGCATGCCTGCACCTGCTGATGTGTGGCATGCTTAATCCTTTATTGCAAGCTGATTCTGAAGCTAATAGGTCTATCCTGTACTGTACTTTAAACATTAACACTGTAGTCAAGTTGGGAGAGAGAGAGAGAAGGCTGCTTGGATTTTGACATTAGTTACAAATTGAGGCAGACAGGTAAAGATGGGGAGCTGCAAATGATTGCTGTTGCAGGGAGTAAGGGTGTGATTTATTTGTAGAAAGACAGGGCAAGTTAAAAACACAAAATAAGAAACCCACAAAAAAAACAACAAAACTAAAATACTTTTGATTGATAGGTGACAAAGACAGAAATGAGAACCTTCACCTGAGCTGCGACTGAGACAGCCAGTGGCAGATACTACAGTAGACACAGACATACTATCACGGTGCCCGTGATTGCTCTCCTTTTGTGTCAATTACCTATAGGGGGCTCTCTATTGGCTGTCTGCTGGTAGCCCGCCCCTGCATTGCCTATTTAGACTGAGCTTGGGCACCCTTTGGTTGCCCTTTAGTGGTGTCTCTATGCTGCTCGCATCCCTGGCACATTCCTGAGCTTCCTGGGCTCTTAGCTGTGTTCCTGCTATCAGAATCGTCCGGTTCCTGTAGTTACCTGTCCAGTAGTTCCTGCTTCAGCTCCTGATCCAGTTGTCCGATTGAGTGCTGGTTCCTGTCTCCACCTGCCGGTTCCTATCCAGTTCCCCTGGAGCCCGCTGTCGTTCCTGAGTCGCCTTGGCGACATTTCTACTCTCTGCCGGTTATCCAGTACGCGGGTACTGGTTCGGTCCACAGCCATCTGGCTGTTATGCAAGTTACAACTAGCATCCCACGTACAAGGTACTGGTTCGCACCATAGGCCATCTGGCTGTCATGCAGGTTACGATTAGCGTTCCATGTACAGGGTACTGGTTCGCTCTATAGGCCACTCAGCTGTTATGCAGGTTACGTTTAGCATTCCACATACAGGGTACTGGTTAGCTCTGTAAGCAATCCGGCTGTCTATGCAGGTCACTATTAGCGTTCCACGTACAGGGCACTGGTTCGCTCTATAGCCATCCGGCTGTCTATGCAAGTTACGATTAGCATTCCACGTACAGGGTACCGATTCACTCCATAAGCCATCCGGCTGTTATGCAAGTCACGACTAGTGTTCCATCCGGCTGTTTATACAGGTTATGTCTAGCATTCCCAGTGAGAGGGCACTGGTTCGCTCCATAGCCACCCGGCTGATTTGCATGATACTACTATGCTTCCTGTGTGGACATTGGTTCGCTCCTTAGCCTCCTGACTGCAGTTGCACCTTGTTGACTTTCTCCCAGTACTAGGTACTGGTTCGCTCCATCATCTTTTAGTCCATTATCACATTGTGCAGTACTGTCTTCCCAGTACTCAGGTACGAGTGGTACCTTGGAGTTACTTGGCCTGCCACTTTGGTCGACTTAGCCTCTTATGTCATCCTTGTGACTGCTGTTGCCACCTTCATAGTCACTGAGGCTTTAGCGGTTGCCATTTACTCCTTACCAGGCTGCCCTGCCAAGTATATTGGTAAGGCCGGTAGAACCTATGCCATTATCTTCTTGGGTTGTCTTACCCAGTATTGGCAGGGCCGGTAGAGCCTGTATATCACTGTCTGTCCAAGGGCTGCCTTGCCTGGTATATTGGCAAGGCCGGTAGAGCCTGTATATCATTGTCTGTCCACGGGCTACCTTGCCCGGTATATTGGCAAGGCCGGTAGAGTTTGTCTATTCCTGTACCAACTTCCTGGATGCCTTGCCCGGTATATTGGCAAGGCCGGTAGAGCCTGTCTGTTCCTGTACCAGCTTCCTGGCTGCCTTGCCCGGTAGATTGGCAAGGCCGTTAGAGCCTATCCATTCCTTGTGCCAACTTCCTGGCTGCCTTGCCCAGTATATTGGCAAGGCCGGTAGAGCCTGTATTGTTATTGTTATTACTATTTTTCCTGCCAATAAAGATATATGTATGAATGTGTATGATACCCTAAGGGGTTGTCTTAAACTTTTCAATAAAGTTGTGATTTTACCTAACTTTGCATCTGAGAGTCTTAACAAACCGTGACACATACATTATTTTCAGACAGACAGACAAAATACTATTCCACAAACTAACAGCTCTGTTTAATACTTTACAGTAAAAATCAACAATACTGTCATTATCTGCCAAAGTTAGGAACATGGTAAAGGGTAGAGATGGGTAAAACTTTTCACCTCAGAAGAGAAACAGGAGAAAACCAAAACTTTCTGCTTTTATGGGAAATACAGTCTAAATTGTTATTTTCCAAGGTGAATTTTGATGCTGCCTACTGTGGACAGACAGGCAAAGAGAATCTGCTCGACAGACATTTTTGTGGTAGCCACTTGTTCTCTGGGTGTGAGTGTGTATCCAGCTCTCACACAGTCACACTGACTTTAACTGATTCATCTGCAGCACAGGTCAACAGCCACACCTTAGCTATGAGAACTTCTGCTGCTGTGCAGCACCATTGACACCAACTGCTAGTACTATTTATGTATGTATCTTTATTTATATAGCGCCATACATGAAAACAGTATTTTACATAAACAGTAACAATAGTACAATAGCACAATTAAAAATATACACCATGTATAAAAGCACCAGGCTAAAATGTGATCATTGCATTATTACTGAGATATAAGTGCAACCAAGTGAATCATATATTGGCAAGGAGACCTTGTCACTAAGAGCTTACAATCTAATTAGTAATAGTGACAAAAGACAGGGACAGAAGTAGGATGATGAGTGCAGATACAAATCTTTTGCGAGGAAAGTACAGATTGATCTGATGTGAATGTTGGATTGCACCAACAATTGTCAGATTTGGCATTACTAGCAATAGTAGAAGCACTCCAAAAAAGGAATGGGTTCAAGAGGACATAATAGTGTTGTAGATGTCTTAGATAGTGCAAGATTTTCCTCAGTAAAAACACCCATGTATCCTACTGCTGCTGTTGTTGTTCAATTCCAAAGCTTGGAGGAGGATGACTGTAAGTTATCTGGAGGTGACAACAGTCCCTACACCCACCTCCAGGCATGCCTCTACCCACACTAGTAACACTGTTAAATAGACTTGTGCATGACAAAAATTTTCTGTAAAATTCGATTTTGGACAAAAAATTTTTTCGTTCGGAGGATCCAACGACCTGTTCGACTCGGACGAAATTCGACAATAGTCCGAATTATTCGGTTGAATTTAACATACTTTAAAAAATGACTCTCCCTTGAGGTGGCTATAAGGTACTAGGCCTGTCTACCTGCCTACACAACTGTGAGACTGGCTGAGTCACTCTGAAAACTATTAAAATAAATTCATAATATTTTTTATATTTTGCACAAGAACAAAGATGACTCTCCCTTGCAGTGGCAATAGGTACTAATGCTGCCTGCCTACCTATGCTACCTGTCTGCCTACACACAACTGGACACTCTCTATCTCCTTCTGCTCTCTCTGATCTTCAACAACAGACTTACAGGAAATGCAGGCTGTCTGGGTTTCATTAGTCCAACCCCCATCACGAAACAAAGAAGCTAATTGGAGGGAAAGTATGGAGGGAAAGTATTATGTACGCGGTTAGTCATCGCCGAATTTCCAAAATTTTCAATGACATTTCGGACCAGAGCTGTTCAGATACGGTTTTAAAAAACTAGCGACTTTTTCCTTTCAGATGACCTGGATGAAGCCAAATGACCCTTATTTGTCCGAATTCTGAAATCGGCCAAACCGATTCTCACAAGTCTATTGTTAAAACAATTAAGCTACAAGGTTCTTCTAAGTGTTGCCAATCCATACTTGCCAAGTTCTTAAGAAGTAAAACTACACAAATAACCCAAAAGTACATCTGTAGAATGCTGTAATCCTTTTAGTGAAAACAGAGGTTTTAAAGAACGGATGTCATAATATAAGCCTTGGTTAATTTAGAACCACCACCAGATTATTACTCCTCTCTTGCTGGTGGTGGTAATGGTGATGAATGTGACATTGTAGTGTACCCGGTGCCACAATCACAGCAGATTGTGGGTCAGGCAGCTGCTGTAAGTCTCTAAGCAGTCACTGCTGCTAACAGTCACCTGGAGCAAAACAATGTTCCTCTTCTTTAGAATTAGCCTTGGGTATATGGTGGGACTGGTGGGAGCACTATTTGCTGGTAATGCTGTTGTGTTCTGAGCCCCACTGCTAAGTCTGCTGATGGATTCCACCTCTCATCATGAGCAACAGCAGTCCTCCAACTTCTGCTAATACTCATTTGTAGGCAGATCTCAGTACACTCACTGCATAGTACATCAGACAGCTGGAGCAACACAGACTGTAGCTCAAGTCACACTCTGTTTTCTACTCTAGTGTAATATACTTTGTACTATGGTAGAAATTTCTGGCTTTTTATAGTATTTATTAATTAAGAAAATAATACATTATGATGTCTCTTATTTTCAAGGATTTCCTGGAGAGCTTTTACAGTAAAAAGTAGCATGTTCACACAAAATAGAGAAACAGTATATACACCCACATACAAAAATTATGTACAGTTACACGTTGTTTTTAGATAAAAAGAAGTAGTTATTTTTAGAGATTTTAGACTGAGAGAAGATAATTTTTTCAGGTAGGTTATTCCAGGCTTTTGGACCTCTGAAGAAGAAGGCATATCGACTGGCTTCTTTTTTGTAGTGTGGGTTTCTCAGTGAGTTGTTAGCAGTGGAGTGGAGGTTATATTTAGGAGGCATGGTCTCTGGAATACTCTTTAGGGAGCCCTGTTTGACATGAGGAACAGAAAGCAAGGGGGTTAAGTGACTTCCCTGAATCCTTAGTCTTAGGTCTAGCCCCATGCCCCTTAGAATCCGACATCTTTACAAGAGAAGTGTCTAGGACTAGTATAAACCATTATTAACAGTTAACAGTTCCTCACATTAATAATTCACCCTAGAAAGCCCAAAAAGCTACTTCTCTTTTTGAGTTGTGTCCTGCCCTCCAAAGAAGGACTGAACCCCATGGTATATGTGTTCCATATTGGACATAAGAGAAATGAAACTTACCTCTGGAAGACTATGTCCATTGACTACAGTGGGAGAAACTTTCCCATGCTGTTTTCTGCCATTCAAGTGCCGTATGCCCTCAAATTTCATCATAAACAGGTACTTTTCCATATAAACACTTACACACACTCACATCTATTCATTGTGCTGAAAATATTGGTGGAAATCTTCTTTGTGTGGGAATTTCTGTGGGAGGCAAAGGGCCTTATTTTCCATGAAATCTCCTCCCATGGTAAACACTTCTGCCCATCCCTGAGAGCAACTTATAAATTACTGGTTGTACTGTATTATTAAATATGGTTCTCTTCACAGGAAGACATAGAGCAGCCTTTTTATATGCATTGGCTGTTAATGGTTGTTGGAAAACTACTAAAATACATTGCTGTAGGTCTTATATAGTAACACAGTAAAGTTGAAAAAACACAAAAGTCCATCAGGTTCAACCTTTGCCTCAGTCATAACCAAGAGAAATGAGAATTATATAAGCTTTCCTGCTGCCAAATAAGTTACTCTTTATCTGAACTTCCTGTTTTGCCTACTATTTTACAGTACAACCCAGTATGTTCCCTCTTGAAAGAAATGTATCTAGTTGTCTCTTAACTGTATCCATTGTATCTGCCATTACCATGTCCTTGGGCAAGGAATTCCATAATTTAACAGACCTTACTGTAAAAAAAAACCCTCCTCTGCTGAAGTTGAAACCTCCTTTCCTCTAATCTCAAGGGGTGCCCCCTAGTTATTTGGTCAGGCCTTGTGATGAATAGCTCCTCAAAAAGATCATTGCATTGACCTATAGTAACATAAATATTGTAATGCTAATGTTAAGAAACAGACAGAACAAATAGGTTTTAAGCACACGTTTATACAATAAATGGCTCTTTAAGCTTTTCAGTTGGAACAGTCAAGTGGAGGTTTGTTGTGGACAGTGAAACGTGGGATTCCTGTAAATAAAGCATCCTGTTCAAGCATGGGATTGATTTATATCAGGTTATATTGAAGATGACACATTTCTGTGCCTCCAGCTGAATGTATATTTTATTTTACTGATGTCACAATGCTTTATGTTGTAGCCTGTAAAACTCCACTCATTCAATTCATCACAGATGTTTAAAAACTTAACTTTCAGACTGCAGTGCCCCAGTAGAGTAGGACTTGATGTCATTTCCCCCTCTGTCTCCGTTTCATTAATAAGCCATATGTCCAAAAAAGAAATGGTGGAGTTGTGGGGCAAACCATTTGCACTATAGGGGAAAATTTTAAATTCCAAAAATTCCCATTGCATCTCCAACTCATCACGAACCAATGTGCTGGATACTTCTCATTCAAGACGTTAAAATCCCCATTTAAATCAATGGGAATTTTTGGTTCTACCTTATAGTGCAAATGGTTTGCCCCAGGAATCTTCCACTTTTCTTCTGAACATACGGTTGTAAGAGCCCTATGTTGTTCAGTAGAAAAGTGGAGTGATCTGGTGTAAATCTGCACCATAGAGGACAAATACAACTTTCCATTGATTTAAATGGGTCTTTAACCCCTTTGAATGCTAAAGAGCTCTCTAATGCATTGTGATGAATGCGTGAGGCCCTCTAGAATGCAATAGGCTAAAATCCCCATTTAAATAAAATGGGGGAATTTATATTGGCCTCCTATGGTGTAGTTTTTTTTCTCCCTGCATTATTTCTCTTTCCTCTCTTGTATATAGCCTTAAGGCTGTAACCCCTTGAACACCGGAGGGCTATGCAATGCACTGTACAGCCCTCTGGCCCTCCAGAGGTTAATGATTATAACAACCATTGCTGCACTATGCAGCAAACTGTGCTGATATGTTGATAATAAATAGGTTGGCTGTTACTATAGGAGCAATTATATATATGAGATATACTTAACTGGAAGAAACTTACTGAGGTTTTTGGAGGACACTAATCAGGAAGTACGTATACATCAGTAACACCTTTGGTGTCTATGTGCTAAGATGGTAGAGCATAGGCTCCATAGAAAAGCATAGTAACTGGAGAAGTCCTCTACACTTTATCACCTCTTTATCAAACCTTAGTGCACCCCCTTCTTGGGTGCTATAGATGTCCAGATCATATTGCTAAGCAATATATTTCTGACATCTCTAGTAGCCAAGTAATTAGAATATGTTATAACTCTTTTATAAAACCATAATGTAACCTCTATTAACAGATTATTGGCCCATATTTATAAAAGCAAACTAGAGTTATTCTGGGGTAAACCAATTAAAACATTGGGGCAAACAACAATTCCTGTTAAATTAAATTGAGCTCTTAAAGGAGCAGTAAACTTTTTTTATGAAAACATATTTTATAGAGCTTTTCCTGCTGAATAAAACAAGGTCACTCCCACTGCTGTCAGATGCTTTATTCAAAAATTATAGCAGTTTAAATAATCAGGAACTGTATTTACTGTATTTACTTCCAGATAGTTCTGTCAGGAAGTGACAGGCAGTTTCTATCACATTCTATGGAGAACTGTATGTCTCTGACTTTTCTGACTTTCCTTTCCATTAGAATCTAACAGGAAATCTAATTAGAATTTGACTACTAGAGGGCACTGTTAATGTAAAAAAACATGGGTTTAAACTGTAATAACTCTGGAAATATAAAACTCTGGCCAGTGGGAGTACCCTTATTTTACTCAATAGGAAAATCCCTACAATATATAATTTTTCATAAAAAAAGTTTACTGCTCCTTTAACCCTTTGAAAGCTAAACCACTGTTCAATGCATTACAAAGCAATGCATTTGAGACCTCTATGGCATTCAGGGGGTTCAAAAGCTCTATTCAAGTGCATGGGAATTTAGGATTTTTTTGTCCCCTATGGCGCAGTTGGTTTACTCCAGAATAACTGTAACTTTTATAAATATGGATCATTGTTCCTTGTATATGGATCGTTGTCCCTTGTATATGGATCATTGTTCCTTGTATATGGATCATTGTTCCTTGTAGCTGTAAGTCTTAAAGTCTACAACAACATCAGTGCAATTTTCAGAATATTGCAAATCTGCATTTTGAATTTTAAAATAGGGGACCTTTCTCAGATACCAGCAATAGTTTATTTTATTACATTTTTTGACATTTTGATTTGATGGAAACATTTTTGTGTTTCTGCTCTATTTGAAAAATAGATAAGGTTTTTACTTGTAATCCTTTGAAATGCTACATTTTGTTTTTGTCATATGGAAGCTAATTTGTATCTCAAGAGTTTGCTATTGAACTATTTGCTATATGTTTTCTAGCCATGCTTTATGCTAACATAAATATTGATTTTTATTAAAATAATGATAAAATAAATGAATGTTGGGGTCTTCCAACCCCACTCCTATTTCTGTAGAAAATAGCATTTGTCATTAAAATGAAAAAAAAAAAAAAACAGAATTCCTGTAACTAAAGCATTTACTGTTAAAATGTCCCTGATGAAAGTGAAGTATCAAACTAGTATGTTTACAACATTGAAGGTATGAAAATAAAGCACAAAAAATGTCACCATAACTTTAAGCAACCTAAAAGAAACCACCCTAACCTAACAGATACTAACCTGATCAATACTGGACCTAACCTACCAGCTAGTGCTGATTTGTGGACAACAGTGAAGGCTGATATAATACAGGTGCCGTTTGACAACCACTGCATTGTGAACAGGAGCCAACATGGCTTTGTGAAAGACAGGTCTTGTAAAACTAACTTGATTGCATTTTATGAAAAATTGAATAAAAATATAGAATTGGGTGCGGCGGTTGATGTGATCTATTTAGACTTTGCCAAGGCATTTGATACGGTTCCACACAAAAGGATACTGTACAAATTGAATGAAATAGCCTTAGGGGCAAACATTTGTGCGTGGATTAGAAACTGGCTGAAAGACAGAATGCAAAGAATAGTGGTAAATAGGAAGTTCTCCAATTGGACAAACGTGATAAGTGGAGTACCTCAGGGATCTGTCCTGGGACCTCTTCTTTTTAATTTGTTTATTAATGATCTCCCAGTGGACTTAGGAGCCATGTATCGGTGTTTGCTGATGACGCAAAATTAAGTAGGGTAGAACTGGATGTGTCTTCATTACAAGATGATTCTGCATCTGATGTAGATGCAGAATTTGCGACTGCTGTTCTTGCTGCTGCTGAGCTGATTAAGCAGCAGGATGATAAGGAAGCTGAAAGGGGATGGGACTTAGGCTTGTTAGAAATAACGCCCCCCCCCCCCAAATTGTTTCTTTTTTTGTAGGACTATTTTTTTTTTTTTTAATATTTATTTATTTTTTTCAAAACACAAGCCCTGAGAAAAAAAAATGCCCTACTGGCCTAATGCCAGCAGAAAGAAAGGAAGAAAACAGAGAAGGTATCCCAATAGTGCCTGTTAAGTTTAAAAAAACTGATCAATATATCAATAGAAATGGTACTCACATTTCTATATGGCGGGCAGATGGCATATGTCAAAAACCAGCAAACAAGCTCGCAGGGAAATTAAACTTGTCCCAGCTCAGGTCTCTCCAGTGTAATCCAGAGGTCTGTAAAGGTAATCTCCAGGAAAAGTCCTCCACAGGTACCACAGGAAAAATAAAATAAAAAATATACAAAATATACGAGCTGCTCCAAACTAAGTCTTCATGAAAATGTATTATAAAATATAAATTAATAAAAGAAACAAGCTAATTGTAAGGCTATAATGATGTTTTGTGACTCACAGGTCACTTTATCAAATCAACTGGAAAGTAATAAACAAAATGCCAGCAGGTCATGTTGGCCAGTGGCCATTGTGAAATGTCCTCTTGAGTTGCAACCGCTGTTCATACTGCTGCTGCTGAGTTGTTTAAGCAGAGGATGATTAGGCAGCTGAAAGGGATTGGGATCAACAACAGCAGTAACATGGTTGATGGATGACGAAGGTTCCACTTGCCATGACTAGCTCAAGTGATGCGTCTGAGGCAGTAGCAGCACAATAAGTAGCCCCCAGTATATGTGGAGAAAACAAGAAGTTGGACAATAATTCTTCTCCACCTGAACTTCCTCCAAAATCATGGGTGTGTTGTTATTAGAATATAATTTTTTCCCTCGAGAGCAAGAACTGTTAATCAGCAACTGCAATATGCACAATTATATCCAAACACCATGACGCCAGAAACCAAGTACTGCTACTGTCACTATACCCCTTGTCCAGACCCCACTAAGGACACATGACAACATGTTGACAGTTTAATAGTAATGATGAACCATCCCTGCCAGCATCTTAGCATATTCTCCAGAATAGAATCTCCCCAGATGCCACTTGATGCTCTGCTAGTATGTGTGGTCAGTGCACCACACAGTGTACAATGGGTGGAGACCAACTGCCACATCCTAACATCAACAGAGTGGCTATCATTTGGTGGAGAAGGTAACGATAAATGAGGTGGATTTGCAGAAGATGTAGTTACCCTAGAAGGTGATGGTGAGTTTGTTGTTTTGCTCTTCATGGAACTTCCAGTCTCTGCCTGGGTTTCTCTATTCTTCCTCCTCTTGATCTCCGCTTCTTGTTGCTTTTCTGGAGAGTCAGGGGGTACAGCAACATTGTTGCTTGATTTCTGTTGTGGGTGTTTGGTTTTAACATGTTTGACATAAATGTTATGTGTCTGCTTTTCATGTGTGATATCAGGGTGGTTGTGCCAAGGCACGTTCCCTCCTTTCCCCTTCTCACTAATTTACCACAAATTGTTCAAAGTGCCATTGGCGATGACTGCACTGTGCCTGCCCCAAAAGAAAAATAGTTCCACACCCATGACTTCAGTGGACAGGGAACAGGTGGAGAAGAATGGCCCCTTTCTTCTTATCCTCCACATTCTGTGGCAGCGGATGATGTTGCTGCTACTGCCTCAGAATCAGCACTGCAACTAGGACCACAAGTATTGATACTGATAAAGTATCCACCTCCGCCCCTTTTACTGATGTAACACTGCTCACCTCAGAGCAGCAAGACTGCCCAGATAGATTACAGAGAGGAACAATCTTCATTGAGCATAAGGAAAAACCTGAAAAAACTGTCAAGGGGTGCAGGGTTTCCCTTTTGCTCATAGTAAGAAGATTGTCCCTTACTGTGAGCTGTCCCAGGACCAGGTTCCACATCTGAGGGGAAGTGGCTTACACTAGGTAAAATGGGCAGGAGGGGGATACTTTATCATTCAATTACTCTTGAACTACAACTCTGACAGTATTGAAATAACACTCTCCATGGCCCAAATACTATGAAGAGTAATTGGAGCTGCTGTTTTTGTGATACATTACTATCCCTTTAACTCTTCCTTTGCCTTTGCTACTTTTTCTGATGACTTCAAATAGGCCAAAGTAGTAGTAATACTTATCCACGAGAATAATAACCCTGACAGCACCACATCCTCTAGATATCAACAGGTCTCTCTCCTGACTTTTGCATTTAAGCTCTTGAAACTCCTAACCTATGGCCATCTGCTTGACTTCCTTAACACACACAACTTGCTCACTCCTTAGAAACCGCTCTCACAAGACAATGGTCAAATCACAAGATCACTATTCAATACTTATACTTATTGATCGCACAGCTGCTTTTGACACAGTTCATCCTGCTCTCCTTTTCCAAATTCTTCACTCCTTAAGCATCTATTACTTAGCCCTAACCTGTCTTCCCAATCTTTCAGTGTCTCCAATGCCACCTCTTCATTCTCGCCCTTACACAATAATACTTGGTGAACATCATAACTCATTTGGACTCAAATATCATCTCTATGCAGATGACACCAGCTTTAATTATATGCACTTCAACTGACTCCTGATATGCAATCTAAAGTGAGGAGGGAAGTTGAATTTTTGACTAGCGTTCACCTCAGTATGGATACTCTGGGACTCACTCCCTGGTGAGTCTCCTACTCATTCATTTATATTTTTGGAATTATCCTTCCTGGGGGATGGGGTTAGACCTTACTGTTATGGGTTATCCTGGGTCTTCTTTGGCTCAACAGAAGGGGGTCATCTGGCTTCACGGCCAGCAACTTTATTCGGCCGAGTCCGCAGCACAACCAGCTACATGGGGCCTATGTATATAAGCAACGCACCCTAGCGCCACTCTTCTATTACTCTCCCTTGCTGTGTGTGTGACATTCTCACAGTAGGAAGACTGTCCCTTGCTGTGATCTGTCTGGTCTTAAGACCAAATTCCACATCTGTTTCCAGGACAACTGGAACGCATTGATTACAATGGATACAATGCCAGTCTAGTAATGGATTAGTTAATGATGGCCCTGAAGAGTGGGGGGCAGCTCTAGGTTTTTTGGGGACCCTAAGTGAAAAATTCACTTTGGGCCTTTTATACTCCCACATCGGTATTTGTAATAAGACATTGTCATCTGATTTTGTGTGGTGGCAGTGCTGTATAATACTGTGGTGCTCTCTGCTTATAATGTAGCAGGGTAGATAGAGTTATATTTTTTTATTGAACACCCAGTTGTCAGTACGTTTTCAATTAATTGAACTGCAATGCATTACAAACTGTGTTCCATTGGAGGGGTGGTTAGTGTGGGCTTGGGTAGGAGGGAAGGTGTTTGGGGTCACTTATGAACACTGGCAGGCAGTTATGGTTGAGACCTTTTGCAATCAAAACATTTATTTTTTACACTGTTAGCAGCCTTGAGCTGCTGAGGCAGGGAAGGAGTCTCTGGTCACAAAAGCAAAAGTCTGGAAAAGTCTGACAGGAAACACTGAAAATGCCATTCTTCCAGAATGTGATGGCAGTTATGGCTGTTTTCAATGTTTTTAGACTTTTTTTGCAGAGTTAGGCCTTCCTTCCATTGTAGTTAACATTCCATTGAATGTTATCCCATTGTGAGCAGGGCCGGATTTGCCATAAGGCAGAGTAGGCATCTTCCTACAGGCGCACCCCACAGAGAGGCGCCTGTCATTGAAATAAAAAAAAAAATTATATATTTTTGTTCACAGTGATGCTCACTGTGCACAGTAACAACCCGCTCACCACATGGTAAGGTCTGTGCCTTCTGTGGTTCAGACAGAAGGCACTAATGCAGAGCGCTGGGAGATGACATCATCTCCCAGCGCTCTGCATTCCTGAAGAGACCGCGCAGGAGCAACAACAGCTACAGAAGGAGGCACAGACATCTGCCGCTGGACCACCAGGTAGGTACGAAACACATGCGGAAGGCAAAGTGGGGGCAATGTGAAGATGACGTGGGCAATGTGGAGCTGATATAATGGCAATGTGGAGATGATGGGGCAAGTTGGAGAAAATGGGGGCAATGTGAGGGCAATATGGAGCTGATGGGGGATAAGTTGGAGCTGATGGCAATATGGAGCTGATGGGGGATAAGTTGGAGCTGATGGCAATATGGAGCTGATGGGGGGCAATGTGAGGGCTATATGGATATGGGGTAATGTGGAGATTTGGAGTATTGTGGAGGTGTTCAGTGGATATGGCAAATGGGGGGTGCTTCAGATTTCTGTGCCTGCAGGCTCCTGAGATGTAAATGCAGCCCTGATTGTGAAATACTTTTAAAGAAATCCATTGATAAGTTTATCAACTTCAATGTAATCCAGGCCTTTGCTATATATCCTGAATAAGCCAATTCAGGATACATAATGACCAGAAAGTAATGGCTTGTGTTGCAAAAAAAAGCTAATAAAGGCTATTTTGTGGCTGTTTTGCTAGTTGAAGATCCATTTTTGTGGAATGGAATCTAGGCCACAGTTTGTCATTTAAGGGATACCATACTCATATACCCATATTTATTACTCCCCACCACAAAGAACAGGTGGTGAAGGGAGTGACAGCTTACACTCATCATTTCATAGTACGCTTCCAAAGATTTTTTTTTTTCTGGGAACAATACCTAGTCAGTGATGTGTTGCTGACTCTCTAGGCATTGTGGGCAAGGTGTCCATGTCTGGATTTTCCTGTTAATATTACTGTGACAAAAACCTACAAATAATTTGCATACTCAAAGTACTGATCAGAGACTCTCAATTAGGAACAAGCCTGCTATAGAATTTAGCAGGTTCTATAGAAGTGGTGTCCTATACAGAGTGAAGTCTCTTTTAGCTCACTAATGCTGTACACAGGGAGGAAATTTCCTAAAGCACATCAGACTGATCTTGCCAAAATAGCACTCCAGCCACGAAGTGCCAGGCCACTCTTCTCTGAACAAGAGATGCAGCCAACCCCAGACGTTCATTTTGACATTGTTGGGCCTCATCAGTAATGTGAAGCTGATCTCTCTCTAGGCCCTGGGAGAAAGGGGTCCATGCCTGGATTCCCCTGTTAACCATAATTCACCAAAGATAATTTGCATATGCAAAAGTACTGGTTAGAGATGCTAGGAATGAGCCTGCGCATAGAATTTAACAGGCTATATAGGAGTTGTGTCCTACCCAGGGTGCCATCTGTTTTAGCTCACTAGTGCCTTACACAGAAAGGAAATATCCTAAAGCAAATCAAACTGATCCCCCCAAAATAACAGTCCGGCCATGGTGGACATGACTTGTGTTTTGTTGATATGCATCTTAAGATGTATGCAACATTTTTGCATTCCTGTTGTAATTCTTCAATAACTTTTTGCAGTTCCTCAGGACTACTGGCAAAGTGATGATATTGTTTACAAAACTGTAATGTGATGCGGATAGTCTCCATTGACCTTAACACCTTAAGGACCAATGCTGTGGTCCTTAACTGTGCTGCAGGGCCAGTCTTAAGGGGTTAAGTCCTTTTTTGTCCCAATTTAGTTTGTGGAAAATTTCATATCAAAAAGCAGAAAATTGTTTTGGGGAGATTTTGAAATAGCAACAGAGTCACTTGGCTGCAAAATAGCTTGAACTCAAGCTACTAAAAAAATGTCATATTATCTTTTTAATAACAAAAAACCCTCCAAACGTTGGTAATGTCCTTGTTTTACTTCACAGGGAAAGCCCTACAGCATATTTTTCACACCTAGGGTATAATGCCTCTTCTCTCTTAAAATAACTACACTTGAATGAGAACTAACACCTAATAATAGCTCCCCACTTTCTTATTATATCCTGAAAATTCCAATGGCTCCTATGAATTCTCCCCTGCTCCTTGGTTGAAGATATAATATCTTTAATCAGTCTTGGATGTCATGTCCATGGAGGTGGATATAACAGTTGCTTGAAGCATCACAGGACCCCAGACTTTCCAAACTTATGGTAATTTGCCATCCATTGCTTCATAGTTTGTTGCACACCCTTTAGTCCTTAAAGCGTTAAGTAGATTCATACCCTCTGCCTGCTTCAGTTTCCCACTATCAATAAGACATTCAGGACTGAATGAACAATCGTACAAGATTAACTGAGCCTTAAGGTTTTCTTGGCCCTAGTACGGTAAGTGATGAGTTAATATTAGGTGGTGTTAGTGCTCCTTTAATATTTTGAGAGCCAGAGAGGTTACAATGCGTTGGATACCTCTCAGGCACTCAAAGGGTTGAACTTTAACACAACTGTCTTTGAAAAACGAGGAATAACACATGTTTCCAGGACATCTGAGACCATTTTTATGTTGGCCACATTATCTACATTATATTCTTCATCAGAATGAAATTTGTGTCTAATATTTATAGAGGTGTTATTGCACAGTGACGTGACTGCTGCACTAGGCAAAAAATAAAACAAATATACAAATAAAAATAAAATATATCTTAGACCAAAATGTAGTTCAAAAGCTGTTGTTCATTATGCCCCGGGAAACAGCTAATCCATCATAAAATGCTTCAACTGGGCTTCATCCTTTGCAACTCTTTCCAAATCATCTTCATTTTGACATTGGAATTTTCTCAAATGCAATAAATTTTGGAACAAACCACCATTAAAAAAAATATCTGTATTGTGATGTATTATTTTTGGTATTCTTTATTCTCAGGAACATTTGGCATTAATGGAAAACAGCTTTATTCTATCATGAGATGGATCACAAGGGCGCATTATTTCAGCACATATATAGTACTATTTGCTGCATAAAAATAATTTGTTACAAATATGACAATAGCATGCACATGTTTTTCATCTATTATTAAGTGCATTTGTGATGGGAATTATATTTAGAAATAGAACAGATTTGATTCCTACCCCACCATGTGTTCTATTCATGTCTCTCCTCTATTATTATTTTAATAAAACTTCCCTTGAAAGACATCTTTCCAATTAACATGTATACTCCACCTCTTTTTGGTTTGAATCCAGCTTAAAGGAAGTATAATGTACAAATAACCTTTTGCCAAAGTGTTGATATATTAAAAATGTATGTGTACGACCATAGTGTCAAAGTTAATACATCAGTATAAATCTGTTTAAATAAATGTTATTGCATTTAGTAAATCTGAAAATCTGTTTCTAAGCTTTTCTCAATAAACACAAATAATTCACATTATTTGGTAAGTGTGAACTTATATTCTTGGACAAAACTGTTCATGGGATCTCTGATAATAGATGAAATTGTAAGAAAAGACAAAGCATGTTATACAATTTTTGACACAAAACAGCCAATACCTCTATTCCTGTAGCAGCTCTGTAATGGATAAAACTTGTTTGCTTTAATTGAAGATACATTTGATATTCAAATATATATATTTTAAAATATGTTTTTAAAAAACACAACTGATTAATCACAATATTTTGATTTTTTTTATAGCTGTTTCTAAACATTGCATATCATAATGCAAAAGTAGTGTTCCGAAGGTTTTAACATTTCCTATACTCAAGAATGTTTTAAAAATCATAAATCATATAAAGAAGATTTTTTTTAACTCTTTGTGTGAAATTCAATGAGTTTGATACGACTCTGGCACTCAAAGGATTAAATGATAAATGGGGCTTTCAAAGATAATTAAAAGATAATACATGAATACAAATGGACCATAATCAGATTGAAGTTGAAGCTATCTTTTCATTTTTATTTTTTTGGGATTCTATTACTCTGTCAAGCAAATCAACAGCATATCTATTGTGTTTCTGTACCTTATTAAGTTAGCACCAACAGTGTGAGCAAATAACCACATCAAAACAAAAGTAAATCTACCTTGAAAAATTTGAAAACTCGGCTTATCATAGTTAATAAAGCAGTATTGCATATTTATTACCTGATGTTAAGCAATGATGGAAACATATGAAGTAGAAAGTCCTACTGGAGAAATTATGGAAATACCAAGTGAAACATAGAAGATGAATACAAATAGCCATTAATTTAAATGGGGCTTTGAACCCCTAGAAGGGTAGATAGGTTTTTGAGACCTTCTAGTTTGTAAATCAATTAGTGAAAGTTGGCTTTCACTTGAGAAAAAACTATTTCAAAACCAATAAACCAGATAACCTGTTTGAGCTATATATGTTTTGATTTATGATTGCATATCTCAGACAACAACATAACATAAAACAGATGAATAAAGTGCCTTCCAAGTGCACTTTATATAAAGAACAGATTTGCCTTGCATTTTTGTCTTAACAATAGTGTTAATCCAGTGTTTTTTTATGTCATAAAATATTATTTTATGTTAAAAAACACTGGCTGGTACATTGTATTTCTTGTCATGCAAAAAAAACGTCTGAAATGAATGTCAGTCAGGCTTGTTTTTTTTCTTTTTCTTTTCCAGTTTCAGGTGGTATGTCTATAGGACTTATTATAAATCAGAATTTAGGGCTGGACAATCTGATGTCATGCAGTGAATTTATGAAAATACTCAATAAACTTTGTGTGTGGATGGAAAAAACAATGCCTTCTAGATACTAACTATGAAACTCTTAAAAAAAGTCAACATAATTCTTATAGTCACATCTAGATTATTTAGATATTTAAAAGAACATCTGTGAAAAACATGCCTCCCAACATCTCAAATTGCCAAAGAGGGACACTCGTGTTATATGGGGTATTGCTGGGGGTGTGGCTGGTGGGCGGGGCATTACTGATAATCTTTAGGCTAATTCATGACCTATTGACACCTCCTTGTGTAACTTAATAAATGACTCATAACAAGACCAAAGTATTTTATTTACACAGACTAATGTATAAACACAAATACTGACATTTAAACAAACATTAATGTGAGTTTTATTGCTGTGGAGCAATGTGATACACTTATATACACACCACACAGTCTGATCTCCTAAAAAGTGGGACATCAGAGTGGGAAAGAGGGACAGAGGGATTTGGGTCTAAAAGAGGGACTGTCCCTCCTAAAGAGGGACACTTGGGAGGTATGGAAAAATGTTACATATTAGTTTCTCTTTAGTATTGCAGATATAATCATCTCTGGTGAATAATCAGTTCACAAAAGCATTGGGATAAAACCTCTATCCTCAAGCAGAAGTGTTTGTCACCTGTGTTTTTCTATTTTATCTTATTTTTTTTAAATAATACATTATTTGTTTTTTCTACATACAAAAAAGTTTACATATTTTAAAGGTTTAATGTAGTATAAAGCTTTCTTCATTTTTTTTACAGATTATATAGAAAAGATTTATGAATACAAGTTGATTCATTTTGGGTTCATTCATCATCAAGCCTATACCAAATTGAAGTTTCAGGCAGACAGTCATTTAAGTATTTATTTTTACACTGAGTATTATCGGATTTGTTTCTTTTAACTAGTACAAAGTGCCCAGTTCACTGCAGAGTGTTTATTTTATGGGGCTGTCAATTTCATAATGAATTGCATATAAATACTATTGATCTTTCTTCTTTTTTCTTATTTTTTTAAACCCCTTGAATGCAAGCTATGTTTCAAATGTGTTGGTTGGTTGGGAATAGCTGGGGTTTAAGTACAAAGGTGTGATAGAGAGGTAATAAAGAGGAGAAAGCATTCCCAGTGTAATATATATCCAGAGTAATGTATTCTCCAAAGCTAATGTTAGTTAATGGTGTCTATATACTAAGAGCTCTCCAACCTGAGAAATCTTAGTGGATAGGTTCCATAGATTAACAAAGAACTTGAATAGTGTATAACACTGGAGAAGACATCTCATCTTTATGACATTTTAGTGCATTTCTCCATAGAGTAACAAAGCTTGAGAGAGAGGGAGAGAGGGAGGGAGAGAGAGTAGGGAGAGAGGGAGAGAGGGGGAGGGAGAGAGAGAGAATTCAGGAGCAAATCAACTACACCATAAGGAACAAATTAAAATAACTATTGATTTAAAGAGTGCGTTTAACCCAGCAAATGCTAGAAAGGTTCCCAAGATCCCTTTAGCTTTTTTTACAGTATCAAAATCCATATTTTACCCCTTAAGGACCGGTGTGCATGCGCGGCCGGCACTTGTGGACCAAGGGGCATTTTTTTATTTATTGGCACTTCCGGTTCAGGACTTCCAGAGCGGCGTGCAGCCGCGACGGGAGCCCTGAATGACATGCCGTGCCAGGACCGTCATTGGTCCTTACGTGCCGGACAGCCATGACGGTCCTGGCACGGCAATGGTCCTTAAGGGGTTAAATCAATGGGTATTTGTGAAGTTTTCTTTTTTTCTGTCTCCTATCTGGTTTGCAGCAGATTTGTTCCAGTTTTTTAGTGCAACTACTTCAGATATATGCTTTGCATTTTTGTCTGGAGAAAATGTGTTTTAATTTAAAGATGGTTATTATTATGTCATAAAAGATTATTTCCCATAAACAAATACTGGCTGGTGCATTTTATTGCTTGGCATGCAAAAATCCTAGAAATCTAAATTGTTTTTATCTGTTTTTCCTGTCCCAGGTGATATGTTTTAAAGATGTAAAATAAATCATATTTGAGGGAAGAGAATCTGATGTCCTACAATAAAGGTATTAAAACCTTCAGTAAATCATTTACATTATTAACCCATTGAGGGATGTGCATCCCCTCTTGTAATCAATGAAAATTTATTCAAGATGTTAGCTATGAAACACTTATAGCCACAAATAGGAACATATTAGTTTCCCCCTGAATATTACAGATACATTCTTTGTCTGATGCAAGAGATTCAGTCTTTTTTAAGAATAAATTATTTTTTAATACAAATTATATTATTTTTCTTCACATTTGATCACACATTATAATTATTTTTCTTCACATTTTATCTCTCTGTTGCCAATACAGAGGATACATTTCCATGTACATATTAAACAAATACCACCCAAAAAGGCCATCTAGTTCCAAAATGATGGGCAAGTAATTCCCCCCAGATGAGAAAACTGAGAATTATATAATACTAACTGAAATTCTCTTTTCCTGGACATAGCCAGTATTCACTAGATGGGTTAGCTCCTCCCCTTTCAGTTGATAGGACAGAGAAAAGGTCAAACACTTTTTTAAAATAAAAAACAGCTTACCTGGAGGCCTACCTACTGCTATCTGTTAGGCTCTTTTGTTTGGAGAAGAGGGAGAAGACTCCATACTAAACCCTGGCTCGTTTAAAGGGAAACAGACACCAAAATACGAAGCCAAGAAGGGTTGCCAAAAGAACATCTCCTACCAGGCAGCATAAACCCAAAAACTGGGTAAAAAGGAAATACACCACTTCCAACAGAAATCATAACTTCTAAAAGAGACTAAATGCATGACAAAGGTGACCACATGACTACCACTGCTACGATGAGCATAGAGGCCACAGTATACCGCAGAGCATAAAAAAATGCATAGACAAGCACACTTATCATGCAGCAATAGCATGGCAATGCCAGAGTGGTAACTGACACAACTAAGCGGCAGATAGTACATGTTCAGGTCCAGTAACAAAAGAAGTATAAAACAGGTACACCACACAATGCAAAAAAGTAGAAACAAGTTCCACCACACTAGAAAAAAAGCCATAAAAACCATAATCCGTTACTGGAAGCCTTCCCTGGGCGTACGTATGTACAGTCTCTTATCACAGACTAGGAGACTTTAAGACATTATGTCAGTAGGCAGCGGTGGCAAAAAGGACTAAATCCACAGAACTGCCCTGTTGTAAGAGCATCAGCGATTAGCAGAGTAGCCATGGGTTCAAGGGAACTGTGCAATACATGTTCCCTAGAATGTGTATTCCAGCCCCTCAAACCTTTTTGGCTATTGCCTACCCTAGCCCAAGCCCTTTGTGTATTAATGTAATCATGTCTGCCTTATTGTGTATCCCTGAGCCATCTGTTGTTGTTCCTTTGTATTAGGTGTTGTGATTACATTATCCCTGTGAATACTCCCATTGTGTTATGTCTTCACCATTTGCTGTGACCTATTGTATCCACTGTGATTGTATTATGTCTTCTGTAGTTGAGGTGTTGTGATTGCATTATCCCTATGAATACGCCTATTGTGTTATGTCTTCACCATGTACTGTGATTGAATCATGTCTCCTGCACTGTCCAAGTTAACTGTATAAATAAGATATAGTTTCAAATAAAGTGGTGTTAGTTGTTCTGAACTAAGAAGGAGTACAGAGTCCTTATTCTGAATGGCAAAAAGGGGCCACTTTGCCTCCCATTCAAGAGTCTCCTGTTCCAGCATTTCCAGTGGATTCTTCAGCTGCAGATTTCCACTGAATGTTTCCACAGCTCAGCTTATGTTTCCAGCTCTCCAAGAGTTCCAGTCAGCTTTCATCTTGCTTCACCGGCCAGGCTACCCACTTGTAGCCGCATCCAGGAGGGAGAGACCCAGAATGACGGCTAAGGACAACCCGGCTTCCTTATGCTTCCGTTACAAACATAAAATAAACAAATATACCACAGAGAGCAATAGGACCATGGGGCCTCCATGGCACAAGCACCATATTGCAGTCATATAATTGTAAAATACATATGCACCAAAGTGCAGCCATATGATTGCCCCACATAGCAGGAAGAGACGCATGCAATTGCAGCCATAGCCGACGCACACACAAGCACACAGGAGCAACCATAGCTGACACACACACAGGCACCACCATAGCGGCACACACATGCACAGAGGTAAAGCCATAGTGGGCACACATGAGAGGCCATAGAATGTATACATACACCCAAATGCAGCCATAGCATGAAGTGAATGCATAGCATGTACACATGCACTCAAATACAGCCATAGCATGAACTGTAGAAATAGCATGTACACATGCATCCAAGGCCATGTGCAGCCATTGCACGGACACCATACATAGCATGTACACATGCAACCCAGGCCCAGTGTGGACATAGCATGTAAACATGCATGCAAATGCAGGCATAGCATGAAATGCAAACATAGCATGTGCACATGCATCCTAGGCCCAGTGGGGACACAACACACACACACAAACACACACACACACATATATATCCCAGGTCTGGTGTGGACATAGCATGTACACACCCATTCCAGGCCCAAGTGGACATAACATGTACACACTCATCCTAGGCCCAGAATGGACATATCACGTACACACTCATCACAGGCCCAGCGTGGACATAGCATGTACACATTAATTCCAGGCCCAGTGTGGACATAGCATGTACACACTCATCCCAGGCCAAGTGGGGACATAGTATGTACACACTCATCCTGGGCCCAGCATGGACATAGCATGTACACACGCATCCCAGGTCCAGTGCAGACATAGCATGTACAAATGCAGGCATAGCATGAATTGCAAATATTGCATATACACATGCATCCACGGTGAAGTGCATACACATCATGTAAACATGCACCCAAGGCCAAGTGCAGCCATAGCATGTACACATGCATCCAAATGTAGCTATAGCATGAATTGTAGACATAGCATGTACACAGTGCAGGGAGTCTCCATTCAATTGAAGAGTAAAACTAATGTGGACATCTTGCTCTCCCAACTAGGGAAGTCAGCTGCACATCACTAATGAGGTCTAAACACAATAAAAAACAAATGATATATCTGGTGTTAGCTAGTGTTTTCTGTGCACAGAGGTTTTAGCTGTCATTTGAAGCTTAACTGACTTTTTTGGGTGACATTAATTTAACATGTTTGTGGAGATCTCTCCTCTGTAAAGACAATAGAGACCTGAAATATGATGCTTCTTAAAGGAGATTAGTTATTGCTTTTTGTTTGTTATTAGTGCCTCTTGCATGTTTTTGAAAACTCTTATGGTATTCCCCTAATGGGAACATGGACCCATTGTTCTCAGTGCCTAGGGAAACCAGCTGCATTTCAACAAAGAGGTCAAAATAAGGCCAAAAGTATATGTGGATTTAGCTGGCATTTCCTGTGCAGAAGGGACTTGTCTATAATTTTGGACCTGGACTGCCCTTTTGGGAAGGATTAGTATAGTATGTATGTTGAATATTCTTCTCTGTAATGGCACTAGAGAGCTGAAATGTGATGCTTATGAGCTGTTACTAGCCCCATAACAGGCAGCATTGCTTTTAAACATCCTGAAAACCTGTCTTTTACTTTGGCATGTTTTTTAATTCTTAGAGTTTCCCCCTAAGAGTGAAGAATAATCCATATGTGGGCCCCTTGCTGTCAGGACCTAGGGAAGCCAGATGCACATCAATGAATATATATAAATACGTCAGAAATATATATTTGGTGTTAGCTGATTTACCTTATGAGAAGGTGCTTCTGTATCATTTTGGAACTGGACTGTTCTTTTGAGCTGTCTTAGTCTAATATGTGCATGGAGATTTGTCCTCTGTGATGATATTACAGAGCTGAAATGTGATGCTTCTGAGTGGTGACTAGTCACAGACAACATGGCTTTTTATTTATGTTCAGAGCCTGTCATGTACTTTGGTAAGCATTTTGAAAACTCTTAAGGGCTCTCCTTAAAATGAAGGGTAATCCAGATGTGGACCCCTTGCTCTCAGTAGCTAAGAAAACCAGCTGAGCTTTACAGATGAGTATCAAAGAATGGTGGAAAGGTGGAGATTTATTCTCTGTGATGACACAAGAGAGCTAAAATGTGATGCTTCTGAGCATAGCTTAGGCAAAGAACATGCAAAATTGCTTTTGTTCATCTTCTCATGTATTTTGGCATGATTTTTGAAAACTATCAAGGTGTCCCCCTAAGAGTGAAGGATAATACCGAAGTGTAACCCTTGCTCTCACTGCCTAGGTAATCCAGCTGCACCTCTATGAAAAGGCCCAGACAAGGTGAAAATGTATGCCTGGTATTTCCTGTGAGAAGGGACTTGTGGAACTGGACTTCCCATTTCAGCTGGATTAGTCTAATAAGACCATTGACAATTTTCCTCTGTAACAACACTACAGAGCTAAAATGTGATGTTTCTGAGCAGTGACTAGCCTCAGAATGGGCAGCATTGCTTTCGATTGTGTTCAGAGCCTCTCACATACTTTGGCACGTTTCCGAAACATCTTTGGGTATCTCCCTAAGTGTGAATTGTATTCCAGATGTGAACCCCTTGCTCTCAGTGGAACTCAGTTGCACTTCACTGATGAGGCCCACATTGTTTTGGAACTGGACTGCACTTTTGGGGTGAATTAGTCTGATATGTACTTGGAAACCTCACCTCTCTAATTAACATTAGAAAGCTAAAATGTAATGTTTCTGAGCTTTGAATAGATGCATAAAGTAAACATTGCTTTTGTTCACGTTCAGAAACTCTCATATGCTTATTTTTTTTTTTAATCATATGGTGTCTTCCTAAGAATGACAGGTAATCCACATGTGAACCCTTTGCTCTCAGTGCTTATGGAAACCAGCTGCACATTGTTGATGAGTCACAAACAATACTAAAATATACTATACTTTTGAGGTTAGCTGGGATTTTCTGGACAGTGGGGACTTACCTGTCACTATGGAACTGGACTGCCGGGTGCCCTTTTAAGTAGAATTAGCCTAATATGTACATTGAAAGTTTTCCTCTGTAATGGTATAAAAGAGCTAAAATTTGATTCTTCTGATTGCTAACTAGCACCAGAACAAGCCATGTTGCTTTTGATTGTGTTCAGAGCCTCTCACAAACTTTGACATGTTTACTGAAAACTTTTAGAGTTTCTCCCTAAGAATAATCCAGATGTGGACTCTATCTCAGTGCCTAGAGAAATGTGCACATTTGTGATGAGGCCCAAGGATGGGATTAGTTGTTTTGTCTTGTTTGGAGGGGGTTTTCATGTTGCTTTGGAACTGGACTGCTCTTTTGGGTGGGTTAGTCTAATATTTACCTGGGAATTTGTCCTCTCTAAAGACACTAGAGAGCTAAAATGTACTGCTTCTGCCTGGTGACTAACTGTGTTCAGTGCCTCTCCCATACTTTGACACGTGTTCTGAAAATGTGTTGGTTGTCTCCCTAAGAGTGAAGGGTTATCCAGACATGGGTCTCTTGCTCTCAGTGTATAAGAAAACCAGTTGCACTTCACTTTAGAGGCATAAACAAGGGTGTAATGTATTTCCCATGCAGCAGACACTTGTTCAACATATTGGATATTATTAGTCTAATATGTATGTGGAACCTTCTCTCCTGTATTGCCACTACAGAGCTAAAATGTGATACTTCGGAGTGGAAATTAACCAAAGAACAGGTAACATTGCTTAAGTTTGTCCACAGAGTCTCTCACATAAATTAGCATTAAAAAAAAAATCTCTACCCTGTCTCCTTAAGCGTGAAGGGTAATCCAGATGTGTACCCCTTACTCTCAGTCCATAAGGAAACCACCTGCGTTTCATTGATGAGATCATTTTGTGGTAGGATTGTCTAATACATAAATAGAAATGTGATGTTTATCAGCAGTGATTAGCTTCAAAACAGCAGCAGGTGACTGATGTAGAACTGTTAGGATTATGCTTGCCATGCCTACAGCTTGACAATGTGGGTGAGGCCCTCAGAATTTGGTACCCATGGTGATTGCCTAATTGGAAATCTATCTCTGGTTCAGAAAAGATTAATTAAACAGTTTATAATACTATGGACTAGTTTGTTACGGTTTGGTCATTTCTTTAATTAGACCCATTATGTGTGCAGACCAAGAGGGTGTTGCCCAGAAATCCCCCTTATACCTCTCTCAGGTCAGAGCAACAAATCTTTTAGCTCCCATATTAAAAATACTAGTTTTTGCTGTAAACCGGATTATGAATTGGCACCTTTTAGGCTGTTACTGGACTATAACTTCCATAAACTTAGTAGGCCAACTAATGGGAATTGTGTACAATAGCAGATTGACCATCGCAGAACAATGCAATGGTTTTTGGATGTAATTGCATGTTTTTTTTTTTTTGTAAACCCCCTCTTGCAAATCCTATTATGCTTCTTATGGTTTGCATGAGCTAAATTGATGCAGAGGATGATGGATGAACAGTGCTAATTTCAAGTACAGTTTTTGCACTGCTACACACTTGTTCTGTTTGGTTTATTTCAGAATAAATGGGTAGGAATGCATAAAGTAATGACAGAGTGAAATGGCAGCCATTTCCTTTTCATATTTCTTAGGTTGTCAGAATATACCTTCAAGCAATATAATAACAATGACCTCTGTAAAGTCGAAATTCAGGTAGTGTGAATAATTTCCAAGAAGGTTGTTACTTTGTAAAATATCACCTGTTCAGGATTTAGTAGAGCAAGCTTTGTAAAGCTGGAGAAAAAGCATCTCAGCATTTCCATAACAGAACTACTCAGCCTCAAAATACAGTGCTTGAATCTTTATTATGTATTTCTGTCTACACGGGAACTAGATTATTTTCAGTTTGTGACACTTTTAAAAGACTGTCATTAAATTACACACAGATGCTTTTTATGCATTAACTCTGCACCCCATGGTTCAATTTTCCCATATAAAGAGGACAAATGAGAACCAGTACCAGCCAGGGTTGTCACCCTACACTTTTTAACCCTCTGAGTGCCACAGGAACCATATTGCTTCACAATCAAATAGTCCTACTGCAGGGATACACAGAAATCATTGCAGCTATACAGCAGAAGTGGTTAAAGGTGCAGTAAACATTAAGAAAACCATATATTATAAAGCATGGAGGGGCAATGTGAGCCTGGTAAGTAATGATGAGAGTTGTAGTCTAGTAGTAACTGGATCTGATGTTCTAGAGCTTTTGCTTCTTAGTAAAACAAGGTTACTTAGACTAGGAAGTTTTTTAGTACATCTGTGTACCCGTTGTTCAGGGGGCTCACCTTGGGTTTCTAACAGTCCCTGTTTTACAGAAAGGAACCTATTTATTCTTATGGCTACATAGTCAAGAAGGATGTGGCTTCTCTGGGTGCACAACATAAATATGAATGACTTTCTCACAAAGCGGGGAATAAACAGAATATTACAATTAAAATATGCATGTATGTATGTGTCTTTATTTATATAGCACCATACATGTACTCAGTGCAGCCAAACTAATCAGACATTGGGAAGGGGACCCTGCAAAAACAAGGCTAAAATGTAAAAGCTCTAACTCCTACCAAATTTTGTAAGGCTTAGTTGGTAAAATACTTCTACAGGATATATTTTCTTACTAGCTGATTGATATTGGTTTACTTATCATCAACTATGACCTGTTTGCTGTGTGTAAAGTTTACATTTTAGCACTTTACATATAACACAGAAAGTTACAGTATATCAACATTTGATATTCACTTAACTACAGGTATCTCAGTTTTTCATGATCATGTAAATTATTGTACATTTTTATCACTAAATATTAAACATCTACATAAACTTGCTTTTGTATAGTAAGTATTAAATGTAAGTATTAAATTCTTTTGCAAGTATCAAGAAGATTTCGTAGAGCTATATGGGCCTTTTCTTTGCTATATGGTACAATGGTTTTGTTCTATATTATATAAATGGTGTCCTTGATACATATGTCTTCCTAATTTCTTAAAAAATGTAGGTTGATGCACATAGGCATATTTGTGCACTTCTAGAGCAAACTAGCTGCACCATAAGGGACAATAAAATATTCTCCAAATTCGCATTAAGACTTTTAAGTAAATGAGGTTTTTACCTATTTGTTTTTAAAATGTCACCAATTTGTTGCAGACCTCGTTCACATTCAAGAGCTTAGAAGCAATGTTTATGTGCCTCATGGTGCTGTGATCTGCCCATGAATTGCTCTAGTTCTTCATAATATATCAGGAGAACTTCAAAAGAAATTACATAATGATGAAAGACTTAAGAACATATTCCCACAGCCTCCCTTGCTCTCCTTCAGACAGCCTCCCAATTTGAAACAACTGATGGGGAGGAGTGCCCTGAATAAAAATACAAAAAATGGCACATCTCCCTGCCTACAAAAGAGATGTGAAACCTGTACACACATTTACACCACAGACAAGATACCAATTCCAAACACCCAGTTACATCATAAGATCAATGGTACCTTCACCTGTAAATCATCCAATGTAATATTCCTTATCATGTGTGCAAAATGCCCAACAGCTCTATATGTGGGAGAAACCGGACAAGCACTACATAAGAGATTTCATAAGAGATTTAATTTCCACAGATCCAGTGTTAATAACAAAAAGACAGATACACCAGTGGGAGAACATTTTTGCAAAATGGGCACAGTGTCAGGGATATTAAGTTAACTGTATTGATGGGACTGTTCCGCACTCAGAGGGACAGAAAGGTATGGGAGGTAAAATTAATGTTTAAATTTAATGCAATTTGTAGTGGTTTAAATAGAGACAAGGAATTTTTGTCACATTACAATTTAGTTGATTGACCTTTCCAACAGACCCAAGAGCATCACAAATACCTCTAAAGCCTCAGAGGAAGAGTGCAATTTACCAATGACTGATCAAAGATATCTGGATCTGGATTGAGTTCTCTTATCTGATTTCCATTATAAACAATGCAATGTGTACTTGTATTTAAGAGAGATGTTTTCATATTTATCTGTATAACATGCCTGAGGAAGAGACCTAAGGTCTTGAAAGCTTGCATTTAAATCTGCTTAGTTAGCCAATAAAAGGTATCAAAAACTATATTTGTCTTCAGTACTTCCAAGCACTGATGCAGCTGCATTCTTTTTCATTTTGAAATGTCCATGTACATAGTAGACTAATCCCACCAAAATGTCGGGCAAGTCCCCTCTGCAAAGGAACACCAGCTAACCCCAGATGTATTTTTCAGCCTTGTTGGGCAACACCAGTGAGGTACAGCTGGAACCCCTAGGCACTGATAGCAAGGGGTACACATCTGGATTTCCCTTCACTCTGAGGGAGACCCCCTACGAATATTCAAAATACATTCAAAATTCTCTGACATACAGAAATTCTGGCTGCAGATCAGCTCTCAGATTAACAGGGCACTTCATACCTCCATACTTCTTGATCCTCTTTTTTTGTTTGTTTTTTTATAAAGACCATTTATCTCTCAATATCACTCCCACCCTACTACCTTGCATTTGGGATTTCCTGAATGCAGCTAAATATATGATCCCATTACACTGGGGCAAAGCAGAATGCCCATCTCTTGCTAATTGGCTTGGGAAAGTAGATTTTACATCCACATGGAGAGGCTCCAATTTCCACAGATTCTTTTGGATCTCACCTGTCCCTTTGGCTAACATCTGGAGCTTCTTCTAGAGTGCTTCTGTCCTCACTCTCCTATGTTCATGTACCTGTTGCAGATCCTTCCTCCTACTCCCTTTTTACCTCCAGCACATTTTCCCCTTCCTCTTTTCTCTTCTTCTCTTCTATCTACTACCTCTTCAACCTTTCTTTTCCTTTACTTTCTCACATTTGGATACTTAACAAACATTTTCATACTCCATCCCTTTGGCATCAGTCTACGTAAGCACCTCCAGCCTTTACTTGGGGATAAATATATCCCTATCTATATATTTTGTTTTCTAAGGATACATGGAATATAAGTATTCCATGCTTTGTACATGTTATGTCTAGTGTAACTTTTACCATAGCATATCTGTATATGTTTGTTTTCTTGATGCATATTGTAATTTGATTTTGCCTCAATAAAGCTTTTTGAAAATAAAATTCATTCAATTGTGAGAGGCTCTGAGGACGAACTTAAAGCACAATGGTGTGTTCTATGGCTAGACACAAAATGAGATGAAACGTGATCCACTCTAGTAATCCCAGATTCTGATACAGAATTGAAGCACGGATTATACGGGGCAAATGTCAGTGTTGGTTTGGTAATGTAATTGTAATACAATGGTATATAGCTGGGGAAAATGTCAGAGGTGTCTATTTCAATACTAACTTTCCCCTTGGTTATCACTACCTCAACTGACTTCTATTTCTAGCAGTATGTGGACTAGCCTCATTGGATTCCAGAGAGTTTGGATCCCGGCCAAATGACATGCATATGAACACACTCCTTTACATGAAGTTAGTTCCTAAACAACAAATTGTTCTTTTTTGAATATTCACAGATGTCTTCAGGAGGAAATATGTGTTTTATGCAGTACTGTAAAATAAGTGAGAGTGGTTCTTCTCATTAAATCAGAGGAGAAATGTCATAGTACTGAACTGAATGATACCACAAAGTGTCCTCAGTCAGGTCTGTGGACATGTCATGAAACAGAGAAACAGGTTATTGTTAGATTAATAAAAGAGGTGTTAGAAGATCTCCAGAAAATACTGAACTCAGACTACTAAAATAAAAGAACATAACTGTATAGCATTGTTTTATAAGAAATCAGCAGTCACTGATTACTAACATGTCTACCCAAATATACATGTGCAAAAAAGTGGATGCATAAAGCTGTAAACAATGTAAAGTGATTTAGCACAGTACATTCAAAGCAACCACTTAGTATAAATCTATTAAGCCTTAAAATCTGTTCATTGTCTTCCGTATACAAATAAATGTTCCATTGATGACCTTAGAGACCTACCAGTGATCAGTGCTTAGAGAAGAACTTAGAGGTAGTCCATACGAATTAGACTTGTGCGATACGGTTCAGCTAATTTCGGAATTTGGATGAATAAGGAGTATTCGGCATCATTCGGACCTTCCAAAAGCCAAGGTCCATCCACAGAAAAAATCTGAATCCGAAACGGACTTAGTCCGAAATTTTGGTGTCAATTTCGGAACTTCGGATGAAGCTGTTTGTTAATCTCTTATTTTTGTATCTAATTATGTAATTACTGACAATAATTTGTTTGCACAAAATAGATTTTTAAATAAAATCTTGTGGCACATTATCTTTTTTTGTGGCACAAAATAATTTTTTGTGAAAAAAAATATTGTGTAGCACAAAACAAATTAAGAAATAGATGTTTGTGATTCATTATATATTTGCAAATGATGTAACTGTATGTGCCATTGAATATATATTTTGTCATGAACATCTACTTTATTACATAAGGGGGTCCACATAGTAATGCAGTGCAGTGTATTTTCAGACACAAAGGGCCCATTATAGGCACCAAGTGATTCTGCATATGATTTGTGCCTTTGCCTAATGCTCTGTGCATCAAAATGGCTGGTTTGTTCCATGTGCACCAAGAGATGTAGACACTTGTGTGGATAAGTATGGGTAAATCATTCATCTCTGACTAACGAAAGCTATGTACAAAGTGGATGAAGATAACATACAAAATCTATATATTGTTGTGGACTACAACTCCTATCATCCCCTCCCAGCGATTGGCATTCAGGGGATGATGGGGATTGTAGTCTGCAATAGCTGGAGGACATCAGGTTGGACACCATTTGTCTAAATGAAGGACAGGCAACCCGGGACCCTCCAGCTGTTTTTAATTACAGCTCTCTTGGGCACTCCTGGGCCTAGATGCACTAAATGTCAATGTGGGTCTTTTTTTGTCAGCGTTTTGGTGAAGTTTTGGTGAAGTGATGTCGTAGACATTTTGTGAATACTGAGGATGTGCCTAATATACTGCTCCGACAGAACATTGACATTCGTAGCTCTCTTCATCCTTTAGCGCATCTAGGCCCTTTAGTTAAAAACCCCATTTAAATTAATGGTAATATTTGTTAAATTCACATGGTACAACCGGTTTGCCCCGGAATTACTTCACTTTTTTCTTTATTCATGTGCCCAGCTATTGGTTATGTACTTTATATATACTTTTTTTCCCACAAAACAGGTATTTTACAAGACACATTTGTTCCATAACCAGTTATATAGACACATATATTCTCTTGAGTGCCATATTGAAACAAAATGCATTGGATAACTCTCTCTGACACCCATAGAGTTAAATAAATATGTGAAAAAAATAAAAGTTTGACAAATGGTACCCATAAGTATCAGTTGGATGCCTTGAGCCGGCTGTTGATTGACTGTTCCCCTACTCTGACCTGTTCTCTGTATTAGTCTCTCAGTGTGGAAAATGGAGTGACCAGGTGGCTGTGCACTTGGATTGTTTATGCCTTATTAAAAATACATTGTGGGAGAAACACTAAGGTGTGATAAAAAGGTGATAAAGCAAAGAAGACTTCTCCAGTGATATCACTTCTCCAAGTCCTATGCTATTCTAGAGCCAATGTGCTAAGATTTATCCAACTTTGGAGATCTTAGAGCTTTGGCTCTATATAATAACATAGGAACTGGAGAAGTGATATCACTGGAGATATCATCTCCTCTTTATTGCCTCTTTATCATGCCTTAGTGCATAAACCCCTTAGAATCTCATTCACAAAAGTAAGGAGGAGCAATGCTGGAGCAAACCATCTGCACCACAAAGGAGAAAAAACAACTACCCAGACTTCAACTGCTCTACATTGAATGCTAGAGAGGTCTCCGTGCCATTGCAAAGCACAAAGAAAATGGAAGAGCAACACAGAAAGAAGCAAGAGGCAGAAGAACGACTGCAAAGAAATGAACAAAGACAAGCAGAAGGGAGAACAGTCAGCAAAGAAAACAAGCAAGCTGAGATGAGAGGATCATGCTGAAGAGGCCAGGCAGAATACAGTCATCAGACAAAAAGATGGTCAGATAGGCCCATCTTTGGAAGGGCAGAGATCTGGATAGTTAGGAGGAGAACATGGGTCAGCACACAGGAATCAAACACTTGAATACTGGATAACTTGAACAATAATAGACACAAGGAACAAGGAAGGAAAGAAAGGGGCAGTTTTTAATAGGAGAAGGGGAGCGGAACCTGACATAGAAAAGGAGTTAGATAGTAGTTGTTCAAGTGAAATACTAGAGTGAAATATAGTTTGGAAGAGTATTGTTACTGACTGCTTGCAGGACTATACAAACAACACAAGCAGCAGTAGTAGTTATAGTGGGAGCCCAGCAACTCAAATGGTACTGCTGGCCCTGAAGTGTGTTTCTCAAAAGGGGATCTTTTTGATATCACCCGTGACTGTATGCAGTAGTAGCAGAGAGGTGCAGCTGCCTGAGACTGTTGTGTCTGTGTAAGTGTGATATCAGGTGCACCAGCTTTGTCACCACCGCCAATAGAGGAGAGTCGTAACAAATCTGATGATAATGATAATAATGATGATGATAATCATGAAAGGCAAATTAGTGCATTTTAACTGAAAATGGGAGAGAGATCTGGAGATGGAAATGGATATCACCAATTGTAACATAATGATTTTTGATAAATTAATTCTTGAGTTGTCTGACCAAGATCAAAAATAGGATTAGGCTGGTATATCCAATATGCCCGTGAATATTAGTAGAGGTGGTGGGAGTGGGAGTGAGTGGATCATCATCACTATAGACTGTGGTGGTGGAACCAGTAAAAGAAACAGTCAGGTGCTAACAAGGACACTCACCGGTCTCCCAGGATTCAGCATTGGCTTCAAGTGTTCCAGTCCACAGTGTCTGTGTGCAAAGCTAAGGCTCCCTCCAGTCCCAATGAAACATCAACATTGAAACAAAATGGCTGCACTGTCCCACAAATGGTGTCAGAGAGACAATCATAAAAATTGTTTCTTTATCATATCAAAGGTAAAAACAGCTACCGAACATCAGACATCAACTCACTATCTCAGGTCTTCATATTACAAAGTGAGGTATCCAGTCTACGCGTTTCACGTTATGCATGCTTATTCATGACAATAACCAGTAACAGCAGTGATATGGAACAGGTGGTGTCCTATTACTAGTCCTAATGCCCTTGAGACTGAAGCAGTACCCCAGGCCACAGTGAACCTGCAGATGTTAGACCATGGCAATATGTCTCTATACATTGCACATTTTATAGAGCAATGACTACACATAGCAATGTGGTGGAGAGTAATTGGATGCAGGGTATAAGGAAACATCTACAGAATGTCCACCCTGAAAAAAAACACATCTAATTGGAGGTAGGGTCAATTATTTGTATTAACTGATTACTAATGAATCGCGATAACCCATGAGAAGTGTTAGTCACCCACCACCACCAGCACCAGACACTTGTTGTGTCGGTTCATTCCAGCAGGCCTCCACCACAAGGAAGAAAACATGTTTTCAAGGATTATCTTGCAGTAGGCTTCAGCCTCACAATTTTTTCAAGAGACTGGTGGAGTAAAAATGATACCTTTATTAGCTAAGCTATTGGTTCAAGGATGCAAGCTTTCAAGACACTAGGGGCTAGATTCTATTGCAGGTGCTAAAGATTAACACCAGTTTTATCATACATTTTCCTTTTGAAGTCAATGGGGAAAACCAGAGATAAAAGCAGTGATAAAATTAGTACCTGTAATAGAATCCAGCCCTTGGTCTCTTCTTGAGACATAATAAGAATGAAGGCTGAATACACAAAACATGGCAGGTTAAACATTCGTGCAAATAATTTTAACATTTAAGTTTTGTCAAGGGTTATCTTGCCATAGTAGGCTAGGCTACATTTTTTTTCTGAAGAATTTTCCTTTAGATATGATTATATTTAAAGTGTAACCAATGCCTAACCTTATGTGAAATCTCTTTCGAAGTTACAATTTCCAGTTGTTGAGTAGCTTTAATAATTTTTATAAAAGCTTAGATAAGTAAATTACTGCTTTACTATCAGTACACATCCTGTACAACTGACCTTTCTCCACCATGCTGCTGTAAAATTATTTTTTTAAATGACATACCTACTATGATGTCACTTGATTGAGAATAGTCTTTATTGCTGTCTGGATCAAAATACATAACACTATTGGTCAAGATAATTACATTTTAAAAACAAAGAAATTCAATAATTATCCCACTTCCAAATTAAAGCCTAATATGTTGTTGAAGATTATATATGCATGTTAGAACTGATGAAAAAATACTCTGAACCAAAATACATTACTACTCTTGATAATGTAATTTTAAAATTATATTAATTATACACGATCATAATGCTAAGTTATTATAAACATGATTTGATAACATAAAGATAATTAAATAATGAAAGGTTGAATTTAATGTAGTAGATGGTAATGAATATGTGATGATGTATAAGAAGGAATTATAGATAAATTATATGCCGTGTATTTAGCATAATTCCAATAAACAATTGCATCATTTGTTAATCATTCATCAATGACTGGTCATATAAAACTGGTCTCATCTGTTGTAGAATGTAGTAACTGTACAAAATCCTCTTACTCAGTGCTGCTGCTACATCCAAAACAATATGAGCTGTATGGTGGTCTGCTACATACTTGTATTGTATTAGATTCTTGCAAGTAAATGTAAGTCTATTAACACTGTTCCTGGATAGACAACATGTCCCATGGTTATTAAATAAACACTAATGCCTAAAAATTATCTTTGGCTATACAAACACACACCTAAAGGATCAGTAATGTCCCATAAAAATGTTTAGAATTTGGTAGAGGTTCAAAAAATAAACTATTTGCCACAAATCCTATCTCTCAAACTGCTATGGTTTGAGAGATATAGGCACTGAAAGTTCCCCCCTCCCTCCCCTTCTCCTGACGTCAGCGCTGTGCTGATAGCAGGAGATCCAGGTCCGGCGACCAGCCGGCAGCTCTGCAGCAGAGCCGAAATTGCATTATTTCAAAATAATTACTTCATTGGAAAGGTCTACAAAGTGTGCTTGGTTTGCAAGCATACTTTGTAGACTGTGCCAAATAAGTAATTATTTTTAAATAATGCAATTTCGGCTCTGCTGCAGAGCCACCGGCTGGTCGCCGGACCCGGATCTCCTGCTATCAGCACAGCGCTGACGTCAGGAGAAGGGGGAGGGCGGGGGGAACTTTCAGTGCCTATATCTCTCAAACCATAGCAGTTTGAGAGATAGGATTTGTGGCAAATAGTTTCTGTTTTGAACCTCTACCAAACTCTAAACATTTTTTATGGGACATTACTGTCCCCTTAAGTATCTTCTGAATAGAAGAACAATACATGCTAATTAATTAACAGTATTTAATATGATATTTAAAATGATACAACCCAATATCATTTGTAGGTGTTAGTGTCCCTGTAACTATATAACCAGATACACTTAAAATTTACTGTGATTGCACTCTCACTGGTGGCTAACTAAGGGTTTCCACAGCAGTACACATGAGTGCTTGTTACAGACATTGTTTTTTATACCAGTGCAAGTAAATTATACCTACCTAATATGCAGCGGGGCCACTCCTTGGAAATAGATAGTGTTCATATGTGCACCATTTAGTATCAACCTATATTATGCACGCAAGACCCACAGAGATGTGAAAGTGCCACCACCACCACAAATGTTAGACTGCCACACTTGTGAGCTTCTTGAGATTATAACTATTTTCAAAAAGAGACTTAACATTATTTCCACAAAAACATACTTCCTCAGTAGGGGCCATTCATGTCTGATATGTTGGGACATATTACATATCCTTATGCAATTTAGGGACAACATAGAAAGTGATACTATAGAATATGTGATATTCCTAAAAGATTATTTTTCCTTACTAATTATGCCTTCTCTACATTCCTAAATATACTCAAGTGACGCAATTAAATACTACTACTCGGTATATAACTCTTGTCACCGCCAACTAACTCAGAGTCATTCAGGTTTGCAATTCTTTGCATTTGCACAACAGTGGAAATATTGAGGAAAGTCTGGTCCCATTCCCAGAGACACCTACAACAACACTATTATCGCCTCTCTGTCTTGTAAACCTTTAGGAGAGTTGCTCAGAGCAGCTGTCATGCCACTGATGTGCTGCAGTGTTTCTCCCAACAGTTGTACTTCAAGTGGTATCTCAATGAGGATGTGCCAAGATGTGATCCTGCTTTTCCCCTACTTACATATTTTCCTGACTCTGACGGGCTACTGCTTGTTACATCATCACTGTTACCAGCTAGGATGAACTGCCTGTCTGACTGCCACCTGTCAGTCAAAAAGCATTATTATGTGTTTTTAACACTACATTGTCCCTTATCACTCACTGCACACTACCTGTCTAAAGAACAGCAGACTACAACCAATACTCCAGCAACTCCAGCTCCTCTCTTGTCATATTTGCCTCTACACTAGCTAACATGAAAATGTCAGCAGCTTTGTCTCTCACTCCAAAGTACAGACTGGAAATATCTAGTAATGTGCCACCCCCTTGTGACCAGATGAAGTAATTTAGAACTATAACATTTGAAATATTGATCACTGTTTTGTACATTGTGTGACATTTGGTAATAGTGTGTGGAGGGTTATACTGTAAGTCCTGCAAAAGGGATGGCAGTGGGGAACCAGAGTGCAGAGTGGGCTGTTAAGTCCATCACTCTGACTTGTTTAAAGAATACTCCATGTGCTAAGGAATGTTTGGAATGTGAATTGACTCCTGCTGTGCTTCATTGACCAGTCAGAGGAGGTTATTATGGATTTTAAAGCACTAATTTGTATTCTTATCTTGATAAGAGTGTCTGGAAGTGTATATTAGCAGTGTGTTTTATCAATAAAGGCTGTTCTGTTCTCCTTAATACAAGTCTCAGCTGTATTTCTGGAGGGGGCTTGGGCTGGGGATTCTCTCCCTAGCCACTGCAAGAGTGAATTCACTTGTTTCGCCTGTCTACTGGCGTAGGGCCTCTGGAAACCCCACCTAGAGTTCTTCAGCTAACTTCACTACGTCTGCCAGTTTGCCAGGGGGCAGCATCCAGTTGTTCCTGCCTGACTATCCAGAACCTCCAGACACCAAGAAGTAGCAGGGCTCCAGCCAGCGGTGGAAGAGGGGCAGCAACAGTGGCAGTTCAGGAACCAACAACCCCAAAAGGGTTCGGTAAATCCTGGTACCATCACATTTGGTGGCAGCAGTGAGATGCCCTTTTCCTAAAGGCATCCAAACCACCACCGGGACACTCTCCATCGGGAGATTTGGCTGGTGCCAGTGCCAGGTGTATGGAGGGGTTCTACAAGCAGCTGAAGTGATCCACATTAAAACAGATCCTTGCTGCCAGAGGTGGAGAAGCAAGTAGACCCAGTAAGACTGATTTGGTTGAGGCTTTGATGCAGATGGACTGTCTATCAGTTGGAACCACTAGCCCTGCAAGCCTGCAAACCAGCACGGGATCCGGGGAGAGCCATACAGAGCATGAGGATGCCTTCACCCGAGATGTGAAGATCCGTCTTGCTTTTTATGGCCCCAATCCATCTGCTGAGTGGTGGATAGTCATGGCCATGGTGACTCAGGAGAGGACAGCAGAAAGGGAGGAACACCTGAGGATGACAGAACTGGAGAGAGACTCTGTATTTCCACGGAGCTGTGGATCCAGGAACGACAAACTGCCTCATCAAGCCTTCAGGGTTTTTGAGGAGAGCACAGGAGACATAGACGGGTACCTGCAAGATTATGAGAGGCAATGAGCCCTTTATGAGTGTAACGGAAGCTGGGAAGGGACCGCGTCACCTTCTGCCGTCGTTCCTGGGTCTCTCCCTCTCGACGCCAGATAAGCGCCGTCCGGTGCACCGGTTGGAGTATGGACGGTCACTGGAAACAGCCGCAGGATCGCTGGAAGCAGGGAAGCAGGGAAGAGTCCACGTCGCCGCCTGACAGTCCAAGAAGTTAGGATGCAGGAAACTGGCAGCAGGCGGTCAGCGATTCAGGATACTTGGCGCAGATGGGTATCAGAGTGGATACTTTAGACCATAAGCAATACAAGACTCCAGGACTCCTTGTTCACTCCAAAACAGAACTCATTTTATTGTCACAAACCACAGATATTTATATACAGTACAGTACATTGGATCACATGGGGAAACCTGGTACAATAGGGAACATGATTAAATCGTAACACATCAGACAAAAGCCAGCAACAGGTGGTCTTAACAGATACAATGACTCAGACAGGATTATATTTCAGATACAAAGGGGTTTGATGAACAAAGACTTGAGGGTTTGAACTAATTACCACACTGCAGGGGGTCTCAGGACAGTTCTCAATACAATGACTTGAGTGGCCAGAATATACATTTCCTTAACAATGGCCAACAACCCCGAGTAATTAAGCAAAAGGCTTGGGAGTCTGCAATACATATTGAAATAATTAACCCCTCACTGCCTATTCCCTTGGAGTAAACCCTCAAACATACTACATACAATAACTAAAACGTTCGCCATACATTAAACATAGTATGTGATCCAAAGTGTATGAATTTAAGTCTCTTAGGGAATAGCTGGCCAGTTTGTACGCCAAGGCACAGCACAGAGTCCAAACAGTAATAAATGTCCATAGTCTTTGGATAAATAGTTTGAGGTCCAGACAAGGGCTCAGTAACGGGTAGGATCTGTTACATTTCTCCCCCTTTTTTGTACCAAGCCAGCGGTTGCAGTAGTAAATGCTGGCTTGGGACTCTAGAAGAGCATTACTGCTGTGAGCCGCTTGTCTGGACAGTTTGTCAGTCCGTACGCCTTGGTCCTAGGCCAGAAACACTTGTGGAGCCCCTTGTCCTGGGCCAGGGAAACAATAAGCAAGCCCCTTGTCCTGAGCCAGGAGAAAATGTGAGCCCCTTGTCCGGGCCTAGAAATAGTAAGCAAGCCCCTTGTCCTGGGCCAGGGGTACAACTTTGGTCCTGGCGAGCATCAATTTGGGCAGCTTCTCCTGGGCCATGCTCCAGGCAGTGCTGGGGTCAGACCCTCCTGGGTCTGGGGCCAGTGGCTCAGGGTCCAGAGCCAGTCCATACAGTGGATCTCCCTGGGGCAATTGTGTCTCTGGATCCTCAGTGACCTGGGAATCAAAGTATGGGGAGAGGGGCACATCTCCCCCTTTTAGTTGGGCAAGTGCCCCAGAGGGACAGGAGAGGATGTTCTTCCCACTCTCCTGGGCTGGGGCAGTACTCAGAAGGTCTCTGGACAAACTGGTGATTCCCTCACCCAGCGTAGAAGCATCCAAAGTACTGGGGCAAGTAGAACCATCCCCACAGAGGACGGTGCTCCCACTCCTTGGGGTCAGAGCAACAAAAGGGTCCTTGATGAGGACTGTGGTCCCACTCACCAGGCCAGGGGTCTCAGGAAAAGTGGTGACAAATTCTGTGCTGGGGATGAGGACGGTTGTCCCACTCATCCCAGCCAGGGCTTCACATGACCTGGTGCGCTCGCTCCCACGCACCAAGCCAGGGGTTACAGGGGGACTGGAAAGCTCTATCCTACTCTCCAGCATGGGGGTCTTGGGGCAGCACATAGGGTTTCCAGGGCAAGCAGCAGCACTGCTGGACCCTTCTTCTTCCTGGCCCCCCACATCAGGGCCATCTCTTGTCTTGGGGAGGAGGGCAATCTCAATCCTCCTCGCCATCTTATTCAGATACCTGGAGAAGACACTCTTCCCCTTCTCCAGGACAGTAGTAACAGGGGACGGACTGGGGCTGCTGGTGGGGACCTGCATCTCCTTCACCACAGCAGGGGTATCCCAGGCCCTGGTGAGCTCGCTCCTACTCACCAGGCCAGGGGTCACAGGGGGGCTGATGGGGCACTCTTCTCTACCCATCAGGTCACATAACACATTCACAGGAGGGCCAGCAGCGCTGCTCTCTTCCAGCCCGCTGGGGACCTCCTCTTGTAGGCCGTCACGTTCAAGGCTCTTCTCTGCCTTGAGGGAGACCGCAGTCCCATCCCTCAAGGCAGCATCATCCATGGCCCTGGGGAGCACAAACTGCTCCTCTCCCAGGACATTCTCCATTAGAACAGGGGGCATCTCTCTGGGGCTGTTGGTGAGCTCTTCTACACTCACCACAGCAGGGGAATCATGGGGGCTGATGGGCACTCTCCTACCCATCAGTTGGGACATACAATTGCTGCTGGTGGGGACCTGTGGCTCATCCGCCGCAGCTGGGAAAACAGGGGAATGGGCAACATGCCTATCAGGTGAGACATCTGTCCCATTCCCTGATGCAGAGGCATCTTCTTGGCTGAGAAGGAACAAATTCCCACTCCTCAGCTCAGGCAACACACAGTCCAGGGGCAAAGGGGTATCAGGAAGGACAATTTTCCCACTTCCTGATGCAGGGGCAACAATAGGGGCACTGGTCAGGAACGAATTCCCACTCACCAGTGTGGAGTGAACAGGGGTAACACAATCCTGGCCCTCAAAGTCGCTGAAGTCCTCCTCAGATGCGTTACCCCCCCATTCTTCTTCCTCTTTTTGGAATTCCCGGACCTCTCGAATGAACCCAGCATATAGTTGCTCCAGGTCCCATTCACATCCTGACAGAATATCCAAATTTCCCTGGCAGTCCGCAGGAATGTATCCACCAAAACGGTCCTCTCTTTTGTCCCGGATCTCCCAGTATCTGCTGGAGTCAGGGCACCCAAAAGTAGAGTCCATGTGGTAGGCGTTCCATACCAGCCATTTGATGTCCCATCGCAAGCGGGCTGGGCACCAGTCGAAAAGGCCCTCGGATCCATATTCCTGGTCCAGGTATTTAACAAAGTCCCAGTACTCCTCCTGTACTCTGAGCTCCTCTGTAATGCACGCATCCAACTCTGGAACAAAGTTGTAGATAACATCGCCCAGCCGGGTCCACCACTGTATTCGGATGGTGCTGTAGCGATCCTCGTATGCTCCCAGAGTGTCTGCCAGCACTGCTTCCTCTGCCATGTCTCAATTGCTACACCCGATATGAAGGAGAAATCCCACCGCTATGCCACCAATGTAACGGAAGCTGAGAAGGGACCGCGTCGCCTTCCGCCGTAGTTCCCGGGTCTCTCCTTCTCGACGCAGATAAGCGCCGTCGGATGCACCAGTTGAAGTATGGACAGTCACTGGAAACAGCCGCAGGATCGTTGGAAGCAGGGAAGCAGGGAAGAGTCCACGTCGCCGCCTGACAGTCCACGAAGTTAGGTCGCAGGAAACTGGCAGCAGGCGGTCGGCGATTCAGGATACTTGGCGCAGTTGGGTATCAGAGTGGATACTTTAGACCAGGGCTCAAAATTTCCACTCGCCACTAGCCAATGGCGAGTGAAAATTTAGCTCTGGCAAGTAGAAATTCAGCCCTGGTGGGTATGTTTTGGCTTGCAGTGGCGAGTAACTTTTCAGGTCTGGCTAGTGGCAAAGGACTTAAAATTATAAGCCCTGCTTTAGACCATAAGCAATACAAGACTCCAGGACTCCTTGTTCACTCCAAAACAGAACTCACTTTATTGACACAAACTACAGATATTTATATACAGTACAGTACATTGGATCACATGGGGAAACCTGGTACAATAGGGAACATGATTAAATCGTAACACATCAGACAAAAGCCAGCAACAGGTGGTCTTAACAGATACAATGACTCAGACAGGATTATATTTCAGATACAAAGGGGTTTGATGAACAAAGACTTGAGGGTTTGAACTAATTACCACACTGCAGGGGGTCTCAGGACAGTTCTCAATACAATGACTTGAGTGGCCAGAATATACATTTCCTTAACAATGGCCAGGGGTTGAGTAATTAAGCAAAAGGCTTGGGAGTCTGCAATACATATTGAAATAATTAACCCCTCACTGCCTATTCCCTTGGAGTAAACCCTCAAACATACTACATACAATAACTAAAACGTTCGCCATACATTAAACATAGTATGTGATCCAAAGTGTATGAATTTAAGTCTCTTAGGGAATAGCTGGCCAGTTTGTACGCCAAGGCACAGCACAGAGTCCAAACAGTAATAAATGTCCATAGTCTTTGGATAAATAGTTTGAAGTCCAGACAAGGGCTCAGTAATGGGTAGGATCTGTTACAATGAGATTGATCACAGAGACTGGGGAACAATTCTGGTGGGCAAGCTGACTGGATGTGCAGTCGAGGCATATCGAGCCCTATCTGATAAAGTCAGCAGCGATTATGTGGAGATGAAACGGTGCCTGCTTGCCCGGTATGCAGTTACCCTGGATGCATACAGGCGGAAGTTACGAGATACCCAACGGCAGCAACAGGACTCTTATGTGGAATGGGTGTACCGCATGGACTGTGCTTGTGTCAACTGGCTACTGGGCTGCAATGTAAAGACTAGGGAGGACTGTTAGCAGCTTTTACTACTGGAGCAATTCTTTCAACATACACCTCCTGAAGTTCGGGATTGGGTAAGGGATCGTGATCCAGCTACAGTAGGGGAAGCGGCCAAGTTAGCCGACAAATATGTGGAAACCCAACAGAGTGGGCCCTGGCCCTCTCTGTTCCCCCCCATAGGCTCTAATGCCACCTCTTGAGGGATCCAGGTACCAGGGCCCTACCCCATTCCCATCACTAGCTGCCAGCCCAGTAGAAGGCGCAGTTCTGGCCTGCAGTGCTATAATTGTTTGTAGCTGGGACATGTTCGGAGCAATTGCCCTCAGAATTGGTCCAGACCTAGACCCCTGCCCCAGAGGCCGGTATCTCCACTGGTCCCACCCCAGAATGCTCGAAGACAAGCCTACTGTATGGAAAGATATGTGGAGACTCGAAAGAATGGGCCCTGTTGCTCTCCTGTACAATCCAAAGGAATTACTACTAACACTCGAGTGGGCCAGGTACCACATCTCAGCCCCATTCCCATCATTCACAACAAGCCCAGTAGAGGGCATCACTATGGACTGCAGTGTGATGATTGTTTCAAGCCTGGGCACGTTCTGCGCAATTACCCTCAGAGTCACGGCCTGGGCTCTTGTCCCAGCAGCTGGTATCTCTACCGGTCCCACCCTGGAGTGCACCAAGACAAGCCTACTGTGGGGGAGAGGACCCTGGCACTGAACCTATGGAGTACTATTTATCCATGGCAGTGGATTACACTATTGCCCCTTTTGGCAGGGATAAAGTGTGGGGACCAATCGACGACGTGAGCCTGGTCCAAACCGCCAGCACAGATAACAGAGGACACCATGGTCAGGCAGTGCTTGTGAATGGGCAGCCGGCCAAGGGGTTGAGAGACACCGGGTCCACAATCACTTTGGTACAACCCCACCGGGTCCCCCACAGGCAGAGAACTGGCCGGACAGTGGCAGTACGAGTTGCTGGAGGAGCCATACACCAGATTCCCTTGGCCCGGATCACACTGGATTGGAGTGCTGATGAAAGAGACTGTGAGGTGGGAGTGATATCTGGCATGCCAGCTGAGGTACTGTTGGCAAATGATTTGGGGTATCATACCAGTGCCTTCGCAAGCTCCATGTCTGTACAACCCCAAAGATGGCTGCATTTCTGAATATGGTTGTAGGAATAAAGGACAGTTGTTACACAGCTGGAGATTCTCCCTCCACCTTTACCATTCAGTGCGGACCTAGCAGGTCCAACAAAAAGGATGATAGACTATCCTGGCAAGAACATGCCTGAAAGACTTTGTGGACAGTGCAGAGGTAGATCCATTGGGATCACATGTGGTCTGTCCAAGACCTGGGGGGGGAGTAGTGTGACCAGATGGAATAATTTAGGACTATAACATTTGAAATATTGATCACTGTTTTGTACATTGTGTGACATTTGGTAATAGTGTGTGTGTGTGGGGTTATACTGTAAGTCCTGCAAAAGGGATGGTAGTGGGGAACCAAAGTGCAGAGTGGGCTTTTTAAAGAATACTCTATGTGCTAAGGAATGTTTGGAATATGAATTGACTCCTGCTGTGCTTCATTGACCAGTCAGGGGAAGTTAATATGGACCAGTTAAAATTTCCCTTTTTCAAGCACTAATTTGTATTTTTATCTTGATAAGAGTGTTTGGAAGTGTATATAAGCAGTGTGTTTTATCAATAAAGGCTGTTCTATTCTACCCTCCTTAATACAAGTCTCGGCTGTATTTCTGGATGGGCTTGGGCTGGGGATTCTCTCCCTAGCCACTGCAAGAGCGAATTCACTTGCCTCGCCGTTTTACTGGCGTAGGGCCTCTGGAAACCCCACCTAGGGTTCTGCAGCTAAAGTCACTAGGTTGCCATTCTGCCAGGGGGCAGCATACAGTTGTTCCTGCCTCACTATCCAGGACCTCCAGACACCAGGAAGTATCAGGGCTCCAGCCAGCCTTAGAAGAGGGGCAGCAGCAGTGGCGGTTCAGGAACCGATGACCCCAAAAGGGTCTGGTAAAGGTAAATGGTTCTTGTGGGAGAAATGACATTGTATAATTCAATTAATTGAAAAAGTGGAAAAAAAATCACTTCTTGAGGAAATTCCATGGAAGGTGGGAAGTGCCATTTTTCACTTTTTTGGCAACATTTTTCACACATCCCAAGCTACAATTAAAGGTATTGTAAATGTTGCCAGTTGGCTTGAGAAAAAGGAAGTATTCTCAAAATGTCATGAAACAACTGCACAATAAAACTAAAAGGTATTAATTCACTTTACATTAGATCGTTTGTCACCCCAACTAAGGATATAAGACCTGCAGAGCAAAAGGTGAACTTAAATGATGACATCTACAGGAAATATGAAGGCAAGTAGTGTAGGTGCTGTCCGGTCCCTATATCTTTATAATGGATAGCAGAATGTACAATAGATCACAGTCTGCAGGGAAAGATTTGAGCAATGAGACTGATACTTGAAGACAGTACTTAGACTGGACTTGAGACTGCTGTGTCAACAGGAATAAGAATGGAAGACTGTATGAGGACTAAACAGGAGACAGCTGGGTAACTACAACAAGGCACAGGTAATGCAGAAGAAAACCACATTAAATACAGATGTATGGGGGTGAAGTATCACTGTTCACCACAGAATGGTGTTGAGTTGCATAAATGAGTAGACAGGCAAAGGTCACTAGGCAGATGGTAGACAAAGTGACAGGTAAGCAAACAAGGCTGGATATAAGGCACTAGAGCAAGACTAGATGCTCGAAACACTATGCAAAACTTGGCAACAATATGAATATGCATTGTGATGCTGCATGTGTGACATTTAAAAGGACTGTGAGGTATGTGCAGGCAAAACTGAAGGAGTATACATAATAATAGAAGTGGTTTGCTGGGACTGAGTTCTTGCAGTGCTGTCAATGTGTACACTATCACTGACTATTGGTATACAGTAACAAGTGTCTGGAAGCGGACTATCCTTTTATATTCCCACTTGTGCCATCTCATTAAGAGAGATTGCATGAGAAATCACTCTACCGTGTAAGACTTTAAAATTCCATTTAATTTAATGGGTATTTTTATTTGTTCCTTATAGTGCAGCTGGTTCTCCACAGAACTGCATAAGTTCTTCTTAGAACATCAAGCTCATTATTGGTATGTAAGATTTCCTCCTCACGTAATCCATGAGTTTTCAAGTAGTTGACTGCTCTTCACTGCATTTGTTTTCTTCTTAGCTTTATAGTGATCTCTCAGTTACTTTGGTCTCATTCACAGACCTTTTTTGCTCTTGAGACAAATCTAGTCAGCACACAATCTAGTTTCGCCTCTGGACTGGAATGCCCAGAGGATTACATGTAAATATAGCAATGGATTCAAAAGTAAACTCCACAGCTCGTTACCCAGCACCTTTCATGTGTGCAACATTCAACAACTTCAAAAATGAAAAGGAAAAAAAAATTAGGAGTGTTTTAAAAGCCATGTGCAGTGCTAAAAATATATTCACTATAAACATTAGTGGTTAACAGCTAGAGCAGTCCAGACCACCATGCAAGACTCCAGAAGCAGTACATTAGTGTATTATTAAAATGTATGTAGTGAAACAAATATTCTACTTACACATTTTTGGAAAATAAAAAGTAAATGTATCAAAAGGTTAAGATGATGCATTAAATCACAAGCAGGACATTTTCAGAATCCAACTCTAATGGTTTTTCATAACACAGAAAAAAATTAATCTCTTTAGAGAAATGCTCACCCTGTAGAAATACCCAGTGGCTAAAGTATACTAGGGATACGAATGCACCATTTTTTTGAGGATAGAAAGTTAGAAATAGGTTCTTCATCAAAGAGATGTGGTCTTTTTCTCCAAAACATTTCAGTAATCATGCATTCTATCCTTGGACTGCTGCAAGTACTCATATTACCAACAGCTAATTTTTAACATTGTAGTTATTAATCACAGCTGTGGTCTCTATGACTTCAGGAAGAGGTCCAGTCTACTTCAAATATAATCAAGAGAACTGGTACATTGAGACATGTAATATGTTGTTAAATGTGCTAATGATGTTCCTTAAAATATGCAGCTTCCGCTTCCAAATGGAATCAACATGAAGAGCCATACATATTATTTTCTAATTGTGTGGGTCAAATTTGAGCATTTTCATAAAAGGTTTTTTGCGAATTTCAAAATATGTATTCTCTATTTTCTTTTGCAAATCAGCCAGACAATTGAATTTTATAGAACACTAGTTACAAAGCCCGTATATACATGGGCTGATCCAGAGCGGGGAGATCCGGATGGCTCACAGCCTGTCTGTGCTCCTGGCTCCGGGGCAGCAGCGGAGGTGCTGGGTGACACAGACAGGCTGTCAGCCTTCCGAAGCTCTCCACTCCAGATCAGCCTGTTCTGTGAGTCCCCACTGTGCATGTGCGGTTACTCACACAGTGAGCGATGCATTCTAGGACTTTATGTTATAGGATGAGTTAATTTAAATTTTTCAATACACTAAAAGAATGTACAGTGGATTTAAACTTCCATACTAAGCGTTATATGTAATACGTATATGTAAAAAAAAGACAAGAAGGGGAGCTTAATATAGCGTAGTACTTTAAAAACATCCAATTGTAGATTTAGTTGGTGAGAATTATACTCACATATAGTGATGGCTAATGTGATGACTCTAAAGTAGCATAACAGCTAGATGGAGGATACTGTACTGCCTCCATGCAGGTATTCCATATTGCAGCTCAATCCACAATCTCGGGATCTTCACAGAGGAGGTCAGCTCGATATAAAACACAAAGAAGCAATAGACAGGAGAGCACTGATATATAATGTAAAGTGTACAAAAAGTAACAGTATGGATGAGTAATAAACGAGTAAACTTACTTCCAAGAGGAGAGACCAGTTTTAACTAATTCTCAACCGGTGGGCTCAAATGGTGCTAGACTTCCTCACATGGACTTCTCCACAGATGGCACAGACTTGAAAATGCTCATCAATATCAATGGACAGACCAACAGATGAATAAAGAAATTTAATTTATTAAATAAAAATAATAAATATAAAATAATGTACATTGATGTACATATACAAATTAAAAAACAAAACCCTCAAAACGTTTCATGATCCTAGCTGACCAGTTATCAAATGGTCTGGACTACAGCCATTAGATTTATGTGTAAAGACCAAATGGAGGCTGTGTAATTGACATTCTAATTAGCCAATCATTGTATGTGGCCTATTTTTAAATTACACCAATCATGCGAAAGAGGTTTGTTTAACCCTAAAGTTAAAATTGAAAATTAAAATGTTAAAGGAAAAAGAGGATGATAAATTGCCTTTTTTTTTTAGAAAAAAAATATTTGAATCTATGGTCTCTGAGTAGTGAATCAAAATCACAACTATAATTACCCTTTTCATAACAGAAGCATTTAAATAATCCGATATTTAAACAATAGTTCAAAATCGGATCAATTTGTCTTGTATGTATTAAACTTAATGAAAAATATAGTTCAAACTAGATAGTAAAGAAGAGTTATTATAAAAATATATATAAGTGTACCCTGATGAGACTACACTATGTGTTACTGGTGTGTCTAAGACAAACCTGGACTTCTTAGACACACCTATACAACAGTGTAGAGTAAATAAAAAAGAAACAAAAAAACGTATATTATACTGAACTGCTACCAATAAGTTGTGTGGGTGTAAAGATATACAAATGTTTTATTTAAAGGGGATGTAACACCCTATAAAAAGGTGTTACCATAGATCTTGTTAATAAAAGTAATACTAGGAAAGCTACTTACAAAGATAATATATATTCTGTGCTGTGCACTTCCGCATTATGTGCATAGCACAGCTCTTCTGCATGTCCTATTTCTCCTCCCACCTCCCTCTCAGCTGCCCCAGGGAGCGCATTCATGCTTCCCTTCAGTGAGCTGTGAACGGCTCCTAGCATTACAGCAAGCTCCGATTAGCATTATACTGAGGTTGCAACCTCAGTGTAATGCTAATCGGAGTTTGATTTAACGCTAGAAGCTAATCACAGCACACCGAAGGGAAGCATGAACACACTGCCTAGGGCAGCTGAGAGGGAGGTGGGAGGAGAAATAGGATGTGCAGAAGAGCTGTGCCACTCAACATAATGGACACGCTGATTCTTTGGCACAGCTCTTCCGCAATTGAAGACGCAATATCCTTGTAAGTAGTTAACTAAAAATAAAAATAAACAGCTTTCCTAGTATAACTTTTATTAACAAAGCATATGGTAACACATTTTTATAAGGTGATACATCCCCTTTAAAAATAAATAAAATAATAATACATTTGCATTAGATATCTAAGATTAACTAAACCTTTATAAATAAATCAACATCTTAGATAGAAAAAATGTCTGAAATAAACTTCCGTTTGAATGAATTTAAATGCAATGAAATTAAAAATAAGTTGATCATCTTATTAATAATAACTGATAGATACATATTCAGTTTATATTCAGATGAATATTAAAATGTTGTTTTAAACGTCTGTGTGGGCTTTCAAAATATGTCAGGAGGTTATAGGAGAATTAACTCCATGACACAATGGGGGATCACCCAATACAGAATAATAGTAATCAGAACTCTTTATAGATCGATCCAAACTATAACTCCACCTATAAATGAGAAAATTGAAGCGCACTGATTCTCATGGTTTTTATGATGGAGATCAAAAACATATTTTTACACAAAATTGCTCTACTCTAACGAAGTGCAACTAATTTAAAAATAACAATTGAACAAGATCCATTTGATTCATGATCTACAAACAAAGGCCAAAATCTAATTATGAGATTTTTACGAAGTGTATGCGAAATATATAAAAAGAAACAAAAAAGGGATACCTATAAATGATTTTTTATTTTTGATCAAAAGGATAATGCATAAACTATAAACTCAATATTGAAATGATTCAAATTAAGGATGTACTGTACTTTCAGACTTTCTTTGATAAACTCCTAATGGAATATGCCCCATTTTATGTTAGACATACATATATACATAGATAAATGGAAAGAGGATTGCAATATATTCCCCATAAACGTACATATCTGGATCAAAACGTACTTTATTCAGCACATATATACACTAGTAATATTATATATATATAGATTCAATCTAAACTGATCTATCAAAGATTCCAATACAAAGACTATCCAGCAAATTTGTTAAACAAAGCCAATAAGAGAGCTCAGATACAGAAAAGAGAAGATTTATTGGCATATAAAAAAAATAACATTAACATAATGAATTATTCATTTCAGAATGATAACAGTAACTTTCCACTAACTTTTGTTACACATTACAATAGTGCACGTAAAGAAGTTAAAAGAGTTATAAAAGTTATAAAGAAGCATTGGTCCATTTTAGAAAGAGATGATCTCCTTACCCCAATAATTTCCAAGAAACATAAATTGACATTCAGGAGAACAAAAACACTTAAAAATGTACTTGCTCCAAGTAAATTCAGGATCAATAATAAAAATAGGAATAGAAAAAAAATATTCCTCCTGTTAGGGTCAGAGCTTTCAGATGTGAAGTCACTAAATGTAAAATGTGCGCATATATGCCCTGGAAAACTTTAACATTTAAATCTAACATAAAAAATTACAGTTTTCATTTCAGATCTTTGTTGAATTGTGCTTCCACATGTGTGGTTTATTTATTAAACTGCGAGTGTGGTGCACAATACATAGGTAGAACTACACAAACTATACAACATGCTGTCCAAGTCATTCCTATAGAACAAGTACAGGGTAATAGTGATACAGATAGAAAACAAATGCTCAACAACAGAGAATCATTTTGGATTTTTAAATTAAGAACCTTGTTCACAAATGGTTTGAATGAGTTGGTAGAAAGTAACTTTTGATGCAGATATATACGTATATGGGGAATATACTGTAATCTTTTTATATATCTATATATGTATATCTAACATAAAACGGGGTATATTCCATTAGGAGATTATCAAAGTAAGGCTGAGAGTATAGTCCATCCTTAATTTGAATCATTTCAATATTGAGTTTATAGTTTATTCATTAGCCTTTTGACTAAAAATCAAATATCATTTATAGGTATCCCTTTTTTCTTTTTATATATTTTTCATACACTTTGTAAAAATCTCATATTAGATTTTCGCCTTTGTTTGTAGATTATGAACCGAATGATCTTGTTCAATTGTTATTTTGAAATTAGTTGCACATCGTTAGAGTAGAGCAATTTTGTATCAAAACATCTTTTTGATTTCCATCATAAAAAACATGAAAATCAGTGTGCTTCAATTTTCTCATTTATGGGTAGAGTTACAGTTTGGATTGATCTATAAAGAGTTCTGATTACTATGACTCCATTTCAGGTGATCCCCTATTTTAAGTCCCCTATTGTAACCTCCCAACATATTCTGAAACCCCACATATAAGTTTAAAACAACATTCTAATATTCATCTTAAATATAAACTGAATATTTATCTATCAGTTATCATTAATGTGATTTTCAATTTTATTTTTAATTTCATTTATATTTATTATTTATTTCAGACATTTTTCTCTATCTAAGATGTGACAATGTTGGCTTAATTATAATGGTCTAGTTGATTTAATCTTAGATATCTAACGTAAATTTATAATTATTTGTATCTTTACACCCACACAACTTATTGGTAGCAGTTCAATATAATATATATTTTTGTATTTTTTTATTTACTATACACTGTCCAGATTTGTCTTTGGCACACCCGTAACACATTGTGTAGTCTCATCAGGGTACACATATATATTTTTATAAGAACTTTTCTTTACTATCTAGACTGAACTATATTTTTTAATCAAATTTAATACATACAAGACAAAGTGATCTGATTTTGAACTATTGTTTAAATATCGGATTAATTAAATGCTTCCTTTATGAAAAGGATAATTTTAGTTGAGATTTTGATTCACTACACAGAAACCATAGATTCAAATATATTTTTCTAAAGAAAAAAGCAATTTAACATCCCCTTTTTTTCTTTAACATTTTAACTTCTATCACATGATTGGTGTAATTTAAAAATAGGCCACATACAATGATTGGCTAAATATAATTTTAATTACACAGGCTCCATTTTGGTCTTTACACATAAATCTAATGGCTGGAGTGCAGACCATTTGATAGCCTATACTTTACATTATATATCACCTCTCTCCTTTCTTTTTTTGTGTTATATGTAATAATTCATTGTTTATTGAAGTTATACATATGGATACTTTTATTTAGTGTCACCCTATTATTATTATTATTTATAGAAGTTTATGCTGTGTTTTTGTAAAGTTGTAAAAAATAATAAGTACAGTATTTATTCATATGTCATACTATTGCCCTTGAGGAAACCTCTACTTCAAGGTCTTTGTAAAATAAGAAGTCATTTTTGCTCTGGAACCTCCCCCCCCCCCCACACACACACACACACTCACACATACGCAAATTTAGTGAGATCTTTTTATTATTTCACTTTATTTTGTAACTGTTGTGCATCAATTATTTTCTATGCCAACATATCTACTATAAATAGTGGCACAGCACAACTATGAGACTGAGTGTCACCCACTCATACACCAATCTATGTATGGCCCAGTATGAGTGGGAGCTTGTATACTCCAATGTCATTTATCAAAATCGCACTGTGCGGTCACTATACAGGTGAGCACTTTGTCCTGTAGAGGAGGCTAGGGATGGGGGAAAATTTTCACCTCAAACTGAAATAGGCGAATAGTGACACTTCCCGTCTGGTGAATAAGTGCCTTTTTCTGCTTTTTTCATCTAGCTCTCTCTATTGAAATCAATGGGAACATTGAATTTACACGCAATACATAACAAATATTATTTTATTTTCCAAAGGCATAGTATAAAAGGGGCATGAGGGTGCCTGTATTGATGGGGTGTGGGGAATCAGTTGAACAGGGAATTTTTTTTGTGGGGGTTTGTTTACTGGGATTGGGGGCAATCAATAAAAAAATAAATCCTAAATACAATAAAAAAAAACCCATAAGACATGGTATAAAAGGGGTCTGAGGAGGGTGCCTGTGTTGGTAGCTGGAGTCTGGGGAATTAATCAATTTGAACAAGGAATTTGTTTTGGGGGGTTTCTTGACTGGTATTGGGGGACAGTTAATAAAAAAATAAATCAATAAAATGTGTATATAAAGTGATGGAGACAACTGCTGTTCTTGCTGCTGCTGCTGAGTTGTTTAAGCAACAGGATGATTAGGCAGCTGAAAGGGAATGGGATCAACAATTACAGTAACATGGGAGATGGATGATGAAGGTTCCATTTGTCACGACTAGCTCCAGTGATGCGCCTGAGGCAGTAGCAGCACAATAAGTAGCCCCCAGTATATGTGGAGAAAATAAGGTGTTGGCCAATAATTCATGAGTGTGTTCTTATTATTATCAGGAATTGCAATGTGCACTGTGTGTGGTAAATAACATCTGCTGGGACAACTGTATCCAAACACCATGACACCAGAATCCAAGTACTGCTGCTGTCACTATACCCCTTGTCCAGACCCCTCTAAGGACACTTGACAACTTGCTGACAGTTTAATAGTAATGATGAACCCTCCCTGCCACCATCTTAGCACATTCTGTGGGATGGAATCTCCTCAGATGCCACTTGATGCCCTGCATGCAATTCTCCTCCACCACACTGCCATGTGTGGTCAGTGCACCTTACAGTGTGCACTGGGTGGACATGAACTGCCACATCCTAACATCAACAGAGTGGCTATCGTTTGGCAGGGGAGGTAACGATAAATGAGGTTGATTGGCAGAAAATGTAGTTACCCTAGAGGAAGAAGGCGATGGCGAGCTAGTTGATTCACTCATCATGGAACTTCCAGTCTCTGCCTGAGTTTCTCTATTCTTCCTCCTCTCTGATCACCATCTTGCCTCTTGTTGCCTTTCTGGAGAGTCAGGGGATACAGCAACAGTGGTGCTTGATTTCTGTGGTGGGTGTTTGGCTTGAACATGTTTGAAATAAATGTCATGGTGTCTGTGTTTCATGTGTGTTATCAGGGCGGTTGTGCCAAGGTGTGTTCCCTTCTTTCCTCTTCTCACTGACTTCTCACAAATTGAGCACAGTGCCATTGGTGATGACTGCACTGTGCATTCCCCAAGAGAAAAATAGTCCCACACCCATGACTTCAGGGGATAGGGGACGGGTGGAGATAAATGGCCTCTTTCTTCTTGTCCTCCACATTCCCTTTCACTGTCTGTGGCAGTGGATGATTTTGCTGCTGTTGCTGCTTCTGCCTCGGAATCAGCACTGCAACTAGGACCAGGAGTATTGCTGCCGCTGGCATGTGGAACCTGTCCTATTCCCACATCACTTGTTGACCCCTTTCCCGCTCTGTCCACGGTGGTTTGTTGCACACTAGCTTGCTCCTCAGCATCCTGCTGCCCTTGCAACTCAGCATCAGCAGAAATTAGAGCAGTTGCAAATTCCAAAAGCTCACTGCTGCTGGTGGTGCTAGTGATGCCCATCCTCATCCTTGTCTCCCATTCCTTCTCAGTTTCTGCTAAAAAGGCCATCAATGTATCTTCCACCCCAGCTTCTCCAGCATCATCATCACCACCACCGCTAGTCCCTATGTGCTGCTGCTGCTTAATTACATCTCACTGCTGGCTGGAACAAGCAATGTGACAGAGGGTCACACTTGCCATTTCTTGGTGGCATGAAGAAGGCAGACTGGTAGCAGTATACCACGGTGCCTGTGATTGCAGGCTTTTTCTGTCAGTCAGTTGCAAGGGCTCTCCATTGGTTGCCTGTGATTAGTCCGCCCAGTATTGCCTATATAGACTGGGCTCCTGCACCCTTTGAGTGCCCTTTCGTGGGGTCTCTATGTCAGTGATCACCTGCCTATGGATTCCTGTGTCTACTGGGCCTGCATGTATCCTCTACTGCCCCAGTGTCAGTGTATCAACCCAGACAGCCAGTGACACTCCAGAGTGGTACCTGTTTCCGTTCCTGATCCGGTTTGGCTGAAGTTCCTGCTTCCGCTCCTGATCCGATTGGCTGACGTTCCTGCTCCCATTCCTCACCCGGTTTGGCTGTCGCTGCTGCTCCGGTATCCTGTTCCGGCCTGGCTGTCGCTCCTGCTCCTGGACTCGGATTGACATTCTGCCTCTGGACTATGGTCGCCTGGGCGACGTTCTGACTACTGGAGCCCTCCTTAGGTTGTACCTCTAGTACTAGGCTTAGGGCCTCCGTGTTGTCCAGTACGCTGTACTGGTTTGCTCCAGTATCACACCGGTTGCTTGCTGCCTCCGTTACAGCACCAGTAGGGCCTCTGTGTTGTCCAGTACGCGGTACTAGTTTGCTCCATTATATCACACCGGTTGCTTGCTGCCTCCATTACAGCACCGGTAGGGCCTCCGTGTTGTCCAGTACGCGGTACTGGTTTGCTCCAATGTCACACCAGTTGCTTGCTGCCTCCGTTACAGCACCAGTAGGGCCTCTGTGTTGTCCAGTACGCGGTACCGGTTTACTCCAATATCACACCTGTTGCTTGATGCCTCCTTTACAGCACCGGTAGGGCCTCTGTGTTGTCCAGTGCGCGGTACTGTTTTGCTCCAATATATCACCGGTTGCCTGCTGCCTCCATTACAGCACCAGTAGGGCCTCCGTGTTGTCCAGTATGCGGTACTGGTTTGTTCCAATATCACACTGGTTGCTTGCTGCCTCCGTTACAGCACCGGTAGGGCGTCCGTGTTGTCCAGTATGCGGTACTGGTTTGCTCCAATATCACCGGTTGCTTGCTGCCTCCATTACAGCACCGGTAGGGCATCCGTGTTGTCCAGTACGTGGTACTGGTTTGCTCCAGTATCACACCGGATGCTTGCTGCCTCCATCACTGCACCGGTAGGGCCTCCCTGTTTGTCCAGTACGTATTACACCGGTTTGCTCCACATTAACATCGGACGCTGATGCTATCTCCGTTACAGTACCAGTGGGGCTCATATACTCTGTGTCATCATGCTAGGCTGCCTTGCCTGGTATATTGGCAAGGCCGGTAGAGCCTCCTTCATATTGTTGTGCCAGTCTCCAGGCTGCCTTACCCGGTATATTGGCAAGGCCGGTAGAGCCTCCCTAATCTTGTGTTACTAGTTTCCAGGCTGCCTTGCCCGGTATATTGGTAAGGCCAGTAGAGCCTACTTCATCTCATTGTGCCAGTCTCCTGGCTGCCTTACCTGGTATTTGGCAAGGCCGGTAGAGCCTACTATATTGTATCATTGTTTGCTATACTATTTGAACCTGTCGTGTGTCCGGTTCATATTAGATTTTCGCCTTTGTTTGTAGATTATGAACCGAATGATCTTGTTCAATTGTTATTTTGAAATTAGTTGCACATCGTTAGAGTAGAGCAATTTTGTATCAAAACATCTTTTTGATTTCCATCATAAAAAACATGAAAATCAGTGTGCTTCAATTTTCTCATTTATGGGTAGAGTTACAGTTTGGATTGATCTATAAAGAGTTCTGATTACTATGACTCCATTTCAGGTGATCCCCTATTTTAAGTCCCCTATTGTAACCTCCCAACATATTCTGAAACCCCACATATAAGTTTAAAACAACATTCTAATATTCATCTTAAATATAAACTGAATATTTATCTATCAGTTATCATTAATGTGATTTTCAATTTTATTTTTAATTTCATTTATATTTATTATTTATTTCAGACATTTTTCTCTATCTAAGATGTGACAATGTTGGCTTAATTATAATGGTCTAGTTGATTTAATCTTAGATATCTAACGTAAATTTATAATTATTTGTATCTTTACACCCACACAACTTATTGGTAGCAGTTCAATATAATATATATTTTTGTATTTTTTTATTTACTATACACTGTCCAGATTTGTCTTTGGCACACCCGTAACACATTGTGTAGTCTCATCAGGGTACACATATATATTTTTATAAGAACTTTTCTTTACTATCTAGACTGAACTATATTTTTTAATCAAATTTAATACATACAAGACAAAGTGATCTGATTTTGAACTATTGTTTAAATATCGGATTAATTAAATGCTTCCTTTATGAAAAGGATAATTTTAGTTGAGATTTTGATTCACTACACAGAAACCATAGATTCAAATATATTTTTCTAAAGAAAAAAGCAATTTAACATCCCCTTTTTTTCTTTAACATTTTAACTTCTATCACATGATTGGTGTAATTTAAAAATAGGCCACATACAATGATTGGCTAAATATAATTTTAATTACACAGGCTCCATTTTGGTCTTTACACATAAATCTAATGGCTGGAGTGCAGACCATTTGATAGCCTATACTTTACATTATATATCACCTCTCTCCTTTCTTTTTTTGTGTTATATGTAATAATTCATTGTTTATTGAAGTTATACATATGGATACTTTTATTTAGTGTCACCCTATTATTATTATTATTTATAGAAGTTTATGCTGTGTTTTTGTAAAGTTGTAAAAAATAATAAGTACAGTATTTATTCATATGTCATACTATTGCCCTTGAGGAAACCTCTACTTCAAGGTCTTTGTAAAATAAGAAGTCATTTTTGCTCTGGAACCTCCCCCCCCCACACACACACACACACACACTCACACATACGCAAATTTAGTGAGATCTTTTTATTATTTCACTTTATTTTGTAACTGTTGTGCATCAATTATTTTCTATGCCAACATATCTACTATAAATAGTGGCACAGCACAACTATGAGACTGAGTGTCACCCACTCATACACCAATCTATGTATGGCCCAGTATGAGTGGGAGCTTGTATACTCCAATGTCATTTATCAAAATCGCACTGTGCGGTCACTATACAGGTGAGCACTTTGTCCTGTAGAGGAGGCTAGGGATGGGGGAAAATTTTCACCTCAAACTGAAATAGGCGAATAGTGACACTTCCCGTCTGGTGAATAAGTGCCTTTTTCTGCTTTTTTCATCTAGCTCTCTCTATTGAAATCAATGGGAACATTGAATTTACACACAATACATAACAAATATTATTTTATTTTCCAAAGGCATAGTATAAAAGGGGCATGAGGGTGCCTGTATTGATGGGGTGTGGGGAATCAGTTGAACAGGGAATTTTTTTTGTGGGGGTTTGTTTACTGGGATTGGGGGCAATCAATAAAAAAATAAATCCTAAATACAATTAAAAAAAACCCATAAGACATGGTATAAAAGGGGTCTGAGGAGGGTGCCTGTGTTGGTAGCTGGAGTCTGGGGAATTAATCAATTTGAACAAGGAATTTGTTTTGGGGGGTTTCTTGACTGGTATTGGGGGACAGTTAATAAAAAAATAAATCAATAAAATGTGTATATAAAGTGATGGAGACAACTGCTGTTCTTGCTGCTGCTGCTGAGTTGTTTAAGCAACAGGATGATTAGGCAGCTGAAAGGGAATGGGATCAACAATTACAGTAACATGGGAGATGGATGATGAAGGTTCCATTTGTCACGACTAGCTCCAGTGATGCGCCTGAGGCAGTAGCAGCACAATAAGTAGCCCCCAGTATATGTGGAGAAAATAAGGTGTTGGCCAATAATTCATGAGTGTGTTCTTATTATTATCAGGAATTGCAATGTGCACTGTGTGTGGTAAATAACATCTGCTGGGACAACTGTATCCAAACACCATGACACCAGAATCCAAGTACTGCTGCTGTCACTATACCCCTTGTCCAGACCCCTCTAAGGACACTTGACAACTTGCTGACAGTTTAATAGTAATGATGAACCCTCCCTGCCACCATCTTAGCACATTCTGTGGGATGGAATCTCCTCAGATGCCACTTGATGCCCTGCATGCAATTCTCCTCCACCACACTGCCATGTGTGGTCAGTGCACCTTACAGTGTGCACTGGGTGGACATGAACTGCCACATCCTAACATCAACAGAGTGGCTATCGTTTGGCAGGGGAGGTAACGATAAATGAGGTTGATTGGCAGAAAATGTAGTTACCCTAGAGGAAGAAGGCGATGGCGAGCTAGTTGATTCACTCATCATGGAACTTCCAGTCTCTGCCTGAGTTTCTCTATTCTTCCTCCTCTCTGATCACCATCTTGCCTCTTGTTGCCTTTCTGGAGAGTCAGGGGATACAGCAACAGTGGTGCTTGATTTCTGTGGTGGGTGTTTGGCTTGAACATGTTTGAAATAAATGTCATGGTGTCTGTGTTTCATGTGTGTTATCAGGGCGGTTGTGCCAAGGTGTGTTCCCTTCTTTCCTCTTCTCACTGACTTCTCACAAATTGAGCACAGTGCCATTGGTGATGACTGCACTGTGCATTCCCCAAGAGAAAAATAGTCCCACACCCATGACTTCAGGGGATAGGGGACGGGTGGAGATAAATGGCCTCTTTCTTCTTGTCCTCCACATTCCCTTTCACTGTCTGTGGCAGTGGATGATTTTGCTGCTGTTGCTGCTTCTGCCTCGGAATCAGCACTGCAACTAGGACCAGGAGTATTGCTGCCGCTGGCATGTGGAACCTGTCCTATTCCCACATCACTTGTTGACCCCTTTCCCGCTCTGTCCACGGTGGTTTGTTGCACACTAGCTTGCTCCTCAGCATCCTGCTGCCCTTGCAACTCAGCATCAGCAGAAATTAGAGCAGTTGCAAATTCCAAAAGCTCACTGCTGCTGGTGGTGCTAGTGATGCCCATCCTCATCCTTGTCTCCCATTCCTTCTCAGTTTCTGCTAAAAAGGCCATCAATGTATCTTCCACCCCAGCTTCTCCAGCATCATCATCACCACCACCGCTAGTCCCTATGTGCTGCTGCTGCTTAATTACATCTCACTGCTGGCTGGAACAAGCAATGTGACAGAGGGTCACACTTGCCATTTCTTGGTGGCATGAAGAAGGCAGACTGGTAGCAGTATACCACGGTGCCTGTGATTGCAGGCTTTTTCTGTCAGTCAGTTGCAAGGGCTCTCCATTGGTTGCCTGTGATTAGTCCGCCCAGTATTGCCTATATAGACTGGGCTCCTGCACCCTTTGAGTGCCCTTTCGTGGGGTCTCTATGTCAGTGATCACCTGCCTATGGATTCCTGTGTCTACTGGGCCTGCATGTATCCTCTACTGCCCCAGTGTCAGTGTATCAACCCAGACAGCCAGTGACACTCCAGAGTGGTACCTGTTTCCGTTCCTGATCCGGTTTGGCTGAAGTTCCTGCTTCCGCTCCTGATCCGATTGGCTGACGTTCCTGCTCCCATTCCTCACCCGGTTTGGCTGTCGCTGCTGCTCCGGTATCCTGTTCCGGCCTGGCTGTCGCTCCTGCTCCTGGACTCAGATTGACATTCTGCCTCTGGACTATGGTCGCCTGGGCGACGTTCTGACTACTGGAGCCCTCCTTAGGTTGTACCTCTAGTACTAGGCTTAGGGCCTCCGTGTTGTCCAGTACACTGTACTGGTTTGCTCCAGTATCACACCGGTTGCTTGCTGCCTCCGTTACAGCACCAGTAGGGCCTCTGTGTTGTCCAGTACGCGGTACTAGTTTGCTCCATTATATCACACCGGTTGCTTGCTGCCTCCGTTACAGCACCGGTAGGGCCTCCGTGTTGTCCAGTACGCGGTACTGGTTTGCTCCAATGTCACACCAGTTGCTTGCTGCCTCCGTTACAGCACCAGTAGGGCCTCTGTGTTGTCCAGTACGCGGTACTGGTTTACTCCAATATCACACCTGTTGCTTGATGCCTCCTTTACAGCACCGGTAGGGCCTCCGTGTTGTCCAGTGCGCGGTACTGTTTTGTTCCAATATATCACCGGTTGCCTGCTCCCTCCGTTACAGCACCAGTAGGGCCTCCGTGTTGTCCAGTATGCGGTACTGGTTTGTTCCAATATCACACTGGTTGCTTGCTGCCTCCGTTACAGCACCGGTAGGGCGTCCGTGTTGTCCAGTATGCGGTACTGGTTTGCTCCAATATCACCGGTTGCTTGCTGCCTCCATTACAGCACCGGTAGGGCATCCGTGTTGTCCAGTACGTGGTACTGGTTTGCTCCAATATCACACCGGATGCTTGCTGCCTCCATCACTGCACCGGTAGGGCCTCCCTGTTTGTCCAGTACGTATTACACCGGTTTGCTCCACATTAACATCGGACGCTGATGCTATCTCCGTTACAGTACCAGTGGGGCTCATATACTCTGTGTCATCATGCTAGGCTGCCTTGCCTGGTATATTGGCAAGGCCGGTAGAGCCTCCTTCATATTGTTGTGCCAGTCTCCAGGCTGCCTTACCCGGTATATTGGCAAGGCCGGTAGAGCCTCCCTAATCTTGTGTTACTAGTTTCCAGGCTGCCTTGCCCGGTATATTGGTAAGGCCAGTAGAGCCTACTTCATCTCATTGTGCCAGTCTCCTGGCTGCCTTACCTGGTATTTGGCAAGGCCGGTAGAGCCTACTATATTGTATCATTGTTTGCTATACTATTTGAACCTGTCGTGTGTCTGGTTCATATATGTATGTTCAGGACCTGTGAGGGTACTTATTAACTTTTCAATAAAGTTGTGTTTTTATCTTAACTCTGTGTCTGAGAGTCAAAACAAACCGTGACACAGTAGCAGCAGGCACAGGCAGCTGATATGTGCTCCTGGTGGTGGTGGTGGTATTATTATTTCTGCGTCTGCTATCCTCAACAGTTCTGTCCTCTTCAGTATCATGTTCCACTTGGACACTGTATTGAAGGGAAGGTAACTCCCAGGGCCAGAGGAATCATGTAGGCTCCATTAACCACTAGTCTGGATGCTCTCAAAAGCTTCCCCTACCAGTCACCTAACACTAGTCCCACTGGCTGCTTCACCACTACGGCTACTACCACTAACACCAACCACATTAAGTTCAGCCCCAGAGTCTTCCTCCTCACAGTCACTATTAATATGATGATATTGATTACCCCCTCCCTCATTCCTAACACTAACAAGCTGCTGGACCTTCTTAGTAGTAGTAGTACTATCACTGGAGGTACTGCTTGGGGATGTTAAGTGTGACTTAGGGTCTCCTGCTGTCACACTTGGCATCATCTTCTCCTTCCCCCCTCTTGAGTATTATAAGACATATTAGCAGCAGCTTCAGCAAAGGTGGCAGACACAGCACTGGTGGCAGTAGGGGCAGCACGTCTGACAGCAGGCACAGTATTGGTGGCAGCAGGTTCAGCACTGGCCGCAGGCACAGCACTGGTGGAAGCAGGGGCAGCTTATCTTGCAGAAGGCACAGTACTGGTGGCAGCAGATTCATCACTGGCAGCAGGCACAGCACTGGTGGCAGCGGGGCAGCATGTCTGAGAGCAGGCACAGCAATGGTGGTAGCTGTAGCAGGGGCAGCATGTCTGACAGCAGGCACAGCGCTAGTGGAAGCAGGGGCAGTGCATCTGGCAGCAGGTACATCAATGGTGGCAGAAGGGATCAGCATGTCTGGCAGTAGGCACAGGCAGCTGACCTGTCCTGCTCTCACTACTACCCTTTTCTTCTTCCCTTCCCATTAAATTCCCCAAGATCCCTTGGGGTGATTTAGGGGAACTGGACAGCATTGGTTCTGTAGTGCTTACTTCCTCCTCCTCCTCCTCAGACTCTCTCCTTCTCAGACTTTGTGGACACATATGGGTCATTCCAATTCCTCCTTTTATTATTTTTAAACTTTCTCATAGTGATAGCAGTCACGATGAGCCTCTCTTGCCTCAATTTTTCAAAAACATCACAGCAAAACAGCACAGCACGTCTACCTCGCTCTATAGCTGCTTCTGTTGTGTTTTACTTCCTGGAATACGTCACGTTTTTATAGCAAAAAGGCGAAAAACACGTAAATCAATGGGCAGAAACTTTCTAGCCATTGAAAAAATGGTGAAGAATTTTGGCCAATGGGTGAAAATTGAGAAGAATTTAATCGCTGGTTTTAAAGCTGATTTTCCCGCAAAAAAGTGGACAACGTGGTTTTCGCAGGATTTCGCACAGGAACATGGAGAGAGCTTTTGCCTATCCCTAGAGAATACACTGGATCATTAGATGCCTTTAAAGGGTCCTGAACAGAGCATAAATAAAACATCGGGCTCTTTATGACATATAATAGATGCAAAGAAAACTAAGTTGGTATTGTAGTATATCTGAAGAACGTGTCTTTTGAAAGTGGCCAACTGATTAATGCCCAAACATCAGTGCAACATAATCAGATGATCCAAGTATATAGAATTGTGTGTGAACCAACACATAGGGAAATAAAATTGAGCTTTTGAGAAATGGAAAATAAATTCCATAATAGGTCATATCTAGGGGTGGGTGAAAAGTGTAAAAACTTTCCTGCATGACTTTTCGTGAAAACTTGCCAATTTTTTGCTTTTTCCGCTTAAGATTTCGTCTTTCCGTCTATGCAAAAATTTCCTCCTTATCGCCTATTTTACCACATTTTTTACCTATTTTAACAAATTTTTGACTATTTTAATACATTTTCGCCTATATTTCTTATAGGTATTACATTTCCCACTGTAATATTACCTCTTCTGAGGGCTGTAGTTTAGAAATAAGTGTCTGAAAGTCAAAGTTGTGAGTCCTACAGCAACATATGCCTTGAAAAATGTCTTAGCATGCAGAATGCATTTGTCCTTTGCCCACAAAACTAACTTCCTGCTTAAGTGACACTGGCACATATTCATCATGATTAATTATGTAATAAAAAAAATTAAGTACAACCTACAATGTGGCAGATGTGTATTGTAGTAGTGGTGGGGGACTGGCTGGTATGGTGTGATTTGTGTATGTATAGGGTTTTTACTATTGTCTTGTTTGCGTCTCTATCATCCTTCTCAGATTATTGACACACGTTACTTGTCGCTCATAGCAGTAGTCCCAAGTGGGGTAGATGGTGGAAACCCATATTCACATCCCTCTTCCACCTCCTCATCTGTGCTGATGTTAATATATTTGTCCTGGCTTTCTCTGTCATACTCATCTGCAGCAGGAGCCATAGGTGTTATCTGGACTGAACTGACTGTTTGGCACTGGCAGTAGCACACTCTCTGACACATAAATAACTTCACAACTTCTTTTTTCTGCCCTAGAGCCCTGGGAACTTTTTAAGTGCTTCTGATGCTGACAGGTGTGGCACCTTTGGCCTGCTGATAGTCTCCCATTCAGACCTGTGGTTGTGCTTCAGGTGGGATCTCATAGACGAGGTGCCTAGGTGTGAGCCTACTTTCCCTCTGCTCACACGCTTTCTGCACAGACGACAGATAGCAAAGTTTGAGGATCCTGAGTGAAATATCTCCATACTGTGGACTTCCTGGAGTGAGGGGTTCCTGAGGTGGTGCTGCTGATACTACTACTGGGGCTAGATGTTGATGCAATTCTACTGCCACTACTACTAGGTGTCAAAGGTGCAGCACTTGCAGCTGCAGCAGAGGTACTCTTCATATCTAACATTGTGGATCTTAATAACCTGTGTTGCTGTTGCTGGGTACTCAAAACAGGTGTGCGTGGCTGAGTGGGACTTGGACTTTGAAGAGGCAATGATGCTGATGATGACTGATAGGATGACTATGTGCTTTTTGACATCTGTACTTGTCCAGGGTCAGACTTTCCAATGGCTTTCTCAAACACTTTATAGACAGGCACAGTGCTCCTTAAAAGTGGTGGAAGATTCTGCCTTTGACTTTTTGCTAACCTTATAGCCCTGTGATCATTCTCACTCTCAACTTCATCTGTATCTGAACAAGAGAAGGATGCTGGATGGATATACTGTAGATCTGCATCATCATCAGTCATCATTAGGTCATCCTCAGCAGCATCTGCATCACCTGACAATTCTTGCCCACTACCCTTATATTCCTCTAAGCTTTGGGAGGTCTCAAACAATTTCTTTTTACTTTTACTGTAACAAAGTTCCCTACTTCTTTGAAGATGGGTATTTTGGTGCTTGTTTGTCTCACTATCTGATGCAGCAGGTGGTTCAGCTGCTACACCTTCCTCTATGATGCTATTGCCAGCATCATCAAAACTTGAATGCAACTTGTTGTTGTCTTCAGTGTTCTTCTTATATGGTTCTTTATTTCTACTGGCACTGGTGGTGCTGGAACTAGTTTTGCTGGGACCTTGACAAACTGCATGCTCCCTTGGAGTAGAGGTATCATCATCACTGATTGCACATGCTGCAGCAACCATTGCTGCAGTTAGTTTTTGAACTACTACTTTAATCTCCCTGCACTGCTCCACCCCTTCCCCTTGTGTGTTTGCTGGACATTACTCAACTACATTGTGTTTTTTTTACTGTACGGTACACAACACAACTGATGGAGCTGTTTGATGCCTTGCCTACGCCCAGTCAGCTGTCTGTCACTGTCACCTAATATATTTAGTTGTTTATTCTTTTTTATTTATTTATTTTTTTTTTTAAGTTTTCCACCCTGTTGTCTTATGACAGTCTGTCCAAAAAAAATTATAACTGAAAAACAAAATCAACAACTTCTTTCCCCAGACGTCCCCACCCAGCACAGAGACAATAATATCAAGATCAGCAAGCAAATAAGTCCCAGCTGCCTGTGTCTTGCCAGTCAGTCACATGGAATTTTGGATTATTTGGGGTCAACCTCCTTCCCTTCTTCTCCTCAGAGTGCCCCACTAATTCTCCTAATACACACTTATACAGAACAAATGTCCTATTAAAAGATTCCATAAACTAAACTTCAATTCCCCTCTCTGTCTTCTCTAGCGCAAACAAGGTGCTGCTCTCTCCTCTCACAAACACAGAATGGCTGCTGTGGGAGCCTGACAGCCTTTTATATGGCTGTAGAAAACTTTTGTGTGGTGGAGAAAATTTTTTCTTCCCATTGAAAAAGGCATCAAAAAGAGGAAAAACTGCACTTTTCGCGGGAAATTATTCACCAAGCAGAAAGTGCCATTATTCACCGATTTCAGTTTGAGGCGAACATTTTCACCCGTCCCTAGTCATATCCCAGTAAATTCTTAAAAATGTGTAAAAAAATAATTCAGACAAGTAGTCAATGAGGTAACAGAAACTATCTTAATAACAGAGTACAATGGGCGCTATGTACAAAGACAAAATGCATCAATGCTGGACAAAACTAACTGCAGCATAGGGAACAAATAAAAATTCCCAGAATGTCTATGTATTTAGAGATACAGCCAGACTTTACATTTATCTTTAAGTGTTGTTTTGTTCTGGTAAGTAATTTGAGTTACCTTTTGATTTTTAGGTCTGTCTGCATTTGTAAATTGGGTATTTTAACACTCTGAGTGCTAAAGAGCTTTCACTTTACACTAGAATTACGTGCTGCAATATTTAAAGACCTTACATTCATCCAGATGGACAAAGATTGTGTAAATAACAGAACAAAGTAATCTCCCTCACAAATAGAAGCACATAGAGATACTTAAAGGGGAACTACCACCCCACAATAACTTTACATTAATTAATTCTTCATCTGGCGACTACCTGCTTAGTAGCGCTAGTCACCAGAAATATTACCTAGTTTCAAAGATTTTCCAGTTTTTCGGAGGCTCACAATAGCAGGAAGCATGGACATCTCGTCATAGTGATGTCCGTGCGCCTGCGCTGTCAGTCCCTTTTGGAGCCTGCAGTCTTAAATGCATGCAGGTGTGCAGCCACTCAGGGACCCTGGAATTCCATGACGTCACTGGTCCTTAAGTCCCGAAACAGGTATGGCAGTCCTGGCACTTCCGGGATTGTTAAGGGGTTAATGCACCCTATGAAATTTGTCCATTTTTTTTTGCTGAAGAGATAACATCTTGAATCAGTCCTTGATGTCATGTCCATGGAGGCAGGAATGACAGTTGCTGGCATTTTTTTCAAAATAAAACAGGCAGAGTACATGAGCCTGCTTAACCCTTTAAGAAACAGAACAATGCACAACACATTGCAAAGTAATGCACTGCACACCCTTTGCTCCTTAAAGGGTTAAGCAACGTTTGAGGTCCTGTGGTCCTGATATCAACTGCCATGTCTTCCTCCACGGACATGACATTCTGGAATAATTGAAGATGCAAACATTATTTGAACCAATACAAATTCATAAGGGCCATTAACATTTTCTGGTCATAGTAAAGTAGGCGTGGAAGTTGTTTTTAGGAACTCTAGTTCTCCTTTAAGCCGACTCTGTCATGTAGGGTGGTCTCCTTGCCATTAATAGAAAATACATTAATAGTTGAATAGTGGGTAGGAAAGTTTGTCCTCTTCTGCTATGATTTGCTATTAAACAAGGACTGGCAGAAGACTAGGAAGGTGGATATGCACCACTGATTCTTATTCCATAAACAGATTTGTTTTATACAGTGTGGTGTTTATAAATTGTTCCAGAATTTGAAGACTGGATTAATAATAAGTTTGATGTTTGAGGGTTGTTTTTCTGAAAGAAAGCAGTGCAGCTGTCTTTATTTAATAAATCTGGTCAGTGACTAAAAAGAGAGAAACCCCATCCCTTCTGAATCCTGGCCATATTTATACTTCACAGTTTTTTTAAAAGTGAGTTAACAAGTATGGTTTATTATGCACGTTTTAAATTGCTGCTTTTAACTTCAATTAATGCTTTAATGTAGGTTTTTCCCTTTTGTGGTAGCAGAAACCCTTTCGTTCAAATTAAAATCTTAGTGGAACCCTAATACACAATTCTTTTAACCCTTTGAAAGTCATAGGGATACACAAAGAGTTCCTTTGGATGCTAGAGAAGTCTCCAACACGTGGCTTTGCCTTGTGTTGGCACCCTCTCTAGCACACAAAGGGTATGACTAATGTATTTGTCTAAAATGAAGAAATAAAGTAATTGTATCTCCTCATATTATTTTACTAAAAGGCACTAGGTTATAATACTGTTTATGAGAAAAATCTAACAGAACATAAAACACACGTCCAGTATTAGTCACAGAACCATACACACGCACACACACTGTCTGCCTCACAAGTAATGTCCAACAGTCCACCATTTAATCAGTGGAGGGCACTGACTTTCTTCAGAGACCCTGGGGTTCCACAGAACACAGCTTGAGGAACAATGCAAAGTCTAGCGTTCAATGAGGGATCCAGACCAGAAATGCAAACTCCAGGCAAAAAATCCTAATCTAAAATAATGAACACAAAACAGATAATAATAGAGTCCTAATTTTTTTTTTTTTATAATTCAAGGTTTTTTTTATTGTGTTCAGTGACATTCATAAATACAGACATATCAAATAACATTACAATGCAAAACAGAGTTGTGATAAATGCATTAGATGATTCAATTCAATGATGACCCAGATCCTCATGTGCATATAATAATAGTGTATATAGGCTAGGATACACAGGTTCCCTCTCTGAATATCACTAAACCATTTTAAGTGTTAGAAGAAACAAAAGCTGCATAAGCAAAATTTGAATTCAGACACAGGAAAAGAGAAAGATAGAAAGAAGAAAAGACAGGGGGAACTAGGTAAGAGAAGAAGAAGGAATGGAAGGATTCGGAAGGTGGGATGGGGTGGGAGAACCTATGTGTGTCCTCCTGTAGTCTGTAGTGGTCTAATTTATGTGGACTGTTGTTCATCCACTTCATCAGTGGGGGTGTATTTTCATGTGGAAGCAGACTGGTAGAGAGACATAGAAGAGAACTAAGAGTGTGGGGTTATCAAGCAGAGGACCAAGATGGCAGCATGCAAAAGATATAATGAATGAAAAAAGGGGGGAGGTGCAGTCGGTCCTCCCAGATCGTATAGCGACCTAATTTTAATGAACAGGTATCTAATAAAACACCATATATATCATAAGTATAAAACGTAACGTATCTAAAAATACCGAATCTCTAAAATGAAGAAAGATGCTACAAATATAGCCCTGTATACCAATCACTGATACACAGCACAGATCTTCATTGGTGTAAAAATGCTTACAGCTGTGTATGTGGTAAAGTGTAGAACACCCCTCTCTTCCCAAACAAGCACAATGTGAGCTTAACTTATTAGAAGGAGAAATGATTAGCATTTCTCCCTTAAGATATGCACTCTCATCACAGTATGGGCTCTATCAATTGGGAAGAAACAGATGACTCATCAATTACCAAAAATATACAACTAAGATAAATCTCCAAGAGAATTTGCAAAAAAATCACAATAAAAGCTCTACCTAATAATAGGAATAACAAGAAGCAGACAAATCCTCCATATACAGTGTGAGAATTACTGCTATAAAAGAATGAGAAGCATATATTGTGCAGAAAAAGCAAAAACCACTGAAAAGGAATGATCACATCTATAGGATTGTTAATACTACAAAAGAGTCATTTACATGACATATGAAATAGGTTATTTTATTTTATAAATAATTTTCATGAATTAAAGGTCTGGAACCTCACATATAGACAAGTATTACTATTAATTTTAACACAGAAAAGATGAGAGAGAGAAACCTGGTTGCCATTTTGGAGACAGAATGGAATTTGCCCCTTTGAGGCAAAACTGAAAACAGCTTCAGTGGGGTCTGTGTTTGTTCCTCTTGAATAATAAAGAAGATATGATAAAGTTTGAACTTGATGGCTTTTGACTTTTTCAGATTCATCAGCTACTTTGAAACACATACTGTACCACCATCATCAACATTTATTAAAAAGCACAATAGGCCTTTGCAGCTGCTGAACACTCATGGTCCAAGCCATTGGGAATGCAAAGCCAGTGGCATTCTGACTGAAGGTATGAGTGGGTGTTAGGACAAATCATTTCCTCTTGCCAGGCTTGCTGACTGGAAAGTGACCCTGAAAGTATTAATTTTTTAGAAAAATGATACTACAGAAGGTTTCTGATATTATTTTCATTTTACTAAAGCAGTCATATTCACAATGATTCCACAAGAAAGTAATGCATTTTAAGCATGTACTTTTATAAAATGTAATTGATTATTTAGTTTAAATCTGAATTCAACACATAAATTCTTCATGAGTAGGTCAAATTTACATTTTACATAATGAAATTAAATTTGGCACTTCTGGGAGATGGTCTATTAAGATGGCTGCAACTCCAATACATCCTGGCTCAATCCCATTCCATCCTGCTGGCTGGGGCCTGACTTCCCTCTGTTTCCTATCTCTCATCTGACTGCTTATCAACTATGGACCTGCAATATAGGCTTATTTCTTCCCTGGAAGCCACATTTCCTGTCTTGGCTGTGAGGTGGTTTGGTCTGTGGTGCAGTAAACCGCATATGCTGGATCTAAACTATGTTGTACCAACTACTCCTGTGTCCTGTTGGATTTGGAGACTGTGAATCTGAGCACGTGAAGAGCATTGCTATGGGTATCTTCCGTATCCTATGTCAGTGGCTGAACGTTTCTTCCATCCTCCCCACACTACACATTATGAAACTCAGTATGTCCTACTGTAACCTATGACGAGTTTAAACATGAACCATATACCACCTTTTTATGCATGTAACCTCATTTTTTTAATGATGCTCCATGGCTATCCTGTACTTGTACCCTCTTTACTTGTTTGTGTTGTGGAAGATTATTCTTGGAAGTAGGCCATAGTTTATATTAGTCCCACTCTTCTTATTGCAGCCCATCTTCCCACCCTTTATATATATATATATATATATATATATATATATATATATATTTCTATCTTCCAAGACACACAACTCCTTGGATGTTGGAGAATAGTTAATTTGTTTTACATCCCTAGTGGGCAGGCAATGAATGATTAACACATGCATTGTTTGTTCCCATGGCCATTCTCGGTCACCATGGGGGTGGGGAGCAATTGGATTAGAAAAGACATAATGCCAACCACAACTTGCTGGTGATGGCTCTGAGTTTATCCTCTGAGCTGTCTCTACCAATGGACCTTCATGCACGCTTTCAAGATGCCCTACAAGCCATTTCCACTTGTCAGTCCACTTTAGTATCCAAAATTAATTCCATGCAATGTGACCCAACCTTCCTTAGAGAAGACTTTCAAAAGATCATGGATCGCACCTCTGAGCCAAAGTGCTGCATCCCAGATTTGGAGGACTTTGGTCCTATATAACACTGAACCTTAACTCGCTTCAAGATCAGGTGGCTCTCCTTCATTTAAAATCATAGAAAAACAAGTTGATGTGAAATAATTTAAGGAAGAGGGATTTACTGGAGTAGGTGGAGAGTCATGATCCCTGAGCTTTCGCTTAGTGCTGGCTTGCAGACAAGTTGAGCCCAGATGGTTGATTTCCACCTTACTTCTGTATTGAAATGGCCCACAGGATCCTTGCACCATCTCCTCCACTGGATGGACCTCTACACACACTTCTTATAGAAGTTAAGAGATATTTAGAGAGAGCAAAGTTTAAAATATTCTAAGTTATATGCATCCACGATATGTGAGCAACACAGCAGTGAAACGCTATTCTTCAATTCTCCTACTGAGGCTCTCACTTGGCTGGAACATGATACCAATTAGTCTCACAATCTATCTATATTTTTGAGTCATAGTCAGATGTCTTCTATGTATATATACCAGTTGCGGATTTGCTCAGTTAATTAATTATTAGCTTGACTTAGCTAAAAAGAATATCCCCCATAGGGGACCTCATGTGGCTACTTGTCACGTTTTTTTGATGAACACTCAGAACAGCTTGGTAAGGTTAAAATGACTTTATTGAAATAAAGAGCTCACACGTAGTTAGACCTATGGGCCCACACAAACAGAGCAGAAATACATGCAGATATATACAGTAATAGCAAGCCAGTAATAGCGATGTATGTGTGACAGATGACAATCTCTGGCAACGGAAGTTCTGGCTTAGACTTAACAGGCAGCAGGCAACACAGTCCGAGAACTGACCACAGGACCTTGATGGCAGATGATCCAGGAGGAAGTGATTGGCGCAACCCAGACACCTGGGAGACACAGAACCCAGAGGAGATAGGCAACACTGCTGGCACAACCCAGACGCCTGGGAGGCACAGAACCCAAAGGAGTTAGGCAACACTGACCCTGGCACTGGATGCCAACGGACCGAGATAACTCTCCTAAGCAAACCCCAGAACGCTAGGGGTGGATCTCAACACAGTGTAACAATATATATGTAGGCAACCAGTGTCCCCTCTACTGAGGATGGTAAAACGCAACACTGGCTCTTGAGCCCAAGGCTACTGCAGATAGGAATATGCACAACCCTACCTGGGTTGTCCAGGCACGCAAAGGGTCAATAGGTAACGCCCTGTGATATACTGCAACTCCCCAAGGGAGTGAGCCCAGCGCTGTAATGGAGGTGGACACAGAGAGATCAGAGTAACACAGTCAGTGCTATGAACACTGTACCGGTACTTCGCGTGTGCACACCACCAACGGTGGTAAGGAGAGTAGCTACAGCACGATTGCTTAGCTAACGGTCGACAGAGTAATAGAGCCACGCGGCACAACTGACTAGTATAACGGCAAGCCACCGCAAGTATAGCAGGAGTGAAACGGAGGCCACCAGACGGTAGGCTAGATACGCAAGGCAACCATGTGTCAATACGCTTGACACGGAATAGACTCGCAGCCAGGTATGGTCAGGAACGGAGCGGGTTCACAGCCAGATACAATCAGCAACGGAGAGGGTTCTCAGCCAGAAACAGTCCGTAATGGAAGCGGGTCCTCAGCCGGATACAGTCAGCAACGGAGCGGGTTCTCAGCCAGAAACAGTCAGTAACGGAAGCGGGTGCTCAGCCAGATACAGTCAGAAACGGAGCAGGTTCTCAGCCAGATACAGTCAGCAACAGAGCAGCAGAAGTACAGCAAACTCAGGAACGTCGTCAGGCAGGCCAGGTCATACACGATCAGCAATAACAGAGCAAAAGTCAGGAACTAGTACACCACGAAAGGGCACCATAGTCTAGACATGACAGAGGTTATAAAGGCTATCATTGGGCGGCGACAAGGATACTGACCAATCAGAAAGGAGATATGGAAATACAATAGTCAAAATGTCATCGCCAGCAGCCAGGAGCACGGGCACCGTGATAATACTATGCGAGTTTTCAGTTTGGGGAGTAAGGCTTTTTTCCTGATTGATATAAGGGATTAACCTAGGGGAACATAGGTTAGTAATGTTCACTGTGTTATGGTCTCTTTTCCCTTTATTCTATTTTTCCTTCTCTATCCCCCTCATTTTTTTTTCCCTCCTTCCAGACCACTTTTCGTTGTGGGACATGGATCTAGGGTGATCGCACTATGATCATTTGGTAAGTGCCATGTTTTTCCCCTTCTTCATGTAATACAATTTGTTCCTTTAAATATGGTTTGCAGTCTAAATTGAAATGTTCAGAGCCCTGATTGTACATTTGATAGGGACTTGATTCTTAATTATTTAAAAAAAACAAAATCCAGATATTGTACTCCCTCAAGAAACCCACCTAGTCGGGCAAAAAGTCTGAGTTCTATTAGAGCTATACACCAGCTATGCTTATCAATCCCTTTTTTCCTCCTATTCTAGGGGAGTTTCCATTCTGACAAACAAAGGTATTGATTTTATTCTTCTCTCATTTATCATGGATTTCTATGGCTACTATATCATTCTATATTACACATTCATGGGCATCATAATGGTAAACGTGTTTAATCCTCACCGTGTGACCCTGCTTTACTCTGTCCAAACTATAAAAAGATTGTTGAGCTTCCTCCTTCACCAGCAATATACCTTGGTGACTTTAACATCGTTCTGAACCCCACACTTGATAATTAAAGACCTTCTCCTCTAAAACTATGGGCTTTTTCCCTAACTTGACCTATGGTGGTGGTCACACCCCTTTGTCCTGTCCTTTTTCATGCTGCTCATTATCCCATGGTTCCTTATCCTTGGTCCTGGCTTCATCACCTGCCCTTCATGGGGTGAATTTAGATTTGGAATGTCTTACCATCCTATCTTGCTTTTAAATGTTGATCATAAAATTCTTTCAAAAATTATGTTTGCATGGCTGATTTTGGGCTGTCCCCACCATGGTTCACCTGGAACAGACTGGTTCTATGTTGGGTATGATCCTTATAAGGCTATTTGTCATATCTGTACTGATACCTCTATGGCATTTAGTTCTATCAAATGGCCTTGATTGTGGGCTATCTTGGGTAGATTTGATTTTGCACACAAGTTTATTTTATGTCTTCATCTGATCTAGCATGTACCTAGAGCCTCTGTTAAATGGTGGACCATTATATCCTGTCCCTTTCCATCATTTGGGGTACAAGTCCCATTCTGTCACTATATCTTTGCTCAGACGATGAAACACCTGGCAATAGTACTTTAGAGGGTCTGCAGCTGAAAAGTATATCGCACTGTGTGCTGATGATGTGTTATTGTATTTGGCTAATTCTAATCTTTCATTGTCCAAAGCTCTAGACATTGAACAATTTGGTCACTATTCTGGTGAATATATTAATAAATCCAAATCTATGATCTTCTACATTGATCAGTTCAATCACCCTGACACTGGTCCTGCTTGATACCTGAAGTGGGCTTCCTTTTTTAAAAACTTAGGGGTGCATATCTCTGGTATCGTGTCAGACTATATTCTTACAATATTTCCCACTTGTCACTTCCTCTCTAGCAGAGTTAAGCCCTGGACTTCATTGCCTCTGTCTATTATAGGCAAACTCCATCTTCACTAAATTCCTTTATATTGCCCAGAATTACAAGTTTTGGCTTGCCAAATTGATTATAGCACAGCTAAATTCTACCTTCCAATATCTGGAGCACCACTCCATGTTTCTCCTTATGTATGCTTCAGCAGCCAGCCTCTTCTGGAGTTTAACTCTAAACCTACACTTTTATTACCCAGCGGCTCAGTTAACAGTGATACTTTGCTGGATTATTCTCAGTAGAGATAACCTGACAACAATTCTAGAAGCTGCTATTTTAGGCTTTTCTAATATAATTTTGAGGCCCTGCTACACATCCCTCCATTCCTCCTCCCATCTTCACTTCTGAAACATAATGGTACCTCAGTAGCACATATTTCTCCTAATTCCCTGCTATGGTTGAACCCCCCTCCCCCATCTTCCCTACTTTCCCAACCTGAGGCTTGTGGGATTCTGGCTTTCTGCTTGTATAAAACACATTAGTAACTTAGTAGTAATTTAGTGGGGATACTCTGAAGTCCAGGGCTCATTTTCAGGCTAAGTTCCATATTTCCCCTGCCCTTACCTTCAACAATCTTCTGCTTAGGGGTGCCTTTCTGTCTTGTTCTGTCTCACCTTCTTCTGCAGATGTACTGTTTCATTGTCTCTTTCTGCCAAAACCTATCTCTATATTTTTTATCTTGAACTTGGTCTTCCTCTCTCTCATCTTGGAAATGACTAGGAGGAAGATGCTCTAAGGAGTGAAAAAGTGGAGAAGACTTCTCTAATCAAATCACTTCTCCATTTCATTTGTTATTCTATGGAGCCAATGCACTAATATATCTACAGCTTTGGAGATCTTAGTGCATTGACTCTATAGAATAACATAGGAACAGGAGAAATGGTATCACCTCTCTATCACGGCTTAGTGTATAACTCCTCATGTCTCTCTGGCAGAAGGATATACATTATCTCACTGAGGAGAGCTAGGTGGACTGCCTCTAACCGATTCCTTATATTCTAATCTCCTCTCATGCTAGACTGATAGTTCTGTGCTCCCTGTTTTGTGTGACTGACCTCAATGTATTTTTGATACATAGTGGTCAGGAGGGCATACTTCATATACTATGGATGTTCCCTAGATTCCTGCTCTGTTGGACAAATGTTTTACATTTTCTTGACATTCATTTTGACATCCCCACTATTAGAGATCCAAGAGTCACTGTTATCAGCCTGGTGGAGGATATCACTCCAGTTTCTGCCAAATGACCACTCTTTCTATGTGCTTCAGACAACTGATCTCAAGTGGAAACTCCCCCAGCCTCACATTATAAGCCAGTGGCTCCTCTAGATAAAAATATTTCTCTCTTTTTAGAAATTACCTTCTCTACATGTGTGTGTGTGCAGGGGGTTGATCCCAGAAGTTTTTTTACTCATTCTGCAACCCTGCATTCAGTTCTCAGCACTGGCATTTTCCCTCCTTCGTCCATTCTCCCCCTATTTTTTTATTTTGTTTTACCTTCCCTTCTTCTATCGTCTGAATTATTTGAAAAATGCAAAATAAAAACTTAAAAAACAATTATGACAGTTTCAGTAGAAACCAATTGACCAGTAAGTTGAATGGCATGACAGGAAGACTGCATTTTGGGGATTTTGCTTTATAAGTAGGTATGACTAAGAAAGATAGGGATTGACAGTCAGGATGTATTTATTATTAAATTATGTAATTGGCGATTTTTTCAGTTTCAGTTTAAAATTACTAATTTGAACTGTAGTCATTTTCAAACTTCAAAGCTATCAGCTCATGTATATGAAATGTGACATCTCTTGCATCAAAGGGGTTAATGCAACATGAATAAAAATGGAGTCGCTGAATTTTCATTTATTATGTCCAGCTGCACTGGCTATACTAATCAATGGTTACCCATGCTTTCAATGATGTTAAGTTTAAAACTGTCCATTCACTAATAGTTTCAGAATTAGAGTGACTAATGTTTATTGGTATAGTAGAAGGTTCATTAAATGAAAGTTCAGCATTTGCACACCTCTTGCTTAATCACATTGCTTCTTTGAATCCAAAAGACTTTGCCGAGTCCTAATTTGTGATTATGATAGCTAAATTATATGATGACCTTTAGTAGAAACAGATTGTTCCTCATAGCAAGTAATTATTTTGGACTGCTGAGTTATTCACAGGACAATGGATTCCAGAGGAACACTTCTGGTGTATTTTAGCACCAATTCTTTTGTAGACAATACCTCTATCAGAGAAAAGGCATGTTGGATTTTCAGGACTAGTAATCCAGTAAATGGAATGAAAGTTATTGTCTGTATGTTAGGAAGATATAGTATCTACATAAAATGTGTATATAGTATTATCACTGTTCAAGGGGAAGTGATGAGTAGACAGTGTCATATCGAAACAAAACTAAACAAATCATCCCTGTTCCTTTTGGAAGGTGATTAAAATTCACACATATTTCACCTGCTAACCTTTAGTAAAAGGGGAGTATGATAACCTTTAGTAGAAAGGGAGTATGCTGCATGCAGGTAATTATATTGGACTGCTATGTTATTCACAGAACAACAGACACCAGATGAATATTTCTGGTTCATTTTAGCACCAAGGCTTTAGTAGACAATACCTCTATCAGAGGAAATGCAGATTGGATTCTCAGGATTATTAATCCAGTAACTGATATAAAAGCGGTCATACTGAAACAAAACTAAACAAATCGTAGTGAGGTCCCTGTTCCATTTGTAAGGTGAATAAAATTATTGTTACAATTTCCATATTAAACTAGTATCTGTTGAAAATAGGACAAAGGGAACTGCAATATCCTTTTTATTACTGGTCCTAGATTACTAAAACAAGACACATTTGTATGTTCATAAACTCATTTGTATTAAGGTCATTAATGTAGATATGGTCATTGTTTTTCTTCACTTGAGTTAATTTAATTCATGAAAAAACAAGCCTTACTGACCATGCTATGTAGCTGATTTCTCTTTAAAGTGGATCTGTCACCTTTAAATTAAGTCTGAATATTTGAAAACTTTATTCAAAGCTATTAATATATATATATATATCATGTTAGCCAAAAGATCAACAGGTGCATAATTCTGGACATATAGTATTAATTTTATATAGGAAAAGTGAGTCTTTTTCAGTGCAGCACCATATGTTTACTAAGCTCTGTGTTGATGTGAGACCTTAATTAGCATACAGTGATTCATTCAGACAGATACATTTTCAGAAATAAAAAATACCAATATTTCCTAAACTATATATCTTTTTTTTTTTTTTTTTGGCTAACAGGATACACAGATAGTTTTGAATTACGTTTTCAAATACTCAAATTTAATTTCAATATGAAAGCAGGTTCAGTTTTAGGATATTATGCACAAAGCAAAAGTGCAGTGATTCTGTGTCAAACAACTGTACCAGAGAGCTAAATGCAATTTCCCCAAATTCCATTGATTTAAATAATGGCTTTTAATCCCATAACTGCAAAGCTTTGTAGACCACTCTAGCATTCAAGGGGTTAAAAGTCCAATTTAAATCAATGGGATTTTTTGTCCCCTGTAGAAAAGTTATGTTCTCCAGATTTAAGTCCCTTAAATTTCAGGATTTCAGGCACTGAAAATAAATGGTAAACAATAATTCCAAATGTATCTCATTACATATATATATATATATATATATATATATATATATACTAGTTGAACAGCCCGTTACATGGGCCACAGTGCCACTGCCACCCAGTCGCGGGGCAGTCACGCGCAGTAGCGACTGCCCACGCCACGGCTTATACAGAGCTTGAGACTCCTTCGGAGCGTCCAGCTCTGTATCAGCCACAGTGTGGGCAGTCTCTACTGCACATGTCGCGGCGTTACACACATTTTAGCAAATTATTATATAGGATATATATATATATATATTATTTATGTAATTGAGCAAAGGTCTGGAATTGATTTAAAGGTTAGCTTATTATAAAATGTAGTTTTTTGGAAAAATATAAGGACTTAAGAGAAAACAGGCAAAACATACACAACAAGAAATCCAAATGTACTGACATTTAGTTTCAGTTCCACTTTAAAGATTCACAAACTGAATGATTTTACAGGTGCTCATAAAATTTATTCAGGAAAGGAGCAATTAGTAGGATTTATCATTAATATTCCACTGAAATGAAACTTTAGCTTTTTGTATGATACAAAATCCAGTTCTCCAAAGGAACTATATTGTTTTTCCATCACTGATCCAATAAAAACTGTACCGCACCCTAATGTTTTCATCCACTAATAGGTATATTTATATTCATAATGTGTGCTAATAACCTCTGTGATGTCAATGTAGTTATTTTTCATTTCTAATTATTCTGGTTTAAGATAATACAGACACAGCAAAAGTCAGTGAGGCTGATACACTTTGAAAACTGGAGAAATTCTGGAGCAAACAAACTGTACCATCAGGGACAAATAACATTTCCCATTGATTTAAAGGGGATTTTATTCCATTGAATGCTAGCAAGGTCTAGCAATTAATATTTGTTTTACAAAGTGATCAAATGTAAGCAGAATTAGTAAAAGCCTCAGGCTCCTCATGCACCCCCAAAATGCTCCTGTTAGAAACATGAAGTTTGTTGCTCTCAGCCACTAAGTTGTTCCAAAGAATGTTGTAATCAGGTTGGAAAACCCATCCACAGAACTTTATGGAGACTGCCAGGTCAGGCACCATGTGACACTGAATTAGTCCATCATGGGATCAGCTCTTTTCAGACCCCCTTCTGCTTTGCTGCTGATACTTTGGGCTCAAGATGCAGCCCTGACTTCATGTGCAGATCTGGCAGACTTGCTGATGGGTCACTTTCTGTGTGACAGTTCAATCAACTGGGATTTGGAGACTTTTTTTTACTTAAAATTTTTTATTGGTGCAATTACACAAAGATAGCAAAATACAAGAACATCAGGCAAAGGGTATATTGAAAATGAAGGTACAGGACTCTGAAATATTAAAGGGGATGTATCAACTTATAAAAAATGTTCACCATAGGTTTTGTTAAGTAGTAATAGGAAAGTTTTCTTTTATGTAAGTACTTTAAAAGATATTTTGTCTTCAAGCTTTGCCAGTCAGCATAATGTAGCATGCTGAATCACTTGCAAAGCTCTTGCTCACTGCCTTATTCTCCTCCCCCCTCCCTCCCAGCTGCCCCAGGGAGCATGTTCATGCTGCTGTGTGAACAGCTTCTATTGTTATATCAAGCTATGGTTAGCATTATACTGAGGCTGCAGCCACAGTATAACGCTAACCGGAGCTTGATATAACGATAGAGGGCATTCACACCACACTGAAGGGAAGCGTGAAAACGCTCTCCCTGGGGCAGCTGGGAGGGAGGTGGGAGGAGAAGAAGAGCTGTGCACATTATGCGGAAGTGCACAGCACAGAAGATAGAATATCTTTAAAAATACTTACATTTAGTAAAAAAACTTTCCTAATATTACTTTATTAAGAAAATCTATGGTAAAAAAAATATATAGGGTGACACATCCCCTTAACTGCATTTATAGAATACAACAGAATAAGGAAGTAGTGCCAACAGCATATTTAATATCACATAACAAAGAAAACCCTGGGACACAGGGAAGGAGCAGAAGAGAAAAATAAGGGGTGTGGGCAAGGGTAAAGTGAAGGTGGTTAGTAGGCTGGAAGCTGGGTGGAAAGGGGGTACAGATCTTAAAGCAAGACACTGTATGTTGAACAAAAGGCATGTTGTCCCTTCTGGATTTGGGGAATTTTTACTTGCCCTTGTGGTGCAACCAGCTTGTTCTATAATTGTTTCAGTTTTTCTTAGCACATCAACCTCATTGATAAAATGTCTTACATTATTTTTAACACAAATTAATAAATGCAAACAGTTAATGTTGGTAAAAAATAATAAAGCAATGTGATTTTTATATATTGCTGTTCTTTTGTCCATTCTGATAACAATAAGAAACAAGGCACCAGATGTAAGGTATTTGACATTACATTAGGGGTCAAATGATATAGTTACATTTTCCTCTTTGCTATGTGTAATTAATGAAGTGGAAAAACAGGGGAATTTCTGTTTTAGACATTAACAAGCTTTTAGTGCACTGCTATCCATATTAAAAAGTGTATGGTTAAAACAAAATAAAACCCAGCATTGTACTTAAATCAACCTGCCAACCTGTAACTTCTATTGATTTACATAACACATACAAATAAACTGCATGCAATACAGATTCAGCACCAGAATAATTTAATGAAAGTGTACATATGAATACTTATCCAAATAACATGACTCAGGCTCTGAAGCACATGTTTCATGAAAAACAACTGGTCAGGCACTCAAGTAGTTGTAGGACCCCTCCAAACTAAAGAAATCAGTGGCAACAGAGGATAGGAGCCATACAGATAATTGGCACATGTCAAACCACATCAAACTAATATTAATAATTTAAGAGATAAAAATGTTCAAAAGGTTTATTGCAACCAACATATAGAAAATAATCAACAATATCACATGAACAAATCAATAGAAGGTTGAAAAAACACTGGCTGTACCACCTTCCACCACACTTCATAGTGAAGCCAAATGGATATTTAATATGGACACACTTCAGCCTAAGGGGTTAAATGCGGAATTTGAATTGTTTGGTTTTCTTTGAAAACGCATAATAAAGTTTTTGTGTTTGAATTAAGGGAGAGGTATACCTTTAACTGTAAGGCGGGTTTTTTTTAAATAAAAGGGTTGAGACTTGTGTGTTTGATATACGTGCTCTTGTCTTGAGAAAGGAAGGAGTGTCCTTCGGAATCGCGTTGACAGTCCACTTATATTTCATTGTCAGTATTTGAAAAGTATTTCTTAATCGATATACTATTAATAGTTGGATTACAAATTATATACGGATGATGCATCAGTGTGGAATTTTATATGTTTGAGAGATCTTGCGAATTGAAGTGCAAACAACGTAAACTACAGAAGCTTTGACAACATCAAATATAAGAATCTAAAAGGTGTTAAAATCTGGAGAATGACACGAGTATGGAAATTGCCAATAATAACTAGTAAGACCAAGTGAAGACGGCGGTGGTAAGTTGGATTGTGGACCCTGGTACATTATCTAGTGATAACAAGTGGATAATATCATCAAATCCACCTGCCAAATCAAGTCTTGGCATAGTGAAATAAAAGATACACCATACCGTTTTTTACATCTTAAAATCTTATTGTTGATAGAAGCGCTGTAGTAAGACTTTTACATCTATTTAAGCTTCTGTGTTTGACATGGTGGAATAGAGCAAGATATCTCTCTATTAAGTGTACACCAACGCAATATTTTTAGTGGACTTATTATTTAAAGCATAGTGTGTGTATAGTTTTAAATAAAATATATTATTTGTTTGTATGTGATTGATTTGTCACATTGAATATTTTTTAACCTCAACCCTTTAGTATTAGTTTATATTATTTTTATTATTTTATATTTCTATTGTGTTGCTGTTCCACCAATGGGAAGCGTAACTCATCTCCCGCTGTAGGTGATGTAACTCATGTTTAATGGGCTGGCGTCTTGGGTCTTTCTGTGGTAACCGTATTTTATATATCTTTTTTATTTTTTGTTGCCACATTTTTTTTTTCTACATGTGGGGGCTGAGTTGCCTTTTGCTGTGTGGTGGACGTTACATTTTAGAGTAGAGATCCGGCAAGATTGGTTGTATGCCAAATAGTTTGCTTCGGGTGTATGGTTAGTTGTTGTCTGATTCTTGGGGAGACCTTTTTTATAGGTTATATCTCTCGTCTTGTTGTCCTATACGGATATAGTTTTTTGCTTCACCGTTGAAAAACGTGGAATATGTTTCCGATGGCGAAGTAGATACTTTTGTTTAGAGTACTTGTTACATAGTTCAAGGCTTCGCTTTGATATTGTAAGTTTTTAGTGGTAAAGCAAATACTTCTGTAAAGAACGACTGTGAAATTGTCTATACCTTTATACATTGTAGTAGATTTGTGTGGGTAGTGTCGAGGTCTGACAATATCAGTGTCGACTATCCACAGAATAACTCTATTGGGATATGTTCTATGCTGCCTGCTCTGTCCCATTTTTTTCTCTCTGATTTAGACGAGCTATATAGTATTTAGGGCGCAGAAATATTTAGACATTTATGATTTTTGTTTTTTATAACACATAGAGTGGTGGTGTTAGTTTTTATTTCTTGCTGACGTTTGTGATAAATATTTTTGTAATTAGATTGGTGAATTTTTTTCACTTTGGTGTTAGCGCACTTAGGATTTGATTTTCTATTAATTATCTGTCTGATTTTTTTAAAGAAAGTTTTTGTTTTTACACTCTCTTCATCAATACAAATCCACAAATCTAGAAACTCAATCTCAAACTTGCTCATTTTTACAGTGAATTGTAAATTAAATTGATTATCATTAATGTACCTCGTGAACTCATTCAAGGACTCCATGGTCCCTCCCCATATAAAAAACACATCATCAATTTATCTTTGCCAAAGTACCAGGTCTGCACCTAACTTAGAATTAGCCAAATGTACTGGTCCTCCTAGAACCCCATGTACAAATTGGTATAGCTCGGAGCGAACATGGTACCCATGGCCGAACCTAGTAATTGGAGATAAATATCCCCCTCATACCAAAAGTAATTATGGGTTAAGATGTACTTGATAAGATCACATAAAAAAAATCAACTTGAACCAATGTAAAAAATTCCCCTCTGTTCCAAAAAATAGCGGGTTGCTTGCACTCCCTTCTCATGGTCAATAATCGTATAAAGTGATGTTACATCATCTGTAGCCATAATATAATGGTCTTGCCATTTGAAATCATGTAATTCATTAATGATATGGGTAGTATTTTTTAAATATACTTTTAGTTCTTTCACAAATCCCTTAAGATTTGCTGCAATAGAGTTTATTCCCCAGATTATAGGACGACCAGGTGGTCTCTCCAGACTTTTGTGTATCTTTGGGAGAAAGTAAAAGACAGGCAATCTGGGATATTCATTATTAATAAAATCAAATTCTTTCTTATACAGTATCTTCTTTTCCATACCTTCTTGTAAAATGTTTCTTAATTCCTCACCAAATTCCAATGTAGGATCTTTGCAAAGTTTTCTATAAGTGCTACTATCTGATAAAATTCTAACCACCTCATCATTATACTGATGACAATTCATAATGACCACTCCTCCGCCCTTATCCGCAGGATGTATAACTAACTTCTTATTTTGTATTCTTTTGATAGCTTGAAATTCCTCATGTCATATTATACTTATCTCTGTTTTTCTTATTAATTCCTCTGATATCTCTTTCTATTAAGCCCACAAACATGTTTCATGCTCAACAGCATCATATCCTCCTCCTGCACTGAAGTGCTGGGTTGGGAATATTTCTCCCTGGGAAATTGCAAATGCTTTATGCATCCTGTGTGATCAAAGAGTAAAGAGGTGAAAACAGGGATCTCACTTTGATATTGATTAAGTATATGCAGCATAGGCATACTGACATGTATGCAAAAAAAAGTCTATCTCCTTTACCGCTGCTACTGACCCATCTAGTTCTGGTACTAGCCCTCTGCGAAAACATGGTGACAAGAAAACCTCCACTAAGAAGGCCAAATTGGCTGCAGAGATCCCCCATCAGCCAGCAGCAATCCCCCATGAGCATATGCAGCCACCAACACCAGTGTCTCCTTCACTCCCAACTTCCAAAACCATCCAAAGTGTTCCAACTCAATTTCAAATCCCTCCACCAATGAAGGAAATATGCTTTTGACTAAAAAATGGAAGGGATTTTTTACAGCAAGTGCAGGAATTCTTTTTCTAGGGATGCTGTGCTTGCAGATACTGTAATTGCTTTAAAAAATGGATACCAATCTAGCACAAAACAATATTTAGAATTATGACAGTTGTGTTCAAAGCAGATAGGATGTTGATCCAGGGAAATATCTGACTGCCATTTGGAATTAGAAAGGAATTATATTAAGTACTTGGAACTTAATTGGAAATGGCTTCAGTTGGGGTTTCTTTCTTCTTCTGGATCAACAGGGGTAATTTGGCAGGTGCTGGACTTGATGGATGCATGTCTTTTTTTCAGCCTCATCAGCTATGTTACTATGTTACTACATACAATATCATGTATGACTGCAATATAACCTCACATTATGATTTGTCAATCATTCACCTATGTTTATGGTATGGTCTCACTGTATTAGATGGTGGTAGCAGTGTAAATCCCCCTTCTCCTCCTCCTCAGTGCAGCTGTTCCTGTTTCTCTGTATGCTTCTCTGTCTTGTGTGTTTTTTCCAATTCTTCTACGTGATACTTGGATGGTATTAGATGCTTGTTCATTTTTAAAAATGTAAGTCTACCAACACTGCTGCTGGATAGATATGTACTACTCTCATTTAAGTGGAAAGGTCACCATAAAACAATTTAGGCAATTTTAAAACATCTTACAAAAAAGGCTACATGTCTTCCCATATACATTTAAACTTTACAAAAAGTAAAACAAACACACTTGATTATATGTGAGCAAGGAAGATGCCAAGCAACTCTTCAGCATAGGAGATACCTGCCCACACTGTTAGAAAAACACCCTGTATACATCTCGCTTATTATAAATTGTCTCTACAGTCAACCCCAGTATAGTTAACACCTTAATTGCCAAAGAGGTGTGCAACTTTCTCCCATCTCATTCAGTTTCTCTCTTAGACTTCCCTTTCTATGTCCTCAATTACTATATATATTTTTATAGTCCACTTTATGGGGGGAAGGAACACAATTTCAACTCACATATTGTGACAGAATGGTTGTCTGTTTTCAGTGATCTCCACTGTCTTCAAATGTTCCCAGTCTTGAAAACATTAATGTCCCCCTGTGAGTGCAGACCATTTACCAGTATTGAATGAGTTAATTAGTATGTATGTTTGATGTACAGAGGGATGGTGCTATCCAATCTAGCTAATCAAAGAGATTGTATTTTGAGATAGCTCACTAGTGGTCAGATGGGGTGGTGGAACAAATCTGTGAGTGGAATGTGTGTCCCTTCCCCCTTACATCAGGCTAAGCAAAAGAGACCTTTTAAATGGTACCTGTGACATCAGATCCTGTAGGGGGTGGGTAGAACGAAGCCTAGGAGAAGAGAGTGAGAGAAGGGAGATGGGAATGCAGTAGCAGGGGAGCAGGCATCCTTAGAATGAAGGGAGGCCTGGGGCCAGTCTGGAGTTGGACTGGTCCATGTGCTTTCTAAAGGAGTACTGGGGAAGCTGGGACTGTTGAGTGCCGTTACCGGAAGAGTTAGAGTGAGTGGGAACTGAAGTGGCCAGGTGCCCCTTCCAGTTGTGGGCTATAAGTCAAGGAGGCTGCAGCCACAGAAAGTACCCTGATGTTCCCACAACAAGGATGGTGGCCGTGATGCTAAACTTCGGTGGCTATGGCCCAAGATTAAGGAAAGCGGCTGTGGATAACCTCTTAAGATGCATTGTACAAATCCTTCATCATACCTAAAAGATACAAAGAAACCTCATGCAATCCAGCACAATGCCCACTCTTGCCTCTAGTGGGACTATGTGTAATCTCCAGTATAAAGATAAAATGGACTGTGATTATTATGTGGAACCCCTGGCAATCTGTACAACTTTGCTGTCACACCATGAAGAAAACAGCAGAAGTGTGTAGTTTTTATGTTTTACCCCTGTTTGTTTGCCTGTAATTGTTGTCCTATGCTTGTGTGCCATGACCTCTCTAATAAATGCAATTTATTATCTTTTGGTCTGGCTGGATAAATCGCTTAGCCCTCGGTCTACCAAGCAGTAAACCCTGTACCCCGTCACACATACATATTATCCTCATCAATGTTGGAAAAAGTCCAACAATCTCTAATACATAGACACAACTGAGGACATTAATATTTACAAGAATGGGAACAAACATAGAAGGCAAAAGGGGGGGGGGGGGTCACTGAAAACAGAAAGAGTTCATTCTCGGGGTGACCACCATTCTGCCACATGGATCTTAAGCATAGTTGTGATGAGAGGCTCAGAAAAAACTTTCTTCCATAGAATAAAGTCTTCAGGAGCCAAGCTGTCAAAGCTAGGCACTACACATCTGGATGACACAGGTAACACTGAGTCAAGAGGTCTGAAAGAAGACTTGCATTTCTACTACATCTTGAACCATCTCCAGGAACTGAAGACCTAGCACTACATTCTGAGGAACCTTATACTTGAAAAAACAATTAGGAAGAGGGTGGTTAAAGTCTATGTGATAACCCTCCAAAATTACCATCATAACCTACAGATCTGCCACAGAAAGAGTCCATGTATCATGAAAACAAAGGAGATGACTTCTGATTGTGTGAGGTGGTCTGGAACTCCATGAATCACGCTGAAGAAGACTTGTCAATAGAGGGTATTTGGCAGGTTTGTGCCTTCCTAAATCAGCTTGGGTTTTGGGAGAGGATGTGCCTGACATGCAAATGTTTTAGGAGCCTTGGGTATATAAGTGTGCTTTCGGGAGATGAAAATAATGAACTTACCACTGAAAAGGCAGATGCTTAGGAGACACTTCAGCAACAGAGAAAGCTTGCCTAGAGTAGCATGGCTAAGTTTAAAAATAGAGTACAGATGCACAGGATGGAATATAATTCTACCTGTATAAAGATCCTTGATAACATAGTAACAAAGTAAATTAGGTTGAAAAAAGATACAAATCCATCAAGTTCAACCTTTGCCTCATAACCCAGAGACTTGAGGATTATATAGCTTTCCTGCTGCCAAATAAGTTAGACTTTATCAGACCTTCCTGTTTTGCCTACTGCCACACGGTATAACACTGTATGTTCCCTTTTAAAAGAAATGTATCTAATCTTCTCTTAAAAGTATCCATTGTATCTGCCATAAACACATCCTTGGATAAGGAATTCCATAATTTACCAGAGCTTACTGTAAAAAACCTTTTCCTCTGCTGAAGTTTACACCCCCTTTCCTCTAATCTCAAGGGGTGTCCTCTGGTTATTTGAACAAATAGCTTATTTGAACAAATAGGCTTGGGAACGAATAGCTCACCAGACAGATCCTTGTATGGACCTCTCATATACTTGTACATTGTGATAAGATCTCCTCTTAGTCGTCTTTTCTCTAGAGTAAATAAACCAAGTTTGTCTAGTCATTCATCATACGTCAAGTCCTCCAATCTCTTAAATAATTTTGTTGTAGAATATCCTTTTTTGGAACTTGTGCCCAAAACTGCATTGCATAATCGATGTGAGTTCTTACCAACAATTTGTAAAATGGCAAAATTATGTTCTCCACTCTTGCTTCAATACCCATTTTTATGCAAGACGGAACTTTGTTTGCTTTTGCTACTGCTATTTGACACTGGTCACTGTTTCCAAGTTTGTAGTTTACAAGGATTCCCAGGTCTTTCTATTTCCAGTTCATTTATAAACAGCAGTGGACCAAGTCTGAACCCTGAGGTACTCCACTCTCAACTTTATCTGTATTGGAGAATTGTACATTTGCAAAGATTATCCACTAGCCCCGATTTCCTTATTTTATATCCCAGCCTCCTGTGTGGCACTGTATCAAATGCCTTTGCAAAATCTAGATATACTACATCAACTGACTTACCATATCTAGGTTACTACTTACTTCTTCATAGAAGCTGAAAAGATTAGTCTGGCATTATCTATTCCTCATAAAACCTTGTTAATTCCTGATAATCTTATTTTGTGTCATGCAATCCTGAATAAAATCCCTTATTGTCCCTTCTATCAGTTTTCCAACTGCAGAGGTCAAACTCACATGTCTATAATTCCCAGGTTCTGTTTTAGTTCCCTTCTTAAATAAAGGCAAAGCCTCATCTACAATATGAAGTACAGTTTTGGCCACCCATGCTTTTGACTAAAAACAAAGACAGGGGTGTTTTACAGTAAGGGCAATAAAGTTATAGAGTTATTTGTATTGGGATGCTGTGCTTGCAGACACTGTAACAGTTTTCAAAAAAAGTAATATATACCTATCTAGCAAAGATCAATATTGAGACATTAGGGCAGATGGCGTCAAAACAGATAGGATGTTGATCCAGTGAAATATCTTCGTGCCATTTCAAGTTAAGAAGGAATTGCTTTTATCCACTTGGGATTTAATTGGAAATGGCCTTGATGGGGTATTATTTGCCTTCCTCTGGATCAACAGGAGTGACATGGCATGAGCTGAACTTGATGGACACCGCATCAACTATTTGACCATGTTACCATGCTCTGTTTAAAAATATCCAGGGAGAAAGAACCTGAGCCTGAGGCCTCAGAGACCATAAGTGTCTTTAACATAGACTGAATAAGACCGTCCTTAGAGGTTCCAAAGATTTCCTCAAAGGAATCCGCAGGTGTAAGTGAAATAGGTAAATTAGTAGTATAGCAAGCGTAATATTGAGTACTGCACATAATATATATTTTCAGATTCTTTTTAACATTTTAGTGCCAAAATGGTGAGAAAAGTGTTGCACACTCTGACAATCAAAGAGTTAAATAGAAATGATTTGCAGGGAACTGCATAGCATAAAAAAGATAAATGCTAACAGCTAGATAATAATTTTGATAAATAAAACACTCCTATGTTCTAACCCTTTGAGTTACAATCTTGTAATTTTCGCATGATTGGCAAAGTGGGCTTGCATGGCAAACTTAAACTACATGAAAATTATGAGCTGGCACTTTGAAGCTTCTCCCTGCATTCCTGGGGAAGGGAGAAGCTTTAACCAAACCCTGAGAGTAGAAAATAAGTTTCTCTACACAGCAGGGCAAGTATACCTTCTTAAATTTATGCATGATCACTCCCATAAGCATTTGAGCAATCCTGTATATAAAAATGCACATAGTGCAGAATCTCTTGATCCTGCACTACGTGCATCTGCAAAATGAAATCAGACATCATGGGTGGGGGTCCATCGGGACCCCTCCTCATGTCCCCCAGCACTGATCATTGCATCGACCAAGAAGGTTATCACCGCCCTTCCTTACTCTCTACTTCTAAATCCAGACTTCTATGAACTTCCGGGTTGAACAGGAGGACCTTCAACATCCACATGATGTGACTGGGTCTTGAAGGTCCTCTTCCTCAACCCAAAGGTTTATAGAACACTGGGTTGAGCAGAGAAATATAAGGGAAGGTGGTGACTTCCCTCCTGGTCACTGCAGTGATGAATAGGCGATCAGTGCCAGGGCGGGTATCAAGAAGGATCATGATGTCCCCCTCCACGAGGTCTGATTTAATTTTTTTTAAATAAATAAATAATAATAATAATAATATATTTAAAAATAATAATACAATATTCCTCAAATACCCCACATACATCCTCAGCATAACAACATATTTTCTTCATACACTGTATGGCTACCAGTCGGCAGAGAAATAAGACTGAAGGAGGGTCAAAGTGTATGTGGGGAATCTGTAGCTACCATTGGACAGGGGAACAATGCTGGGGGGTCAGACAGTGCAGTGCAGGTAGGTAATTTCAATAAAGAAAAGAGTAGCTGTAAATGGTTGCTCCTGCCACCTACAGCATGTCAAACTAAATGGGATACCATTTTCTCAGGTTGGTAGCAGGTACTGAATACAGTAGGGAATTCCATCACCACCATATGGAAATATTTATGTGTACCAGCCTAGAGGTAGAATGGCAAACAGCCTGACATTTGATGCTGGGGAATATCTACTTTCCAAAATGGTATAACCTGCATACATTTCCTTCATATCTCTAGTAAGGACAATATAGGTGAAAGCAGCCTATTTAAAAAAGAAAACAGGTAGGTGCTATTCTGTGCTTTTGGCACCACCTAAGCTATGTCAAACCATACCAGTGGGGTACTATTTTTGTTGGAGGAGTAGTAGCTAACGAATGCAGTAAGAAAGTCCATAATGTTCAAAGATTTCAGTACATTTGAAGTGGTGGAATTGTAAAAGAAAGTGATTTTTTTTCTTTAGTGCCACTTTCTGGAAACATTTGTGACCATCAAGCTAGGGGTAGAAAGGCAAGTGACCCCTCATTTGATGTGATGGTTTGCTTTCTTTCCTCAATGGTATGTTTTGCCTACTTTTTCTTAAATTCTTACTTATTGCAACTCACAAATTAGAGATTGAAGGTGGAGTAGTTTTGTACTTGTGACACCTCCTACAGTAGCTCAGCTCATACTACTGGGGTGCTACATTTCTCAAAAGAGTAGTAGCTAATGAACACAGTAGTAAAATCCATAGTTTTAAGTTATTTCAGCACCTTTGAAGGGGTGGAAATGTAAAATAATGCCTATTTTTATTCTTTATCGCTACATTTGTGCAAATCAAGCTAGGGGTAGAAAGGCAACCCCTCATTTAATGCAGATATATATATAATATATAATATATATATATTTCAGGAAATGTTTGTTTTTAGGGTTTTTTTATGGTATGGGTTAATTATGCCTTCAGACTGTATATAGTGATTTATAATTATCTGCATGGAATTGACAGTAGAAATTCTTTAATGTGCGGTTACCAGTTTGGGGTCCAGGTGGCGGCACATATACTTGTACGCCTACGGTATAAATATTGGGTATTGATGTACTCAGGGGATCTGTTGAATTTACTCTAAGCTTGCCTGAAATGTTGTACAGAAATGTGCGACTTTTGTGCATATTTCACAAAGCTTCCAGCAAAAAAGCCCTGTTTTTAATAAAATTTCCTTGCTTCATAACTTAATTTAGGAAGAAACTTCAGCCATTTTATGATTCATACTTTCAGGTAATATATACTTTTATATAGTTACTGAACTGTTTTAGGGTAGTTTTACCCTGTAACCAATAGAATGTGCATTTTTAGTCCATAACATTGAATAAAATTTACACTCCTGTTAATTAGGGGTATGTGAAGGCCATGTTTGTAGGTAAAACTATACATATTTGGTATTTTTGTACTCATGGGATTAAGGGGTTCTAAAAATAATTGAAACTATCCCAACCAACTTCATTGTTTTTGATATATAGTATATGATATTAGCAAAATAATATCTTTGTTTACTATTTTTTGTACTTATGACATCATTGCTTGCCACACGATGTATAATTTACTTCATGAGAGACACCATTAAAAAAGATGAATTTGTTCTGATAAAAAGGATATCTGGTTTTACTGTTCTTGTCTGTCACTGTCTAGAAATAAATCACACCATACTCCCCGCAACCACAAGCAACTCCAGTTTCCCCTCTTTGTCCATATGTGTCTACAGATACACTAATGTGCAAAAGTTTTAGGTAGGCATGAAAAAATGCTGTAAAAGTAAGAATGCTTTCAAAAATAGACATGTTAATAGTTTATTTTTATCAATTAAAAAATGCATAGTGAGTGAGCAGAAGAAAATTTTAAATCAAATTAATATTTTAATTTTAATATTTTCCTTCAAAGCAGCATTAATTCTTCTAGGTACACTTGCACACAGTTTTTTAAGGAACTCAGCAGGTAGGTTGTTCGAAACATGTTCTTTTGTGCATTTAGGAAGTCTCAGTTCCTTCTCTCTCTTCATGTAATCCCAGACAGACTTGATGATGTTGAGATCAGGGCTCTGTGGGGGCCATACCATCACTTCCAGGACGCCTTGTTCTTCTTTACACTGAAGATAGTTCTTAAATGTATTTGACTATATGTTTGGAGTCATTGTCATGGTTCAGGATAAATTTGGGGCCAGTCAAATGCTTCACTGATGGTATTGCATGATGGATCAGTATCTGCTTGTACATCTCAACAATGAGGTTACCATTAATTCTGACCAAATCCCCAACTCCATTTGTAGAAATGCATCTCCAAACTTGCAAGGAACCTCCATCATGCTTCACTGTTGCCTGCAGACAATCATTCTTGCTCCGCAGCCCTTCAGCGAACAAACTACCTTCTGCAACAGCTAAATATTTCAATTTTGACTAATCAGTCCAGCGCACCTGCTGCCATTTTTCTGCACCCAGTACCTATGTTTTTGTACATACTTGAGTCACTTGGCCTTGTTTCTATGATGGAGGTATGGCTTTTTGGCCACAAGTCTTCCATGAACGCCTCTTCTGACCAGATTTCTCTGGACAGTAGATGGGTGTACCAGGGTCCCACTGTTTTCTGCCAATTCTGAGCTAATGACACTGCTGGACATCTTCCAGTTGTGAAGGGAGGTAAGCATGATGTATCTTTTATCTGCTGCACTAAGTTTCCTTGCCCAACCACTGCATCTACTATCCTCAACAATGCCTGTTTCTTTGTGCATCTTCAAAAGAGCTTGGACAGGACATTGGAAACCCCTTCCTGCCTTGAAATTTCTGCCTGGGACCAACCTTGCTGTTGCAAGTGCGTCTTGTTGCTGTGCTCAGTCTTGCCATGGTGTATGACTTTTGACATTAAACTGTCTTCAGCAACCTCACCTTGTTAGCTGAGATTGGCTGTTCCTCACCCAGTTTTATTCCTCCTACATAGCTGTTTCAGTTTCCGATAGTGATTGTGTTGCAACTTACATATTAAATTGATGACCATTAGCATCTGTTTGGTATAATTATTTAATCATACACCTGAATCTGGGCTGGATTCTATTGTAGGTGATAAATGTTACTCCAGTTTTATCAAAAATGTTCCTACTGAAGTCTATGGGGAAACCTGGAGATAAAAGCAGAGATAAAATTAGCACCTGCAATAGTATCCAGCCCTATATGTCTACAAAATTCCTAATATTGTGCAAGTGTACCTAGAAGAATTCAGGCTGTTTTGAAGGCAAAGGATGGTCAGACCAAATATTGATTTGATTTAGATTTTTCTTCTGTTCACTCGCTATGCATTTTGTTAATTGATACAAATAAATTATTAACATGTCTATTTTTGAAAGAATTCTTATGTTACAGCATTTTTTCACACGTGCCGAAAATGTTTGCATGTTACTGTAGCTTGTCTCAAAATTTCAGCAGCAGCTTTCTATTTCTCTCCTAACTTTCCTGCAGTTTTACTTTTTACAGTACAGTACAAGATGTTGCTAAACCTCTTAACTTCAGAATTAGCTGCTTGCAAATAAAGGATAAAGCTTGCTAGACAGCAGCTGGTACAGGTGTTCAGTACCTCCATACCTCAGGTTTTTATTGTCCCTCTTACTCTTACGGATGTAAGAGTGAGTATTTGTGTAAGTACATGCAGTATGTCAAGTAAGTTGTATTTGTCTTTCTCTTGACAGTATGATGTATTTATGTTTGTCTGCAAAGTATATGTCACTCGCTCAGTCTCAGCAGAGGCTCAGCCAGCTCAGGTAGGAACTTAGATCACCTGCTTGAATGTCACGGTCACTTATGTGGCAAATACCTTTTTTTAAACTCTCCTTTTCCCTACACTGAGAACAACTGGCTACTACCAAGACTCCTATCAAGAAACTCATGCTCCCTCTCTTGCATCATAATTAATTTGCTTTCTCCCTATGTTCCAAGCACAACCTGACAACATAGGAAAACTGGAATCCTGTTTATACTAACATGGTGGGAATACATTTGGATACTATCCATGTGAAGAAAAAGGCAGGGAAATGCAGGAATACAGCACATTTCACAAGAAGGTTTAAGCATGTGCAGTTTTTCACATGTTTCACCTTTGAGGAAAGGGTTAAGCTCTATAAAGGTTTGAAAATATATGTGAATGTTGCAACTTACATTTACCTATAAGACCAGTTTGTAGTTTAGCACTAGATTTTTCTTTAACCACCTGGATGCCAGAGGCATCTCCAAGATAAGGTGAGAAAAATAATATATTGAAAAATATGCATTGTGAGTAAGCTGCAGCCACTGTCAATCCACTGAACAAAGAAGACCTCCACAGCAAGCCAAGAGAGTGGACCATAATCTAAGATGCTGGTGCAGGATGGCAGATCAAATATTTGCAGGAGGTCTCCCATCCAGGTACTGAGCAGGGAACAGCCTTCAAACAGTGTGGTTGCATTCATGCTTGCAAAGCATAGATGTTAATGAATTGTTTTCGTGTATTTGCTAAAGGTCTACATTTCTCTTAACCCGTAGAGTGCCACAACCCATGCATTGTAAGACTGAAATGCAGCTACCGCATAAGCTGTTATAACCCACTGAATCAGCTGAGAGATCAGTAATGGAGACTCAGGAGAGTTACGATTGGGTGGGATCAGGGAACAAAAAAGTAGAAATGGACTCACACTCTAGATTCAATTCCCAGATAGCCTGCACATACATCAAGCATGGTGCAGGTTTTTCATTGCTCTCCTACTGACCATGAATTCACAGATGTGTAGAGAGGAGAAAATATTAAAAGCAAAGTGCAGTAAACAGTCAGCAACAGCTGAATTTTATCGATGAGAATAACACATGCAATATTTTTGGGGGGCTCAATGCCACTGTTACTTAAGCATAGTCAAATCATACTGAATGCTTACAATAAAAATGTACAGCAGGAGTATTCCAACTAATCATCTTCCTTAAAGGGATAGTAATACTTCATTTTATCTTTATTTTATTTTGTAGGCATTAAAAAAACATGAAGAACGATATAAGTCTTATCTCTGAAACCTTTATGGTTTGAGAGATATTCACAAGCAAAGTTTCCCCTCACTGACCAAAACAGTGAATTCTGCCATCTAGCTGTCAGATATGGAATCTGGTCCGAAGATCAAATAGTGGCTCTTCAGCAGAGCCGAGATCGCAAGATATAAAAATAACTATTTCATTGGAAAGGTCTAAAAAGTGTACTTGCAAACCAGGCACACTTTGTAGACTATTCGAATTAAGTAGTTCCTTATATCTCGCAATCTCGATTCTGCTGTAGAGCCACGGTCCGGTCCATGGACAGCTAGATGGGACACTTGACCGTTTTGGTCAGTGAGGGGAAACTTTGCTTGTGAATATCTCTCAAACCATAAAGGTTTGAGAGATAAGACTTATATCGTTCTTCGTGTTTTTTTAAATGCCTACAAAATAAAATAAAGATAAAACAAAGTATTACTATACCTTTGATCTTGCATTCATAATTAATAGTCAATTAACCTTGATACACTTTATCAGGAAACCAATAGCAGATATTGCTAGAGGGCAGTATGCATAGCAGATAGAGGAAAAACACAAAGCGTATATAAGCAAAACTACCAAATACTATTAAACATCACAATCCTATATAATAATTCGCTAAAACATGTGTAATGATGCAGTCATGCGCAGTAGAGACTGCCCGCACCGTGGCTGATACAGAGCTGGACCTCCAAAGGCGCATTCACCTCTGTATCAGCAGTGGCACGGGCAGTCTCTACTGCGCATGACTGCCCCGCGACCGACTGGCAGCAGCACTGTGGCCCGTGTAACGGGCTCTTCAACTAGAAAGTAATAATAAATTGTACTGCAATCATAAGCATTCCATTGCTTGTACAACCAAAGGACCCTTTCATCTGCTCTAGCTTATTGCATACCTTTCCATGATATATCTAATAATTAGACCAATTTAAGTGCAGGCAGTAGTTATAATTTTGGGCTTCTTCCACCTTATATAATATTATATCAACACATACCAATGGGGTACCATTTTCTTGGAGGAGTAGAAGCTAATGAATGCAGTAAGTAATCACCTTGTTTTTATATATTCATATGCTTTTGACTTTGGCTCCACATTGAAACTAAAATTGTACTTGTTATTTTTATGCTGAGGGATTTCTAGGTTTTTTTTTAAAGAATTGAAATTTGCATTACCAACGTAAATGTTTCTGACACCAACAAGATAACGTGTCTTGTTCCAAGGCATTGTAGTCTCTCAATGGTGCTACGAGTCACTTTTACATTCAAATGTGCCATTGCAGAGAGAAAATTTCCATATCCATATCAGACTGGTCATTCCCTCAGACAGCCCATCACCGAAATGTCAGGCAAATCTCTCTGCATGAGAGAGACAACAAAACCACAGGCGTACATTTTGGAAATTTTCTCTCTGCAATGGCACATGGGAGTGAAAAACGTGATTTGTAACACAACTGAGAGGCCACCATGCCTTGGAACAAGACAATGTATCTTGTTTGTGCTTGAAGGGTGCTTGTCACATTTATTTGTTGTAGGTCTCCCTAAGGGTATCACAGGCATGGGCCATTGTTTTCATGTGCCTTGAGAGAGTCAGCTGTGCCACACCGATGAGGCCCACATAGGCCGAAACGTATATCTGCGGATTTGCTGTCTTTCTCATGTGGAGAGGATTTGCCTGACATTTCAGAGCTGGACAGTCTGTGGGCAGGACCAGTCTGCTATGGATAAGGAATTGTTCTCTTTGTAAAAACATGATTTATAGCACCACTAAGAGGCCAACATGCCTTATAACAAGACATTTTATCTTGTTCCTGCATGATGGATTCTTGTCATATTTGTTGGTTAGAAATGTTTTTGATATATAGTTTATGATAGTGGAAAAATATGTATTTATTTTTTAATTTTTGTATTTATGACATCATAGCTTGTCACAGAATACAAAATGTAGTTCTTGTGAGGTGATATGAAACAGTTGAATTTGTTCTGAATAAAAGCAAACAAACAAAAAAGGATTTATATAGTATTCCATGTAAGACTAAAAAGTTACCAGCGGAAATCATACCAAAACAGATGGACAGCATAAAACTGCTGAAAATGTGTCTGGCCAGAAGGTCCACAAAATTTCCCAAGCCTTTGGCACTGAAAGTGTTGTAATAATGAATTAAGAAACTCTAGAAAGTTTGAAGCAAACCAACTATATTTTTCAGAGGGGGAAAATAAAAATATCCATTGAATTCAAAGAGGCTTTCAACCACTTGAATGGTAGAGGACCACCCAAAGCAGCGGAGACCTCTAGCATTTAAGGGGTTAAAATCCCCATTTTCATAAATAGCAATGTTTAATTGTCCTGTTTGGTGCAGTTGGTTTGCCCTAAAATTAGTTCATTTCCTCTTTGTACATGGGTACTCTGTAGGTCGTCAGTGAAGCTAATGCACTAACAAACAAAGTGCAATTTTTGGGCAAACCAAATACTCCATATATGGCAAACACTAATTCACATTGATCTGAATGGAGCTTTTATCCATTTGATTGCTAAGGGTCTTCAACACATTACATTGTAATATATTGTAGACCTCTCCATTATTCAGTGTCTTTAAAAAGTAATATTTAAAAGAAAATGAAGTTTTATTTGTTTCCTGTGGTAAAGTTGATTTGCTTCAGTTGCCTCACTTTGCTTTAATATGCAGGTTAGCAAACGTTGGCTCTCCAGCTGGGGTAGGCTGGTGGACTACAATTCCCAACTCAACTGCTGGATGGGTATGATGAGAATTGTGGCGCACAGCAGTTGGAGAGGAAAGGTTGCCTATCCTGCCTTGGAACTTCAGTCTCCGCGCTAGCTAAATCAGACACCTACAAAACAATAATAACCGGAAAAAGTGAGGTTTATGCAGAGAGCTATTAGTAGTGGCTGTGTGGACTGGAAACAACAGCCAGCAGGCAGACTTTCACTCACTAGTGGGAGCTACCGAGAGACAGCCAAGGAGCAAGTCGTCAGGATAAATAGAACGAAACGGACAGCACTGCAAAGAGTGGAAGACTTATACTGCTTACAGCCCAGAGGACAGCCGTAAAACAAGTAATCTGAAATTGGTGCGTAATGTATGTCTGCTGAGTAGTCCGGGACAGCCACAGCTTTACCAGGTATGCGCAGAGAGGAGGTGGCAGATTTATGGGTAATCCTGGCTGGCACCGCTCGGAACAGCAACCTTAGGTGCATACATCCAGTCCTGATGTTCAAAATGTAATTCCCGCACTGCTTCATCTAGGTATATATATTTACAGTCTGCTCTGTACAGTTCTGCCACTTAAAAATTTAAGGGAACAGGCAAGTTGCAGCGTTTATTCTAATATTGATGTACTGAATATTTTCCATTGAGGTCTCCTCCTGGCATGCCTTTCTGCTATGTAATGTTTAAGCTTTTGTAATTAACTCTCTAAGTACTAGAGGGGAGTGTTGCATGCCCTTTCTTCATTAAAAAGGTAAGCATTTTGAGTGATCGATCATTCCTCTAACACTCATAGTGTTAATTGATGTGTATGTTTCTGTGTTATTCTTATCGGAGTTAACACACTGTAGGAAAAGTGGCCTTCAACACAAGGCCATATACACAAAGACAATATACACAAACAAGTGGAGGAAGTATGCACTTTCAGGGAACAAGTAAACATTCCCGGTGATTCAAAAACCATTTGAGTGCCAGAGTTGTATCCAAAGCAAAACAATGCGTCGGATATCTCTCTGGCTCGCAAATAGATATAAATAGTGATTTTAACCCTCTTAGTTATAGAGATGTCTCCAACGTTAGATACCTTTCTAGCATTCAAGGGGTTAAAATACACATTTAATTCAAGTGGTGATTTGGGGGATTTTTATTTGTTCCCTATGGTACAGTTAGCTTGCCCCAAAATTTCTCCATAGCTTTGTTAGTGTGGCCCACACTTTCGACCTTTCTTTTTGAGAGCCAGGCAACCCCCTTTGGCACTCAAATAGTTAATACCACCCAGGTTGTGTACAGTGATACAAGCTGTACAGCTAAGGTACATATGTTTTCAAAGTTGTTGACATGTGATTTGGATAAGGATATGATTGCCATAAAGCACAAGCAGAACACAATGACCCATATACACCATGTCACCTGGGGAGAGTATTCTGTACCTGAATTCACTCCACCTCAGTGCACCAGCAGGATATTCCATCCTGTTTGCTATTCACAATACTGTATGTGTATTGGGTACTATAAATCTCAAGATTCCTTTGCATGAGTGAATAAACAGAGTTCTAAAAAAGTGAACTTGAAATTTCTCATATTTCACTTGCTTATGTAAAGATATATTGAGGGACTACTATGATTTGGATTCCGCACTAAACATGGCAGCGGAATTGATTTACTAGCGATACGGATGACTAATGTTAATTTACTAAGCTACTTACACCAAAAATTCTCCAGTTTAATGTCGCTTATTCCAAATTGATGGCAATGCATTAGCATTTCAGGGCATTTATTTCCTCAGGAAATGATGTAACTTTAGCCACACATATCGGCTGCGGAGTGTGTGGTTTGGTAAAGTGATCACATGCTCCAGTGCATATTCCTGGGTAGAGCGATGGTATTGCAGACTATCGCCAGTGGAGCTGTTCTGGCGGAATGTACATCCCCCAACATCAAATAGTCACTTTAAACATTCCAATTCCTATGTTATTCTATGGAGCCTATGAACTACCATCTCTCAAGGAGAGACTTTAGTGTAGTAGGAGATATCATCTCCCATTTATCTCAACTTAGTGCATTGGCTCCAACCGTCTCTTTAGAGTTGCCTGACAGGTTATGTCTTTAAAATGTCCCTGCTTGTGCACAGGAGAGTTAATCAGATGCTCATTTATTTAACACCTTACGGACCAGCCGCGTGTGCACTTAAGGACCATGGACCTTTTTTTTTTTTTTTTTTTTTTCAGTTTCCGGTTCCGGACTCCCCGAACGACGTGCAGCCACGGGGGGAGCCCAGAATTCCATGACGGTCATAGCTCGTCATGGGTCGATATCGCGAAACAACCCATGAAGTGCTATGACCATCAAGGGTTGTTAAGGGGTTAATTAACCCCTTTAAGACCTCACAGCCTGGGGGTGTCCTGCCTAGAGGACTATGCCACTTTTTTTTTGCAACACGCTTTACTGCCATCCCAGAATTCCATGACGTTTCAGGACCATCACCAGTTCTTAATGTCCGGACTGCCATGACAGTCCTGTCACGTCATGGTCATTAAGGAGTAACACACCTGTGCTCAAACTGGGAAATTCTCAAGAAATTTGGTCTTAAATTGTTGTGAGCTAGCACACCACTCTAGACCTGTGCAGATGCTGATGACCCAGCGCTACAGATGGTCCGATATACCGGGAAAAGAAAAAAGTGACACCTGACGAAGGGGCATGTCCACAGACACGTTATGTATTATAGTGATTTAAATAAAGATGCTCAGCAGAGCTTAAACTTATTTTCTCTCCTATGGTGCACCTGGTTTGCTCCAGAATTGCACCTCTTTAGTGTGATCAATGATCCCGTGGTCTATTAGACACCTTAGTCCATTAACCCTTTGAGTACCAGGGGGAAAACAACGCATTGCTCTACAATATGTTAGTTACCCGTGGCAGTCCAAGGGTTAAGCATCTCATCACTCTGCATAAAACTTCTCGCCCCTGGTGTAACTCTGGAGCAAACCAACTGCACCATAGGAGGCAAATAAAAGCCCCCATTGACTTCTTTTATTTAAAAGAGGATTTTAATTCCTTGAATGCTAGAGGTCGTAAACAGGTCCTGAAAGGGTTAAAATATCAGTTTAAACCAAAGAAAATTAGAGGGATTTTTATGTCTCCAAGTGTGCAGTTGGTTTACTCCAGAACTGTGCCAGTTTTTCTTTTTCTCTTCTCATCCACAGTATATATTAATTTTATTAAGTTTCATGCACAAAATAACATGGTGTTCAGGACATGTTTAAACCCTTGAGTGCCAGAGAGCTATCCAATGCAATTCATTGCAATGCTTTGTATATTTCTATGGCACTCAAAGGATTAACCTCTACTGTACCCCTACCTATGGTATGTCAGAATATACTGTAAATTACATTCTTTTTGTTCCGTGGAATGTAGCAATGTCAGAATGAAGAGTAGGATCAACAAGGAAAATCAGCTTTATGGGCTCACTGCTAGGGATGGGCAAAAAATTTCGCTTCAAACTGAAATTGGTGAATAATGGCACTTTCCGCTTGGCGAATAATTTCCTGTGAAAAGTGCTGATTTTCTGCTTTTTTCGCCTAGCTCATTCCATTGCAGTCAATGGGAGCATTGAATTTACACACAACACATAACAAGTATTATTTTATTTCCCAAAGGCGTAGTATGAAAGGGGCATGACGGTGCCTGTGTTGGTGGGGTGTGGAGAAAAGTTGAACAGGGAATGGGTTGGGGGAGTTGTTTACTGCGATTGGGGTGGCAGTTAATAGATAACTAAATCCTAAATACAAAAAAACCCATAAGACATGGTATAAAAGGGGTCTGAGGAGGGTGCCTGTATTGGTGGGTGAAATCTGTGGAATGAATCAGTTGAACAGGGAATTTGTTTTGGGGGGTGGGTTCTTGACTGGTGTTGTGGGGGACAGGTAATAAAAAAATAAATCAATAAAATAAGAAATGTGTATGTAAAGTGATAGACAGGAACCCCATGACATAAGCTGCCACTAGGGTGGACTGATACTTGACTTGATAGAGTATATTATAGAGGATGATTTGTTAGATTTGATGTTGAGGTCTAAGCCTTGAGGAAACATTGATTTGTAGGACTTAGATTTATTAAAAACACATGCCCTGAGGAAACATGTATTTGTAGGACTTAGACTTGCTTGGCACAAGCCCTAAGGAAACATTGATTTGTAGGACTTAGCCTTGTTAGAAACAAACCCCCAAAATTGTTTATTTTTTTTTGTAGGACTGTTTTTTTTATTTTATGTTTTTAAGCACAGGCCCTGAGAAAAAAATGTCCTACTGGCCTAGTGCTAGCAGGTCATGTTGGCCAGTGGCCTCTGTCCATTGTCAAATGTCTTCCTGAGTCCATAATTGTGGAATTTGCAGCTGTTGTTCTTGCTGCTGATGCTGAGTAGTTTAAGCAACAGGATGGTTAGGCAGCTGAAAGGGAAAGGAATCAACAATAGCAGTTGCATGGGTGATGGATGATGAAGGTTACACTTGTCATGACTAGCTCCAGTGATGCGCCTGAGGAAGTAGCAGCATCATAAGTAGCCCCCACCACTTCTGGCATATGTGCTGGTGTTGCTGGCAAGTGGAAACTGTCTTAGTAATCCCGCGTCACTTATTGACCCCATTCCCACTGTGTCCATGATGGTCTGTGCACACTAACCTGCTCCTCAGCATCCTGCTGGCCTTGCAACTCATTAGCAGCAGTAGGAATTAGAGCAGTTGCAAATTCCAAAAGCTCACTGCTGGTTGGAGGAGGTGACAAGAAATGTGACAGAGGGTCCCCTAATGCCACTCTTGCCATCTCTTCGTGACGTGAAGAAGGCAGGCTGGCAGCAGTAGCAGCAGGCACAGGCAGCTGAGCTGTGCTTCTGGTGGTGGTGATATTATTACAGTGGTGACAAATCTGCCTTGTTCAGGATCATGTTCCACATGGACAATGCCGTGGGAGAAAGGGGATTCCTAGGGTCAGGGGAATGGTGTGGGCTCCCTTGACCACTAGTCTGGATGTTGTCAATTGCTTCCCCTACCACTCTCCTAACACTAGTCCCACCGGCTTCTCCACCATCACTGTTACTACTACTAACACCAACCACATCAATTTCAGCCCCTGAGTCTTCCTCCTCACAGTCACTATTAATAGGAGAATATTGATTACCCCCTCCTTCACTCCTAACAATTACAAGCTGCTGGACCTTAGTAGTAATAGTACTAGCACTGGCGGTACTGCTTGAGGATGGCAAGTGTGACTTAATGTCCCCTGCTGTTATCCTTGGTATCATCTTCTCCTTCCCCCCTCCTGAGTATTACAAGACTCACTAGCAGCAGCTTCAACACTGGTGGCAGCAAGGGCAGTACTGGCAGCAGGCATAGCACTGGTGGTGACACTGGCAGCAGGAGCAGCACATCTGGCAGCTGGCACCGCACTGGTGGCAGCAGGGGCAGTTCTGGCAGCAGGCACAACACTGGTGGTGACATTGGCAGCAGGAGCAGCATGTCTGACAGCAGGTACAGCACATCTTACAGCAGGCTCAACACTGGTGGTGGCACTGACAACAGGGGCAGCACGTCTGACAGCAGGCACAGCACATCTTACAGCAGACGCAGCATGTCTGGCAGCAGGTGCAGCATGTCTTGCAGCAGGCACAGGTAGCTGACCTGTCCTGCTCTCACTACTACTACTACCCTTTTGTTCCTTCCTTGACAGTAATTTCCCCAAAAACCCAAGGGGTGATTTAGGAGGACTGGACAGCATTGCTTATGTAGTGATCACATCCTCCTCAGACTCAGACTCAGTGGACACATAATGGTCCTTCCAGTTCCTCCTTTTATTATTTTTAAACCAGCTCATAGATATAACAGTAACTATGAGCCTCTCCTGCCTCAATTTTGCCTCAAAATCACAGCAGACCAGCACAGCACGTCTACCTCACTCTGTAGCTGCTTCTAATGTGTTTCACTTCCGCAAATATATCACATTTATATATCGAAAACCACGTAAATAAATGGGTGGAAACTTTCTAGCCATCGAAAAAATGGAGGAACATTGTGGCCAATGTGTGAAAAATGTGAAGATTTTAATTGCAGGTTCTAAAGCGGATTTTCCCTTGAAAAAGCGGACAACAGCGTGGTTTCGCAGGAACACGGCGAGAGATTTTGCCCACCCCTACTCACTGTATACCTCTTAAGTCTCTATGTCCCTCTTTCCCACCCTGGTGTCCCTCTTTTTTTAGGAGGTCCTATTATGTGGTATATATAAGTGTATCACATTGCTCCAACATCAATGTTGTTAAGAAGTATTAGTCCTCTTCTAATTTGCCAAAATGAGCAAACAATTTTCTATAGGCAAGCAACAGCAGTTCTTCAGCTATTGTTGGGTTACTGGCCAACAGTAGTTTGTGAGTCACAGGGTAACCACATCTGCTAAAGGCAGTGACATACCTACCAACATTTCAGATGTCCAAAAAGGGAAACTTTTTGGTTTAGTTGGTGTTGCTGGAGGCATGACCAATGGAAGAGCTGTTATCGAGATTTTTTAGGTTATTTCATGTCCTATTGACTCCTCTGTGTAACTGAATAAAAGATTTAAAACAGAAGTATTTTATTTACACAGAGTAATTTATAAACGCATTTGCTGTAGTTTAAATAATAATCCCCCACTTACGTTGCTATGGGCAGAAATTCTTAATAGCACCTATGAATTTTGACTTTGTGTCTTTGTTCCAGAGAAAACATCTTCAATCAGACCTCAGTGTCCTGTCCACGGAGGTGGACATGACAGTTCCTAGAAGTTTTTTTTCAGACTCAAGCAGGCAGGGTGAATGAGCAAAAAATGACCATGTGCTAAGTCTGAGATTTTCTTCTTCTGTCAGCAACTGTAATGATCGCTTCCATGGGCATGACATCCAGGACTGAATAAAGATGTTAGATCTTGACAAGGGCCTTTATAGGGTGCCATAAGGATTTTCTTGACACAGTGAGGTTAAGTGGGGGTTATTAGGAAGTGTTACTTTTCCTTAATGGAGTGAGTGTATGTGTGTATTGTGTGTGTATCTGTGTGTGTTGTGTATGTATGTATGTGTGTGTGTGTGTGTGTGTGAATGTATGTGTGTGTGTGTGTGAATGTGTGTATGTATGTGTGTGAATGTATGTATGTGTGTGTGTGAATGTGTGTATGTATGTGTGTGTAAATGTGTGTGTATGTATGTGAATGTGTGTGTGTGTGTGTGTGTGTGTTTGTGTATGTGTGTGTATGTGACACAGATACACATTTGGGCATATTCACAAACAAAGTGGAGCAGTTCTGCTGCAAACCAACTGCACCATAGAGAACAAACAAAACATCATCAAATTACAAATAATTCCCTATTTAAATCAATGGGCAATGCTGTTTGTCCCCTGCAGTGTAGTTGGTTTGTTCCTATTAAATTTCTTAAATATGAACCTGAGGGCTTCATGCAGAAAGCAAAATATCAGCCATTCTACAGCAAACCTGTTATACATAGAAGAAATACATTTCCCTAAATTCTATATTGATTTAAAGAGGACCTTTAACTACCTGAATGCTACAGAAGTCTCCAGCCTCTTTAGGATTCAAGGGGCTTAATTCTTTGATTGCCAGGGAGATATCAACACGTAGCATTGCAATGCGTTGGATACCTCCCTGGCTTTCAAAGGTATAAAGTCCCATATTTATAAACTGGAGTTATGCTGTAGTAAACCAACTGCACCAAGGGGAAAAATAAAAACTCATGTTAAATTAAATTGGGCTTTTAACCCCTTGGATGCTATGTGAAGCAATGCATTGGAGACCTCTCTAGCGTTCAAGGGGTTAAAAAGCTCTATTCTGAGGGTCCGAGTCCTACTTAGTTGAATGTTTATTTGTACATTTGATCCTTTGTCGTATCTGGTAGTGTAACTATCAGTGGGTACAACACAAAATACAGTGGGGTTTGTGTAGGATCTGGGAAGGGTGTGTGTTTTCCTGTGCCACTGGGGGCGGGCCAGAAGTAAATGCTTGCCCCCCCCCCCCGTTAGTCAAGAGGGGTGGTCACGATGGTCTGATGCCCCGGGGTTGCCGTCACTGACCCAACAATCTGCTAAGTGCTGTTGTGTAGACTTTCTAGTTCATCATCTTTGCGCTATCCTATCTGGGAAATCTGACTCTACCATGAGTGATCATGTTTTTATCCAGATTGGTAAATCACCCATGTATCCCTCGTCTGTGGGTGGTGGGGCAGTTTGCTTACTTAGAACGTTTGCTCTCTTGTGCTTGTTTCCCCCATGGGGATTTCTATGGCAATTGTTTGATGGTAAAGATGTGATGCCTACTGAAAACTCTAATAAAAGTTTAAAAAAAAAAAAAAAAAAAAAGCTCTATTCAAGTGCATGGGAATTTAGCAATTTTTATTTGTTCCCTAATGTGCAGTTGGTTTACTCTACAATAACTTCAGTTTGCTTTTATAAATATGGGTATTTGTCCCTTTAACGTTCTGCCCTGACTAGGGCTGACAGCCTGTGTATGAAGGGCTGCTGATCATGAGGAGCAAAGCACTGCAGAGCGGTGTATTTCAGTCCCCTAAAGAATCTGATTCAATAAGAAGAACTCTACAAATTCTGGAGCAACCAACTGCACCATAGGGGACAAATAATTCTCTAAATTCTAACTTAGTTTAAAAGTACTTTTAACCCCTTGAATGCTAGAGAGGTCTCCTATATATTTCAACGCAATGTGTTGGAGAATGCTTTCACATTCAAGGGTAGGGATGTGTGAAAAGGTCCCTTTTTTCTTGGGGGGAAAAAATTTTTTTTCCATAAAATAGAAAATATTTAACATTTCTGACTTTTTGGTACCGCCAATTAAATTCCCTAGAGGACATTGATCATTTCCATTCAATTTATATGTATGTTTTCCATGGCAGCAAGAATTCCTGCTTCACTGCTGCTGTTAAAACAGAACTACCACCACACCTAAAGTTTTCCCCAAAGAATTACCCATCTGGTGACTAGCTGCTCAGTAGTACTAGTCGCCACAATTATTACCTCCTTATAGAGAATTCCTACTGCTCCCGGGACTGACAGCCAGGAAACAGCGCAGACATCTTTTCATAGTGACGTCTGCGTGCCTGCCCTGTCAGTCCCAGTCGGCTGTAAGAGGCATTGCTTGGGACCTTAAGGTACAGAAGGGACTGACAGCGCAGGTGCGAAGACGTCACTATGCAAAGATGTCAGCGCTGTTTCCTGGCTGTCAGTCATGGGAGCAGCTGAATTTCTCTATAAGGAGGTAATAATTATGGCGACTAGTACTACTGAGCAGCTAGTTGCCAGATGGACAATTCTTCGGGGGAAACTTTAGGTGGGGTGGTAGATCCACTTTAATAGCTGAAAGTAAAAGTTGTTAGCAGGCTGAGTCCTATGGTAACATCAGCCCTGAACATTTTTTAGAAGGCTGTCTGACAGCAACATAAGCCATGAATAAATTGAAGGAACTTTCATTGTAATCTGGTAATAGGGCAGGTGGTTATTCTCTTCAAGAAATGTTTAGTTTTTGAGTGATGATGACGATGACGGCCAAGATAATAGTTATGTATTTTTAGGCATGTTCACTTGTACACTTTTCACTTGATCTCTGTATGAGTTTATAATTAGGCATATTGCTCATTTTGAGGGGCAGAAGATTGAGCTTATTGGCAGAATCATCCATTTCCTCCCACTTTCCCTCCACGACTTTAGGGCTGCCCTGGGATTTCCTTGGTATGCCAGTCTGACACAGCACAGAAGTGAGAGACTACATGATCAAATATTATTCTCCACTGGTGTCTACTTTACATGTCTGTTAAATAATCTTCTGAGTGCCAGATGGATGTTCAAAGCAGTTCAGCGAAGTGCATTACACAGCCCCTTGGCAATCAAAGAGGCATCCTATATAATTTTTCGCTAGGATGTTTGTCAGAAGCCGTCATGCGCAGAGACTGCCCGAACGCAGAGAATGCTGGGAGGTGTGGGAATGCTGGGAGTTCTGTGCTGGGAGCATTCTGTGCTTTTGGGCACTCTCTACAGTGCATGACTGCGTCAGCGGCGGGACGCAGAGCAGGACCAGCCTCTTAACCCTTTGAGTGCGTTGCATACCCCTCTGGCGCTCAAGGGTTAACATCACCCGGACCTGGGCCCGTGTACACTGGCTTTACACTAGTATTTAATAATAAGCACGGAAAGAGTCTGGAATAAAACAACTACAGTACAGGTGACAAATAAAGATACAAAAATTTCCATTTAGTGAAATGGTTTATTTAACACCTTGAATGATTGACAGATCTTCAATGTATTGCAAAGCAATGCTTTGTATGACATTTTTATATGCAAGGTTAAGGATAGGCAAAAGAACTTTTTTTTGGAGGGGGGTTAGCAGGGATTTTCTCAGAAAAATAACATTTGTGTCTTTTCAGCAGAAATTCCTGTGAATAGAATATAGAACATAAATTGTTTTACTTTGTGAATAGAAAATACCTAAAATGTCTGCCTTTGCACTAACGCCAATGAAATTCCCAAAAGAACTTTGCTGATTTCTACCCAATTTCCATTGATGATTCCTCCGTGCACGCTGCTATCATTAATTCCAGAGCCACTTTCACTAGTGCCGGGTCATGTGATCGATGCAGCAGCAATCACATGTACCGGCATTGTAAATGAAAGCGGCAGTACTGCCTCTGTGTCTCTCCTCAGCCTCAGCCTGTCTGTCTGGACAGAGAAGCAGAGAGGAGACACCTAGTGTTAAAAGAAAATGCAGCAGCTGGGGGTATTAACCCCTTCATTGCTGTTTGGGAGGCTGGCTGAATGCAGGTGAATTTTTGACCTGCTAAATTTAACTTTTAAATTTTTTTTTTAAAAGACACAACACAATTTTTTTTTCAAAAAAATGTTTTATTAAAAAAAATCAGTATGTCAATTACCAAAATTGGGAGTTTGATTGTTGTGGAGCCATGTAATACATTTATACACACCGCCAAATTTAATCAATAAAAAAAGTGGGAAAATAGGGTGGGAAAAAGGAACATGGGGATTTTCACCCAGGGGGACAGTGCCCACTTAAAACTGCCCATTTTGTAGGTATGACTGACCGGTCATACCTTTCAAGCATTCTCCATAAAATTTTAATCGATTGTGCCCAAATGATCCCAAGAGAAAAAAAAAGCGTTTTTTTTACAATTTTTTTTACTGTTTTCTTTAATTATACTACAATAAATGGTGTGCTATTCATATAAGTGTGGTATCAAAAGAAAGCCCTATTTGTGCGTAAAAAAGCAGTATATAATTTTCATGGGTGAAATAAAGTACTTAGAGGGAAAACACTGTTGAACAACGACATAGTCAAAAAGGTCAGAATTGTTCTGGTCTTTAAGTGTAATCGACCTTGGATTTTCCCAGTCCTTAAAGGGTTAAATAACTCTTACAGTGCTGATTCTGACAGGTTCCTAAGCTGGCTGTTAAGGAGCACCATTTTAAGCTGATGGTAGGGCAGTAAGTTAGCCTCTTGTAAGGAATGTTTTACATTTGTATCATGACTATCTGTATACTGGAAATTTCATAGACTGATGGGATCCTGAGGGACTACTACTACTACTGCTACAACTACTACTACTACTACTACTACTACTACAGGGGTTAGATGTTGCAGTAGTACTAGCAGTTAGTGGCAGTGGTACTGTACTTGGAACAGTAGTAGAAGCATTTATAACTTGAGTTGTGGATACATTTAGTCAAAAATAGTGTGACAGGGTAGGGGATGGACTTGAAAAAAGTGATGCTGCTAATGAAGGAGAGAAAAGGGAATGTTTGACCTAGGGTGCAAATACAATCACGTAGCCCATTTCCTCTATAAATCTGGCACCCAACATCTCTCTCTTTTGTTCATTTTAGAATTGGCATTAATGTTGTAACGTAAGGCAAAAGTGTTACCACAAAGCTTACAACTGAATACTATAATTGAAATGGAGCTACACTGGCAATGCCATATAACATTAAATTGAAATGTTACACAAGTGATACCAGAGAGCTCTCAAATGAAATGATGTTCGCTACACTAGTAATACCGCTTAAACATTAAATTGCGGTACAGTGGTGATACCACATAGCTTGTAATTCTATGGTTACCAGTTTGTAGTCATCAAATTGCAAGCTCTGTGTTATCAATACAATAGTTATATTTCAATTTTTGAGAAGAGAGAAGACAAAGGGAAAAAGAAGGGCAACGGAGAGCACCTCAGACCCCTTGCTGCCTTTTGGGTTACGGAATGTGTATGAAAATAGCTGGTGGTAAAAAGTGATCTCCACCCTATTGGGCATTTATTTTGTGGGTCTTTTGATGTTGTAGAGGGTTTTGTTGCTGTTACTTGGGGGATGTGATGAAGTGAAGGCTTTTAATGTTGTAGGGAGGTGTTTTATTTGATGGGAGCTTTTAATGTTGTATGGAGGCTTTTGATGATGAGGGTGCTTTTGCTGCGGCAGGTGTTATATTGGATATTGGGGGTATCTTTTGATGTAGTATATGGCTCAGATGTTACCTATACTTGTCAAATGAAATTTAGAAAAGGAAGAAAAAATGGTGTTTATATATATATAAAGAACTAAAGTAAATGAACTCTTTAAGTGTCAGAGTTGTGTCCAAGACACTAAAGAGAAGAGGTTAGTAAATCAGAGAACATCTCTATAATTCATAGCATTACTAATCTCTTCTATTTAGTACATATTATTTATTTACTTGTGAGAGCGGTATGCAATGGGTTGGACCTCTGACACTCAAAGTGTTCAGTGATATATTCTTTCTGGTTGATCATTTGGATGGAGGTGCACATTTATTATTTAAAATGTACAAGTATTTTATTGCATACTAGTTGAAGAGCCCGTTACACGGGCCACAGTGCCGGCCGGTTGCGGTGCAGTCATGCTCAGTAGAGACTACCACCACAGCGAGCGCCCCATTCCTATCAGCTGCGGAGCGGGCAGTCTCTACCGCGCATGACTGCACCGTGTGCAGCCGTCTCTATTGTGCCTGACGGCTTCTGACAAACTTTAGCGAATTATTATATATGATATTAAAATTATGATTTTTTATGCAAAAACAAATGATGTATTGACTTGCCTGCAACTTTTATGCTCTCTAAACAATGCCACCTCCTGTTCCTAGCTCCCCATCTCCATGAACATTGGACAGATAACGGGGTGTAGGGGGGTGGTCAGTGGCTATCTCCCACTACAAATTCAAACTTCTGAATCATGCTCAGTGACACTAGACTGCCCATGTCAACGTTATAGCGCAATCTAAACAAAAAGGGCTATAGAATTTCATTATAGTCTGCCTGACAGTGGAGCCATGATTATTAATCCATACCAGAGGGGTGTGCCGTTCACTGAAAAGCTGTGCACACAGGGTCACCATTAGGAATTACTGGGCCCAGGACAAGCTTAACTAGAGAGGGCCCCCTAGGACCAACCCATCATTTCAAGGAACCTCCACGCTATTTTACCCTGCCCATTACTGCCCGCTCAGTATTAAATTAGTTATAGTCACATTCTCAGTATTAGTGTATTGCTATTCAACAGTATCATTCTCCGGCAGACAGCAGGTGTGTGTGTGTGGGGGGGGATTTGCATTTGAAATTAACAGGTAGCTGGGTCTTTCATAGTAACGCAGCCCTCTGCCTGCAAACTACATGCCAATGCTGAGTATGAGGTAATCAAATAGAAATGCATTAAAGTAGTTGGGGCAGTCCTAATCTCATATTGCCTTTGGATTTTCTTGTGGGACTCTTCTTCCATAAGCCAATCTAGAGGCAGCATGAGACTAGGCCTTCCCCACCTTCTGTAGTGCACACTCACACTTTACCTTTGCACTTCGTTCACAGGAAGAAGTCTGTGCCTCTATGAAAGTTCCTGCTACCTGGCAATCTCAACTGTGAGAGCATAGTGTGACTTCCTCACATCTGGGGCCCCCCTTCTTGCTCATGCCCTGGACACCTGTCCCCCTGTAGTGGAGACACTGATTGCACCTGTTCTTTAAAGGATAAACCTTCAAGTGGGAACTAGAGAAAGATACCAGACTGCTGGCCCAGACTTTCAAATGGGCTGGGGGACAACTGTCCCCCTGCTCCCAGGCCAGCCCACCCTGATAATGATGGCTGACATGATGCTTGTGTATTTTTATGCATATTTCTTGTACAGACTTTCTAGCTCTGTTTATAAATTGCTGAAACTAAGTATCACTCTCTTAATCCTGGCAAACCAAGGAATATATCCCACCTCAGTCTAAATTGTGAAAGCTATACCATGTATTGATACATACATTAACCCTTTGAGTGCCAGAGGGGTACGCACTGCATTGTTTTGCAATGCGTTGTGTACCCCTCTGGAACTCAAAGGGTTAAAATACAATATACAATATATCTCTAAAAAACAAAACAAAATGTTAAAAACAAAATAGAACATAATAATAATCATATAATGCAGCAACTACAGAAAGTATAAAAAAGTCAAAATAAATTACAAAAAGAGAAAAAAGCAGTGAAAACTCTAAAGCAAAAGAACCGCCCCCCCAAAAAAAAAATAAAAATAAAACTGTAACTATTCTAAATGTTCTCTGAAACAACTGGTAGAGTGTTTCTGTTTTGATGTATGATCTCTCAGAAGGTTTATAATCAGGCATATCTTTCCGATACAGCTCTCTTTTCTCAGAACACCATCTCTCTCAAATTCAGCTGTATCAGAAGAATAATGGGAGGGGCATGAAAGGACATGAAGCGACCCATGATCATTATGAATTAGGTCATTAGTATCAGCAATATCATCCATTTCCTCCACACTAGTCTGATATTGTTGTAGGGTTTTCAAAGTCTAAAAATGTATCATGTTTACTTTTCCCCTTGACCACTGGTTTGTGGTAGGGTGTCACTGTCTGAAGCAGCAGTTAGTTTCACTGATAATCCTCCGCCACAATTGCAAAAGTGTGACTTGTCATCTTTAATGTTAAAAGGTTTAGTACTATTAGTGGTAGAACTTTCCATATCACTTTTACAAACATTCCCCATAGGAGAAGGATGATCATAATCATGTATTGCACAAGCTGAGGCAACCATTATGGCAGTCAGTTTTTCAGTAAAACTTTAACACCAACAACACACCCATGCATTCCACCTACTCCTTTCCCCTTACCCCTGCCTCTAATTTCGGTTTGAAGGTTTTTGATATAGGTCGCTGTCTCAAGTATCTGTCGTTGACACTCTCAGTTCAGGTGTACAATCTCTTGCCTGTCTGTCATCAATTGGCAAATTATTTTTTTTAAACTGTCCTTGTCTGTTATTGTCACTCTCTGTGATTCACATCTCACTCCATGCAACCACAAGCAGCTCCAGCTACCTCTCTTTGCCTGTCTGCCTCTACACTAGTAACTAATCAGAATTTCAGTAGCTTTCTCTCCCAAGGACAACAGTGTTACTTTTTAAGTACAGGATAGACCTGTTAGCTGCAGAAACAGCAGTTTGCAAGGATCACCCCCCCAGTACTTGGATCAACTCCACCACACCTCAGTATATGCTTGTAACTCTTGTTCTTGATAATGTAGTAGTAAATATGTGTAAGTAACACAGTATGTTAAGGTGAACATGTACCTTTCCATTTGTTGTTGTCTTGAATGTTTGATGTATTTATGTCTGTCTGCATAGTAGCTGTCAGTAAGCCAGCTCAGGTAGGGTTGATCACCAGCCTGTCTAATTCTGTCACTTGTCAGTCAAAATGTTTGATCTATTTATTTATTTGTTTGAATGTTCGTTTATGCTTTTACACCCACACCCAGAGAACAACTGACTACCACCAACACATATCAAGTGACCCTAACTCACCTTGCCTGTCTGCCTACAGCAGCCAGCATCAAAAATTAAATTGCTGTCTATCTCTCTTCCAAGCACAGACTGACAACATGCAGGACACTGACACCACTAGTTTTATACTAGCACAGCGGGAATACATGGGGGAACGCTTTGCGGGGGGGAATACATTATAATTGATTTTTAGTTCAGTGGAAAAGCTATATAACTGCACTTTTTGCATGAATTTCCACAGAAGGTGGGATACACAGTTTTTTTGCATTTTTCATTTTTGATTCAGGCATCCATATTCAAGGGGTTAAAATCACATGTTAAATCTTTATGGTATTCTAAACCTCAGGGGGTACAGTTTCATTATTCTTATGGAAGTTAATACTAAATCATGTCTTGTTTACAAATAGAGAGGAGGAATTCTAGAGCAAACCACAGCACCATAGGGACAAATAACAATTCCATTAATGTAAATGGGGCATTTATCCTCTTAAAGGGATAGTAATGGTTGAAATAAAGTTCAGCTTTGAGTCTTCTTTATACCTTTTTAACGCATAGCTCTATATTTTAACATCTACAGTTTTGTAGTTCAATAGCAATTCAAGCAGAAAGGATCCCCCTTCTGCCCCTTTCACCTTTATCACGCTGCCTGTAAGTGTGTTTTGGATGGCGAGCTGTGAGTGACAATCTTCAGTAAGCAAAAGGAAAATGATTCCTTCCTTCGTCAATGGGGCAGGGTTTTCCTTACCCTGTGTGAATATTGTCCCTCTCTACATCCGTCCAGTCCCATTACCGGATTCCAGATTCAGTGGGAGGCGGCCAGAAGGGGCAGAAGGGGGATCCTTTCTGCTTGAATTTCTATTGAAATACAAAACTGTAAGTGTTAAAATATAGCACTGTGCATTAGAAAAAAACATAAAGAAGACTCAGAACTGAACTTTATTTCAATCATTACTATCCCTTTAAATGGTAGAGAGGTCTCCATTGGATTCAAGGGATTAAAATTCCTGTTTAAATCAATGGGAATTTAGCAATTTGTATTTGCCCACTATGGTGCAGTTTGGCTTGCTCCAGAATTGTTTATCCTGTGATATCTGCATAAGGCCCTTAACCCTTTGCATGCCAGAGGGGTGCACAACACTTTGCTGAGAAGTGCATTGTTCACCCCTCTGGCACTCACATTGCAAAGCAATGCATTCCGTACACCTCTGGCACTTAAAGGTTTAAAGCCATATTCATCATACTAAAGAGATGCAGTTCTGGGACTAACCAACTGCATCATGGGGGACGCAGAAAAAATATCCATTCATTTAAATGGGACTTTAACCCCTTGAGTGCCAGAGAGGTCTCCAATGCATTGCTTTGCAATGTGTTGGAGACCTCTTTTATAGTCAAGTGGTTAAAATCCCCATTTACATGAATGAAATATGGGGACATCTTATTAAGTGCCCTTGGTTTGCTCCAGAACTGCACTGCTGTAGCTTGGTGAATAATGCCTTTAGATCCTTATACATAGAGCAAAGAATGAGCAATTCAGGAGAAAATCAACTGCGCCATAAGTGGAAAAGACTGTTAACACCTTTAAAGTGGACTTGTCACCTTGATTCAATTTGCATCTTTGATAAATTCATTAAAAACTGCCCATGTGTTGTGTTAGCCAAAAAACAAGCAAATGTATAGTTTAAGAGACATTCATGCTGAGTCCTGCATGCCAGTGTATGCTAATGGAGCTTTCTGTTCAGTTTCATAAGCTAAAGTAGTGTTTCTGTTCAATTGCATATGCTAATGAAGCTTTCAGTGACATTTCATATGCTAATTAAGCTGAGTGATGCACTGAGAGACTTTTACTTTCACTTTTTTCATAAATCTCCAAGTGTGAATATTTTCTAAACTAGGCATCTAGGACCTTTGGATAACATGATATATAGGCAGTTATGAATGAAGTTTATGCAAAAAATTCCTAGCTGCAAGTTCACTTTAAAGTTAGAATGAGGTCCCCAAGCATTGGGGTCAAAACCCCATTTGATTCAAAATGTTGGTAATTTTTATTTTTACTAGACTCATATCCACCCCACCCCCAAAAACAAACAAAGAAATAATGTTATCATCCTACAGGCTATGAAACATAATTCCTTCAAAACCATTCTGTTTTGAAGAAAATGTGACCATAGTGATTGAATTCCCCATATAATGGCAAAGCCTACTGTATATTGGTTTTCTGTCAAGTGCTAGTGTGTAAAAGCTTTAAAATAACATTAACAAACAGTAGTGCACTGCACATTTATTCATTTATCCATTATTCACAGACAAGGGACAGTGTACTAAGGTGTCACCAGAGTCAGATTCAGAGCAAATGCCATTTTTGGTACCTCTCAGCATTAGAATATTGCTTCCCTGCAGTATACAAGGAGTGCAATATAGTTAACCCCTTAATGACCCTTGATGTGCCTGTCACGTCAGTCTCAGTACTTAAGGACCGGTGACGGTCCTGCTACACATGGAATTCTTGGATGGCAGTGCAGCTGCACACTGACCTGCCATCCCACAATCCACTGAGCAAAAAAATAAATAAATAAAAAGCTCCATGGTCCATAGCGTCCGCCGTTATTCCAGTTTGGGCAGTTGTTAAGGAATTAAAGGCACAGCAGTTGACTTTACACATCCTTATGCTAATGCATCGTATGTAAACACTTCAATTTCTTTTCTTTTTCTCTTTTTTTCATTGTCATCTTTTTTTTACACCTTTATGTTTGAGAGAGCTTTCTGGTCAGTGACTGTGCAATACTGAGAGCTCTGTATGCTATCATCTGTATATTTTTCTTTTTTTTACATTGTATCATTATCCTTTCACAGAAAGATGTCTGGAAATAGATCCAGGGAGTTCTGTCTGGGACAGTGATTCTCAACCAGGGTGCTGTGGCATTTTGGTGTGCCACGGATATCAACTTATGGTGTCCCTTGTTTTCTATGAAGACTAACAGAAATGTGAATATTGACTTTTAAATGAAGATTTATAGAAATTGTTGTGCACAATATTTTATTTTTGTTATGATCGTGAAACCTAATGACCTAATAATAACTGTATATTTCTGTATTGTAGCCTTCATTATGACCTTGATAAATTACATTAAATATGTTAGTGGTGCCTCGAAAGTCCCAGATTGCTTATTGGGCTGCCTTAAGCTAAATAAAAAAAAAGATTGAGAACTACTATTTTGGGATGTAAACTTGTAAAACAAATTGATGAAGATGAAAAAAGTATAGGCAATTAGACTTTAAAGGGACAGTAATGTCCCATAACAAAATTTCTTGTTTTGTAGTGTTTAAAAAAATAAATTATATGGCACAAATCCTCTCTCTCAAACCTTTATGGTTTGAGAGATATTCGCATACAAAGTTTCCCTTCTCCTGATGTCAGTTGTAAAAGCTGACAGAAGAAGATCCATGTTGGCCAACACGAGCAGGCTCTTCAGCAAAGCTGCAATAGCGATATTGGAAAATAATTACTTAATTGGAAAGGTCTACAAAGTGTGCTTGCAAACCAGGCACACTTTGTAGACCTTTCCAGTGAAGTAATTATTTTCCAATGTCACGATATCGGCTCTGCTGAAGAGCCGCCAGCTGGTCCCAGGACCGGGATCTCCTGCTGTCAGATAGAAACTGACGTCAGGAGAAAGGGAGGGTGGGGGAACTTTACAAGCGGATATCTCTCAAACCATAAAGGTATGAGGGATAGGATTTGTGCCATATAATTAATTTATTTTTTTAAACACTACAAAACAAGAAATTTTTTTATGGGACATTACTGTCCCTTTAACCCCTTAATGACCACCCAATCCAGCACGTGGGCGGCCATTAAGGACCATGGAGATTTTTTTCATGAGATGAATTCTGGGATGGCAGAGCGGCATTCAGCCTTGCTACCATCCCAGGCAAAATTCCATGACGTAATAGGACCTTCACCAGTGTGACAGTCCTGACATGCCATGTGTCCTTAAGGGGTTAATATTATGTACTTGCAAGGTATATAAACTCAAAACATTTAATGGAGGAAATCTTAGAAATAAAATGATAAACTAAAGGGCATGTTTAAGAATTTGGCATACAACCTTTTGTCTTCAGGCTGGGAACCCTGGGCCAATTATGGAGGGTCTAAACAGGGACAAACGTCATCCTTGTTCTGACTCTAGTCTCAGTGGTCTCATACTGCATTCCTAGAGGGCCAGGAGTAGGCAGGTTTTAAGGATCTTCCTATTTCTGTTCAATGCCAATCATTTGCTCAGTGATTTTGAATGAACTAACAGTGCAGAATCAGTTATATCTGAAATCCTACACTGTCTTGGCCCTCTAGGAATGCAGACTGAGACCTCTATGCTGTAGTCCAGCATTTCCCAACCGTGACCCTCTAGCACATCAAAGAGTGCAGGTTTTTGGGATTTCCATGCCTGAGCACAGGTGTGTAATCAGTGGATTATTCATTCTGTGTTCTGGAAGTAAAATCCCTATAACCTGTACTGCTACGGGGACTTGAGGGCCGAGGCTGAAAAACAGTGTTATAGTCCATTTGGGTATGTCCAAATCATGCAAAAATGCCATAGTGCAAGCTCAGTTGGACTACAGCAGTGACAAGCAAACACATTCACCCAGAGGGCTGCATACGTGGCCCTCAGGTCCATCTTAGATGGAGGGTGGTTGGGGGTTTCGAAAAGAATTAACCAATGCACTGCTTCACAGACCTTCTAGAACCCAAGGAGTTAAACCATTGAGTGCCAGAGGGGTATCCAATGCATTGCAAAGCAATGTGTTAAATACCCCTCTGGCACTCAAAATGTTAAAGTGTAAATATTACCTTGGATTAAGTGCAGCTATTACCTTGGATTATGTGCCTCTTCAAAGGCTGATGTAGTAAGAAAAGTGGTGTAATTCTGGGGCAGGCCAACTGCACCATAGCGAACAAATAAAACCTAGCATTGATTTAAATGGGGTGTTTAACATAAGGGTTAAAAGGCCCATTTGAATGAATGGGAATTTGGCAGATTTTCATTGGTTCCCTATAGCACACCTGTATTGCAACACTTTTTCTTAGTTAAAGGGACAGTAATATATAATTTCAACTTTAGCTCCAAGCATTAAGTACAAGTTTTTTAACATATTGCGCTATGTATATTTACTTACATATGTGTAGTTCAAAAGCAATTGACGTGGAAATGAGCCCCCTCCCTCCCCTTCTGGCCGCATCACTGATCCTCTCATGCAGGTCTGGATGGAGAGCGGCTAGGGACAAGCTTCAGAAAGTTTGTCTCTCACCACTCTCTATCCGGACCTGCATGAGAGGATCAGTGATGTGGCCGGAAGGGGCGGGAGGGGGATCCTTTCCTCTTCAATTCCTTATGCACTACACATATGTAAGTAAATATACATAGCCCAATATGTTATAAAACTTGTATTTCATACTCTGAGCTAAAGTTGAAATTATATATTATTGTCCCTTTAAGTGTTCTAATACAGCATTTTTTACATTATATCTTTAGTTAAAGTGTACATCACTGGACTGGGGGGTTAGAGAAAGGAGGAGGTTTGTCTATACTAAGGCCCTACAGAAACTGGTCAAGTTTCCCAGCCATAACCCTTTCAGTGTCAGAAGGGTAACCAATGCATTGCAAAGCAATGCATTGGTTACCTCTCTGGACTGAAAGGGTTAAGCTCTCAATGCCACTCAAACCCTGGGGAGTACACTAGACATGTCATCCTACCCTTCAATTGTACAATGTAAGAACCTAGTCTAAAATGTGTGTTGGCAAGCCATTAGCTCATGTCAACACACCCTTTAGTTTAACCTGTTTTAATTCTAGACTTTACTGTTCCTTTAAGGGGAAGTCAGATGTGGACATGTCTGTTCAAATGTAGCACATGCTAATGTTCTCTTACCCTCATTGCAGTAAAATGTCCTGGTATTACAAAGTTCTACAGCAGCCATGCGTATTCCCTTTGGAAGTCAGTAGATGGGCAGGGCATTATATGGAAGATGGCAACCGATTATCATGCAATTTGCTGCTTTAGGGTTTTCTTGTAATCTTGTTTCACACATTAATTAAGAAGTGTGAAAAATATATAGTAATGTTAGTTACATCTGTAATTTGGTGATTGTGGATGTGTTAGCACAGTGCCAAATGGGGCAAACTGCTGTATGTATAAATTATACTTTTTAGTTTGCTTGCTGTAGCTGACACATCAACTGATTAGGTATGTGCAGAAGCTTGGATCATGGAAAGAGATTCCAAGGAAAATAGGGTATTTTGCCTCCCATCGGAATTCCATGAAAAGGCCCATTTCCCCTACCTCTGCCTCTCAATGGAAAGAAATGTGTGTGTGGGTGTTCAGGAATATTGGAAAGCAGAGCAGGAGAAGGGGGAAGCAGTATAGGAATGGCTAAACTGGTGCAGGAACATGCCTCCAGAAGGCAAAACTGACTATAAATTATATTAACCTTAGTTTATAATGTGCTGTTCATCCCTCTGGTCATTGAAGATTTAAATAAGCTCATGCACTCTGCTGCATCATGGGTGTGACATCAAGAACATGACACAGAGGACGGGTTGAAGAGTTCATCTCTAGAACAAAGTCTTTTTAAGATTTTTTGGCTATAGAATGGTACATAAGGTTATTCTTACGAGGCGTTGGTTCTCCTTTAACCATTTGAGTGCCAAGGAGGCGTCCAATGCAAACCGCTATGGTTTGAGAGATACATGTGTTCAAAGTTTGTTGTTTCCTGCTGTCAGATGGTTTGCAAGCACACTTTTTAGACCATTCCAATGAAGACATTTGTTTTAAATAACGCAATTGCGGCTCTTCTGCAGAGCCTTCGTGTCAGCCGACACAAATCTCCTGCAGACAGCTTTACAGCTGACAGCAGAAAACATCAAACTTTGAATGCATGCATCTCTCAAATCATAGCAGTTTGAGAGATACTTTTTTTGCATTCAGTTCAACTTTTTAAGCTCTACACAATGCAAAATAGTTTTACTTGGACATTACTAACACTTTACGCAATATCTGCAGTGCAAATCTGCAACTGAGTATGCTGTCTTAAATAACCATTATAGTATTTTAAATAAGGTTGTGTGTATGCCTAAATATTGTTAATGTTGCATTATGTCAGATCCCATGATAGTTTAATGTTAAGTTACCTAATGTTAAGTTACCTGTATCCATTTCACATTCCTGAGCTGACAAATCAGAAGATAAAAGGGCCAGATGCAGGAAGCAAAATGTACTAATTGTGGATCATACCAACTGTATCATAGAGAACACATGGAAATTCCCATAGATTTAAATGGGAATTGGAGAAGCTTGGTGAATTGGTGAACCAGTGAATTTTGAGAATTTTATCTTTCCTATATGGTACATTTGGTCTTTGCCACAATTGCTACTATTTTCTTTATGCACATAGTTCAGACAGGTTTATTTAAAGTGGAACTGTCACCTCCCATAAAGTTTTCACTATCTAAATATTTGTCTCCAATAAAGCTTCAGTCTGTTCTGTTTTGTTTTTTTACGGAGATATTAGAATTAATGTCTGACAGAAATATGGTTTGAGAGATATAACATTTTAAAGAGATAATAAAGTCCCCAAAAAAGTATGTTTTAAATGGTAGCTATACTAAAAAAACACTTAATGCTCTTAATCCTTTCCCTCAAACCATTATGGTTTGAGAGATGTAAGAAAATAAAGACCTCCGCTCCCTTCCCTTTCTGCCTGATGAGCTGTAAAGGTGTCAGAGGCTGATTCCGGTCGCCCGACTGTAGGTGGCTCTTAAGAAACGTTGTCATCTAGATATCTAACTATAATTACTTCATCGGTATGTTCTACAACGTGTGCCTGGCTTGCAAGCACACGTTGTGAACCATTCCGATTAAGTAATTATACTTAGATATCTAGATGACAGCGCTCCTTAAGAGCCACTGTATGGTCCCGGAAGCAGGATTTCATGACGTCCTCTGTATAGCGGACGCATGAGAAGGGGGAGCGGACGTCTTTATTTTATTACATCTCTCAAACCATAACGGTTTGAGAGAAAGGATTAAGCACATTGAATGTTTTTTTAGTGCAGCTACAATGTAGAACATACTTTTTTGGGGACTTTACTATCCCTTTAAAGTTCCCCCCTCACTGATGTCAGCTGTAAAGCTGACAGCAGGTGATTCTTGTCAGCCGACTCAAGGCAACTCTTCAGCAGAGCCGAAACAGCGAAAATCTAAAAAGAAATACTTAACTGGAATGGTCTACAAAGTGTGCCTGGTTAGCAAGCGCACTTTGTAGACCATTCCAATGAAGTATTTCTTTTTAGATTGAGCTTCCTGTGACAGCGTGCTCATGTAGGGAGGTGCTGAGCCGGCCTATGCCTGTGATTCAGCTCTGTGTGTGCTGTCTGCTTAGGCGCGCAGTATAAGGAAGCTGCAGATGGGGTGGGCTAAACGAAGATTGGCTGGCTGTGGCAACGTCAGGCGGGAAGTCGCAGACAGTCAAAATTTTATTTTTTTCTATTTTTTTAAATCTGAGCAGCAACCATAACATCAATGCGGGGCTGGTGGCCGCATGTGGCCACCATTCCCGCATTTCTCTTGGTGGCAGCACAAAAACATGCTGGTGGCCACACTTTAAAACCGCTGCTCTACGTGAAGCCTAACTAGAGATCTGTAGAGTGGCATGACCACTTCCTCACCCTGCTTGCATTCCCTGCTGCTTTATTACATTGTCTGTCTAACTTTAAGTCATTAGAAATTATTACTCTCAAATCCCTTTCCTCTGTTGTCTCTGACAGCACAATACATTTAATAGTATATTTTTGCTTTGGATTTTTATGTCCCAAGTGCATTATTTTACATTTATCAACACTAACCCCTTAAGGACCAGCTGCGCACGCACACGGTGGTCACTTAAGGACCACGGAGCATTTTTTTTTCAGAATCCAATTCTGGATGCCTGAACGGCGTGCAGCCACGCAGAGAGCCCGGAATTCCATGACAGTCCGGGACCGTCATGGGTCCTTAAGAGGTTAAACTGCAGCTGCCACACTCATGTCCATTCTTCTAATTTACCTAAATCAAGAGCAAACCAACTTTACCACGTGGACAAAAGAAACAGTCCCATTTCCCATTATTTAAGTGGGAATTTTAACCCCTGAAGGAATGCATGGAGACCTATCTAGCATTCAAGGGGTTAAATCCCCATTTAACTCATTAGGAGTTTTCATTTGCCTCGTGTGGTACTTATTTTGCATTTAGAAGTACTGAAGTACTGTTATGTAGTTTCCTGAATATGGCCTTTTATTCCATAAAGTTATGTGAGACAGACATTGCAGGGAGTTGTACTAATATGATTATCTGGGCCTGAAGGGGTTCTGCGGGAGTGCTGAAACTGATTGCTCCAAGACCAGAGCAGTCAGTTTCAGTCTCTCTTTCAGAGAGCCGGTATACATGATCGTTCATATGTGGCGACTTTAATATTCCTAATTCCCATAGTGTAGCTCTTTAAAAAATAATTCAGTTGCCCCCAGGTTCATAAAGGTTTGAGAGAAAACCATAAACAAAGTTCCCCCTCCATCCCTCTTCCCTGAAGTCAGTATTGTACTGACTGCAGGGGAAGTCTGTCTTACGACAGGCTTGCGGCTCTGCAGCTGAGCCGAGATCACATTAGTGAAAAAGAATTATTTCACTGAAATGGTATTCTACATGTGCTTGGTTTGCAAGCACACGTAGAAGACCGTTTCAGTGAAATAATTTTTTTACTAACTCGATCGCGGCTCTGCTGCAGAGCCGCCTGATGAAAAATAAAACCAGATATCCCTGCAGTCAGTACAATGCTGACTTCAGGGAAGGGGGAGGGAGGGGGAAACTTTGCTTACGGTTTTCTCTGAAACCATAAAGGTTTGAGAGATGACACTGGGGGCAATTGAATTATTTTTTAAAGAGCTACACTATGGGAATTATTAATATTAAAGTATTACTATCCCTTTAAGGGTGATTCTACCCCAGTATCACTGAATGTTAAGGGGTTAAAGTAAGACAATTCATTCTTTATGGATATATATATACTACATAAGGCATCCTGGAATTTATACTGTATGTATCCTAGGACTAGGGATTGGCGAAAGGTCCCATTTTTTTCCTGCAAGATTTTCTCATAGAAAACCCACAATTTGCTGCCTCTTCTACATAAATTCTCATGCACCAAATCTAATAAAATGACCTCCCTTTTGCTAATCACCAAAAATTTACAGTGAGAAAATTGCTGGTTTCTGTCTGTTCCTGAGATACCCTGTAGATTCAGTATGCGTGGTTCTGTGATTACTTGCGCAGTGGAACAACAAGTCTAGGACTTCAAAGCCACTATGCGGGATTCTATGGCTACCAGATAGTATATGTGGTTCTATGGCTACCAGTGCAGTGGGACAAGGCAGGCAAGCCTGTAAGTGTGGTACTATGTCTACTTTGGGATAATGCATGGGGTAAGTATGTGTGATTCTATGGCTAACAATGCAGTGGGGCAAAGCTTGGAGATCAGTATGTGTGGTACTAAGACTACCTTTGGCTAGAGGGGAATGATGGGCATTGTAGTCTGGCAGCAGCTGGAGGACTTCACATTGCCCATCAATGTGACTACCAGTGCAGTGAGTGATGGCTGGTGGTCAGTATATGTGGCTGTATGGCTACTGTGGGACAAAGCTGGGGGGCTCATTATGCATGACTCTGGGGCTACTGTGGGACAAGGCTGTGTGGTTTTATGGCTTCCAGTACAGTGAGACAAGGCTGTGTGGTTTTATGGCTTCCAGTATAGCGGGACATGGCTGGGGTCAGTATGTGTTGTTCTGTGGCTACTGTGAGACTAGGTTGTGGGTCAGTATGTGTGGTTCTGTTGCTATTGTGGGACAAGGAAGAGGGTCAGTATGTGTTGTTCTGTGGCTACTGTGGGAGAAAGTTGAGGGTCAGTACTTGTAGTTCTTTTTCTATTGTGGGACACGGCTGGTGATAAGTATGTGTGGTTTCCAGTACAGTGAGACAAGACTGGGGGTTCAGCATGTGTTTGTCAGAAAAAAGAGGAAACAATGCACTTTTCTCATGAATTCCCATGGGCAGCAAAAAAATCTTGCTTTTCGCACTTTTCTTTTTTTGAGGTGAACGTTTTTGCCCATCTCTACCTAGGGCCTGCTCTATTTCCTATAAAAATAAACAAACGATACATCGCAGTTATGAATGTTTTGATGCCTGGCTCTTTGCCCGAAATGTGAAGATAAAATGTATCAGTGTCACAGGTAACAGTTAGTGGAACATGTACACAGAATAAAGCAGGTGTTAGCTTGTGGCTCTCCAGCAGTTGTATTTCAATTCCCATCATCCTTCGAATATCACAGACAGACAGGACAAAGGAGACAGACTGATAGTGTGGGTGTATAATACTGTGTATCTCACACATACACATCCCAGGCCATGCTGGACCATTAATGCTAGGTGTTATTATAGAGTGGCTTCATGGCCCATATTCATACCTGGGAACTTGCTCATCGTGAGCCCCTAAAGAGGGCTCATATGCTGCTGACCAGTGGATGTCAATGACAAGATTCGTGTCACAAAAGGGGCGGGTTTCACAAGATAGGTGGGGCTTAATCATATTTGTGCCTTAAAGTGGATGAGAAGTGTGACGAACAGGATGGGAAGGAGGAGAAGTGGGAGGGATATGGTAGGAACAGGGTGGGAAGGAGAAGAAACTGACCGGACACCCTGTAATTCAGTCTGAAAATCGAAATCTCTGAGGAAGATCGAGAGAGTTTCCAGGCAGGCCCATATTTATAAAAGCAAATTGGAGTTGATCTATAGTAAACCAGCTGCACCATAGGGGACAAACACAATTACTAAACACCCATGCACCTGAATAAATATTTTTAACACCTTGAATGAGAGAGAAGTCTCTAATGCATTGCTTAGAATTCAAGGGGTTAAATAGCCAAATTTAACGTAATAGAAATTGTTATTTGTCCCCTATGCTATAGTTGGTTTATTCCAATATAACTCTAGCTTGCTTTTATCAATATAGGCCTATGTTCAAAAGAAAACTGGAGTAATGCTGGAACCAACCAACAGCACCAGAGGGGACAACTCTGTATTTGTATTTATATAAAAATTCCAGGTGATCTAAATTGATCTTTTAACCCCTTGTGAATCAATGCATCTGAGACCTCACTAACATTCAAGGGGTTAACCCTTTGAGTGCCAGAGGAGTACACAACACATTGCAAAGTAATGCATTGTGTACTCCTTTTGGCACTCGAATGGTTAACCCTTTCAGTGCTAGAGGGGTAAGCAATGCATTGCTTTGCAATGTGTTGCATACCCCTCTAGCACTCAAAGGGTTAAACGTCCCATTCTCTTCTCTGGTTCAGTTAGTTTGTTCTAGATATACTGCACTTTCTCTGTCGTCCAATACAGGTTACTGGTAACTTTGGGTAGGCAATCCGCCCCTTTAACTAGACAGGAACAATTCTAGAAGTGAATGCAGGGTGTGGAGCCTACCTTCCCTCCTTGGCTGCAGCTAGCCAATCAGTTCCATTAAGATTTGTTCCTTGGTGAAGACACAGGCAAGAGAACAGTTCTGTTATAGTCTTAGCTAATTTTTTATTTTTCTGTTAGATATGGAATACCACCATTAGGCGGATTACCATAACTGACAATGCCCTTAAATGCTAGCTCAGTATTCAGGTGCTTTTTGTGGACCTTAAGGCCTTAGGGGGAAATCTTGAGCTCAAGTTGGCACTTTCCCTACTGGGTTCAGTGTTTTTTGGGTCCGCTAACGTGTTCTAGTGATATTTCATGTAATTTTAATTCACAGTTTCAACTTTTCAAGATTTGTGTTCCGCGCCTTTAAGGAGCACTTTACCCCATAGACGCCATTGCTTCATTCACTTCTATAGGACTGTACAGTTTGGGACATATCTCTGCAACTGCTCAACGTAGCGACTTCAGAGATGGCTCATTTTAATTGTCTGCCCTTGCTCTGTCATCCGGTTAATGTTTTATGTGTGTTTGGGGGTTCAGGGGGCTTCGGGCACTGTTGGGGTACTTTTTCTGGGGAAACTACATTTCCCATGAGCACGTGCTTCGGACGCTCGTTTCTGATTGGCTCCCGCCACGGCAGCCATTTTGTGCCTTTCCTGAATGAACATCCTTTGCAGGGCTTAGACTCTCCTTCTCTCCTCTACAGATTAACCCTTCGCCTTTCAGATAAGTGCATTTTAGCGATTTCTGGGGTGAAGTTTTAATCTTACACAGTGTATTTGGGTGATTCCTTATACTTTAAACGTTTTGACACTGTGAGAATGTCTAATCCGTTAGAGCTTGGGGCCAGGCCTAAGACTAAGGACACTGGGGTCTCTGTGTCCCCTATTGCGCATTGCTCCTCATGTCATTCAGGGTTACCTAGAGAATTCTCAGGTCATTTATGCCCAGCCTGTTCTGATGTCCATGAGTCTCTTCCAGGGACCTCCAGCCATGCATTAGAGCCAGCTTGGGTGCACGAGTTCAAGGCTGCTACTAGAGACCTACTGTCTACATTGCAACTCTTTCCATCCCAGTTACAGGGGGTCTTCCACTCCTGGCATACCACAGATCCCTTTCTCCGTCAGATCTTCCCTGTAGAAACTGCAGGGAGTACCTGATGTATCAGATTCCTCTGAAGAGGAACTGTTGGTGGATTTGGATGTTGAGGAATGTTCTGCTGTGGGCTCCTCTCAGTTTTTTGGGGGGACCCCTTTGAGGCTGATCCGGATCCCTCAGCTGAGGGCTTGCCCAGAGCCGTCTTAACTACCCTAGATATTCCCTTAGTTCAGGAGGTTTCTTCGGATCCCTCTGACGTATTTCAGGAGCCTAAAAGGCCCTATACTTGTTTTCCACCTAACCCACTCTTGACTGCCTTGTGTCTGATGAGTGGAAGTCTCTGTCAGAGACATTGCCATGATGGGGAGGAAATGGTTAATTTTTCTTTTAAACCAAATTCTCTAAAAATCTGTGTTTAAAATGTGTTTAAATTAGCTAATTCTTCTGGACAAAAGAGGCCTCTATTTACCTAGATGGGAATTAAAAATATCTAGGTGACTTTTATGATTATTGATATCCAGTTGGAGACAAAAAGTCTAAGACAAAGTTATTCTACCTGGGAAAGTCTGCTAGGGCGACAGACTGATATCCAGTGGAATAACCTTTGACATTTTTTTATCTAATGACAGTAACCAGAACACCTTATTGTCTATTGATAGGAATTATTATCAAGGTGAATTTTAGTGTGGCGTAGCAGCGACCTCTTTAGAGTACATAGCATTATTACCAGTGTTTTGAAGAATTTCCAAAAATGATGGTAATAATATGCATGATGTCACTGCATAATGAGATGGCTCTTTAACCAATCAGAGCAGATTTTGATAAGAGTAAATTCACTTTATAAATATGCAAGTTAAGAGAGAAAAGGCTTTTTTTTCCTCTTGGGTCTTGGCTGGTTTTTCCCCTCTGGGCCTTTCCTCTTGGTTCCTGGCTTTTCAGTTCCTGCTATGTTGTCTTGAAGTATTCTGGACTAGCTGATAAAGAAATCCTAAGAAATCCACACTTATTACTGGTAACTATATATCTTTCCTTATTTAAATTCTGCAAAATTCAGAATCAAATATATATTTATTTTGTATTTGAAGAAACTTAATTTTTCTTATAATTTGTCTTAATTGGACTGGCCAACCATTTGGGATCAATTATAATAAGCTATATTAGCTATAGAAATTCTGAAATTAAGCAGAATTCATTTATTATTGGTAAATTGTAATATCTTGCCAGATAAGAGTAAAATAGATTATAGCAGTGAGATATATAGATCCTTGATATATATTAGTTAATATAATTCTTTATATTTCTAGAATAATATATTGTGTTTCTGGAAAGGTTATAATAACTAATATTTGATCTGGGGAATTCTTTGAATTAATTTATTAACCCTTTAACTGCTATTTGTTTATTTACTTTGAGGTGTTTCTTTGGATTTCTTTGTGTTGGTTTTGGATTTAAACTTCTGTGCAATGAAAAGTTTTAGGCTCTAAATTTGGCTTCTGTGCAATGAAAAGTTTTAGGCTCTAAATTTGGTTATTATATATAATACTAGTTGAACAGCCCATTACACGGGCCACAGTGCCTCTGGCAGCCGGTCGCAGGGCAGTCACACGCAGTGGAGACTGGCCGCGCCTCGGCTGATACAGAGCTGGACGCTCCTTCGGAGCGCCCAGCTCTGTATCAGCTGCGGCGCGGGCAGTCTCTACTGCGCATGACTGCCGCACGCATAGCAGTGTCTACTGCGCATGTCGGGCGTTACACACAACTTAGCGAATTATTATATAGGATAAGGAAATTGTCAGAGGACCTGGCTTAATATTAAAGTTTGCTCACTTGACAACCTACCTTAAACCTCAATTAGCATAGTTTATACAGTTTCTGGGGCAGAGGTATTCATATACACTTCTGCCAACTGCATTTTATTAATTTTAAGGCTCAATTATCCTTTTCTATGCTGCTGAGTGCAATTATTGTTATCTAATACCTCTGAATATACCTGTGTGTGGTTAACCCTTTAATTGCTTGTAATCCTAATGGTGATAATTGTGGTTTGAGTTACTGTATATCTATTGTAATTGCTGGTCACTCATTGCGTACACTTTTTACATATATATATATATATATATATATAGAGAGAGAGAGAGAGAGAGAGAGTATATTGTACTTTAATAAATGATATATATTTTTGCACAAATATGTGGGATTGATTATTTTAATCAATTCTTTACTGTGAAGTAGCGTGTCAATACCTAATATAGTGTAAAGTTCTCAAAATTATTTAATATTGTCATTTATCTATTTATGTGAAGATATCCAACCTGATTGGTTTTCTTTTTTTAACCCTTTGGATACCTTCAACATAACTGATTCGACATGTCCGGACAGGAAACCTACTGTTTCCAAGAAATTTGCCAAGCTTTACCCCTTCTCTGAGGCGGAGCTTGTTCGGTGGGTTCATCCCCCCAAAGTGGATGCTCCTGTCTCCACACTACCTTGCCAGTTGCTGATGTGTCCTCTCTTAAAGACTGGACTGACAAGAAACTTGAGGTCTCCCTCAAGTCCATTTTTGCCACTGCTGGTACTACCATGTGTCCAGCGTTCGCTGCGGTCTGGACTGAACAGCTCACCCTGGCTGTCCATCAGGGTACTCCTACTTTGGATATGTTGTGACTTCTTGCCAACATTTCTGAGTCCCAGCACTATGTATCTGTTGCCTTATTCGACACTCAGCAGAGCATGGTGTTTTTCACGAACGAGGTGGCTCACCAATCGCCCACAGGGTTTCTGCTATTCTGGCTCACTATCCAGTTCCAGCCAAGAAGCTTTTCCTCTCTAGTGGAGAAATTCATCTCCCCCATACAAGCAGTCCCATTTGCCATGGCTCACACCAGGGAACTCCAGGGTTTGTGATCAAGGTGTGCAGGGGTCAGTTGGACCTTCTGAAGACGTCATGTGGAACTGAGTTTGTCGTGGTGGCTCAACCTCTCCAATCTGCTGAAAGGCAAGTCCTTCCTGGTATCCTTCTGGACCATGGTGACGACGGATGCCAGCCTTTCCAGCTGGGGAGCGGTCCTGGGTTGCCTGAGTGCTCTGGGTAGAATGCCCAGTCCGGGTCCAGTCCGACAACGCCACGGCCATGGCTTACATTAAAAGCAGGGTGGAACAAGAAGTCTCATCGCTTGGTGAGAGGTCAAGGCTATTTTGTCCTGGGCAGAAGAACTTGTTCCTGCCATGCCCACAGTGCACATTCCTGGTGTAGACAACGACATGGCAGATTTCCTCAGTCGACACATGGTGGACAGCTGAGGTGGGAACTGCACCCAGAGGTGTTCATCCTCATTGTTCAGAAGTGGGGTCTTCCTTGCATCGACCTGATGGCGACAAGACACAACCGCTCAAATTATCCTTTTCTATGCTGCTGAGTGCAATTATTCTTATCTAATACTTCTGAATATACCTATGTGTGGTTAACCCTTTAATTGCTTGTAATCCTAATGGTGATAATTGTGGTTTGAGTTACTGTATATCTATTGTAATTGCTGGTCACTCATTTTCATTGTTGCTTACACATTTTACATATATATATATATATATATATATATATATATATATATATATATAGAAAGAGAGAGAGAGAATATTGTACTTTAATAAATTATATATATTTTTGCACAAATATGTGGGATTGATTATCTTAATCAATTCTTTACTGTGAAGTAGCGTGTCAATACCTAATATAGTGTAACGTTCTCAAAATTATTTAATATTGTCATTTATCTATTTATGTGAAGATATCCAACCTGATTGGGTCTCTTTTTTTAACCCTTTGGATACCTTCAACATAACTGGTTCGACATCTCCGGACAGGAAACCTTCTGTTTCCAAGAAATTTGCCAAGCTTTAACCCTTCTCTGAGGCAGAGCTTGCTCGGTGGATTCATCCCCCCAAAGTGGATGCTCCTGTCTCCACACTGCCTTACCAGTTGCTGATGCATCCTCTCTTAAAGACTGGACTGACAAGAAACTTGAGGTCTCCCTCAAGTCCATTTTTCCACTGCTGGTACTGCCATGTGTCCAGCGTTCGCTGTGGCATGGGTGAACCGGGCCATTGCAGTCTGGACTGAACAGCTCACCCTGGCTGTCCATCAGGGTACTCCTACTTTGGATATGTTGTGACTTCTTGCCAACATTTCTGAGGCCCAGCACTATGTATCTGCTGCCTAATTCAACACTCAGCAGAGCATGGTGTTTTTCATGAACGAGGTGGCTCACCAGATCGCCCACAGGTTTTCTGCTGTTCTGGCTCACTATCCAGTTCCAGCCAAGAAGCTTTTCCTCTCTAGTGGAGAAATTCATCTCCCCCATACAAGCAGTCACATTTGCCATGGCTCACACCAGGGAACTCCAGGGTTTGTGATCAAGGTGTGCAGGGGTCAGTTGGACCTTCTGAAGACGTCATGTGGAACTGAGTTTGTCGTGGTGGCTTAACCTCTCCAATCTGCTGAAAGGCAAGTCCTTCCTGGTATCCTTCTTGACCATGGTGACGACGGATGCCAGCCTTTCCAGCTGGGGAGCGGTCCTGGGTTGCCTGAGTGCTCTGGGTAGGATGCCCAGTCCGGGTCCAGTCCGACAACGCCACGGCCATGGCTTACATTAACAAGCAGGGTGGAACAAGAAGTCTCATCGCTTGGTGAGAGGTCAAGGCTATTTTGTCCTGGGCAGAAGAACTTGTTCCTGCCATGCCCGCAGTGCACATTCCTGGTGTAGACAACGTCATGGCAGATTTCCTCAGTCGACACATGGTGGACAGCTGAGGTGAGAACTGCACCCAGAGGTGTTCATCCTCATTGTTCAGAAGTGGGGTCTTCCTTGCCTCGACCTGATGGCGACAAGACACAACCGGAAAGTTCCGAGGTTCTGCTCTCACTGGAGGGATCCTCTAGCTCTGGCGCTGGATGCCATGTCCATTCCTTGGTTATTTCCTCAGTCTTCCGTCTTTCCTCCCCTTCACATGTTGCACAGGGTGTTACAGAATTGAGCCTGAAGCGCTGTCCAGTCATTCTGATTTCTCCGTACTGGCCTTGACAGGCTTGGTTTCCGTAGCTTCTGGATCTGTCCCTCGCCGTACGGATCTTCTTCTACAGGGTTACCTGTGGAAGGAGGATGTTCATAGTCTAGCTTTGACGGCTTGGAAATTGAATCCTCAATACTAAAGAAGAAAAGTTTTTTCTTCTGGTGTGGTGGCTACTATGCTTAGTGCCCGCAAACCTGTTTCTTCTAAGATCTACCATCGTGTCTGGTCGACCTTCCTATCTTGGTGTGCTGACAGGGACCTTTCTCAGGATTTTGATCTGCCTACAGTCCTGGCTTTCTTGCAGGATAGTGCAGATAAGGGCCTCAGTTGAGTTCTGCTCTCTCTGTTTTCTTTCAGAGGCGCATTGCTATTCTTCCTGATGTCAAGGTTTTCTTCCAGGGCGTTGCTCATACTCATCCTGTTTTCAAGACTCCCACTCCTCAGTGGGATCTTCACTTGGTTTTGGGCATCCTTTAGCGCCTCCCTTTGAGTCTTTGGCTACTATTCATTTATGCCTGCTGACGTGGAAAATGGCCTTTCTCCTGGCGATCGTGTCTGTTCTCTGTGTCGCGGAGTTACATGCTCTGTCTTGTAGACCACCCTTTTTGGTGTTTCACAAAGACAAGGCAGTGCTTCTCACTTCACAGGAGTTTCTCCCGAAGGTGGTTCCACATTAATCAGGAGATTGTGGTGCCTTCTTTCTGCCCTGACCCTACCTCTGACAATGAGAAGGATCTCCACTTGTTAGATGTGGTGCGATGTCTCAAGTTTTATGTACATCGCATTGAGTCCATTAGACAGTCTGACACGCTGTTTGTCATTCCTGAGGGCCCCAGGGCAGGGAGACCTGCATCCAAGTGACTATTGCATCTTGGATCAAGTCCACTATTCCTAAGGCTTACGAGCTAATGAAGAAGCCTGTTCCCTTTCGGGTCACGGCTCATTCTACTAGATCTACTGAGGCTCCACCCCCTGAATTCACTTCTAGAATTGTTCCTGCCTAGTTAAAGGGGCGGATCACCTACCCAAAGTTACCAGTAACCTGTATGGACTAAGAGAAAAGGATTTAACAGGTAAGACTAAAATCCTCTTTTCCTTCTGAGCAATTAATTTCCATTTCATATACCCCTGTGTATTTGCATACGTGCACTAGTCAGAGATTCTTTTCTGTTCCAGACAAAAGTAGATGATTTGTGGGAACTAAACGTATTTGAATATTACACTCACATTAATAAGCTCAGTGAATCCATTCATTTCCCTCAATACGCTCCCAAGAGATATTCTAGTACAGACTGACCAAAACTATTTCCTGTGGACTTGTCATCTGCCTCTGCATAGGGATCTTACCTGCACTGTATATGGAGCTACTATACTTTGGCTGACCATACCTCACGTTTAAAAAGGGACACACATGAAAAATGCATACTACAGGGTTGCATTGATTTTGGTGCACTCCTGAAATATGCCTATTTCCTATGTGTCCCTTTTTAAAGGTGAGGTATGGTCAGCCTAACTATACTGCTACAAACAGGCTTGTGTTGCAGGAAAACATAAAAAATACACAGCCACATGTATAAAATCAAACCGATGCAATTTTTGAAGCAAACCAACCGTACAGTAGAGGACAAATAAAAACACACAATATTATGATCTTTAAAGAGGCAATGCGTCCTATATTGAAAAAATTAATTTTCTTAATGAGTGCAGCACTTGAGAAGAGTGGTACGCGCAAAAAGACATAGTGATAACTACTATTAAATGACTTCATTTAGTAGTTATATCCCTGTCTTTTTGGTTTTTTGCACTTTCCACTTTTCTCAAGTATTTAACTTATAGTGGGACAAGATTACTGTGGTGAGATAGCTGCAGACTGAAGACAGAGCAGAGATGCTACTGTATACTGACTATTATCATCCCATCTTCATATATTAATTTGAATTATTTATCATATCATCATCCCATTTCTATTTGCTTACGCTGACTATCCTATATTATAATTCGCTAAGGATGTTTGTCAGAAGCTGTCATGTGCAGTAGAGACGGCTGCGCGCGCTGCAGTCATGCACAGTACAGACTGCCCACGCCTGTGGTGTGCAGTTGATTTGACCCAGAACTGTACTATTTTGCTGTTACACCAAGATCCCCAAAGTAAAAAAATTATTCTTAGTATATTAAAATATTTCATGTCACTGTATGCCGCAAACTCACTCATAACACCTGGGTCAAACCATTCTTCCATTTCTCAATCACTGCAACATCTGCTGTCACTAAGGGAAATGTATGAATCCTCCAGCACAATGCTTGAGCTACAATCATATTTAGATGTGCTAAGTGAGCACTTGGACCTGTGCCTCTGTACTGATGCAGAGTACATACTGTCTCACAGCTCCGGCAGTGTGCATAAGCCATTAAAGGGGAAATATCACACCAACTAAAGTCCACCCCACCTAATTAGGCATCTAGCGATAAGCTTAACAATCAAACTGTTATGCAGAATAAAGACCGCTTTAGTCAGAAATCCTTCCTCAGCTGACACTGACACTCAGGCAACAGCGCTCTAGAGGCATCTGCTCGCCTGCACCGTCAGTCCCTTCCAGTACCTTAAAGTACCATGCAACTCCTCCTAGAGCATACCGGGACTGATGGTGCAGACGTCTGTAAGCAAAGATGTCTGCTCTGTTGCCAGGTGACAGTTGGGGTGATAGTTCCCCTTTAACTCCATTCCTCTAGCTAATTAAAATACATTAAGAAATGTGTTCTAATATTTTCTGCTCCCAGTGTGGGGCATGGAACACTGGAACACCACCCCTAAAATGCCCATACATTCCCACACTGCCAATCCCTTGGCACACATGGTGGGAAATGGTCATTTAAACATGTACACAGATGATAGAGATGTGCAGCTCACGAAAACTGTCCATTTTGCATTTTATTGGATGAATCTGATCCATGCATTTCCCTTACTGTGGTCATGTGACACTCTTCAAGCACCCCTGAACTAGCATATGTGCAGTCAGTGTACATGTGTGTCATGCTCTGCACGTGTATACAGAAGTAGAGAATAGTCTCCAAGCATGTTACTTTATGTACAAATGTCAATCTCTGTATGTATGTCATTCTCTAAATACAGGTATCAGTCTCTTCATAAAGAGGCATCAGTTTCTTTTTGAAATATAAGATGAAACCCTTATATGCTAGAGGCCTTTCCAATGCATTGCTTTGCAGTGGGTTGGAGATGTGGCTAGCATCCAAGGATTTAACCCTTTGTGTGCCAAAGTGGTACCACTCTGGCACACAAAGGGTTAAGGTTACTTTTGTTGCAGAGAGGTATCCAATGCATAGCATTGCATTGGACGCTTCCCAAGCACTCAAAGGGTTAATCTTTGAAGGCCAATATGAAGCAATATATTTTCCCCTTACTCTGGTAACAAATGGTTAATTTTCTTTGACAGTTTCTCATGCGAAACAGATTAGATGTATTTTATACATTCACCTAAAAGCAACGCAATATGTCTGCTCCTTATGATTACAGTTATATATGATCTCATTCCTCATGTGACAAAAAGAGTTCATCAATTTTTCATGGTAATGAAATGTAGACGTTTCTTGAGAATGAAATTCTGACAGTTTTGCAGAAATATATTTACCAGTAAATATCACCATTCAGGATTTCATTAACTCCCTCGGTGACAGAGGTTCTGCATTTTAACAGTCTACAGTATGGTCACGGTGCGGTTGTGTTACGCTTGAGCCCTGGTAGCAGATAAGTGCTTATAAAAAAATCTAATGAAAATGTCAGTGTCAAAGTATTTTTGCATAATTTCTAGTTTTATAAAAGACATTAGTATGAAAGCCCGTATACACAGGCTAAAGTGCACCCAGCTGCCCCAGAGCCGGGAGCAGAGACAGGACGTGAGCCGTCCGGAGTGGGGCAGTGAGTTCGGCGAGTCTCTACTGCGCATGACTGCAGTCATGCGCAGTAGAGACTCGCCGAACGCTCTGATCCTTAGTGGGGAGCTCCAGACGGCTCACAGCGAAGCTCCCTGTGTGCGAAACCACACATGCACAGTAGAGACTCTCTAATGCGCATGTGCGGTTACGCTCACAGTGAGTAACGCATTCTACCACTTTATGTAATAGGATAAACGGTGTGACAAAGGTTGCATGTAACTCACCATTGCCCCCTAGTTTGTTTATTGTTAAATGAAAGATTTCTTAAATAAGACCTGTCAATTAAAGGACTATATATACAGTATATATATATATATATCTTATGGTTTATCATCCTGAGTAAAATAAGGGTACTCTCACTGCTGAAAGTGTTTTATTTCAAAGTTATTACAGCTCATATTGAATTTTTTTTCAGTGCAGTATCAAAATGGCCTGAAATTGTACAGAGGCACTGTTGCTACACCATCCTATGGACAGCTCTGGTTATTTGACCATGAATCTCCACAGGATGGTGTAGCAACAGCGCCACTGTACAATTTCAGTCTGTTGCGATAATGCAACTAAAAATCCAAGTTTGAACTGTGATAACTTTTGAATTAAACACCTTTTAGAGGTAGGAGTATACTTGTTTTACTCAGGCGGATAAACTCTGTAACATATTTCTTTTTACATTGTAAGTATTACTATCCCTTTAAGACTAATTTAATTTGTTTTATATAACATCACATATTGCTCTGTGCAGTACCATTTTCTGTAAATGCTTTTTTGAGAATTAACCTTCATATTTATTTCACACAGTATGGCACTTAAAGGGATTGTAATGTCTTAGATATATACAAAGTAATATAGTAGAGAATAAAAAAAGAATCCCATCAATGCCAGTCCTATCTCTCAAACGTTTATGGTTAGAGAGATAGAACATTTTAAATTTCCCCCTCCCTCCCCTTTCCCTGATGCCAGCTGTAAGCTGACAGCAGCAGATCCTAGTCCTGGGACCAGCAGGCGGCTCTTCAGCACAGCCGAAATAGTGATATTTGAAAAAGAACTACTTCACTGGAACTGTTTAGAAAATGTGGTTTTTTTGCAAGCACACTTTGTAGACCATTTCAGTGAAGTAGTTCTTTTTAAATATCGTTATTTAGGTTCTGCTGAAGAGCCTTCCTGTGTCATCTGACATGCATCTCCTTCTGTCAGCTTTACAGCTGATATCAGAGAGGGTAGAACTTTAACCCCTAGAGTGCCAGGTGGGTACAATGTACGAGTGAGCACAGCTGTACCTGCTGTGCCACGCTCGTACATTTGACAGCTAAAGTGCGGTCACTGCTTAAGCCGGTATAACCGGCTGGCAGTGGCCGCATTTCAGCTGAAATGCAGCCTGGCACTCTTGGGAGGACATGAGGATTACTCCTCATGTCCTCCCAGGTATTGATCTCCCAGCCGATCTCGCTGGGAGATCAATATCGCCAAGGGAGAAGCTCTGAGAAACAGAGCTTCTCCCTCTTCCGCCCTCCTACCCCGAACTTCCGGGTAGGAGTGGGCGGGATCGGGGGAAACCTCCTAACGTCATCGGTGACATGATCACCGATGACGTTAGGGAAGTTTCCCTTAGCCGATTCACTCCTACCGGTGGTAGGAGTGAAAGGCAGGAGAGCTTCTGCTCTCCTGCAGTCGCCAAATTGATCTCCCAGCCTATCTGGGGGGACACCAGGAGGGGTCCTGATGTTCCCCACGAGGTCTGAATAGATTAAAAAAATAAATAAATAAAAAGCAAAATGCAATAGTAACCCTGTGAGTGCCGCAGGGGTCCCCAGCACATTGCTTTGCAATGTGCTGGAGACCCCTGTGGCACTCACAGGGTCACTTCTTTTGGGGGGATTTTTTTTTTTTTTGCAAGACCTCATTGGAGGGATCGGGGGGTCCTGATGCCCCTCAATGAGGTCTATGATTAAAAAAAAAATTAACCCTGTGTGTGCCACAGGGACGGTCCAATGCACCCCCTCCCTCATGTGGCACACACAGGGCTTTTATCATTCCTTTGTTACTAGAGCTTGTTGGGGGGCCATCAGGATTGGTCCTGATGGCCCCCCAACAAGCTCTGATTACAAAGTAATAATAAAAAAAAAAATAACCCTCTGAGTGCAAGAAGGGTCCAATGCATTGCTTTGCAATGTGCTGGAGACCCCTGTGGCACTCACAGGGACATTTATTTTGATTCCTTTTTTTTTTTTTTTTTTTTAAGACCTCATTGGGGGGAATCAGAGGGGTCCTGATACCCACTAATGAGGTCCATAATAAAAAAAATGTAAAGAAAAAAAAATAAACCCTGTGTGTGCCACAAGGGGGGCCAATGCAGCCCCCCTTCTGCGGCACACACAGGGCATTTATCATTACTTCTTTATCAGAGATTGTTGGGGGGCCATTATGATTGGTCCTGATGGCCCCCCAACAAGCTCTGATTACCAAGTAATGATAAAAAAAAAATTAACCCTCTGAGTGCCACACGGATCCAATGCATTGCTTTGCAATGCGCTGGAGACCCCTGTGGCACTCATAGGGTCACTCTGTTTGTGGACATATATATATATTTTTTACTAAGACCTCATTGGGGAGGGATCAGGTGGTCCTTATGCCCCTCAATGAGGTATATAATAATAAAAAAAAAATTAAAACAAAAATTAACCCTGTGTGTGCCACTGGGAGGGGAGTTCAATGCCGACCCCCTTCCTGTGGCACACACAGGACTTTTTATCATTACTTTGTGATCAGAGCTTGTTTGGTGGCCATCTGAATACAAAGTACCAAAAAAGACTGGTCAGCACTGATATATAATTAAATAAACTGCAGTATATATGAATAAATATTTATTTGGTGCACCCTAGGTCAAAAGCAAACACTTCATATACAAATAGGGAGAAAAGACCCACCCCAAAAAAGCAGACCCTTAAAGAGGCACTCTACTGCAGTATATCAGTACAAAATATATGCTTTATTAAACTGTATGTTTCTCAAATTTCACAATAGACACATAAAAAACATATAGTTAAAAACAACAAAATCGGGGAGCCCATGAGATGGCAGTATTAATGATCACAAATATATATAATCCCCCACATTATTACCAAAGTAATAGTATCATCATCAAAAAATATATATCAAATAAGGGGGTAAACAAATATACAATCCTACCCCAGCCAAATTATAAATCCGGTTCAAAATAAATCACTGTTATAAACAAACATGACATAGTGCTTGTATATCTGATACATCAAAGTGCTAGTGCTACTAACCATAAAAGTGCCAGTGCTCACGATATATACATATCATTATACATATACATATAGTACCCAAATGTTATAAGTATTGGATTGTAGTATCATAAATAAACCATACAAATAAAGAAATAACGAACCGAAACCTAAATAAAGGCTGTAGGAAAGAAAAACTCCAATCTCACTGGGCTCTACCTCGATCCCACAAAACCCAACGCGTATCGCCAAACGGCTTCCCCTGACGAAGCCGTTTGGCGATACGCGTTGGGTTTTGTGGGATCGAGGTAGAGCCCAGTGAGATTGGAGTTTTTCTTTCCTACAGCCTTTATTTAGGTTTCGGTTCGTTATTTCTTTATTTGTATGGTTTATTTATGATACTACAATCCAATACTTATAACATTTGGGTACTATATGTATATGTATAATGATATGTATATATCGTGAGCACTGGCACTTTTATGGTTAGTAGCACTAGCACTTTGATGTATCAGATATACAAGCACTATGTCATGTTTGTTTATAACAGTGATTTATTTTGAACCGGATTTATAATTTGGCTGGGGTAGGATTGTATATTTGTTTACCCCCTTATTTGATATATATTTTTTGATGATGATACTATTACTTTGGTAATAATGTGGGGGATTATATATATTTGTGATCATTAATACTGCCATCTCATGGGCTCCCCGATTTTGTTGTTTTTAACTATATGTTTTTTATGTGTCTATTGTGAAATTTGAGAAACATACAGTTTAATAAAGCATATATTTTGTACTGATATACTGCAGTAGAGTGCCTCTTTAAGGGTCTGCTTTTTTGGGGTGGGTCTTTTCTCCCTATTTGTATATGATCTGAATACAAAGTAACAATTAAAAAAAATTAACCCTTTGTGTGCCACAGGGGCCCAAATACATTGCTTTGCAATCCACTGGACACCCCTGTGACACACAAAGGATTTTTTTCCCCTTTATTTTTTATTTAGACCTCATTGTATGGGTTCTTATGCCCCCAACGAGGTCTACACAAAAATATTGTGGGAAAAAGCCCCAAAAAATGCACGTGCCACAGGAGGGGGGGTCCAACGCAGTGCTTTGTATAAGGGGACATACATTGCACACTGGTAGTCACAGATCTCCCATACACACTATCAAACACTGCCCCACCATCACCACCATCCTTGCTCCTCTGCTCATACCCACACACACTGCCTAATCCCTCACCCTCCCACATACTTTGTTACACTTGTAGTCACAGGTTCGCACGTACACCGGCTGACGCCCTAGCTTCTTTCATCTGTTAGCCATAAAATCACACATACACTGTTTGCTTTACCATTTCTGTTTCACTGGTAGCTACGCTCCTGTAGCGTAAATTGGTATGTCAACCCACAGCAGTGGGGTACCATTTTTCTTAGGCTGGCAAGAAGTCCTCCTAGGAAATCCCACGCCATTGAACCATTTTAGTATCTTTGAAGTGACTGATGTGTAAAACAATATTTTTTTTTCCTGTAGCACCACATTCTGGAAATAGTTGTGCCAACTAACTTAGGGGTAAAAAGGCAAGTGACCCCTCATTAGATGTGGCAGGTTGTCTTCTTTCCAAAATGGTATGGTTTATCTACCTTTTCTTCAATTCTGAGGGTATTATAGCCATTTTCGTACAAGCAAGTCAGGTTTGAGAAAATGTTAGAAACATCAGAGGTTGTAGTAGGTGTAGTTTTCTACTTCTAGCACCCCCTAAGGTAGTTCAACTCATACCAATGGGGTGTCATTTGACTCCTAAGAGCACTAGCAAACAAATGCAGTTGAAAATTCCATGGTTTTCACAGCTCTCCATACATTTGAAGGGGCAGAAATGTAAAAAAATGCAATTTTTTTCCTATATCGCCTCCTTCTGGAAACATTTATGCACACCAGTATTAGGGTAAGAAGGCAATTGACCCATCATTAGATGCGGCAGTTTGTCTTCTTTCCTAAATGGTATGGTTTATCTACCTTTTCTTCAATTCTGAATGTGTTATAGCCATTTTTGTACAGGCAAGTCACATTTGAGAAAATGTTAGAAACATCAGAGGTTGTAGTAGGTGTAGTTTTCGACTTCTAGCACCCCCTAAGGTAGGTCAACTCATACCAATGGGGTGTCGTTTGACTCCTAAGAGCACTAGCTAATGAATGCAGTTGAAAATTCCATGGTTTTTACAAAGTTCCATACATTTGAAGGGGCAGAAATGTAAGAAAATGCCTTTTTTTTCACTAGCGCCACCTCCTGGAAGCATTTGTGCATACCAGCCTTTGGGTAGGAAGGCAAGTGACCCCTCATTAGATGCGGAAGGTTGTTTTCTTTCCAAAATGGCATTGTTTCTCTACCTTTTCTGCATATCTATTATGGTTATAACCATTTTAGTGCAAGCAGATACTTTCAAAAACAAAAGTGTCAGGTTTACATACGTGTTCCTAGCACCCACATATTGTATGTTAACCCACACAAATAGGCTGCCATTTTTCTCATGTTGGTAGCAGGTACTGAATACAGCAGGAAATGTTATGGTTTTCAAAGATTTTAGTATCTTTGAAGTGGTGGAAATGTAAAAAACATGTATTTATTCCCATAGCGCCACCTTTTGGAAATATTTGTGCACTTCAGCCCAGGGGGTAGAAAGGCAAGTGACCCCTCAATTGATGCGAGAGAATGTCTACTTTCCAAAATGGTATACCTTTTATACCTTTCCTTCATGTCTCTAACAGTTATGGACATTTTAGTACAAGCCACCATTTTCGAAGAAGCAAACAGGTAGGTGTAGTGATGTGCTTCTGGCACCCCTAAGGTAGGTCGACTCATTCCAGTGGGGTGTCATTTTTCTCCTACGAGCACTAGCTAATGAATACAGTTGGAAATGCCATGGTTTTCACAAATTTCAGTACATTTGAAGGGGCAGAAATTTAAGAAAATGCCTTTTTTTTCATTAGCGCCACCTTCTGGAGGCATTTGTGCACTCCAGGCTTGGGGTAACAAGGCAAGTCACCCATCATTAGATGCAGCAGGGTGTCTTCTTTTCAAAATGGTATGGTTTGTGTACCCTTTCTTCACTTCTGTAGTTGTTATAACCATTTGTGTACAGACAAGTAATGTTTGAGAAAATGTTAGAAACATCTGAGGTTGTAGTAGGTGTCGTTTTGCACTTCTAGCGCCCACTGAGGTAGTTGAACTCATACCAATGGGGTGTAATTTTTCTCCTAAGAGCGCTAGGTAATGAATACAGTTGGAAATGCCATGGTTTTCACAAATTTCAGTACATTTGAAGGGGCAGAAATGTATGAAAATGCCATTTTTTTCCTATAGTGCCACCTTCTGGAAGCATTTGGGCACAACAGGCTTGGGGTAAGAAGGCAATTCACCCTTCATTTGATGCGGCAGGTTGTCTTCTTTCCAAAATGGTATGGTTTGTGTACCATTTCTTCACTTCTGTAGTTGTTATAACCATTTGTGTACAGACAAGTAATGTTTAAGAAAATGTTAGAAACATTTGAGGTTGTAGTAGGTGTCGTTTTGCACTTCTAGCGCCCCCTGAGGTAGTTGAACTCATACCAATGGGGTGTCATTTTTCTCCTAAGAGTGCTAGCTAATGAATACAGTTGGAAATGCCATGGTTTTCACAAATTTCAGTACATGTGAAGGGGCAGAAATGTAAGAAAATGCCTTTTTTTTCATTAGCGCCATCTTCTGGAGGCATTTGTGCACACCAGGCTTGGGGTAAGAAGGCAAGTTACCCCTCATTAGATGCGGCAGGTTGTCTACTTTTCCGAAATATATAGTTTTATATAGTTATTCCACTGTTTTAGGGTAGTTTTACCACAAAAACCCTAGAATGCGCATATTAGTTTATAAAGTTGAAAATGTAATTTTGCGCTGCTGGTGATTAGGGCTCTACGCTAGCCATGGACGTAGGTAAAACTATACAAATTTTTTTTTTTTTACTCGGGGGACTCAGGGCTTTTTCAAATAATTGAAACTTTTTGAATCAAGGTAAATGTTTTGATACATATTATGTGATTTTAGGAAAATGAGTACATTTTCACTTTTTTTGTCATTATGACATCATAGCTTTTTGCACAATGTAAAATTCTCTTCATGTAAGGTGCCATGAGAAATCTCAATTCGTTCTGAAAAAAACAATATATAGTTTTCCATATTTAACTAAAAATCCCCAGAGGAAATCAAGCATAAACGGAAGGATAGCAAAAATGCTGAAAAAGTGTCTGGCCTGCAGGGTACAGGAAATGGCCCAAGCCTCTGGCACTGAAGGGGTTAAAACCATAAAGTTTTGAGAGCTAGGAATGGCATTGTTGAATTTCTTTTTTTTTTATTCTCTACAATATCCCTTTAATGCTATTTCACCATACAGTATGCTAAGTAGTTCTGCTGAAGCTCAAACTTAATGCTCCCTGTACTTTTAGAAAGGTTCATTTCTCAAACTTTATTTATATTACAAATAGATGTCAACTAACAGGCAGTTTTTACTTCTTTTTAAAATAAAGTTATTTAATTGCTTGGATGTTAGACAAGTATGCATACAAAATGAAAGAGGCTTCTAAGGACAAACAAACAGCACAATGGCCTGTTCTACGGCTAGTCACTGCTCAGAAGCATCACATTTTATCTCTCTAGTGCTATTACAGAGGAGAAATTTCCACCTACATATTAGACTAATCCCGCCCAAAAGGGAGCTCCAGTTCCAAAATGACAGGCGTCCCCTCTGCACGGGAACACCAGCTAATCCCGACGTACGTTTTGGCCTTGTTGGGCCTCGTTAGGGAGGTGCAGCTGGATTCCCTAGGCACTGAGAGCAAGGGGTAGACATCTGGATTACCCTTCACTCATAGGGAGACCCCCCTAAGAGTATTTTAAATACGCATACAAAATGTGAGAAGCTTCTGAAGATGAAAAACAGCACAATGGCCAGTTCTTCGGCTAGTCACTGCTCAGAAGCATCATGTTTTGCTCTCTAGTGCCATTACAGAGGAGAAATTTACACCTACATATTAGACTAATCCCACCCAAAAGATCAGTCCAGTTCTAAAATGAACACCAGGTAACCCCTGACGTACGTTTCAGGCCTTGTTGAGCCTCATCAGGGAGGTGCAGCTGGATCCCCTAGGCACTGAGAGCAAGGGGTCCACATCTGAATTACCCTTCACTCTTAGGGAGACCCCCCTAAGAGTATTTTAAATATGCATACAAAATGTGAGAAACTTCTGAAGATGAACAAACAGCACAATGGCCTGTTCTTCGGCTAGTCACCGCTCAGAAGCATCACATTTTGCTCCCTAGTGCCATTACAGAGGAGAAATTTACACCTACATATTAGACTAATCCTACTCAAAAGAGCAGTCCAGTTCCAAAATGAACACCAGGTAACCCCCTGACATATATTTCAAGCCTTATCATGGAATGCAGCTGCATTCCCTAGGAACTGAAAGCAAGGGGTCCACATCTGGATTACCCTTCACTCTTAGGGAGACCTCTTAAGAGTATTTAAAATATGCATACAAAATGTGAGAGACTTCTGAAGATGAACGCACAGCACAATGGCCTGTTCTTCGGCTAGTCACCGCTCAGAAGCATCACATTTTGCTCTCTAGTGCCATTACAGAGGAGAAATTTACACCTACATATTAGACTAATCCCACTCAAAAGGGCAGTCCAGTTCCAAAGTGAACACCAGGTAACCCCCCCTGACATATATTTCAGGCTTTGTCAGGGAGGTGCAGTTGAATTCCCTAGGAACTGAAAGCAAGGGGTCCACATCTGGATTACCCTTCACTCTTATGGAGACCTCTTAAGAGTATTTAAAATATGCATACAAAATGTTAGAGGCTTCTGAGGATGAACAAACAACACAATGGCCTGTTCTACGGCTAGTCACTGCTCAGAAGCATCATGTCTTAGCTCTCTAGTGCCATTACAGAGAAAAAATTTCCACATACATATTAGATCCAAAAGGGTGCTCCAGTTCCAGAATGACAGGCAAGTCCCCTCTGCATGGGAACACCAGCTAACCCCCAACATATGTTTCGACCTTATCAGGGAGGTGCAGCTGGATTCCCTAGGCACTGAGAGCAAGGGGTCCACATCTGGATTACCCTTCACTCTTAAGCAGACCCCCCTAAGAGTATTTTAAATATGCATACAAAATGTGAGAGGCTTCTGAAGATGAACACTCAGCACAACGGTCTGTTCTATGGCTGGTTACTACTCAGAAGCATAACGTTAGAGAAGTACCCATTTGATTTGCTTTGCAGTGCATTGGAGATCTTGCTAACAACCAAAGGCTTAAAAAGTTAATAATGCTTAATACTTTTTAAATAGTAGTATAGTAGAGTATTTACACACAGAGCAATGAAAATAACTGCTTAATATTTCCATCTAAATGGTGGTATGTTGTGATTAAAAAAAAAGACAAACAGCAAATCGATGAGATAAATACCGATAACTTGATAAACTGGTGTCAATTACCCTTTCTACAGCACTTTTGTTATTAAAGGGATAGTAATACTTAATTTTAACTTTATTTTATTTTGTAGGCATTAAAAAAACACAAAGAATGATATAAGTCTTATCTCTGAAACCTTTATGGTTTAAGAGATATTCACAAACAAAGTATCCCCCCCTGTTCAACCAGATCAGAAGGCAGATGCCCAGGTAGACTGCAGAGAGGGACAATCTTCAATTAAGATAAGGGAAAAAGCTGAAAAACTTGTCAAGGGGGGAAGGGCTTTCATTCTTTTCATACAAAGAAAATTGTCCCCTTCTGTTATCTGTCTGGTCATACAACCAGACTCACATCTGAGAAGAGATGGCTTACACTAGGTAAAAGGGGCGGGGAGGGGAACTTTGCTTGTGAATATCTCATAAACCATAAAGGTTTGAAAGATAAGACTTATATCATTCTTCATGTTTTTTTAATGCCTACAAAATAAAATAAAGTTAAAATGAAGTATTACTATCCCTTTAAGTTATAATGAGTTAAATGTTCTTACCATTCAGCAATATCTTTAGCATCAGCTCCTTCAGCAGTGAAGGAGCTGACAGTTAATGAAGCAATGACCCTAGGTTTGTCATTAATCCCTACAGGGTACAATGTCACTGATTTTAATAGGTTTTTTTTTCTTTAACCCTTTGTGTACCAGAGAGGTATGCAACACATTGCCTACCCCTCTGGAATTCAAAGAGTTAACATTATTTTTGTATAATAAAAGTTGTTTTATTTCTATCCTACATATTCCAGAGTGACATAAAGCAGGTCTTTTTTTTGAGTGCTTGCTTTTTTTTTCCTAAGTAGCGTATGTTAGTGAGGCACCACTCAGTAATTGTACTAACCTGAGGTAAAGGAATATATACCCACTGTGCAGGTAGTCCCTTTCTCTACCAATCAACTACTATAGCTCTGAGCACAGAGAAGACGAAAGAAGTCAAAGAAGCGGTGTATGAGTAGGTTGATTATATTATGCATTTTAACCAGCGTTTTGCTATATAAGCTGTGTTAAAACACCATGCACAAGCTAAGAGACTCAGTTATATGAATTTGAAACCTAAAAGACAAATGATTGCTCTGTGTTCGATCTTATTTTCAATTTGTGTTTTAGGGGTATCCTGGGAATAAAATGGAAACATTGTAACATTGTAAACTTTTTATGATCTGTTTCAAATGTGTAAATATACACTTGTATATTATATATGTACCATAATCTGAAAGATGGAAGGATTTTTGGCACTTTTTTTTCTCCTCATAACCTAAATTGATTTCTTAGTATACATCGTTTTGCTTGTATGAATCAATCAATCAAGTAACCTGATGCTGATGAGACCCAGTAGGTTGAAACAGCTGTGTGTAGGTCAGTTGAGTCATGCATTTCCAAACCTTGCCTTACTGCAGTGGCTCTCAAGCTTTCTTTGCTCAAGGCACCCCTAACACACAGTTTAGCATTTTTTGGGTCCCCTATCATTTTATGTAATTTGTCAAGGGTGTCATGAAGGTTACAAATGCATAAATATAGAGTTATTGTTATACCTCACAACTAAAATAAACATATTGTGCATAGTAATATCCTTAAATATACAGTTGCAAGTTTACATTCACATTTTTGTCAAAGCCTTATAGATAAAATGGGGCACCCTACATGGATGTCCATGGCACACCAAAGCAACACGGCACCCAGGCTGAGAAACACTGTCTCACTGTGTAAGTTGAAATAGAAAGTACAAGCTAAAGGACCATTTACATTGGTGTTAAATCAAAACATGTTATATGTACTAAGCGCATCTATAAAATCAATATGAATACAGTTGTGTTAGGTTGCTTTACACAAAGTAGGCCCCACTAATTCTCTAATGTGGAAAATTATATTTTCCACAAAAAAAAAGTTTGAAGAAATAATTGCATTATGTATTACAATAAAACACAAATACAACTGTAGCCATAGACCAATTTATCTATCAACGGATGGGATGGGATGGGAACCCAATTCAATAAAATAAAGGAAAAACCTATAATCAATTTAGTTTATAGTGAACAAAAATGTGATGAAAATTCCTCCATCATAAAGAAAACAGTACATATATAATACACTTGTATTTCCATTCATACTTTTAAAACAGATCAGGTAATCTGTCTCTAGCAAAGACACCAAAGTTTACAATGTTTCCACTACATTCCCACAATTCCCTGGAATATTATGCAAATAAGAGCACACAGTGCAATCATCTTTTTATTGAAAACCATATAAAAAGTATATTTGAGAATCCAAAAATATAAAAGTGGGAGAAATGTGTAGAAGCCAACATATGAGTGATGCATTTATTAGTATACAATACAAAATAATTATTTAATTGCCAGAATATACAGTGTCTAGCACCTACGGCAACTGAAATATTAAAGACTAGTTTAAAGCCTGTGTACATGGGCCAACAAATTCGGCGATGCAGTCATGCTCAGTACTTATAATGGTGCGGGACCTTCTGAATTCAGACCATCGTCCTCTCTGCGCAACGGAAGCTCTGTTATCAGTCACGGAGCGGGCAGTCTCTACTACGCTTGACTGCAGCTTGCGCAGCCGTCTCTGCTGCGCATGACAGTTTCTGACAAACATCCTAGCAAATTATTATATAGGATTGTTGGTATACTGTAAGTGTTCAGTTAGAAAGACAGATGATAACCTACTGAAACCAAGTGTTCCATAGTGGACATAAAAAGTTTTCGCTAATTGAAGTGAGACTAAAGGGATACTAATGTCCAAAAATAAAAGTACATCCAATTGTTCAATATAATTTTTTATAATGAATAGTATGTTCTGAAAATCCCTTTATTCATATTCGGCTTGCAAATCCAATTAAGAGTTCCCCCCTCCCGGACCTTTACAGAACTTCATGCTGACTTCCCTCAGCGCAGAAAGCCAGGACAGAAGGATTGCGATGAGAGAAAATATTGTGTCAGCATCAGGAAAAACATACCCCCCTTCGTCAAGGGTGCAGGGTTTTCCTTACACTGACAGACACAATATTGTCCCTCACTGCGATCCATATTGTCAAGCGACTGGTTTGTGGATCTGAGGGAAGTCAGCATGACGTGCTGAAAAGGGGCGGGATGGGGCACTTTTAATTGGATTTTCAAGTCAAACATGAAGATAAGGGATTTTCAGGACATACTATTCATTATAAAAAATTATATTGAACATTTATATTTGGACATTAAAATCTATTTAAGCTCTTCAACAGTAATACTCTCAATAATGGGTAATGCGTTATTCAAAAGTTATACTCTTGCAAATATCCTCTCCACTGAAAGCAATAGCAACAGAGCTACCTCAAAACAGAATGGACACAAACATCTTAAAGTGGAACTACCACCCTTAAAAAACATTGTCCCAAATAATTCTCCATCTGGCGACTAGCTGCTCAGTAGCGCTAGTCGCCAGAATTATTACCGCGTTCATGAGACTGAGCCACTGCTCTGGGACTGACAGGCAGGAAGGAGCGCAGACATCTTTCCATAGTAACGTCTGCACGCCTGCGCTGTCAGTCCCAGCCGGCTCTAGTAGGTGTTGCTTTGAGCTGTTCAGCTCCGGAAGGGACTGACAGCTCAGTCGCGCAGATGTCACTATGGAAGGATGCCTGCGCTCCTTCCTGCTTGTCAGTCCTGGAGTAGAGGCTCATTCTCATGAACGCAGTAAGAAATCTGGCTACTAGCTCTACTGAGCAGCTAGTTGCCAAACGGGAAATTATTTGGGACATTGTTTTTAAGGGTGGTAGTTCCGCTTTAAACTGAAACTCGTACATAAAGTATTTTACCTGACGAAACCTTTGAGTGCCGGAGGGTATGCAACGCATTACATGCCCTTCTGGCACTCAAATGGATAATTGTATAAAGGAGCACCTCCCATCAGTGAAAATACCAGTAATTGTTTAAAAATAAATGCACTATAAGTGTTTACGCCCCATTTAAATATAGTATTTAGATCAGTGATTCTCAGCTCCAGTCCTCGGTGCACACCAACAGGTCATGTTTTCAAGTTATCCCTAATTAATCACAGGTGAATCAATCACAATGACTGAACCACTCATTACTCACCTGTGATTAATCAGGGACAACCTGAAAACCTGCACTGTTGGATATCAGTCTGCAAAGTTCCCCCTTTCCTCCCCTTGTGCTGACGTCAGCTTTCAAAGTTACAGACGGAGATTGCAGTCCATAGACTGTCCTGGAGCTCTTCAGCGGAGCCGTGATTGCAGTAGTTACAAAAAAATACTTCATTTGAACGATCTACAACATGTGCTTGCAAACCAGGCACACTTTGTAGACCGTTCAAATTAAGTATTTCTTTGTAACTACCACGATCACGGCTGTGCTGAAGAGCTCCAGGACAGTCTATGGACTGCAATCTCCGTCTGTAACTTTGAAAGCTGACGTCAGCACAAGGGGAGGAAAGGGGGAACTACAGACTGATATCTCAGAAATGGTGCAATTTATTTATTTTTTAAACATCTACAGAACTAAATCTGTTGCATGTTAAGTATTACTATCACTTTAAACACAAGAAGACATAGTAACTGGATCTTTTGTGACAACTACCACACACCTATGTGTTCTCTGAAAACAGAGATGTTTGTTCTACATTAATAATTAATAGTAAAACTCTGTGTGTATTTTTGTTGCTATTTTTTTCTCCTCAGTCTTTTATGTGATAATTTTTCTTCTCTGGTAATTGTGCTCTCACTTGGCAACCTGTAATCTAGGTTTGTATGTGCAGGATTAACAGGGAGTCTCTCTTCCTCTCATTTATCATACTGCATTATGGGGGTAGGAGTTCTGTCACTGGAAGACAATACATAAGAATTTCAGAGCTGCAAACATAAAACGTGCATTATTAGCTACCCTTCCAAAATACTGACATGTTAGAAGTCATATAGGTGAATGCATCATGGCAATTCTGTGCAAAAACAAGAGCCAGAATTGATTCTGAGTCCCTGCACCTTCCTATTGTCAATTTACTTACAGTACCTACCAGAATTCATTTTCTTAATGCTGCTAGCGCCAAGGGAAGGACAATAGGCCAGTCTTTGGGTGCTTCAGGGCTTTTCTTTCCTCTACAACTTGTTTAAAGTTTTGTACTAAAGATATAGGGGGGGATGTTCAAAAAGTCATTATAATGAAAAATAATATAAATGAAAAAATTGTCGGATCATGAGATAGTGATAAAAGTACAATATTTTCAAAAGTAAATCCGGCACGTTTGAAAATTTGTCAAAAAGAATTAAAAATGATGGGAAAAAAAAAGATCTTGATGAATATTGCCCTTAAAAATTCTGATGTTAAAAATGTCTTTGATTTTGCCTCGAATCTAAAATTTTAAAGAAACAAAGGCATTTTTAATCTTTAAAATGAAAAAATTTCAAAGACTTTTTTCTATCAGTTGACTCTGTAGTACTGCTTCTCACTCTTGCTAACAGTACTTTCATTTGTTTTTTCCTAAACTTACGCCATTTTTATTTTGTCAGGAAACAAATGATGTTAATCAGACAAAAAAGTGACCTTACAACATGACAGTAGATCAAACCACATTCAGTTCTAAGACAGCTTTTTTCCTTTTGACAGGGATGGTGGAATTGGATCTAAAAAATGATGGTTACATGTCTGAGAACAGATGGACCATGGTATAAGAACATTTTTATTCTGATTACAGACAATTTCAGTTACCACCTAAATGTACACCATTTCACTGTGCAAGCTATGGAGCTGGTGTACAGGGCTTGCTGGCATTAAAGTCCTAATGATGATGCAGACTACTCACCCGTATGCACTTGTGATCATATACTGTGATGTATTAGCATACCCTAAGGTGCATCCACTGGAGTTACGGGCTAACACCAGTGGGCTGCACTGGCAAATTCATATACTCACCCCCCATGTTCTTATTCACCAAGCTAAAGAGTTGCAGTTCTGAAAAAGCGAAAACATTTTTCTGTGGTGCAGATGGTTTGCTCCAGAGCTGCTTCAGTTCTTAGAACATCAGGATCAGTAAAACATAAAACATTTAATATAATTTAAGAATTTTCTCATTTAAAAACGTACACAATTGTTAATTTATTTGAAATTAAAACAAATGTTTGAGTTAAGGTGTAGCCTTAATCACTTGGATGTTAGCATCTAAGCCTCCTAGGACAAATCTGAGCATGTTAAGAGAATAAAATAATTATTTGTTTTATTTTTGTCTCTAAGTCTGTTGTTTATTCTTATCAACATCACATTGGATACCTCTCTGGCACTCAAAGAGTTAAAAGTTTAGTGTGGGAGAAAGTCCTCTAAATTCTTCATCTGGTGATGTCATCAATGCTGCTAGTTTATATTTTCTGCATTTTTAAATTCCCTTCAGTGGGGCTGCCTTGTGTCAATAGAGAGAGGTTTAGGGGGCGGAGACCACGGAATTTTCCACACCCAAAGAAATTCATAGACATGCAAAAATATCAAAACACTAACAAACATTTTTAACCCCTTTGCGTCCTGTGACGTACCAGGACCGTCATGCTGGTCCGGCACTTAAGGACCAGTGACGGTCCTGGTACGTCACGTACTTTTACTCATTGAGCTCCTGCAGGAGCGTGGTGAGTAATACCGGGGACTGAACTTGATCGATCCAAGACCGGAGCGATCTCTCTCAGTCCCTCGTTCGACGTGCCGGAACACGTGATCAGTCACGTGGGATGGCACGTCGAACTCGCCTATCTGGTCCTTAAAGGACTAGACACCCAGGGACCGCTGGTCCTTAGGGGGTTAAGGATCAGCGTGCACGTGAGTGGCTGGCATTTAAGTACCAGGGTGTTTTTTGGGGGGGGGGTTTGTGCATTTGCATTCAGGGCTCCCCGAATGGCGTACAGCTGTGTGGGGAGACCTGAAGCCCATGATGTACAATCATGGGTCCTTATGGCAAGTTCACCCATGATGGTCCTGGCACGTCATGGGTCCTTAAGGGGTTAAGGTACGAGTGGCTGTTTGATAGTGCCACTGATAAGGACCTCAAAGATGTAATTACTAACAAAATTATTTTTTTTTGTTAGATGCACTCACTCTTTAAACCTTTGAGGGCCAGTGGGGTACAAAGCAATGTGTTGCATACCCATCTGGCCCTCAAAGGGTTAATTAAAAAAAAAAAACACACACACAAAGAAAAAAGAAACATAAACCCACATGCAGCAGTTTATCTGTATGTTCTTGGTGGGGCTGCTGTTATCTTTCAGTGCAAGCTGTTTATTTTTAATACTCCGTCCTAAACTGAAAATACATTCCCAGAACTTGCAGAGGAATACAAATCTAAATGTCATAATAAAAAGAAAATTCTTATGAACTCATAATGCTAAGCGGAGAAAAGTTTTAGTATCAATTCAATTTGAATAAAGATATTTAACCCTTTGAGTGCCAAAGGGGTACACAACACATGCAAAGTCAGGTGAGCTACTCAAAGGTAAACACATGCAATAAAAAAAAATATAATAATAATAAAAAAAACCTAAAATGATAAACTAGAATCTAAAATAATTATCTTCAAGGAAGAAAGCTATTTACAGAAAAAATAAAAATTACCTGAGAGATATGTCACTAGAAAAATAATAGGGGTAATGCACACATACGATTCTGCACAAAAACAAGTGCTGGGAAGGATTTTCTACCCTTATGCCTGCTTACCACAAATTTATGACGCTACTTGGCTTAACCCCTTAACGACCCTTGACGGTCATAATATGTCATGGGTAAATCTGACTTAATGACCCATGACATACTATGACCGTCATGGAATTCCGGGCTCCCCCCGCAGCTGCACAATGTTCGGGGAGTCCGGAACTGGATTCTTTAAAAAAAAAAAAAAATGCTCCATGGTCCTTTAGTGACCGCCGCGTGCCTGTGTGGCCGGTCGTTAAGGGGTTACAATATTTTCCCCTTGTATTAAGTTATTCTCGGTCTGAATTCTGTGAGCATGAGGCACCACTTTGGATGACTAAACATCCTCACAGGCTGAGAAGTTTGATAGTGAGTTATTTAATCAGAATATCCCTATATTTAAATGTTGTCCTGTTAGTGTCAGTAGGTTATTGCTTTAATTTATATCCCCTTAACATCTCTTGTGCCAAAGAAAGGGGAATGGTTCAGTCTATGGAAGTTTGGGGTTGCCGCTTTCTTTTACACCCCTGTAAAAAAAAACATGATTTGTATTATATATTGTATAGTGTTTTGATATTGTTGCATGTCTATGAATTTCTCTGGGTGTGGAAAATTCTGTGGTCTCAACCTCCTCTTCCTATCTTTTTTATTCCCCTAAACCTCTCTCTATTCACACAAGGCAGCCCCACTGAACGGAATTTAAAGGCGCAGAAAATGTACACTAGCAGAAGATGAAGAATTTAGAGTAAATACTTTCTCCCACACTAAACACACTGGAAACCCCTCTGGCACTCTTATATTGATGAACATAAACAACAGACTTATGGATGAAAATAAAACAAATAACTGTTGTATTTTATTCCCTTAACATGTCAAATGTGTCCTAGGAGGCATTGATCAGTTTAAACCCTTAACTGCTAACATCCAAGTGATTAAGACTTCTAAACATTTTTTTATGATTTCAAATAAGGGAAAATTAACAATTGTGTACATTTTTAAATGAGAAAATTCTTAAATTATATTAACTGAATACTGAAGTGTATGTGCCGGTATCGATACACTGTAATGTATACCCGCCAAACTTGGGACAAAAGAGATATTTATAAAAACAGATATCAATAGAAAGATTATTTCTCTGTCGTCCAATACAGTTTACTGGTAAATTTGGGTAGGCGATAAGCCCCTTTAATAGGCAGGAACAATTCTAAGAAGTGACTGCTGGGTGGAGCCTACCTCCTCTCCTTAGCTTGTAGATCCCACAACCAGTAAGATTTGTTCCTTGATCAAGACACAAGGCAAGAGAACAGTTCTGCTATAGTTAGCTTTTTTATTATTTTCTGTTAGATTTGGGATACCACCATTAGGCGGATTATCATAACTGACAATTCCCATTACCCAAATGTGGATAGCTCCGTTTACCAGATGCTTTTGTGGCTCTAAGCCCTGGGGGGGAAATCTTGGCTGCAAGTTCTTTCCTCAGGAGTTGCCCACTGAGGCGTCTTCTTGATATATGGTAATCTGAAGATAGAAGACCTGCTAAAAAGGTGAGCACCCTTTGAGTGCTGAGGTTCACATGTCCCATGCTTCCCCTCCACACAGGGGTCTCTATTGGAGTTCCTATTACATACTCATACACTCACTGGCTTTATTCTCTATGCCTGTGAGGTGTTTGGAGCAAGTTTCTTTGGTAGCTTAACCCTTTTGCTGCTGGTTAGCAACTTTTGGGGGGGTTTTGGGCACTTTGCCTGTTTGGATCAGTGTTTAATGAGTGGTTTTACGTTTGATATTCACCTCACTAACTTTATGTTCTGCGCCCTTAAGGCGCTCGTCTACTGCATAGACGCCATTGCTCCATTCACTTCTATGTAGCAGTTCCTATTACATACTCATGCACTCATTGGCTTTATTCTCCGGTGCACCTTACAACTCCTTCCATCCACCTTACAGGGGGTCTTCAATGTGTTGCAGACCCCCGCCCCTATCAGATCTTCACTGCCTAAACCGCCGGATGTACCTGATGTGTCTGATTCCTCTGAGGAGGAATTATTGGTGGACTCTAAAGATGATGACTGTTCAGCTGTTCCTTCATCTCAGTTTTTTGGGGACCCCTTCGAGGCGGACCCCATTCCCTCTGCTGAGGGCCTGATCAGGGCTGTGTTGTCCACCCTGAACATCCTCTTGGTGCAGGAGGTGTCTCTGAGACTACATATGGCCCTATGTTTGCTTAACTCTTTGAGTGCCAGACGGGTATCCAAAACATTGCACAGCAATGCTTTGGGTATGCCTCCGGAACTCATAGGGTTAATTACCAGAACATCTTGAGGGGAGAGTCACTAAGCGGTGATAACGAGGTGATAAAGTGGAAATTACTTCTCCAGTTTATCACTTCTCCAAGTCCTATGTTATTATATGGAGCCTATGAAGATTTCTTCAGCTTTGGAGATCTTAGTGAATAGGCTCCACAAAATAACATAGGAACTGGAGAAGTGATATACTGGAGAAGTCATCTCCACTTTAACACCACTTTATCACTGCTTAGTGAATCTCCCCCATTATGTGGTGGTGTGAATATCCCTTTAATAACTAGCAACCTCCGGGTACAACTTCAGTCTGATATTTATATTGAGAATTATGAAGGCCTAAAAAAAGCAGGGGTGTGTTTTTTTACTGTGAGAAGGTAAAGATAACCATATACAATGTAATGTATTTTTATATTATGTAATGATTTGAAACTGGTTTTGCACTGCCTTAGAGACCTCTCTAGCATCCAAAGGGGTTAAATGCTGTAGCAACAGGCAAGCATATGTTCAATAAACACTAATGCAACTGCCTTGTTTTGTATAAAATATTAAATATTTATCCCCAGTGCATGTCATTGTCTGTTAACCAAAAAAACTACCTCATACATAATTTAGCTTAGCAAAAGAACACAGTGGAGACCAAGTCAGTATTTAGATTAATTACTTCAAAATGCGTCCCACTAGAGTTATAAATCCACATTGAGTAAAATGTTCCCTATTCCATTACTGACATTATTTTATCCCTCTTACAATACAGTTTTCTTCCCCTTACAATACAGTTACCTCTTCATGTATTAGTAACACGTAATATGTAGTAAAATACATATAATAGAGTTTATCCTCCTGAGTAAAACAAGGGTACTCCCACCGCTTTTCGGGTATTGTACTCAAAAGTTATGGCAGCTCAAACGTGTATTTTTTAGGTGTAGTATCTCAGTAGACTGAAATGTTACAGTGGCGCTGTTGCTATGTCATCCTATGGACTGCTCTGGTCAATTGACAATCATCCTCCATAGGATGGTGATCCACTATAACATATCAGAGTATTGAGATACTACACATAGAAAATACAAGTTTGAGCTGCAATATTATATCAAGTATTACTATCCCTTGTGGTAAACTCAGTGAAGCTGATGTACTGAAAAGAACCATCTAGTTAAATAAATATTCTCAGAGGTTTCATTTGGGATTTTAACCACTTTAACCCTTTGAGAGCTGAAGGGGTACTCAAGGCATTGCTCTGCAATGCGCTGCGTACCCCTTCAGCACTCAAAGGGTTAATGCAAGAGACGTCTCCAAAGAATTGCTGCCCAGTGCTTTACAGACCTCTGTAGCATTCATGTGGATAAAAGTGCTTTTTAAATCAGTGGACATTTTGGGAAGATTTATTTGGCCGCTGTGGTGCAGATGGTTTCCCCCAGAGCTGCTCCTGTTCCTCTTAGTATATCAAAATAATGGGGTGAAAAACATGACTCAGCTTCACCTGAGAGGCCACATGACCAAACATAAAGTTCTAAGTCTTATTCATTCTTTGCATGAGCTTGTCAGATGTCTGATTTTATAGTCTTCCTGAATAGAAGGTTATCCCAGGAATAGATCCTGGCTCTCCTTGTGCCTAGAGGAAATCAGCTGCCCTCACACTGATGCATACTTGCCAATATTTCAAAGTAATTTCCAGGGGCACTTTCACCTAAGCAGTCACATCATCGAGTGTCACTAGAGTTCCACTGCACCATGTAGCACAATGCCAACAGAAAACCTCATACAACACACTTAAAACTGCCCTAGAATATCAGATCAGACACTGCTCACACCTAAATATCACATGATATAATATGAATGAGTAATATTAATAAGGGAAAGCCTGTAGCATATAATGTAGAAATTATATTTTAAAACCAGGGACAAAAGCAAGGATAACAGGATCCAGGGAAAGAGATTGCAAACTATCCCAGGAAATCAGGGACAGATGGCAGGTATGCTGATAGGCCCACTAAAGGCTAAAACATATGCTTTAATGTTTCTCTTGTGCGGATAAGATGTGACTGCCACTTTGGTGATGGACTGTCTGTGAGTGGGACCATACTGATATGAATATGGACATATCTTTTTTTTAATGGCACAGGGAATGAAAAATGTGATGAACAACACCTGATAGGACAAGACCCCCGAGAATAAACGACATTGTTTTTTTGACTTCTTAGCACATCAGTCTCATTGAGTTAATAACGCTTAAAGGGATAGTAATACTTAAAATGTAAAAAATATATGTTGTAGGGCTTATCCCCTGAGTAAAACAAGGGTACTCCCACTGCTGAGAGATATTTTATAAAAAATTATAACAGCTCAAATTTGAATTATTTAGGTGCAATATCACAGTGGCCTGAAAATCTACAGTGGCACTGTTGCTACACCATCTTATGGAGATTTATGGTCTACAGACCAAAACAGTCCATAGGATGGTGTAGCAACAGTGCCACTGTACATTTTCAGACCACTGTGATATTGCACCTAAATAATTCAAGTTTGAGCTGTTATAATTTTTTTTATAAAATATCTCTCAGCAGTGGGAGTACCCTTGTTTTACTCAGGGGATAAGCCCTACAACATATATTTTTTTACATTTTAAGTATTACTATCCCTTTAAGGATAAAAACATTGCTTTACTATACTTTATTCTCTGATACACAGATCATACTCCTTATAAGGGGCCTGAGATTTGGGCCTCAGACAAAATCTTATCTTATTACTCTTAATTTAATTTACAATGGAAAAAATGCATTCCAATACTGTGGGACTGTACAGAGTATTTAATGAGAAACATTAAGAGATGCTTGTGTGAGATGAATGTACAAAGCTAAATGACTGTCTCAAAGGGATAAACCATTTTGTTCCCACCATATCCTAAGTTGGCAAGAAGGTGTTACTGAGAAACATCACTGATTGGGGAGGGGCTTATTCATTAAACAATTTCATAATGAAGGATTTTCTGTAGTAATTTGTTACCACATGACAAAATTATTCATATATAGAAGCCTAAATGTGGATATAACCGTAGACAGTGGTAGTCAACCAGTGGCCCTCCATTGCCGGGCTGGGGGATGATGAGAATTGTAGCAATAGCTAGAGGTCTTCAGGTTACCCACCTCTCCCTTTATTTAGAAGCCAGCATATGAATGACAAATGTGATTAGAAAAATATTTCTTAAAAAATCTATCATACCTATAATAATTTGCAACTCCCTCCCCAATGAAAATGGAACTATGGGTAAAAATTCACAGAATGCACTAGATGTAATAAATAAACAGTAACGATCAATCACTTCATTACTGGACATAGTTTATATTGCACTGTCCTAGGAAACACGTCTCTATCCACTCAAACTAATCCACAAGATGAAATTGATGAATAGAACCCATGGATGATGTAGATGACAGATGACAATGATCCTTATAAATTAGTATGGTAAGAACCATATAAATGGTATATCTGTCGATAGATAGATAGATAGATAGATAGATAGATAGATAGATAGATAGATGGTAATTCATGACTTCTGAGCTGTCCTCCTTTGAATCCATGAACTCTAAATTTTCATACCCCCCCATCATCTACTTTCACCCTCTCCTCCAGTATTCAGTTAGCATCTGTCCCACCAGCTAAACCAGACACATGGTTTAAGCTCCACTCTACTTGTTTCAGAGAATCAGCTTTCTCCTTCCTCTGGCACATCAATCATTATAACAGACTGCACTCACATATATATATATATATATATATATATATATATATATATGTACTAGTTGAAAAGCCCATTACACAAGCCACAGTGCCACTGCCAGCCGGTCGCGGGGCAGTCATGCAAAGTAGAGACTGCCCACGCCGCGGCTGATGCAGTGATAGCTGGTCGCGGTGCAGTCATGCTCAGTAGAGACTGCCCGCGCCGCGTCTGATACAGAGCTGGACGAAGGAGCGCCTCGCTCTGTATCAGCCTCATCACTGGGAGTCTCTACTGTGCATGACTGCGTCGTTACATACGTTTTAGCATACATTTAGAGAATGTTCCTGCCTACTTAAAGGGGCGGATGCCTCCCAGAGTTAACAGTAACCTGTATTGGACGACAGAGAAAAATAAAATATTAGTAATTATTCAACAATACACATTGCTTTACATTATAATTATATAAAATAACTGCACATCTACATTTAAATATACTTTTTTTAGGAAAACGTAATAAATACATTTTCCACTCTTTGACTCCACTATGATCACTATGATCCATAGTGTATCTGACTTTCTTACTGGTTTGTTTAAATAAGCGGACATTTTGAAGTTTACAATGCAGTTATGTTAGACACTATATAAGGAAGTCGAGAAAGGCCGTCTTTTCAAAGGCGCTATTCAGACTCTCCTGGACAAGGATGTCCTGGAGCCGGTGCCTCCTTCAGACAGGGGTTCGGGGTTTTACTCAAACCTCTTTGTGGTGACCAAATAGGATGGTGGATGCTGCCCTATTTTGGATTTGAAAGATCTCAATTGCTTTGTGATCAAGACTCACCATCATCAGGAGTCTCTGCGCACAGTGATCGCTGCCATGTCTCTGGGGAATTCCTTGCTTCTCTGGACCTTCAGGATGCGTATTTGCACATCCCTGTTCATCAAGACAGCAGGCGGTACCTGAGGTTTCCCTGCGACATGGGTCATTTTCAGTTCTCAGCTCTTCCATTTGGTCTGACAACGGCCCCTCAGGTTTTCCAATGGGTTCTGGGGGCCTTGATATCCGTCCTCCATCGGGATGGCATCAGAGTGACTCCCTACATGGACGACTTGCTTTTGAAAGCCTCCTCTGTGGACCTTCTTCATCAGCAGGTTCAAACCTTCATTCAAATTGTTACTCATCACGGTTGGATTGTCAATTTGGACAAGTCAGATCTTGTCCCATCCCAGCATCTGATCTTCTTCTGTTCGATACTCAGAAGTGCATGGTGTTTCTACCGGACGAGGTAGCCCATCAAATTGCCAACAGAGTCTCATCGATTCTATCCAGGATCGGATCCCCGTTCCGAAGTTGTCTTCTCTGGTGGGGAAGTTCATTTCCACGATAGAGGCGGTTCCAATTGCCATGGCACACACCAGGGTACTTCAGAGGTTTGTTATACAGACATGCAGGGATCGACCAGATCATCAGAAGCTGTCGGTCTTACTTCCTCCTCATGTAGAGTTGAGCTTGGAGTGGTAGTTGGACTTTTCCAGTCTCCTAAAGGGGAGATCCTTCCTGATTCCCTACTGGACCAAGGTCACGACGGATGCCAGCCTCTTGGGCTGGGGAGCTGTTCTGGGTCACTCATTGGGTGTCTCATCTGGAAGACTGTCCAGTCTGAGTGGAGTCCGACAAAGCCACGGCAGTGGCTTACATCAACAGACGAGGCAGAAAAAGAAGTTTCACTACTTGGTTAGAGGTCAGGGCCATTCTGTCCTGGGCAGAGGTTCATGTTCCTGTCTTTTCCGCAGTACACATTCCAGGCATAGACAACGTCATGGCAGACTTCCTCAGTCATCACACAGTCGACAACAGAGAGTGGGAGCTACATCCCGAGGTGTTTCAACTCCTATTTCAGAGATGGGGAATGCCCCCAGTGGATCTGATGGCAACGAGACACAACAGGAAGGTTCTGGCGTTTTGCTCTCGGTAGAGAGACTCTCTAGCTCTGGCTGCCGATGCAATGTCCATTCCTTGGACATTCTCTCTGGCCTACATCTCTCCTCCTCTCCCAATGTTAATAAGGGTGTTACAGAAATTGAAATTGGAACGTTGTCCAGTAATTCTGACTGCTCTGGATTGGCCTCGTCAATCCTGGTATCCGGAGTTTCTGGCCCTATCTGTGGCGAAGCCATTTCATCTCCCCTCTCGTCCACATCTTCTTCTACAGGGTTATCTGTGGAAAGAAGATGTTCATCGGCTCAATTTGATGGCCTGGAGGTTGAATCCTCGATTTTAAGGAAGAAAAGGTTTTCTTCTGCTGTGATGTCTACTATGCTTAGTGCCGGTAAGCCTGTTTCTTCCAAGATCTATCACCGTGTCTGGTCGACATTTTGTCTTGGTGTGTTGGCATGAATTCTGTCTCAGGGACTCAGTCTGAGTTGTCTTAAGGTTCGGACTTCGGCTCTTTCTGTCTTTTTCGAGAAACACATTGCTATTCTTCCTGATGTCAGGATTTTCTTCCAGGGCGTTGCTCATGTGCATCCTGCCTTTTGGAGCCCAGCTCCTCAGTGGGACCTTGATTTGGTCTTGGGAGTTCTCCAACGTCCTCCCTTTGAGTCTTTGGCTACTATTCCTCTACGCCTCTTGATGTGGAAAATGGCCTTTCTTCTGGCGATTATATCTGTTCGCCGGGTTGCGGAGTTGCAAGCTCCATCCTGTAAACCACCCTATCTGGTGTTTCATAAGGATGAGGCAGTGCTTCGCACCTCTACGGAGTTCTCGCCTAAGGTGGTCTCTGAGTTTCACATCAGTCAGGAGATTGTGGTGCTCTCTTTCTGCCCTAATCCCTCATCTGACAAGGAGAGAGATCTCCACTTGTTGGTTGTGGTGCTTTGTCCCAAGTTTTATGTCAATCGCATTGAATCTGTCAGGAAGTATGACGCTCTGTTCGTCATTCAAGAGGGTCCTAGAGCAGGAAGACCTGCATCCAAAGTGACTATTGCGTCCTGGATCAAGTCCACTATTCATAAATTCTACGAGTTGAGGAATGAGCATGTTCCCTTTCGGGTCACAGCTCATTCCACCAGGTCCATTGGGGCCTCTTGGACCTATAAAAATCATGCTTCGTCCGATCAGTTGTGCAGGGCGGCCACTTGGTCCTCTGTGCACACCTTTTCGATGCACCACCGTATTGATGTGCAGGCTTCGGTTGATGCCAGCTTTGGGGGGGAAGGTCCTGGAGGCAGTCTTGCCTGTCTAGGGTCTTCTCCTTAGGTTCTTGGTGCTTCCTTTACTGTTGAACCTTGTTGGCTCTAGATCCGTGTGCTGTGTCATGGTTCCTAGGTTGTTTTTACCCCTGTTTGGTGTCCGTTGACACTTCAGTTTTGTTGGGCTCTCTGACCGATTGGTTCATAGAGATTCTGGTGACTTTGGGGGCCTTGCGCCTGATCCTTGCCTTCTTCCTGCTTCTGGGAAACTCAATGGTTGGACATCCCAGAGTTACCAGTAACCTGTATTGGACGACAGAGAAAAGAGGATTTTAGCCTTACCTGTTAAATCCTTTTCTCTTAGTCCATACAGGTTACTGGTCTCCTACCCTGTCAAGGGACCATGCTTGGCTCTCCTGTGGCAGTATGTGGGAGTCCTTCGGGGCATGCTCGCAGGAGTCTTCTTCCCTCCTACTATCTAGTCAATAGTTGCTGTCTCAAACAATTCTGGAGATAGCTGGCTGGGATGCAGCCTGAGAGGGAAGGGAGGCTCCACCCCCTGCATACATTTAGAGAATGTTCCTGCCTATTTAAAAGGGCGGGTGCCTCCCAGAGTTACCAGTAACCTGTATGGACTAAGAGAAAAGGATTTAACAGGTAAGACTAAAATCCTCTTATCCAAGTAATGTTTACCTTTTTTCTTGGTTTCCATAAGAAGACATGGGAGTCCATTACCATGAGTGATGCCCAGAGGAAAGGGAAAGATAATTCTCCAAAACACTTAGGGTGATGTTTAATCTTCATGCCCTGGATATCTCCTGGTGAAAGACTGTCATATTTCTTCCTCTTTCACTTCTCATTTGCAGGCGTTTACACACTGATTTGCAAATGTCTTTGCAATATATCACATGCATATGTTGTCACACAGTCATTCAGTGGACCATCTTTTATATATATGGGCTGCAAGCCCATGATTTTGATGAAAGTTTTTTACCAGGAACAATACTTTGAGAGTATCTTTTTCATGTAGGTCCTGGGCACACATTTTATCTACCACAGAAGGATGAAAGGCTTAGTTGATTTTGTTGGGACTAGAACTTTCAGATTCTACAGTGGGTGCAGTAACCAACTAAGCTATCTCAACAGCTTAGTCCAGTCAATCTATTTCTATCCGGGACATACTGTAACTTCTTGCCCCATTATTGAGTTTGATCTTGAGCTTGTCTGAGCTTCTTGTCTGATTAAATGATCTTAACAAACTCTGCTAGCTCTGACATTTTACCATCTGTCCTTGCCTTCATCTCATCTCTTTGGTACCTTTCCTTGGACATTCGCTTTAACAGTTGTTATCCAACAAGTCATGGGGTTCAATCCCAGGGACTAAGTGGTTGCTCCTGTATGGCAGAGATTACCCTCCTGCATCTTGGTTCCTTCCCGTTACAACTTTGTTATTTTGTCTGACTATTTAGAATTCCTATATCAGCTGGAATGTCTGCCTGTTCAGCTCACCTGTACTTATCAGAGTTTGTTACTTACCTCACTCTGATGGGACTAGTGGCTTTGAATTCCCAGGGCTGTTCCAGTTAGTTCTGTTTTGCCTATTGTTACTGACTTTACCTCATGTCCTTTTCCTTGGTGCTTCATATAATTCATATAGTTCTGACTGTTCTCCTGATTCCTGACTATGGCTTGCTCGACTTCTCCTCAGCATCGCCCCTTTTGATTTGATGCTTAATATGACTGACATCCCGGCTCCTGACTCCCTGCTTGTCTGACTTTGAGTAACTACAGTTTCTGTTATCAATAACGGGTGGAGAAGAGAAAGACGCAAAAATGTTTCAAATGAAATGCCACATTGTGGCTCAGTTGCATCTCAGACTCGCAACAATGTTGCTTTTAAAACTACATATAGACATCAGACAAAAGCGCCGACATTCAAGTCAGCATTTAAAATAATAGACTGAACTGACGCGCGTTTCGCACATTAGCTTGATCACAGTTATATTGTTGCGAGTCTGAGATGCAACTGAGCCACGATGTGGCATTTCATTTGAAACATTTTTGCGTCTTTCTCTTCTCCACCCGTTATTGAGAAATGGTGATCGCTTGAGTAACCAATTAGAGAGTTGGCTAATTTATAGTAGGGGCTTCTGTTATAAGTAAGAAGACACTTTAGACAGATTTTTGGCAATCCGGAAATAGCCCCGGTAACAAATGAGAGAGGGTACAGACTAACATATGCATTGACACAATGTAGATAGATGCATTGCTAGACACGTGACCTGAATATCGGCTCTCAATAGATATTGGGGTTTAAGAGTGATGAGAAGATGAAACAATCTGTAACGCTTTGTTTTCAATTTGATACCATATGATAATTAGTCATTTATACCCTTTGTACCTATAATAGGTTTCTGAATTGACTATAGGTTGATTTCTCTCTGGATTGAGACAGAGATGTCTCATTTAACCCCATAATTGCTGGTAGAAAAAAATTTTACAAAGTAATCTCATGGTGTCCTTGATATGGATACTATAATTATCATTCAGAGGGTAAAGTTCGTAAAACAAATATTGAAATCAATAGGAACTTGAGACTTAATTAAGGGTTTAATGCATTATGAGACCGCAACAATTTATGCAAGTATATTATATCCTTCATATATTATCTTTAATATTTAGGATTATTTTATAGTGTATATATTAAATGTTAAGTTTTAAATTTTCCCTTGTCCCCTTTGCTCCATAGTCTTGACTGGGAAACAAATAGGGGTGGAGCAGAGAAGGTGTGCTTAGAGCTGCAGGGTTTCTTTCTTCTTTTGTATAGTTTCCATACATTTCATCATGTGGATTAATTTAAGTGGATAATTATATATATGTGACAGTGCAATATACTGTAACACATGCAATAAATAAGTGATTGATGGTTACTATTTCATTTATTACATCTACTGCTTTCTATAGATTTTCATCATTATTCCATAAATTTTCCAATCATTTTAATTGATTACAGTGGAGGGACTATAATAGTATAGTGCAATATTGTTATTAATTGTACTTTTAGGACTTTATACAATGTATTCCAACTAGATTATTGGCACTATTTGATGTATCTGACTTGAGCATAGTCTATTTTGATACCATGTATATTATAGAGCTTTTTCCATAGTTATTATAGTATTTCACAGCATTCCACCCTTTTTAACCTTTGAGATTTTTTTGGTTCATATTTTTCCTGTCTTTTACTGAGGGTATAATTTGTATTGTTCAGAAGGTTAATAATTATATTTGTCTGTGGCCAGAGTTTATATAAACAATTTATATTCTACCCCTCATCTAGTCACTGTAAAAAACAACTATTCTTAATTATATACTTTTTTTATTACTAGACTTTTTTTTCCTTAACTCCTCAACTCACTGCTTTGTCATACAACATTTTAACCCTTTGAGTGCCAGAGGGGTAGACAACGCATTGCTTTGCAATGTGTTGCATACCCTTCTGGCACTCAAAGTGTTAAATGTAGTAATAAGATTTATTTCTATCCATATTACAAATGACAACTGATTGACCAAATTCAACATCCTTCTCCATATTTACATACAAAATAATGTTTACAACTGGTGTAATATTTTAGGTGCCCCCGGTAAATGCAGCCTAATCACCCTTAGCCCCCTTTTCTCATATGACCCCTCTTTTTTGTGCACAAAACATTCCTTAGCTGAATACATAAAAACACAAAAAAGTAACAAATAATACTGAAAAACATATATGTTTTCAATATTAAGCATTACTGTATCTTTGAAGGACAATAATCACGTTTAACTAAGCATGCTCCTAATGGAGTACACCTAGTAGAAAGGCTGGGGTGGCTTTGTGCATCTTCAAAAGTCTCCTGTCAGCCACTTGATGAACAGAAAAATGCCCACGTGGGCTGGTATGTGGGCTTGATGCAATCCATATATAGCAGACCCATAGATGATATGGTCAGGTTATTAAAAATAGCAGTCTATGGAGATTGAAGGGCATGGCACAGATTACTCTAATATGCAAGACTGGAATTCATGTAGTCTAATATGCGAGGAGAGTACCGAGGGTGGACTCCCATTCAGCTTTTACACTGATTATCTGGGGTTCACAATGTACCTCCTGCTTCATTGGTAGTCCTGCTCCCAGAACCTGCTGATAAGGCATGACTTTAGTGATAGATGTAACAGCATGGTCTGTATGGGCAGAGCAGCTGATCTACTCCCATAATTTGATTCCCCTAGACCTGCTGTGTCTCAAGGGAAATTTGGCCCTGATGATGTCCCAAGAAAACATTTGGAAATAAATGATAAATGTTACTGGGATAAATGTAATGCTAAATAATTAAGTTTGTGGAAAAAATATTCATTGCATTTGTTCCAGACTAATACATTATTATACAAAGCAGCATGCAATTATTCTTTGACACAAGAGATTATCGTTTGTGACAGTACAACTAATGATTTGTCCTGTTCATTATAATGGAGAAAAACTAAAGTTCGGAGGAAGTTGCATAAGTAGGTATGAAAACTTTACTTGTAGCAAATGTTATATATGATGAATTAAACTGCATCTAATCTCTCCTGGACCATGCAATAGCGTATAAAGTTGTAAAATAAAGTGCATAAATCTCCAATGCTAGTAGGCTTAGATTTTACACTTAAAATCTAAGCATTAAAGAACTTTAGTTCCTGAAGTTCTCAATAACAGCCTGGTAGGTATACTAAACTTTAATTACAAGGGATTGAAACTAGCAACAGAAATGGCTGATATAGGAAATTACATTTTGATACATCATATTTCTTCTTATATTTAGTTGAATTTTATAGTACAGTTCAGTGCCATGAATTGAGGCAGAATCTCAAAGATGGGCGTCCAGTCCTCAGCCATACAATTCATTTGGCATGTAACATTTGGTTCTGGCCAAATATCTTGGCCATCCAGGTAACTTTATAATAAGTGTATTGAAATCTTTAAGACATACAGATGGTATTGAAATTGTACAAAATGAAGCACCTACTGTATATATTTGACTTGAATATGTGTGATGACTATTTGCAATATATTACATGGAATAAAAATATTCCATATTAAGGAAATAGCAACAACTATTGTATGCATATATTAGTAAAGTAAGCATTAGATTATAATGGAATGCATTTTAGAATGATATTGGATCAGTGGTAGGTCTTATTCTCAATCTAATCATAGTACTTGTATTAAAAACAATTTGCTTGAATTGACACCATAATATAGAAACAATTTTGGTAATTTTGAAAGAGTTTTCAAAATCACCTATATGTTACTTCACTCACTGACACTTAGGGCGAGATGTTAAGAAAGTGGTTGTAACTGAAATTGACTGTAATCAGAATAAAACAGTTTGTACACAATGATCCATCAATTCTCAGACATGTTTCCGTCATTTTTTGCACCCAATTCCGCCATCTCCGTCAAAGGGAAAAAGCTGTCTTAAAAGTGGGTGTCGTTTAATCTTCCATCATAATGTAAGATATTTTCAGAAAAAATATTTGTTAGAACATCATTTTTTTGTCTGATTAACGTCATTTTTTCCTTGTTAATGGGTTTCTTATAACAAATGTCAAAGACTACCATATTATGGTCACTGCTGCCCAAATGCGTCTTTACCTATATATTGTGTTCCATTTCAGAATTGTTTGAGACCACTGAATCCAGTAAGGCCCCATTTCAGCTTGGCTTCTCTACTAGTTGGGACATGAAGCCTACTTATAACATTATTTCCCTTTGTTGTAGAGGAAGTCTGATTTTTCCAGTCAATTTGAGGGTACGTTTCCTAATTCAGAAGTAATTTCCATTTGTAGTAGCAGTTGGGTTTCTTTACACTAAAAATTGAACAACCCTCTCTATAAGAAGAGAAAAATATATCTTGTTTTATATTTATTTTAATTGCATTTGAAGGACATTAACCTATAAAGACAAATAATGAGTTACAACGAATACAACAAAAGTGGTATAGGGATTGGAGGATTTGAGTTATAAAGATAGACTAGCCAAACTGGATTTGTTTACATTAGATAAGAGATGTTTAAAGGGATAGTAATACATAAAATGTAAAAAAAATTATATTGTAGGGTTTATCCCCATGAGTAAAACAAAGGTACCTCCACTGCTGAAAGACATTTTATTCAAAAGTTAATGCATCTCAATCTTGATTTTTTTTAGGTGCAGTATCACAGTGGCCTGAAATTGTACAGTGGCACTGTTGCTACATCATCCTATGGACAGCTCTGGTCAGTTGACCATAAACCTCCATAGGATGGTGTAGCAACCATGTACCTCAGTATTTCAATATCCTCCGACATGTAGTTGAAAGAATTCAATTATAAAGATATCCCCTCAACCTTTTTCCTCTTCTCTGCCACCTTCCCACAGATGTGGAATCCAGTTGCTTGACCAGACAATCTTCTCAATGTGAGCAAAAGGAAAACCCTGCCCACCTTGAAGAAGGAGGGCAGGATTTTCCTTACTCTTACAGAAGATTGTCTCTCACTGTGAGCTGTCCGGACAGTCTTGGAGAGTAGCGTGACATAGATATAAGGGGCAGGAGGGGGGATTCTTTATAATTTAATTTCTGTTCAACTACACGTTGGAGGATTATGAAATACTAATGTACATAGTCAAAAATATAAGAGGAGTCATCGAAGATGCCTTTCTATTCACCCAGTACTATCCCTTTAAGGCACAGAAGAAAGGAATTACCTGAACATCCCATGGACTAATCCATTGCCTTCCCGTGGCTAAAATAGTGTTATGGGGAGAACTATAGTCTGAACTAGTTTAACAAATTGATGTTATGCATGTGTAGGGATAGAAAATCAATTATGGCACTTGATTATGAGCAGAATCATGTTCATACATCCCCTAGACTGTCATAAAGTGATAAAGTGAAATATATTAGTATCCTTGAAGTGACTGAAGTGTGTATTTGATGTGGCTGGTTGTCTGCTTACCAGAATGGTAGCTTTGTTTACATTTTCTTAATTTCTGTAGTTGTTACCACCATTTCAGTAAAGGTTAAGCTATTTTGAAAAATGTAAGAAAAATAAGAGTTTGCAGCTGGCGTAGAATTATGCTTCTGGCACCATCTAAAATATGTTTTTTTTTTCTAATTGTGTTTATTGAGAATCAACAAAAAATACATGTACAGATCTTAATCACAAATAAGCATTACATTAAAGTAGTGTGCAGAGAAAATTAGTGATCGTGATGGCTTTATAATCACTATTTAAGTACTGAGTAAGACAACATACATGTTAAACTAAAGCAATAAGGTAAGTAATAAGACATAAAGATCAATCAATATGAAACAAATATCCTGTTCTGGATGAACAGGCAGCTAAAAGGGGGGAAGAGACTATCAAGGAATGGGAGAGAAAAGAGGGAAGGTGGCTAAGCATAGTATATGAACTTTGCTAGTCTTGCCACAATTAAATATTGTGTAATATCACTTTTAAGCTGCAACTTGGTCAAAAATGACATATTGCTACATATACAGAATTAGACACTAAGAGAACTGTGAGATTTCTGACATCTAGTCATAGGGATCCTGTGTGGTAATCAAAGAGTTAACCACTGAGCCTGTCCCAGATCATAAATCTCTATCTAGTTCATACTAATGGTGTGCAATCTCTCCACTTATCTAGTCTGTTACACTCTTCTTATCCAATATTATATATCAGTAGGGCCAGAATGCTTCCACAGTTTAGGGATAACTAGAGCTGCAACTAACAATTATTTTGATAATCGATTAGTTGGCCGATTACTTTTTCGATTAATCGATTAATCGGATAAAAAAACAATAAGCTAATTTTTCATTAGTTAAAAAGATTTCATGAACAAAGTGAGTGTTAAAAACAAACAGCAGAATAAAAAACTTTACACATTAACATGCGTCATTGTTATTATTTTACTATGGGGTCTATGCACCTCTCTTTCTCCCCCTTGCACCTCTATTTCTCCCCCATTGTACTTCTTTCTCCTCCTTGTGCCTCTCTTTCTCCCCAATGTACTTCTTTCTCCCCCCTTGTGCCTCTTTCTCCCCCATGTACCTCTTTCTCCCCCATGTACTTCTTTCTCCCCCTTGTGCCTCTCTTCCTTCCCCATGTACTTCTTTCTACCCCCTTGTGCCTCTCTTTCTTCCCCCTGTACTTCTTTCTCCCCACTTGTGCCTCTCCTTCTTCCCCCTTGTACTTCTTCCTTCCCCATGTACTTCTTCCTTCCCCATGTACTTTTCTCCCCCTTGTGCCTCTCTTCCTTCCCCATGTACTTCTTTCTACCCCCTTGTGCCTCTCTTTCTTCCCCCTTGTACTTCCTCCTTCCCCATGTACTTTTCTCCCCCCTTGTGCCTCTCTTTCTTCCCCATGTACTTCTTTCTCCCCCTTGTGCCTCTCTTCCTTCCCCCTTGTACTTCTTTCTCCCCCCTTGTGTCTCTTTCTCTCCCCTGCACCTCTCATTCTCCCCATGTACGTCTTTCTCCCCTTTGTACCTCTCTTTCTAGACTGGCACTCTGTCGCTCTCTTTGTCTCTTCTGCACTCTTCTTGATGCGTTTACTTGGCGAGTTGGAGTGCTAGGAGGTAATCGGTTGGCTGGCTCTGAGTTCCCTCCTGCCCGCCCGCATCATCACGTGCCCCTGCCAGAGTCCAGCAGCAAGCGCTTCTCTTCCGGTGCCTCTGCCCTCTTCCTCCTCTCTGTATGTATGTCATCACGGCCAGCAGGGGCGCATGATGATGCAGACGCATGGATCTTGCCAGTAATAGTGTGAGGCCTCAGTGCCTCACAGTGCAGTGGGCGGCGGGTGCGTTAGGAGCGGGTGAGCCCAAATAATCTGGAGGATACATATTGAGTCTGGGGCTGCAACTAATCGATTATGAGAATTGTTGACAACGATTCTCATAATCGATTTTTATCGATAACATCGATTAGTTGTTGCAGCCCTAGGGATAACAAATCATTATGTAGCAGATGGTTTAGAACAAGTTGTTTATTAAGAAATACAATCACACTAGTAGAAAATAAGTAATGGACAGGCCAGTTATCATCTACTTGCTGCCATTATTCCCTAGCAAATGCAAACTCATACAAATAGAGTGCCATTTTTACCAGAAGAGCAGTATCTACTGTATACAGTAGGACACTCAGTAGTTTTCAAAAACGTCAAAAAAGTGTTTACCTTTGTGTTGCAATGCATTGGATACCTCTGTGGCACTCCAAGGGTTAAAATACAATCCCCCATTTTGTGTTTACAAGTCCACATTGTGTTTTACCAAAACTCACACACATGCGCATACAGGTACCCACCTCTACCTCTCTTAACTTCAATGCTTGGCCAAAGAGAAAGATGTGGGACAAAGTGGTGAATGAAGAGGCCAGTGGTGAAAGTAAGAAACGGGGAGGTACTGGCGATAAGGCAAAAGGGAAGGTGGGAGGAGGTTGTGATGATGATGCAAAAGAGAGAGTGAGAGGGGCAGATGGTGAGGAGAAATGGAGGGCTTGAGGGACTTGCCATGAGGTAAAAACTGATGGTGGGTGGGGTTGGTGATAAGGTGAAAAAAGAGGGTGGAATGGTGCAGTGATGAGGCAAAAAGGGAAAGATAGGAGGTACCCAGATGAAAAGGGAAGAGAGGGTTAAAGAGTAAAAGCGGTGAAAGGGAGCAACAAAGTGGAAAAAGGGAGGATGGCACAGCAAAAGGGAAAAGGATGGTGGTAGAGGGGTATAGGCTAACAGAAAAAGGGGTTACAGATGCAAACTGGCAAAGGGTGGGAGAGGCAGTATATGGTGGTGAAGAACAGAAGGGAATTATGCTTTCAGGTAGGGTCAGTGGTATATGCAAAAAGGAGGATGGTATGGGGAAGAGGAGAAAAGGAGGATCAAAGGGTACAAAAGTACGTAATGGGGGTGTGAGAGTGTTAGAAGATGAAGTAAAGGTCCATGCAGTCATTTTGCCCCTGCCCCATTTTTGTCGCTGGAGTGATTTTTACATCTGTGGACAGGGGCCCCCGCATCTATGCCTGTCAAAATCACATCACTATCATAGAGGCAGTATGAAGGAAATCACCATCTTGCCTCTGTACTGCCTCCCTAGGTTGTGTCTGGATTGGATGTTGAATTTTAGTCATGTGATTCTCTTCTCTTTTACAGGTATAGCTTGAGCTGCTTTAGAGTAATTTTAGTTCATAAGTTCAAAATACCCTTTTGTGCTCCTGTTAATCAGGAGTCTGTGCAATGCATGTAGGTAAAGCTGTGCTATGCTTATTTGGTAACATTGTACTTGAAGAATGCAGGGCTTTTAATAAGACTGAAACTTTCCCAAGCAACATAAATATGATATTAGCATAATAACTTCACAAACAATGCAAATATTATTTCAAGTCATGAAAACATATGAAAAAGTTGAAAGTTGAAATAAATAGTTTTCCATATATTACTAGAAAGTTACCTATGAGATTCATACATTAACACCTTAATGATCGGTGATGTGCCAGAACCGTCATGCTTGTCTGGACGTTAAGGACCGGTGACGATCCTGGCATGTCATGGAAGTTTGTGATCGCAGCACCCCTACACGCCACTCTGCCATCACTGAACACATTAATGAAAGAAATGTGCCTGTCTTCCAAAGCACCCTACCCTATGAACCGCATAGGCCTTAACCCCTTAAGGACCAGCGGTCCAGGAACATTTACATCCCATAAAGACCACTTTGATCCTTGCCGACGTGCCGGTACACGTGACCTGTTGCGTGTATCGGCGTGCCACTTTGTGGCCTGAAAGAGATCGCTCCAGTCTTTGAGCGGTAAATTTAGGCACTGTAAGTAAAAAGTACGTGACGTACTATGACCGTCATCGGTCCTTAAGGGTATAAGGACCATGATGGTCATAGTACGTTATGTAGTCCTTAAGGGGTTAAGGGTTTAACAGTCAGTAGTGTATGTATAGTCTGTGCTTACATTGGTGTGGTAGTCTTTTTACCATGTTTTTACACTTGCTAATAAATAGAGTGCAAAGAAATAATATACATAGATATGTTTTTTTCTGTTTGCCTTTCTTGCTTGGATTAAGTGTAGTTGGTTTGCCCCAGAATTGCTCAGTTTCTTCTAAGTGTATCATCTACAATGTCTTTTGTTGCCAGCCACCAGTTTCCATAATTTTCGCATGGTTGGTTCATCATATTTTAATATCATACCATTGCCAGTGTCTCCTAGTAACCATTACCTTTTGATAATCAGGACAACATACGCATTTAACCGATTTCTTTGGCTTCCTTAAAGGAGAAGTAACACCTCCTTACCAAAACCCCAGTTTACCTTAGTATGGCCAAAATATTCTAATTAATTTTCCCTATTTCCTCTTTGTTCAAGAGATAACATCTACAATCAGTCTTAGATGTCATATGCAAGGAATAAGCAAGGTAGGTGCAAGGATTTTTGCCACTCTAGGCAAAACCTCATTTTGCTGCCCTCTTGGCTGTACCCCTTGTGTGACACCCCTTTATGCACTGCCCACTTATACCCCAACTGTTTTAATGATTCTTACCTTAGCGCCTTTTATGCTCTAATTAACAATTTTGTGTTGCAAATCTGGTTTATGATGGGGTTAATCCATGCATTGGGTTACATACCACTCTGTAATACATGAGATTAATCCATACATTTAGGTTGCATACAACTCTGTGGCATACAAGGGGTTAATCCATACATTGGGTTATATACAGCTCTTACAAGGGGTTAATCTATACATTGGGTTACATGCAGCTCTCTTTTACATAAGAGAGAGCTGTATATAACCCAGTGTATGCATTAACCCCTTGTATTATAGAGAGCTATATGTAACCCAGTGTATGGATCTAACCCCGGGGATGAAAGAGCTGTATGTAACCCAATGTATGGATTAACCCCTTGTATGCCAAAGATTAGTATGTAACCCAATTTATGCATTAACCCCTTGTAAGAGTCTTACTAGGGCTCACAGTACAAGTTAATGCATATATTGGGTTGTGACTTGAATTTGGTTATGTAAAAAGGGGTTAGTAATATTTCATTGCTGCTACAATTGGCAACATCTTCTGTGTTTTCTTAAAAGCTCTTAACGTACAAGTTGAATTGGATGCAAAACACTAACATAAGCACTGAGGTAAAGAGTACATGGTGACAGATTCTACCAGTCTCTGTCTGATGACGTTAGTAAGTTCCTGCTCTGACTCACTTGATGTTCCTTCACAGTGTGCTCATTCACTGCTGCTTCTACTGATGAGGGCAAGGGTGGATTACAGTGTGCACACCGTGTTCTTTTATTCTTTATTCTTTATTTATATAGCGCCAACTAATTCCGCAGCGCTGTACAATTGGGAATAGACATACAGAGGTATTAAATAGTACAAACAGATGTGGAGAACAGGAGGATCAGAGGGCCCTGCTCGTGAGAGCTTACAGTCTAGAGGAAGGTAGGTTTGATACAGAAGGAGTAAGTGTTACGTATCTTATGATGTGCTGCACGCATGTAGCTGAGATGCCACCACATGAGCAATGGGGCTGAGGGCTTAATGGGGGAAGGGAACTAGGGAAGGAAGCCCGTTTGGCTGAAAGTTATTGAGGCATCACATGTGGCCTGGTCACCCTAGTGGCGCCTTTCTCTCCCTTCACGCAGCAGCCCCCGAGGGGCATGCAGCTCTTCACCCCCAGTACATGTGCGCCCTAGGCCAGTGCCTACCTCTCCTATAGGTGGTGCCAGCCCTGGGAATCAGACATAATACCTGTTAGTGAAAGGAAGACAATTCCAGTGCTAGAACACTGTATACAAAAGTGGGACCCACATGTGCAAAGTATAAAGCTCAGCAATGAATGAATGTACAGAAGACAAACCTACACTACTTCATAAAAAATACTTATGTGTGTACCCTGTGTATAGCATACATTAATATCCACATGTTAACAGGTTTTGCTGAACAGTTTTAACAAAATATGACAAGCCTGCCATGCCAAGATACACATTTAAGTAAGTCCTGTCTAGTGTACTTTACCATATCATATGGCTTAAAAATGATTTATATCAAAAGCTCAGATTTATGCTTGCATGGCTTATCTGACCCACCATGGCTTAACTGACCTGCAGTGAGTAGAGAGGCACCTCCAAAACTGGGATGTACACAGTCCATAAAAATTATTATTGAATTTTGAATAATAATAATCTTGTTTCATATGTTTTAAAGAGATTTATCATCTTAATCCACATGTCTTTCTTCATTGGAAGCTTTTAAAATTACCTTTAGGGATCCATATTGTAAGAATGTTCATTGAGTGATCTGGATGAGAAAATGGTGTCCAGCTGTAGTACAATAATATCATCATTGTGATTTGCTATTGTGTGTCTGTGTATGTGTTCATATGGGTTTGTAGTTTTTGCCATGTTTTCTCAGTGTGGCATCCTTGATGCCACTTACTGTATTAGATCATATATAATACATTCTTGGATGTACATCAGTATGATCCTGTGATGTTGAAATTCCCCGTTGTATGGATGGCTATGTTGGATTCTTTTATGTGTTTTCAAAATTGTTAGTGAGTGCCATTGCATACTTTTGTCCCAATAAATATATGATCAGTGTCATTTGGTAGTTCCTTGCTCCTTTTTGTTTTTTATCATTTAATTATTTTGCAAAGAAAAATGAAACATCTCTTTGAGAACATACAAATGCCAACATCAGAAAAGGCAAATCCAAAGATAATTGTGAATGGATAGTACAATGACAGTAAACCATAACCAGGAAATATAACTAAAGGGGTCAAGGGAGGGAAGGGAAGGTGGTTATGTCTCTCAGTATGTAGATAAGGGCTAACAGACAGTAATAGCTATGAATCCTAATAGAATTTAGAGAATGCAAACACCCGGTGCTGTTCTAATCTTAATTCATCCCTAGGTGACTAGGTCAAAGACCAAGAGGTATGTTGAAAATATAGAGTGAAGTGGTTCTTCTGAGTCCCTGACAAAGAGCAGACAAATGATTTCCATATTGTCCAAAAGGCCAGACCTTACAGGATAGGGAAGTAAAAGGTCTGGCCTGGAAAGTATGAGAAACATGCAAAATCTCAGCATGAGCCACATTAATAACTTTATTGAACTAGTGCTCCTTGGAGGGATGTTTTTCGGAGAGCCGGAAGCATAGAAATTTTTTTATTGCCAGTGTTTTGTGCTTTTTCTTTTTTTTAGATGTTTAGAATGTGAAAATATAAGGACTAGTGGGTTAGGGAATATTTATTTTAAAGGGACAGTAATGTTTCACAGCAGCCCCAATTAATCTTCTTATTGTTTGAGCCATGGAGAGTGTTATTTCAATGCTGTCAGAGTTGTAGTTCAAGAGTAGCTGAATGATAAAGTATACCACTTTACCTAGTGTAAGCCACCTCCCCTCAGATGTGGAATCTGGTCCTGGGACCAGACAGCTCACAGCAAGGGACAAAGGAAAACCCTGCCCCCCTTGACATGTTTTTCAGGTATTTCCCTTATTCTAATTGAAGATTGTCCCTCTCTGAGATCCATCCAGACAGTCTTGCTGTTCTGAGGTGAACAGTGTTACATCGGTAAAAGGGGCAGTATTGAAATAACACTTTCCGTGGCCCAAATACTATGAAGATTAATTGGAGCTGCTTTTATTATGAAACATTACTATCCCTATAATGCTCATCAATTGTAATGGGTTGCAACACTTTATTTACTTGTACCTTCTAGTACCACGCTGTATGTGACTGACTACTAGAGGTGTGCGTGTGTTTGTTTTTTCTCATTATTTTGCAGCAGATGTTCCTGTGGTGTTCTAAGTAGAACTGATTGTTCTGTTAATGGTCTTGGCTTGTAACATGACAGTTTGTAGCAAGACCTCAGGACACAAACTCCACCTACTGCAAATGGTCTTAATCCTTTAAAAGGCAAGATTGATGTATTTCTTCGTAATGTGATGCATACCACTTTGGTCTTTAACCCCTTAAGGATCATGTGATGTGCCAAGACTGTCACCGTTTTTTTCCCTTAAAGAAAAGACCGGTGACAGTTCTGGCACGTCATGTACTTTTGATTTACAGCGCTCCTGCGTGAGCACTGTAATTAAAACCAGGGTCTGAAATTGACCTCTCTAAGACCAGAGTGGTCTCCCTCAGAACCCCTCTAGGCGCGCCGATACACGTAACAGGTCATGTGTTCCTGTGTGTCGGCATGGATCAAAGCAGTCCTTAAGGGAAGGTAACTTCCCTGGACCACTGGTCCTTAAGGGGTTAATGATGGTATGTGCATTAAGGACTATTGATGGTCCTGGCACGTCAGGAATTTTTATGAATAAAGCACGCTTGCAGGTACATTGTGATTATGGGGGGAGTCTAAGACTAACTGCTCCAAGAGCGGAGCAATCAGTTTCAGCCTCTCCCACTGCGAGCTGGTGCATGGGATCTCTCATATGTACTGGCTATCCAAACACATTTTAAAAAGTGGCCTTGGTCCTCCGGTGCAGATAACCCCTGGAGCACCGGTTCTTAACGGGTTGAATGGTTAAGTGTCCAATTTCAGTTTGAAAAACTTGCCTGCAACTGTCATGTCTGCCCCCATGGACTTGGCATCCAGGACTGATTGTAGATGTCATCTCTTGAACACAGGGACAAGGACAAAATTCCTAAGGGCCTTTAGGCTTGTCTGGCCATAGGACAGTCCTTTGTAGCATCTGTGATATACCCACTCATCTAGCTATTCCTGTATATAGGAGTATCTTTTTTATTAACACCTTGGAGGAGATTCACTAAGTCGTGATAAAGAGGTGATAAAGTGGAGATGAATTCTTGAGTTTATCACTTCTCCAAGTCCTGTGTTGTTCTACAGAGCCTATGCAATAAGATCTCCAGAGATGAAGAAATCTTATTACATAGGCTCCATAGAATAACAAAGGAATTGGAGAAGTGATAAACTGAAGAAGCCATCTCCACTTTATCACCTCTTTATCACCTCTTAGTGAATCTCCACCCTGATATGCTAGACGTGTATTCAGCTCATTGCAAAGCAGTGCACTGTAGATGTCTCTAGCACACACATCAGTGGGGGTTATGTACTTAAGGATTGATAAAGAGGTGATAACACGGATATAACTTCTCCAGTGATATCACTTCTCCAGTTCCTATGTTATTCTATGGAGCCTATTCACTATGATTTCTCCAACTCTGGAGATCTTAGTGCATAGGCTCTATAGAATAACATAGGACCTGAAGAAGTGATATCACTGGAGAAGTTATCTCCATGTTATCATCTTATTATCACTCTTCAGTACATAACCCCCAATGTATCCACATTAATTTTAAAAGCAATTTCTGAGTATTATACTTCATATAATTCTTTGTTCCAAAGAGTCATTGCAGAAATATATTGTAATATATGCCTCCTGGATGTGAAAAGTAAGGAACATTTTGTTTCAACATAATCTTCATTTTAGCATAAATCACGGTTAACTGAATATATGTGTGTTGTTGTCATGCTTTTTTCTGTTGCTTGGAAATAAAGTGACAAAAGAAGTTAATGACCTCTCTCCTCATGATGTTTTTAAGCTTTATCTCTGTATTGTTACATTTACAGTTCCTGCAGATTAAAAAGCTGTTGATGAGAATATTCTGTTTATATCAATGTAAAATGTTATTTAGGCTGAAAAACTGGAATAATTTGAGAGCAAACCAACTGCCCCACAGGGTACAAATAAAAATCCTCCAAATTCCCATTGTTCAATGAATGCTCTTCAATGCGTTTTGTACCCCTCGGGCACTGAAAGGGTTAATGGCCCATTAATCTCAAAAGGAGGGGGGATAAATGGGATATTAATTCCTTATTTTGACTTTACATATTCTGCAAGTCCATTATATATACAGTCAAATTGCTTATACTTTTTTTTTCTCATCTTATTTTCTCATTTATTTTTACATTTTTATGTCTTTAACAATGAGCTACCTGAATCTGTTTGTAGAGAGCTTTCGGTCATAGAAAATGAAAATGGGTCTACAGAAAGTGACCACTTTTGAGGAACAAGCTCAGGTTCTTATCACTAAATGTTTGGACGAAGAGTATCAAAAATCTGTTGTGGACAGTGCTCTGGAGAGGGTGAAGATACCAAGATCTTTTGGTGAATTACAAGTGTAGTTATAATAATTGTCTGACCTATAGATATATTCAACATCAGAGTACCACTTTCAAATCATTTGCCACAGGTGAAAAATGTAATATTACTGTTTTTTTCAACTACAACACTGCTTATGTAATCTACCTCCTAGAGTGTACATGTGGTAAGCAATATGTGGGAAGAACAATTCATCACTCTAAGGAAAAATTATTTGAACATAGAAATACCTTTATTAACCCCTTAATGACCAGTGGTCCCGGGGTGTGTGGTCCTTTAAGGACCAGATAGGAAAGTCTGATGTGCCGTCCCACGTGACTGATCATGTGTGCCGGCATGCCAAACGAGAGACTAAAAGGGATTGCTTCAGTCTTGGAGCGATCAACTTCAGTCCCCGGTATTACTCACAGCGCTCCTGCAGGAGCGAGGTGAGTAAAAGTACATGACGTACCAGGACTGTCACTGGTCCTTAAGTGCCGGACCAGTGTGATGGTCCGGGTACGTCAATGGTTCTTAAGGGGTTAATAGAAAAATGGGTGATTCGGTATGAATTCAGTTATGAGATTTCATAATGGAGACTCAAAGCTTCTCAGACTTATCATTATAAATGCTATACCCCCACACAGAGATATCAAAGACTAGCCAAACAAGAGACCTTTTGGATTTTTAAGCTCCAGACATTAACCCCTCAGTGACTGAATTAAGATCTGAATTAAGATCTAGATATCTGGGGGAGATTCATTAAGCGGTGATAAAGAGGTGATAGAGTAGAGATGACCTCTCCAGTCATTTCACATCTCCAGTTCCTATGTTATTCTATGGAGCCAATTCACTAAGATTTCTAGAAATTTGGACATCTTAGTGCATAGGCTTCACAGAATAACATAGGAACCAGAGAAGTGATATCACTGTAGAAGTCTTCTCCACTTTATCACATCTTTATTACGCCGTAGTGAATAATCCCCCTGGTGTCTATAGAGTTTCTGTTATATATATTTTTAATACATCTAATGATTCCCAACTATTACTGTTTCCTTTGCTTCTGGTTTAATAAACTCAATGGGTTTCAGTTAGGCCACAGTGGCATGTATATAAATGAAGGTGTAGGGAAATCAGCTAGTTTGTTAATTTTCTTTTTTCTATTTCCACTTATTTGTTCATATTTGTCTATTTAAGCATTTTATATTATAACATCTTTGGCCCCTGTTCTCTATCTAATTGATCAATTACCCCACATGCATTTTTTCACTATAGGTATGAATCCATTGTATTTGAAGCCATTTTTTTCTATTATTCTAGCATTTGTAGTACAATTAGTGCTGTGCTATACATCGTTGAGATCCACTGGCTTATTATGCTATATCTAGTCCAATCATATTATTTTTATTCCCTTTTAAATTATTAACATTATCTCTTTAAATATATATTTTTATGGGAGTATCAATACATGTATTATTATCCTCTAGATGCTGAGCTAGTGAATACTGTATGTATCTAGGCCATCACCATTGATATCTCCTATGTTACTAGACGGAGATACAATATATTTGAGATTATCTATTATATTTTACATGTTAAGGTACATTTAATTTCATTTATTGTTTGAATGGATAGGCAAAGTATATTTTAGTGGGTAGTGACTTTGGTCATTCATGATTGATTGCTAGGGGTTTATAAAGGCAGAGCTTCTGGCCCTGTGCCCTGTTTTCTCCAGAAGAACGCGTGTGTTTTCAAAAACAACAAAATGCATTGCGCTGTCTGACTAAGCACAATACTAGGCCAGATACCATGGGAGGAAGAGGAACAGTGAACCGAAAATTCTAAGAGGGAGATCCGACTTCGGTGAAAAATGATCAAGCTGTGGATCCCCAGCTGGACGGATTTACGACTAAAACCTCGTTTCAAAGCTCAGATCAAGAACTTTTTCAAGTAAGGTGACATTTATTATAGGATCTTGGAATGCTTTCCCTTTTGTTAAGTCATTATAGATGCTGTGTATTTATTGTACTCAAGTAAGGGCCACTACCTTTACTATTTATGGGATGCAATTCCCCTTTACGATACTTTTGTTCTACCTGTATTTTTATTTTCCCACATCTGTAGGATATTTTTCTTGATGCATAGTGTTTCTTTTCTGTTGCCTTTTCCCATTTATAGAAAAACATTATATGTTACTGATTTTGTTCTTTATCTCTTTCGCTATGAAAGCTTATTAGTCACCTTCCATATTTACATTTTATTTGTTTTTGTTTTCTTTTTATTTTGTATGTATGTATCTTTATTTATATAGCGCCATACATGTACACAGCGCTTAACAGAAGTTGAAATAATACAATTCAAAAATACAGAACTGGGTTAAAAGCATTATGCTTAAGTGTGATCATTTAATTATTTGTGGGGGACTTGCAGCAAGGGAATCATACACTGGGAAAGGGACCCTGCCCTAAGGAGCTTACAGTCTAATTAGAATTCATGACGACATACATAGACAGTATTTATAAGTCCAGAGACAGTATTTATAAGTCCAAATACTAGGTGTAGAGAATGAAGTGCAGAAGGATTCTGATGTGACTATCTGTGTACAAGAGGAGGATATTGCTATTGAGATACCTCCTTGAGCAAGTAGGTTTTGAGTAGATGCTTGAAAGTGTTGAGTGTGGATGATTGGTGAATGGTGATAGGGAGGGCATTCCAAAGTTGAAGGGCAGCCAGTGAAATGCTTGTAGCTGAGAGATGGCTCGAGTTGTTTAGGGAGAGGACAGAAAGAATCCTTGAGAAGACCGTAGGGGACGAGAAAGGGTGTAGCGAGAGATAAGAGGAGAAATGTAAGAGGGTGCTGAAGAACAGAGAGACTTACAGGAGAGGAGGAGAATCTTGTAAGAAATATGATACTTTATAGGCATCCAAATGAGGGATTTCAGGAGGAGATGAGTGGGAAGCTATCTGGGAGCAAATGTGGTGATTCTTGCGGCTGAATTGATAACAGATTGAAGTGGAGAGAGATGAGAAGCAGGAAGACCAGCGAGCAGAATGGTGCAGTAGTGAAGTCTAGGGAGAATGACTGCCTGAGATAGAGTTTTTGCAGTTGACATGCCAAGGAAAGTGTAGTTTGTCAATATTTTTAGGAAGAAGTGACATGTTCTAGTGACAGCTTGGATATGGGGGGAGAAAGTTAATTTAGAATCAAGTGTGACCCCAAGACAGTATGCTTTGGATACTGAGTGTATGGCAGAGTTGTCTGTTGTGATGGAGAAGGGGGTTGGTGGATGGGATTTAGGAAGAAACACAACCAGCTCTGTCTTCGATATATTAAGTTTAAGATGGAGTTGGGCCATCCATGATGAAATAGCTAAGAGACATTGAGTCACTCAAGACTGCACAGCTGGAGTGAGATCAGTGAAAGAGAGATTATTGTGTCATCTGCATACAGATGGTAATTAAATCCAAGAGATTAGATCAAGTCGCCACGTGAGAGGGTATAGAGGGAAAAGAGGTACACCTACTGAGAGGTCATGGGGAGATGAGAAAGCGTTAGCAAAAGAAACACTGAAAGTATGTTTAGAGAGGAGGAAATCCATTTTAGAGGTGTGTCACAGATGCCAAAGGTGTGCAGTGTCTCCAGTAGGAATGCATGGTTAACAGTGTCAAAAGCAGCAGATCTAGTAGGGTTAGTATACTGAAATTTCCTTTATCCCTTGCTGTGTATAGGTCATCAGTAAGTTTTTGTTAGGTCTCAGTGGAATAGTTGGAACGGAAACTTGACTATAATGGGTCAAGAAGAGAGTATGAATTGAGGAAAGAGGTTAAGCGAGAGAATACAATGCGTTCCAGGGTCTTAGAGGGGTGGAGTGAAACTGGATGGTAATTTGAAAGACACGTGGGGCTCGAGTGAGGGTTTTTTGAGTATGGGTCTGACTTTTGCATGTTTGAATGAGGATGAAAGAGAGTTAGAGAGGAAAAGGTTGTGGGGAGTGTGGAGTTTGTTTAGTAGAGAGCGAGCATTCCATAATGGGAGAAGGGTGGAAGGGATGGGGGGAGGTAGAGAACAGCTAGTAGATTACCAGGGTCTGCCCACAAGAGGTGCGGGTAGGCCACAAACTAGGACAGACACAGATGGGAATGTGGGTGGGACTAGGGTTGGGAGAGATGTCACCTGCAGCCATGAAAAGATTTGCAGTCAGGAAAAGCAGGTGAGAGGAGGATTTGCATGTGTGAAGAGCTGTGGGCTCTTTCTTGTGGATGGATATAAAGAGTTGAGGTAACAGAACAGCTCATGTGAGCAAATCATTGGATAGTGTAAGAGGGATGGAGATATAGAGATTGATGAGCAGAAGTTTTTTGATATTTTTCACAGTCGAGGTGGCAGAAACAATAATAAGAAAATTAATAGATGCATTATGTAATGACAATTTAAGTTCAGTTGGGTGAGAGGTTGGTGATGTGAGTGATCAGTGACTTCCAGGCAGATTGCTTCAGCTGTCTAGATGAAATGTAGTACAGTTTTTCCTTTGAGACCAGACCAAATGATCAGTAGATTCAGTTGCAGCCAGATTTCATTAAAAGGTGAGGACTACACTGATGAGATATCAATGGAAGGGTTAAATGTCTGGAGTGGATGAATGGTAAGTTGATTTTTCCCACTGGATCCTGTGCTTGGGGTTGCAGATGACAGATGAAATGAAGTACTTAGAAACAGGGATCCAAAAACTCCAGAGTTAGTTCTTTAACTTCAGACAGGCTTTCCAGGTTGTAGTGCTGTTGAACTTGAATTCTTCCTGTGTCAGATGTAGGCAGGTGTGCCCTCAGTCCAAGCTCAGTCAAACTCAGGTAAAACTCTACTGCAGACTTATGAATCCAGACTTTGTAAGCCAGACCCTGCAAGCCTTGCTTGCCTTGCTTGAAACGTGGATTTATATAGAGGCAATGTCATGTGATAATAACAACTGGGCCCAATCAGTGCCATTTGCACATCAAGAAAAAAAACGTTACAAATAAGCAGTGATAAGGAAATTACCTGCGGGAGACAGGAGAGGAATGGATCAGGATACATCCATATAGTTCCAATAAACAACATGCAGCCCAAGAGACTAGAAGAAGCTGCAAACTAAGTCTATAACAAATAAACGGCAAAACAACAGTGATTATTGTGCTATCATAGTGTAGCAGGTTGGCCATTGCAATGCTACCATTTGCAGATGAACAGGCCTTCCCTGGCCCTGCAGCTCAGAGCTACTGAGGATGGAAAAAAGGCCTTTAGCATTCAGACAATCACAGGCAGATGCTATTGCATTCTGTAGTTTTCTGAAAGATTTATAGGTGTTTAAAAGATTTGTCAGTGAATTGTTTTTTTATTGTAAAATAAAAGAGAACCTAATTTGGGCTACACAACATGATTTGTCAGATCTTTATTGATGTCAACCATAACCCTGCTTTCCCCTCCCAGGAAAAACATAATGAAGTGATTTATTCTTATGAAACTGCTTTTAAATATATAAAGCTATTGAATTCTTCTTCACCCCATTGCACTGAGGACCTCCCTAGGGATTAAAATCCTCATTTAAGTGAGTGGAGATAAGAAGATTTTTATTTGTTCACTATATTGCCCTTAGTATTCCCCAGAATTACTCTTCTTTCTCCTCTATATATATGCCTCATAGTGGGCATGTGTTATATAATAATTCATGTACACAACAAGGCTGGCAGAATTCTCAAGTCATTTAGTCCTAAACGTTTATTTATACAGAAGTATACACAAATTCTAATTGTAGTCATAACATATCAGGGCTAAATGTACATACACATAATAATTCCGGAAGGCTAAATCCTGCACATATAGGAATGATACAGTGGAAATCCTTATTGTTATGACAAACACTATACATTACTGATTTCCAGGGTTTAGAATTGTGGGTAGCCTTGCACGGATCATGTGTCTTTGCATTCTATAGTTACACAATTTTTGTCTATTGCTCCCTTGAATTATAGAAAAGTCTCCAGTGCATTGAAGACTTCTCTAGCCTTCAAGGGATTAAAAATTCTTGTTAAGTCAATGGGAATTTTCATTTTTCCCTATTTGGTTTGTTAAACAATTGCACCTGTGCAGCTTATTGAATATAGCCCTAAACAACATACGAAGAAAAACAGTAAATACGTAGGTCCAATAACTACTAATATACATACTTAGATGTACATGTGGCATTTCCAGAGTATGACACATGACAAACTTAACAGCCCATACGGCATTGTGTTAGGGCAAGCAACCTACTTGGTACGAAACCAGACTCTTCACTTTTCATTCCTTAGGTGCAATTCAATAAGGTAGAGGTACAATTCTGTTTTGTGAAGAAATTAAAATTTCCAGTGATTTAAATGGGCTCTTAACCTCTTGAATGCTAGAGCTGGGGAACTCTCTGGTATTTAATGAGTTTTAGTGATTTGTATTTGTTCGCTATGGCATATTTGGTTGGTTCCAGAATAGCACCGAATTAACATACTGAATTCTGTATGTGCAGCACATTGTAAAACAATATGTTGCACACCCTTATTGCCCTTAATGCGTTAACTTGTTCTTTTACTCTGAGTAGATTATAAAATCTAAAGACAAATAGTCAGATAGTCAGTTAAAACACTAACAGAACTGTCATAAACTGCACGTCTTCCTCTACCTGATTGTATTTGTATGTCATCCATGCAATATTTAGATTGTAAGCTCTACAGGGGTGAGTCCTCCAATTCTAATATAATATAGGTAAAAGGCTGTACTTTGTTAGCCGTTGCTGCTCAGTTGGCCAATAGGGTGTCACTTTTACTCTACTCGCCAACGGGGGAGATATCTGATACTGCGTTATGCTACCTTTGTAGTGCCTTATAGATATGTAAGCAGGAAACTGGCATAGTAAACGTGTTGGCTAGCTGAGTAGCTTTAGGATGCAAGCTTCATTATTCTATGTTTTTTTCTAAATAAGCCTGAATAAGAGACCTTGAATTGTCTTAAAATCTTACATTGTAAAGAAAGCCAAAAAGGTGTCAGTGTCTCCTGCTATACTAATGTACGCATACCTAGTATTCCCCCTATAGTAATTGCCTGTATAACTATGTAAAGGAGTAGTAAACTTTTCTTATGAAAAATATATATATTGTAGGGCTTTTCCTAATGAGTAAAATAAAAGTATTCCCATTACCCATGTTTTTTTACATTAGCAATGCCCTCTTGTGGTCAAATTCCAATTATTTAATTTGTTGCATTCTAATGGAGAGGACAGTCAGTGGCATACACTTCTCCACAGAATGTAACATAAACTGCTGAGCCACTTCCTGTCAGCTAGAACTTTCAGGAAGTCAATGCACAGTAAAGTCACTTCCTGATTATTTGAACGGGTATAAAATTTCAATACAATAACTGACAGCAATGGATGTTTCTTGTTTTTAGCATGAAAGCTCTATAGGTTTTTATAAAATAAAGTTTATTGCTCATTTAACTACTGCACTTATTGTATCACCTCTATACTAAATATAAACTGAGGAGCACTAAGTACGCCTATTGACACTATATAAATAAAAAATATACCAAATGTCAGCTGATTTCAATTGCGCTCTTAACATGTTGAATGCTAGAGAGATCTAAGATGTACTGTAAAACAGTGTGTTTGAGACCCCTCTAACATTCAGTGGTTTAAAAGCTGCATTTAAATCAATGAGATTTGTATGCAACCCCTATGGTATAGTTGCTTTGCCACAGAATTACTGCAGTTCTTCTTAGTACGTCATCATCAAGGTACATAAAGACTGTAGAAAATGTAGATGTAGCCCCCGGAAATCAATGATAAGAGGCCCTGGCTCGCTAGAACTTAAAACCTATAGGTAGAGCAATATATGTTTTCCCATGTCAAATAAACTGTAATACAGTTCTTTATTTATCCTACTAACAGACTTGACCTTCCATTCATAAAAAATGGCTTTTAAAATCCTTGTGTCATCACTTAGGTGTGAGATGCTTCTTAGAACTTCTCCTGACAAACTGAAGAGGTTACTTTCTCACTTTTCACTCAGAACAAATCCAGAAGTGCTTAAGGGTAATTCCTCAATTAAAATGAGATAAAACAGGATTAAATAAACTCACATGATATGGAATAAAAGCCATAAACCATAACAGATGGAATTTCTGAGAATGCATGATGCACACAGGAGACCACAACTTCATGAACCCAAGCCAAATAGCTCATTGGTAAACCATACAGGTAGATGCATACTTCCACTTTCAATAGCTTGGTGTTGACAATTTAGAATATAGTTGGTTTGTAGACAGTGTGGAGACATTATTGAATCTGTACTTAAATCTGTGCACTTTCACACTGAACTGTACAGTATATAACCAGCCGTGGCACAAGCATTCTAAGGAAATAAAGCAACCACAGATGAATATTGTGTTACAACAAAGCATACTTGATAATAAGGCTGTTGTACTAAGAATCTGGATGAGTGGAAGGTATAGGGCTAGAATTAAAGGTCCCCATTAGGGGGAAAAACCCAACGGCAGTTTTTCAAGCACAGTAAGCAATTCAGTTACCTGTGCTATGAAGAACTGCCCGCAGAAAAAGAAGCATCTCGGCCACTAAAGTTAGAGGCCGTTTGAGCCCATAGTAACATACTACAAACTGTCTAATTTCCAATTCAGTGGACTGATGGGCCGATAAACAGAGAATGCCTTTATATATGGACAGTCTCTGTTCAAAAAGACTCACAGCTATTGGCTGGGATGTGTGCTTGGGCACCTCCCAGCCAATCAACTTCAAGAGGCAGATTGGAGAAACAAGCATCAGCTCATCAGGTACAAAGTGGGTGTGCTCCTTCTTACTTTCTGCCATTTGAAGTCATGAAGGAATGTTTCCCCCATTCAAAGCAAAATTAAAAATTGCTGAAATGAGGGTTTTTTTTTATCAACAGTGATAAACAAGAATAGGAAAAGGGTTGAACTTGATGGATGCAAGTCTTTTTTTCAACCTATACTACTATGTAACTATGTGACCTAATGTCTGTTGTACTTTCAGCTGGTAGGACAATTATATAGCTCGTTAGCACTTTTTGCTAACAAGACTTTATCCAATTTTGCCCTACCAGCTGTTTTAATGGACTTCTTTAAATGGAGGACATGATGTCCTTTTTGCATGAATTTCCCATACCTCCCAACATTTCAGATTGCCAAAGAGGGACACTTGCATTTTAGGGGGTGTTGCTGGGGGTGTGGCTGATGGGTGGGACATTATATATAATTTTTACGCAGTTTCATGACCTACTGACACCTACTTCTGTAACCTAATAAATGACTTATAACAAGAACAAAGTATTTTATTTACACAGACAAATGTATAAACACATATACTGATATTTAAACAAACAATAATGTGAGTTTTATTGCTGTAGAGCAGTATGCTACAATTATATATACATCTCACCAGTCTGATCTCCTAAAAAGAGGGACACCAGGGTGGGAAAGAGGGATAGAGGGATTTGGGTCTAAAAGAGGGTCTGTCCCTCCTAAAGAGGGACACTTGGGAGGTATGATTTCCCCAGAAAATTAGCTATATTCCTCCTTTCTGCAGAAAGGAAATGCAAATGAAACTTACCTCCAGAAGGTGTGAAACCACACAGAGTTTTTTGTTCCCAGTGTGAAGTCCAATGTGCTGATGCCACATTTCAGACTTTATCATGCATGCACACTCATATACACTTTGCCACCAGGTGGAAGAGGTCTGCTGAAAGGGGCTTTCCACAGAGGGCAGAAGGCCCAGTTTTCTTCCAATGTCTTCCTGCTGCCAAACATTCTGCATACCCCTAGCTAAGATGAGCTGCAGTAATTCTCATTGCTGTAAATGAATAGTCAACTTTTATTATAAATAAAACATATAGGGCTTTTCCTATTTTGATAAACGGGGGTGCTCTCACTGCTGTCAAGATGTTTTATTCACTTTCAAACACTCAAGTGATAAAACTATTACGATCACCTTCTATGAAGTACTATAGCCAGAGGATCAACTTTCCCACAGAATGCAAAATAATAACTGCCATGATACCGGGTGAACTGTAGGTGAGCTCTTTGGACACCAGAGGGCACTGCACATATACAAAAACAGATCAAATGCTTATAACTTTGGAAAAAAACATTTCTCATCAGTGGGCGTATCCTTGTTTTACTTCACAGGAAAAGCCCTGCAACATATGTGTTTTCATGATAAATGTTTGCTGTTCCTTTAAATGAGGATTTAGATTCCTTTTGTTTGAGGTGCGCTGTAACTCAATGTGCTTCAGTCCTTTCTTGCATTCAAGAGATAAAAGCCCCATTTAAATCAATCGTATTTTGGTAACTTGGATTTGTCCTCTATGGTGCAATTGGTTTACCTCCGAATTAATACTATTCCTTTTAGAGCTGTATTTTCTAAAGGAAACTGGGGTAGTTCTGGAGCAAACCAACTGTTTTATAGGGGACAAATAAAAATTACCAAAATGCCCATTGATGTAAATGGTGCCTTTAACCCCTTGAATATCAGAGAGGTCTCCAACGTATTACTTTGCAGTGAGTTGGAGAACTTTATAGCATTCAAGTGGTTAAAAGCCTCACTTGAATCAAAGTGGATTTTTGTACTCCACTAAAGTGCTATTGTTTTGCCCCAGAATTACTCCAGAATTCTATTGAAAATACAGCATCACTGTGTATTTCTTATTGTACAATGTATGTGTGATATATTCTTTTAAAGGGGATGTATCACCTAAAAAAATTTGCCCATAGGTTTTGTTAGTAAAGTATTATTAGGGAAGCTGTTTTTGAAAGGAAGCGTGGGAGGGAGGTGGGAGGAGAATTAGGAAGTCAGATAGAGCTGTGCTGGTCAGCATAATGCAGTACACTGCACAGCTGTATCTGACTTAAAGATTAGAAATCTGCAACAGGATTTACATTTAAAAAAAAACAGCTTCCCTAACAATACTCATGAGCAAAACATTTTTTTATGTGCTACATCCCCTTGAAATCACAATTGTATTTATACCTATACAGGTATTACAATACCTTACTACCAGAATACTGTTTCAGTTTCATGTATATATTTACGATCTTGCCCCTTTAAGTGCCAAAGGAGTACGCAACACATTGCTCTGCAATGTGTTGCGTACCCCTCTGACACTCAAAAGGGTTAAGCTATTTAGGTTCCATGATGCAGTGTGACTACCGTTTATATGTATGTAAGGATTGTCTTTGTGCAATTAACCTTTTTGAGTGCCAGAGAGGTATTCAACAGATTACAACACAAAACAGAAATCAGAGGGAATAGGGGTAGGAAAAGGCCCATTTTTTATGTAAATGTTTTTCAGAATCTTCTTGTGAGTGGACAGGAGGATTATATAGTTTTCAGGGGGTAAAACCCCATTTAAATCAATGGGAAGTTTAGGAGTTTTTATTTGTCGCCTAAGATACAGATGGTTTGCTCCAAAATGACTACTCTTTTATTTTGAATATAGGGCCCTATATTAATCAATGCATTTTGTATGTTTTTTAGGGTTTGGTACAAATGCATGAAAAATGAACTTTGGAGTATCATTGAAAAGTTTTCTTTAAAGTGATAGTAATGTTTCACAAAAACAGCAGCTCCAATTAATATTCATAGTATTTGGGACATGGAGAGTGTTATTTCAATACTGTCAGAGTTGTAGTTCAAGAGTAATTGAATGATAAAGTTTCCCCCTCCCACCCCTTTCACCTGGTTAACCCCAGATGTGGAATCTGGTCCTGGGACCAGACAGCTCACAGCAAGGGACAATCTTCTTACTTTGAGAACAATGAAAAATGTGTCCCACTGGACAGGATTTTCAGGTTTTTCCTTATCCTCACTGAAGATTGTCCCTCTCTGCTATCCATCTGGCCATCTTGCTGCTCTGAGGTGAGCAGTGTTACATCAGTAAAAGGGGCAGGAGGGAATAAAATACAGTCTGGTTTTATTTTCTCTTGTTAGGGTTCAGACTTACGTAGGAGACAGTTCGGTTAATACAATCAAAGCATTGGAGGCCTGGTGCAAGTTGTACTGTTCTGGAGCAAACGAACTTCAGCAAAGGTTCAAATGATGATTTCCCAATTCTCTTTTGACTTGAATGGGAGTTTTAATGTCTCAAAGACTAGAAAGGTCTCCATTGCTTTGATTCTCTAACATTTAAGGGTTAACACTTTGGGGGAGATTCACTAAGCGGTGATAAAGAGGTGATACACTGGTGATGACTTCTCCAGTTTACCACTCCTCCAATTCCCTGTGTTATTCTATGGATCCTATTCACTAAGATTTCTTTAACTAGATCTTAGTGCATAGGCTCCACAGAATAACACAGGAACTGGAGAAGTGATAAACTGGAGAAATCATCACCACTTTATCACCTCTTTATAACAGCTTAGTGAATCTCCCCCTTTGAGTGCCAGATAGATTTCCAACACAAAGGGTTAAAAGTCACATTTCAATGGATAGAAATTTAGATTTTTTTCCTCTATGAAGCAGATGTTTAGAGCCAAAATGTTGCCATTTTAGCTTGCTGAATTAGGCCTTGGCTCTAGTGCTATTTACTTTGCTGATATTCCATCTGTTTCCCATTTGCAGTTCTAAGGATGGAAAGCTAGTGTCTAATCATCAGGTATAGTAGCACTGCATGTGCTATGCAAATAAATGTAATATACAGTAAATGTCCAATTAAAATTAGTAGTTATTTCATTGGGCTCAAGAGGTTAAGCCATGTCAGAATGTGAAGCATCCAGACACCAGTTAAGCAGCTGATTTGGTTCCACGGCATTTAGAAAGCTGAGCACGGGAGGCAGATTTTATAGTATATAATAACAGTTTAGGGAGTTTGCATTAAAAAGCCTGTTGGCAGAGGAAATTAAAACTAAGACTTTCTAATTATTGGTCATCAAGGAAAATGAATAGTGGAGAACATTTACTGCCTATTTTCTAGTTACTTTTTTTCTACAGCAAAATTACCAGTTCAAAGAAGCAAATGTTCTGCTTGAGTGACTGGCTTTATTTGAGTTACCATGGCTGTGGTGTAGGTTTCATTGCATTCCAGGTTTGGTAATCTGCTTTACACAAAGTAGAATGACTTTAACAAAATCCTTTAGTTCATAGTCTGCCAGGCTTTCCTCCCACTGATTCAGCCAACACAAGTTCAGATGGAGCAGTATCACCGTATGGATTTTTCAGTATGTGTGTGATATGGATTTACTTTTAATAATTTTAGAGACATGTCTATTATTTTGGTTGATTTACTATAGTAACAGTTCTGGAAATTTCAGGGTATCGTATTATGTTGTTTAGGTACCGTGCTTGAACAAGATAATGTATTTAATTTTGGTGCAATTAGATTTGATACTAAGATTTGCTGTTTTGGTTTATTTCTACTACCAAGTAGTTATCTGTATAAATCATACTTACGCAGCACAATTCCAAGCTAAGAGAAACATGTATAAATCAATGCTTCTTATTGATACTCAAATTGCTAACTGAAAAAACCTCAAAATAAAATACAATCAGCTCATCTAGGGCTCGATACTATGCCCCATGGCAAAAATCAAAACTGGTGATGGTGGTTTTGAAAGCACAGTTTGTTATTCTATTAAAGCGGAACTACCACCCGACAAAATCTGTAGCTTCACTAAGTCCCCATCTGGTGACTAGCTGCTTAGTAGCGCTAGTCGCCAGAATAATTACCTTATTTAATAGATTTCTGCTCTCTTCTATGACTGAAAGTAGCACGGAGCGTGGACATCTTGCCATTGTGACATCCGCGCTTGCGCTGTCAGTCCCATCTGGTTCCAAATGGCTCCTAGCAACGCCTCCTAGATCCGGCTGGGACTGACAGCACAGGCGTGCGGATGTCACAATGGCAAGATGTCCGCGCTCCGTGCTACTGTCAGCCATAGAAGAGAGCAGAAATCTATTAAATAAGGTAATTATTCTGGCGACTAGCGCTACTAAGCATCTAGTCGCCAGATGAGGACTTAGTTAAGCTAAAGATTTTGTCGGGTGGTAGTTCTGCTTTAACTGTGCTGTCAAACACACTGTGTGTAAATAATAATAACCCTATTATGGGCTGGATTATATTACAGGTGGTAATTTTATAACTGCTTTTAGCTCCAGTTTTCCCCATAGACTTCAATAGGAAAATGTTTGGTAAAACGGGTGTTAAAATTTAGCTCCTGAAATAGAATCTGGCCCTATATGAGTTGAAGCCACTGCATATAATAGAATGGCAAATTCAACTAATTTTTAATTTGCCATTCTTTTATATGCAGTGGCACGTTAAGGACCACACATTTTTTTGTGAAAAAACTGCACCATCAGCAGTGAATACCACCAGTGTTTGTTAGAATAGTGGTTTCCAACGCACACACACCTGCATGCATGGCTAGTGATCCCTACACTAGTCACATGTGGATGTATTGATATAGTGTCCTAAGTCCCATATCAATACATTCAACAAACTAAAATTTTGATTAAAAAAAAACAGAAAACAAAAGAAGATTAACCCTACGAGTGTCAGTGGGGTATTTGCATAGCATTGCATACCCCACTGGCACTAACAGTGTTACCTCCCTGAAGTTACCAACATCCCCTGAAAATAAACACTTACCTGTAATCCTGATGTTCAGATTATGCACATCCCAGCCAATCAGCTTCTATCGGGTTTTGTTATCCTCAAACTAGGAACTGATTGGCTGGGAGGTGCGTAAGCACACATCCCAGCCAAATGTAGGCTGGAATCCATTTTGAACAGAGAATGGCCATATAAAAAGCCAGTCTCTGTTTAAAATCCCCTCATTCTTACTCAGACAAAGTTCTGAAAGGTATGGGGTGGGCTGTTTCACTATGTATTCCTGCCACTGCCAACGCAACCAATGGAGGCAGCGGTGCTAGAGTAAACCTTGGAAGGCCTTTTATTTATTAACAAAAAGAATGCCTTAGACTTTTAAAACTGGAATGGTAGCTTATTAATTTTAACAGATATGCCAGACTGCATTTAATCCTTAGAGTGCCAGGGGTAACCCCACTGGCACTCAAAGGTTAAGTCAGGCATATCTTTGAAGCTTTTTTTTTTTTTTTTTTTTTAAATCATTGACATTTTTTTATTTTCAAATACAGATTGGAAATAAGAAAGAACACACAAGATTACAGAGAACAGAAATAGGAAGAGAGAAGATTAAAGAAGAAGACGGACAGTGGATGACAGGTAAGTGTTATAGTTCTGGGTGATAAGATAGTGTTAGGGGTTGTATCATTTAAGTGTCATGCTAGGGGTAGTGTAGGGTTTGTGTTTTGGAGGTGGGGGAAGGGTGACTGTGTTTTGAACTCAGTCTTGTTGTTGACACTGAGTCAGACAACGAGAGTGGCTATTTTCCTTTGATGTTCCTACAACTCCCGCTATTTAGTATGCATTGTGGGAAAAAAATCTGACAGGTGACATCAGTCATAAGTTTATGCATAATGTGGTGTCGAACATCGCCTATGCACAGATACCATTATTAGTGTAAGTGCAAAAGAGGTATCCAACGCATTGGAAGATATTGAAAAATCATAATAGCGAAGAAAAGGAAAAATCCATACCTCAAATACCATATGTACACCAAATATACAGAAATAAAACCACTCACTGACATACAGTATATATATTATAGATATAATTTATATGATTTAGGATAGCCATTTTAGTTCAAAGGTATACATGCCAAATGACCAAGGATCTCAGTATGTAAAAATACCATATTATTGGACTTACATTTGGTTTTAGAGACAAGATTTCAAGACCAACGTTCCCTTTATCAAGTCAGAAGCATGATTTTAAAAACTGAAACATACATTAAATACCACATTAAGGAACACTCAAGCTGATAAGTAGCGGATCACATAAAGTTTATAGCACCTGGAAAGCAAGGGAGGGGTGGCAGAGATCTGTTCAGTCAGAGCGCCCATACCAGTTATTTTACGTATAAACCTCCCTTACTGTGTTGACCTCTACCACTTCTGCTAGTAGGCTGTTTCATGTTAATACTTTGGTATATAATGTCAGGGCCATTTACTGTCTAACTTAAGATAATGTTCTCTTGTTTAGACTTGTTTGGCACAAGCCCTAAGGAAACATTGGTTTATAGGACTTATACTTGTGTTAGGCCCAAGCCCTGAGAAAACTTTTATTTATAGGACTTAGAATTGTTTGGCACAAGCCCTGAGGAAAAAAATTATTGGTATGGCTTAGGCTTCTTAGAAACAAGCCCCTACATTTTTTTTTATGAAAGAACAAGCTCTGAGAAAAAAATATGCCCCACTGGCCTAGTGTCAGGTCATATTTTGGTGGCCACTGACCATTGTTTATATCCCTGGTGTCATTGCGGAATTTGAGACTGCTGTTCTTTCTGCTGCTGCTGCTGAGTTGTTTAGGCAGCAGAATGATTAGGCAACTCCAAGAGAATAGGATCAATAACAGCAGTGATGTGGGTGATGATGATCAAGGTTCTACTTGTCTTGCCACTACTAGCTCCAGTGATGAGCTTGAGACAGTACCAACACCACAACTAGCCCACACCACTTCAGGTATATATGGAGAAAAGGTGTTGGCCAATAATGCTTCTCCACCTGCTACTCTTCCAAAATCATGGATGTATGGTTGGAATAGAAATTTTTCCCTTGAGATCAAGAAGGAACTGTGCCTCTCATCAGCAACTGCAATGTGCACAGTGTGTTTGGTAAATACGGGATGAACTGGGAACAATGAGCACATCTGTATTCACAACAAACACCTGGCACAACTCTAACCAAACACCATGATGCTTAGGGTCCCCAATGTGAAATCATCCCACCAGAAACCAAGTACTGCTGCTCTCACTATGCCTCTCGTCCACTCCCCACATAACAGCTAGAAGTTTAATAATAATGATGAACCCTCCTTGCCACCAGCTTAGCGCACTATGCAGGATGAAATCTCCACAGATGCTGCTTGATGCCCTGGTTGCTATTTTTTGCACCACTCTGCTATGTGTGGTCAGAGCACCACATGGTTTTCAGTGGGTGGTAACGAACTGCCACATCATGACATCTACTGAATGGCTATCAACTTGTGGGGGAGGTAAAGATTAATGAGATAGATTGTCAGAAGATGTGTTTACATCTTCCTTAGTCCAGTCCAGGTGTTTCACTCACCATCAAACATTCAGGCTCTGGCTGGGTTTCTCTATTCTTCCTTGTTGATATATGCCTCACCTCTTGTTGCCTTTTGGGAAAGTTGGTGGGTACATCAACATTGGTGTCCAATTTCTTTGGTGGAGGTTTGGCTTTAATATGTTTCATATAGATGTCATGGTGTCTGTGCGGTTGTGCCAAGGTGCGTTCTCTTCTTTCCCCTTTTCACATACTTTTCACAAATTGTGCTCAATGCAGTTGACTTCAGGGGGAGGGAAAAGGTGGAGAAGAATAGCCTCTTCCTTCTTCTCACAAAAAAACAAAAAATGGCACCACCAACAAAAATGTAGGGGTACTGTTACACTGGGTAGTGTAGGTGCTCAGTAATAAACAAATTATCAAAAGAAAAAGGGAAAAGTATCCAGTATATAGAAAAAATAATGATGGGACTCTAGACAGGATTGAATATGATGTAAAGGATGTAGATAGTTCTATCAAAGTATAATGCTTCAAGTAATTATATTTTTAAGCTTAGGTTCAATCATACATCTTATTGAACATAATAAGGATCCAGTCCCTGCTATTATTTCAGTAGTATTAGTTCCTATCATAGTGATAATACTAGTCAGCTGGTAAACATTGGCAGTATAATAAATTGCAGACACCACACTCCCAACCATACGCACTGACTGGTGTCCCTATATGTGTTGGCCAAGTAATTATATATATTATTTCCTGAAGTGCGATAAAAGATAAAGTGCTACATATCATCCATTGAAGAAAAGAATGTGTCCAACTCTATTGCATGGCCATTATGCTGTAAATCAAAGGCAAGGACAGATCCTATTGATCACCTATATGGGTATATTTAATAATCCTGTCTAAAATAAATTTAAGAATCCCATCTATCTACATATTCACCAGGGAGCAGGTCTGCCAGTAGGACACTATGTTGGTGATAGTTGCCTTTTAACCTCTTAAGGACCGGCCACGTGCGATTCCGGATTCCCCGAACGGCGTGCAGCCGCATGGGAAGCCCGGAATTCCATGACGGTCCAGTACCGTCATGTGTCAATAAGGATATAACAAGTCATGATGTTCCAGGACCATCACGGGTCCTTAAGGTGATAATGTTTTCCACCAAAAATGAGGGGAATGTACAAATCCTAATTTTCTGCGCTTATAGTATAAAAACCATGCTACTGTTCTTATACATATGTAACAAAGCTCTAGTGTATACTAATGCACACACTCCGCTATCATTAAGACTTATATGTGAGAACGTTCTAGACTCCACCCTTAAAGGAGCAGTAAATTTTTTTATGAAAAAATATATATTGTAGGGATTTTCCTATTGAGTAAAATAAGGGTACTCCCACTGCCGAGAGATTTATATTTCCAGATTATTACAGTTTAAACCCATGTTTTCTTTTACATTAGCAGTGCCCTCTAGTGGTCAAATTCTAATTAGATTTTCTGTTATATTTTAATGGCGAGGAAAGTCTAAAAAGTCAGAGACATACAGTTCTCCTTAGAATGTGATAGAAACTGCCTGTCACTTCCTGTCAGTTAGAACTATCAGGAAGTAAACACAGTAACTTCACTTACTGATTATTTAAACTGCTATAAACTTTGAATAAAACATCTGACAGCAATGGGAGTGACCTTGTTTTATTCAGCAGGAAATGTTCTATAAAATGTGTTTTCATAAAAAAAGTTTATGGCTCCTTTAAAGCATTCACAGGAAAATGGAAGAATTTTTCTCTAATTTCCCCTGATCCATGTTAATACATTGGCAAAAAAACCCACAAAAGATCAAAATGTCCCAAATGCCCATACTCTCTTTCAATACTTTCCTGTTTGCAGAAGAAATGGAAAATGTTTTATCTTCATTGGCTTTGTATAAGATCATTTGGCAGGTTAAGTACCCTACTCCCTGTGCATGTGGTCAGACACATTTTAACCTCATGGGTGCAAGATACATCTCTGATTGTATCCCATGAGATAATCCTTTGAGTGTGAGAGAGAGATGTTCAGTACATTGCTTCACACCCTGGCACTCAACAGGTTAAGTATAGGGGTGTTGTAAACCCCTTTGGTCATTAAAGTGTTAATCTATGGTAGCTATGAAAATGCGTGCTGTGGGCTGCATCAAAATGGCTGTCTTGTCACATTGCTCACAGCATATGATTTACAGATGTAGGTTGCTTTTGTTCCATTAGCCAGTGGTTCATAGCTCCATTGAAAGCACTAGCACAATCCATTATGTGTTTTATATTCGGTGTCAGAATGCAAAAAAATGACAAAGTAAGGAGCTATTTTATGTACATCACTGTAATTAGTTTCTAAGTGCTTTTACTTTTTGTTTAATTTTGACAAATGCCAATGTAAAAACAAACTAAGATGTATAATAGAATTAAATGCCTTATCCTGCAATCTGAAAAGGTCTGTTATATTTGTAGGACTGGAAAAATAAATAAGTTTCTTCATTGGAGACTGAGTTTTACATTGTGAGTTTGCGTTAACATATGGATGTAATTTAAGTATATTTATAAACAATTATTCATTAAATAAATACATTTCTACTTTATAAACATTACATATTTTCACATAGTACATGAGATGGTTATGAACCTGATCCTTCTGTGAGTACATTTCCACTTTGTTCTATATGATGTTCAAAGTCCCCCAGAAGTAACATGATTCATTACCAACAGCATCCTGCCCAGTTTGCTTTGTGTTGCAGTCATCTCTAGCACCCAAGGAGTCAAACTGCAGTGAATGGAAATAATATGGGTTCCTATGATAAATGATAATTCATGCAGGATCCGATCTAGCAAAATCTCATGCAGCTCATCCATACCAGGTCTTGAATCTCACTTAACAAGAATATTCTGTGAAAGGAAATGGAGAGAGAGCACAGAAAGAATAAAAGTCAAGATTAATCTACATGATTCACAAATGCTCACTCACATATTCTGTGATTCACATATTCTACATGATTTGCTATTTTTCACTCACATATTCCATTCTTGCTCTACTGGTGTTAAGAATTTAAAGTCAGTGGAAACTGATACAGAAGTTTCTGATGAGACTGACTTAGTTTCTCAACAGGCACAAGGCCTGAAGTGCAACACAGAGGAGGCTCAGAATGCACCATGTCAAGGAACCCACAAGGGGCATGGGGCAGCACCTACTTAGCTGGGTGATGCATGTTCATGAGTGCACCATTCACTTCTTTAGGGGTACACATTTTGGGTTATCTCTCACCTGGTTGTGTTGCTCCCACTCTATGCCCCCTGCTGGTTTCCTCCCACTGTAGCACAGTTCATATGAGCCTCCTCTATGCCATTCTCCGAGCCTTGTGCCTGTTGAGATGCCAAGTCAGCCTCACAACATCTGTATCGAGTTTGATAGACTTTACATTTTTCACAAAGTATAAGTGAAGCAGACTTATTCCTGATCTTAGGATTGGAGACCATACAATACCAAAGGATTGCAGTTTGTGAGGTAGCAGTTTCATGGCTACCAAGGGGACTGGGATCCATATACACTATGTTTTCAAGAATAGAATATGTGAGTGAAAATTTGTGAATTAGGGGTTTTATTTATCAGCAATAAATACTACTACTAGATTTATTTTGTCTTTTGTTCTCTCTGTGCACTCTCCATTTCCTTTCACAGAATCTTCTTGTTCAACTGTCCTGTTAATAGCCATTGAACCACATATATGCTTTGTTCCACTAGAAGTGACAAAACCACACATATATGCTCAGGGCCGAATTTGTCAATAGGCAGACAAGGCACTTGCCTAGGGCGCCAGATTTTTAAGGGCGCCTGGCAATGGCCTTGTCACACCCACCATTAATTTTCCCCCCAGGGTGCATAATAATATTGCTGTGCCACACTGCCACTTAATTTAAAATAATTATGCTGTGAGCAGTGCGCCTGTGCTTGCTCGCCCTTGAGGGTGATTGTACAGTAACAGACATCACATTAATATGCTGTTCCCGATCCCGTCAGTTGCCTTGTACCTGCAGCTGTGTCTGAGCCGCCGGGACCACCTCTTGTGACCCACTGCTGCACCTGCACCTGTGTTCCACTACCTCGGTTCTCATTGGTCACTTCGCTGAGACCTCCTGTGACATTGCAACGCTGCCGACGCATGTAGTCAAAGGCAGCCACGCAACCTATGCCGAAGTGCACAAACTGCCACGGGAAGCAGCCCATGCCCATGATTTAGCGCCTGTCAGAATGTCTAGTGTGGTTGGCTCCGTGGAGGTACGGAGACAAGTACAACAACAGCAAGTTGTTGGAGAATGGGTAGCAGGAGCAGCATGCTGTAGACCCCCCCAACAGCCTCAAGTGCAGCATCAGGCTTGTATTTTATTATATATGTAATTTGTATGAAAATGTAATTAAATATTTAATTTATGTGTAACAATGATTTTCTTTTTTAAAATTATATATGTAATTTGTATTAAAAAAGTACTTCAGACCTCAAGAGGGGTATCATGCCCCCTTTATTAATTAACCCTTTGAGTGCCAGAGGGGTACGGAGTGCATTGCAAAGCAATGCATTCCGTACCCCTCTGGCCCTCAAATGGTTAAAGAGCATATAACCTATGTTTTGTAATTGTCGCCCCCATGCTAGGGGGGTGTCATGAGGGGTCATGATACCCCTCTTGAGGTCTGAAGTACTTTTTTTTTAACATAAATTACATATATAATTTAAAAAAAGAAAATCATTGTTACACATAAATTAAATATTTAATTGCATTTTCACACAAATTACATATATAATAAAAACAAACACTTTTTTTTATACATATACAGGTTGCCTATTAACCCTATGAGTACCAGAGGGGTAGCAAACACATTACAATGCTTCTCTGGTACTCATAGGCTTAAAGGGATAGTAATACTTTGTTTTATCTTTATTTTATTTTAAACATGAAGAACGATATGTGTTATCTCTCAAACCTTTATGGTTTGAGAGATATTCACAAGCAAAGTTTTCCTTCCCGCCCCTTTTACCTAGTGTAAGCCATCTCTTCTCAGATGTGGAATCTGGTTGTAAGACCAGACAGATAACAGATAACAATCTTCTTCCTATGAGAACAATGAAAGCCCTGCCCCCCTTGACAAGTTTTTCAGGTTTTTCCCTTATCTTAATTGAAGATTGTCCCTCTCTGCAGTGTACCTGGGCACCTCCCTTCTGATCTGTCTGAACAGTGTTACATCAGCAAAAGGGGTGGGAGGGGGATACTTTGTCTTGAATTACTCTTGAACTACAACTTTGACAGAATTGAAATAACACTCTCCAAAGTCCAAATGCTATGGTGATTAATTTGAGCTGTTTTTATTATGAAACATTACTATCCCTTTAATCTTGCAATACAAAATACGAGGGCATGTCGAACATAATAGGAGATGAAAAATGTGGGATAAAACTGGTGAAAGAAAATCATGGGAGCACTGTAGTTGACTTTTCAAGGGGGGGTTAAAATGTCGGATGTAAAATATTCGTCAAATTAATATGGTGAAAGAAAGCACTTTAAGTCAGATTTGGAAGGGGAAGGGTTAATTGTTGACTATGAACAATATTTGCCGGATTAATGTCGTGCAATAAAGCACTGTAAGTTGAATTTGGAAGGGGAAGGGTTAATTGTCGACTATGAATAATATTTTTCGGATTAATGTGGTAGAAGAAAGCACTGCAAGTCGACTTTTAAAAGGGGGGCTTAATATGTCGGGGGGGCACGCTGTTGGATTTTGTTATGTGGAGAACACATCTAACATTGAACTTGATCTTTCTACCATCTAATGTACGCCTATTTCCTTGGACTTTGACATTTTGCTTGTTTTTTGTAGGCGGTAGTCGGAAAAAAGCAGACAGCGCCAGTTTTGTTACTACTCTGAAAAGTGCTGTCTACGGCAGTTTTGTTTTACTGTAGTTCTGCAATTGAATACTGACGGAACACGTTTGCAAAATTCGCACTACTTCTTTTTCTTGTAACTCCGGTTTTAGTGCGGGGAATAGAATCGAGCCCTTAGTTTGATCCCATGTAAACTTGAGCATTATGTATGTGAATTATTTGTCCATATCATGTGTGTGCACAGTTAGAATGAACATAACCCATAATGCTAGTAATGCCACATTACAGTGCATTTTGATTGGCCAAACAACACACACCATGCACTGCAGGAAGATGGTATAGTGGTCAGTGGACACATACACCACATGAATAAATACAGGTGATCTTCCTGCAGTGTATGGTGTAGTTTGTCTGTACAATCAAATTGTAATGTAATGTGGCATTACTGGCATTATGGCTTATGTTCCCTATTACGTAATTACACCTAATCGCCCATGGACATTAGATTCATGTATGTATGTGAATTATTTGTCCATATGGGAAAATCTAAAACTGGGAGTGACCACAAGAGGGTGTAGTTACTGGACGGGTGTGTCTAACTGAGGGGTTTGTTTGGGATGGGCCAAAGGCGGGACTAGGGGCGCCGAAGGATGCTGTGCCTAGGGGCGCCTGAGATGTAAATCCGGCCCTGCGTACGCTGTCTGACACATCAGCCTTGTTCTACTGTTCAGTGGTAGTCACAGACCCACACATACACTGTCTGACACCCAGTCTAGTTCCATTGTCTATTGGCAGTCATACAGTCACACATACAGTCTGACACCCCAGCATTGTTCCATTGTCCATTAGTAGTAACAGAACCACACAAACAGCTTTTTTCCGCTGTACATTGGCAGTCACAGATCCACGTATTCAATGGCTGACACAGTCTTGTTTTACAGTCCCACTGGTAGCCAGAGAAAAACACACGCTGTCATACACCATAGCCTTAGCCACAGAGCTTCACATATATCTACTTTTCCAGCCTTGTTCTGCTGTGCATTGGCAGTCAAAGATTCACATATACAGTGACTGACACAGTCTTATTTTACTGTTACACTGGTAGCCACAGAACAACACACACGCTGTCATACACCGTAGCCTTAGCCATAGCGCTTCACATATATCTACTTCTCCAGCCTTATTCCGCTGGCAGCCATAGTCACAAAACCCGTGTATTCTTTGGAAAATATGCTAATAAAATGTTTTTTACTATCTTCCTGTAAAAATGAATGGCCCTGGATAGGCCAGAGGGCTTGTGCAATGTGTTGCCTGCCTCCCTGGTCCTTAACCCCTTAAGGACCGGCGCGCGCATGTGCGGCCGGCACTTGAGGACCATGGGGTTTGTTTTTTTTATTTAATTCCGGTTCAGGGCTTCCAGAGCAGCATGCAGCCTCGCTGGGAGCCCTGAACTCCATGCCGTTCCAGGAACGTCACTGGTCCTTAAGTGCCGGACTGCCTTGTCGGTCCTTGCACGTCAATGGTCCTTAAGGGGTTAAAGCATTAAATGAATGACTGCTTTTGTTTCCAGGTAGGAATAGCTGATTATTCTTAACCAAATAGCCTCATATAGCTACAGTGGCCCTTGGCTAAAACTGTACCCTACCAACACATAGTATTGTTTTTCTATGTAAAATTAATGTCCATTGTCTAGACCTTTCTGTCATTGTGTTTATTATATTGCTAAACATCCACAGAACAAGGGCTGCTATTTTATCATGTAAAACCTTTATTGTATTCCTACCACACACACACACATTGAAGTAAAAGTGTTGTTGCCTCTGTAACCCTGTTGACTAATTTGAAAAGAGTGATTACTTTCCTTTTCAAGCAGTAATTGGCAGGCATTTCCATCTCATTCACTGTTAGCTGCAATGGCTGTAATCCTATTATTTAAATTCAATGGTTTCTGTACTTTCAGTGCTAGTTCTGGCAGTGATTAAATAGCATGATTACTGCGTGGCCTAGTATAGAATGTGGTAATGGCACAGCAGATAAAGTACTGCTCACAAAGATTAAAGTAGAAAGTTCTACCGAGTAAGTGACCTTTGATAGTATTTACATACAACTGAAATCATAGCGTTATATCGTGGTTGAACCAACAAGTCTATTTGTGCTTGGGATTGGTGTCTATCATGCATTTTCTAATCTCTTCTGTAATGGAATAGTAAATGATGAATATAATCTGCAACTGTGTGAAATGGTTTTGGAATTCAATTTCCTGAAAGCGTAACATACCTGTTAAGCGTATCAAAAGAATAATTTGCTCTTAAATGTTAATTTATAGAAAATGTTATATTATTATATTCTAGTTACTGTACTCTACACTTTAAAAGTTCTCCCCTGATGTAATTTTAGTTATAATTATGTTAAGTTTCTTTTTTTTTTAATCTTGGATGCTAGATAAAGATTGAGATGCATAATATTAATCTTAAAGACATATTATGAACATTTAAAGAGAACAAATTATTCATGTCTGTATTTGCCCAATAGAAAACAGAGCTTGTTGCAGTTTATGACAAACTTAATAGTTATTGATGAAGTTACAGAGCTTTTGAAACCTCAGAAATTCCCTTTTAACCTCTTATGGACTGAGCTGATTTTGCACCTTAAGGACAGTGCCAAAATTCAGGTTTCTTGCAATGTGTTCATTAGAGTGGACCTGTCAATCTAAGGTTATTTTAGTTAGCATTAAAGAAAATTAAATAATGCCTATATGTTGAAATTTGTTTGAAAAATAAATAGATTTTTGGGCATGAACCTTTATTTTTTGGCTGTGTAGTATGGCACTTTATGTTTTCTGTACTGGGCCAATATTACCACATACTCCACATACTGTGCTATGAATGAATCTTGACAGATCTCACAACTGGGGACATTACTAAACAGCACAGGGCCACAACAATTATGCTTGGGAGAGAGAAGTTGTTAATGGTGTAGAGGAGGAGGGACAATGGGTGGGGAATGGACTCAAATAGTGCAGGATAGTAGGGGAGGGAGAGGTGTACGGCAAGAGAGAAGGAAGAAGCATAACAAGAGGTGATGAGAAAGAGAGGAAAAGAAGGGGCAAATAAAGGGAGTGGGCAGCAATAAAATATAGAAATATAGGGGGCAGTGAGAGGGTCAGTCTGGTAGTCACAGATCCACATGTGCACTGTTTCACTAAACCTGTTCCACACTGGTAGTCACAAAACCACATACACATTGTCTGATGCCAGCTTTTTCCACTATCTAGTGGTTGTCACAGAACCGCATATACACTGTCTGACATACCAGCTTTGTTCCACTGTCCACTGGAAGTTACCGAACTACACATACACTGTCTAACATACTAGCTTTGTTCCACTTTCCACTGATACTCAAAGAACCACACATATACTGTCTGACATACCAGCTGTGTTCTGCACTCCACTGATATTCACAGGAAATGAGAAAACCATGGTGGCACTGATAACCATGTATCACAGTGCCTGTGATTGCCTCCAGCGCCTGTGTGTGCAGGCGACATACTTTACTTCCTGGTTGTCGCGATGTAACACATTCGCTATTCTTATAGGCTACTGCTTGTTGCCAGAGTCAGCCTCCGTCTACTTGCTAGGCTTTAAAGGCCTCAGCCTGCCACTATTACCTTGCCCTTTCGTGGTGTACCTGTTCGCTATAGCTCTTGCGATTCCGATGCTTGATTCCCGTGTACGACTCCTGGTTTCGTCTGACTTTGGCTCCGTTTGATCCCTGACTGCTCTCCGTTCCGGTGTGACTCCTGGCTCTTGCTGACTACCGACTCTGATCTGGCTCTGGCCGACTACCCATTCTGGTTTGAGTCCTGGCTCTGGCTGACTATCCACTCCGATCTGACTCCTGCTCTGGCTGACTACCCACTCTGGTGTGACTCATGGCTCTGGCTGACTAACCGCTCCGATCTGACTCCTGGCTCTGGCTGACTACCCATTCCGGTTTGACTCCTGGCTCTGGCTGACTATCCGCTCTGTGCTGACTCCTGGCTCTGGCTGACTACCTGTTCCGGTTTGACTCCTGGCTCTGGCTGACTACCCGCTCTGATCTGACTCCTGGCTCTGGCCGACTACACTCTCCGTTCTACTCCCCTCTAGGGTAGCCTGTCCAGTCACCCTAGCGTTCTAGGGAGAGTCTGCCTCTGTTGCCTGTCCAGTCACCCTAGCTTTCTAGGGAGATTCTACCTTCTATCTTCACACTTTTATGGTGACCCCTTTGAAGCTGACCCTGAACCCTCTACTGAGGGTCTTATTAAAGCCTATTGAGCACTTTAAATATCTCCTCTACTCATGTAGAGCAACAGGATACTTCTGATGTCTTTCAAAAGCCTAAGAAGTCATTCACTGTCTTTCCACCTAATCCCACTCTTGACCAAATTATACTGGAAGAGTATAAGGCTCCTGATAAGCGTCTTTCTCTGACTAAAAGGATCTCAAAACGTTATCCCTTTTCTGAAGCTGCCTTGCTGCAATTGGCTACTCCTCCTCAGGCTTTTCAATGGGGCAGTTCACTCTATCTTGGACAAGGAAGTTCTGGCATCAGTCCCCCAAAAGGAGAGAGGTTTTGGTTACTATTCCAAACCCTTTTTTCATTCCCAAGAAGGATGATGGCTGCCGCCTGATCCTGGACCACAAGGCCCTCAACAAGTTTATGGTCAAGCTCCACTTCAAGATGGCTTTTACAGCATGGCTGTTGAGGCCTCCATTTTGACGATGAAAGGATACTCTCCAGAGGTCCCAGGTGCATTTTTTATCATCCCTGAGGGTCCCAGGGCTGGTAAGGTGGCATCGAAGGTGACTATTGCATCTTGGATCAAGTCTACCATTCACAAGACTTATGAACTCGTAGCGCATTCCACTAAGTCTGTTGGGGCCTCCTTGGCTTACAAGAATCAGGCCTCTGTTGATCAGTTGTGCAAGGCAGCCACTTGGTCGTCTGTGCACACATTTGCCAAACACTACTGTGTTGATGTTCTGGCTTTGACTGAAGCCATCTTTTGCAGGAAAGTCCTGGAGGCAGATTTTCCTGTCTAGGACTTTACTTTCCTGTGCCATATATAGTTCTTTATCGTTTTGAGCCCTGTTGGCTTTTGTTCTGTGTGCTATGCTACAGTTATTCAGTGTCCATTGACACTTTGTTAGTTTGGGCTGTTCCATGTCTGGATAGTCCATAGGAGCTCTGGTATCAGGGGGACTGGTGCTTGGTCCTTTCCTTCATATTCCCACCCTAGGAACTCAGTGGTTACCTGTAAGCTATACTGGACGACAGAGGAAAAAAAGGATTTTAGTCTTACCTATAAAATCATTTTCTCTTAGTCCATATAGCTTACAGGTTTCCCACCCAGTGAAAGGGACCATGCTTGGTCTCCTGTGCCTGGACATGGGAGTCTTATTGGGTTCATGCTCACAGGAGTTTTCCTCTTCTTCTTCTCGCTGTCTAGCTCAGTACATTTAGTGTCACAAATTTAACTGGAGGGGAGTACCTGGCTAGCCTGCTAGGAGAAGAGGGAGGCTCCATCCCTGCAATTTCATTGGAAGAATTGTTCCAACCTACTCGGAGGAGCTGTCATCTCCCCATGGTTAATTCGAATGTATACTCCTCAAGGTATTGAACGGCTCTTTTCAACTGTTAGGGCAGAGGATCTATCATTAAATTATCACAGAGGGAAGTTTATTGGATTTTCACCCTTGAGAGTCAGATACCAAGAGGTCTCAACAGAGACTATGGTTATGCCGTATATTTAAATAGCTTATATGAATATAGGTTCTTATAGATCTATTCCCATTGCATTTATAGAGATCTGAGGGTAAGATATGACGTCATGACTCAGTTAGTAGGAGCATACATGTTCTCATGGAACTAAATGTGCTAAGTCTGTCTTCTTAAAATCTGGTTGACTACCGATAATTGAATACACAGAAAATATGCTAATTTATAATATAGTGTGGTACTGAAAAATAGTTAAGAAAGTCCAGTTTCGGAACATTCTTCAGTCACTTAATTGCTAGAACTGTTTCCAACAGCTTACAAAGCAATGAGGTGGAGATGTCTTTATTATCCAAGGGGTTAAAAGATATTCCTTCTTCTAGCTATCAAACTGGGATCCCCTCTCTATCATCTACTCCATGTAAAAAAAATTACCTGGGACACCTTGCTTCAGACCAGCTTAATAAAACAGTGTACCATTTACATTAATGTAACACTCATTGTCCTGATGATCTACTTGGATGCACTGAAACATTGACTTAAATAATCAACATCATGTAATTACTAAGAGTGCTGGGTCTTTTCAACAACTTATGTTTCAGATTTTCAGTAGTTTCTTGTTCATTGAGCACTCTGCATTGCATTAACCCTTTGAGTGCCAGAGGGGTACACAACGCATTGGAAAGCAATGTGTTGTGTACCCCTCTGGCACTTAAAGGGTTAAAAGGATATTAAATAAGCAAGTAGACTGAGTGAGGGCAGCTGGATAAATACCCCACAAGCTGTAGAATGCAGGTATCAACATTTATCATATGATGTCAGAACATCATATGGGCTGTGGGGAAGGGCTAATTTCCTTCCCTTGTGAATTTCCTTGGAAACTGAGCTTTATTTGTCCTTCCTGCTGAAATCACTGTGAGGAGGAAGCATCAATTAAACTTACTTCCATAGAGTTGTTGTTAAACCATGTTCCAGTTTCATTGTTGAATTTTGAAGTTCCTGTGCTGCTTCTACCATGACGTCACAATTTGTGATGCACATGCAACTGATGTCATCATGCACGCATTTGCATGTTCACAAGTCCAGTTTTTCCTTGCAGTAGTATAAAGAAGTCATCGAAAAAGGACTATTTTTGCGTAGTTCTTCCTGCAGCTGAATATTCCATACAATATCAATCGGCACATAAACTGCCCCCTATGTGTTACAGCATACTTAGGACAGGAGAGGGTTTCTGTGAACTGCCTGCATGCAGCCTTTATAACACCATTTTCTCAGAAATTGGACCCTGCTGAAATTTTTGCTCATCACAGCATATCATTGTGTATCAAATATAAATCAGGCATGTTTTGTAATAGCAGATTTCCTATTGCTTTGAGAGAGAGAGAGAGTCAGGAGCTATAATTCTGAATGTCACTATGTCAAGGTACAGTACATTATTTTTTTTTCCACTTACAGCAGGGAGGAACTTGCACACGGACACAGATGTATTAAGTTCTCTATCTATTATTTCCCCAGTGTAAAAATCTGCCAGCTCTGAAATCCTGTAATCCTCTCTCTCTGTATCTATTATACAAATGTAATTAAGTATTTGTCTGTATTTATGTTAGAAAAAGTCATTTGTCAGGGAATATACAAAGAGGACAACATAACCTTCTAGCAATCAAGCACATTACAACAATATGTCAGTGGGAAAAAAAGAATGTCAATCTTTGGTATAAAACACATAAAGCAATTTATTTAGGTGGCAGCTAAAATGGTGCAGTTCTGGGGCAAGCAATCTGTACCATAGGGAACAGATGGCAATTCTCATTCAAAATGGGGGTAATATCTATTTGCACCCTATAGTGTAGTTGGTTTGCTTAAGAATGACAACTCTTTAATTTGCTGCATATGGACCCATATCCCCCTTTATTCCATTTAACCCTTTGAATGCCAGATGTGTGCACAGTTCAATTGTGGAGCAATGTATTGTGTAGCCCCTGGTACTCAAAGGGTTAAACATCCCTAATTTGCTGATTGTACCTCATCTGTAGCTGTGGCTCTAACCCCTGGATGCTAGTTAGGTCTCCAGCTGTAAGAGCCGTATGTTCAAAAGAGAAGTTGAGGAGTTCTGGGGCAAACCATTTGAGCTGTAGGGGAGAACTTATAACCCCCATTGAATTAAATGCGGATTTTAATTCCTTGAATGCTAGAGTGGTCTCTGGAGACCACTATAGCATTCAAGGGGTTAAAATCCCCATTTAATTCAATGGATATTTTTGGAATTTTTAGATCAAACTGTTTGCCCAGAAGCGCACATTTCTTTTGAACATCCTTAACTTCTTTAAGGATCATTGTCCTGGGGCTGGTTTCCCTTTAAGACACGATAGGGAAGTGACTGATCACATGTGTTGGCGTGCCAAACGGGGACTGATAGTAACCTCTCCAGTCTTGGAGCAGTCAATTTCAGACCTCGCTACTACTCACAGAGCTCCTGCAGGAGAGCTGTGAGTAAAAAAACATATGTAATGTGACAGGACCGTAGCCGGTCCTTTAGGCAAGGACAGCAGAGACCATCCTGAGAGGACAATGGTCCTTAAGGGGTTAATGAGTTGGAAATGTCTTAATATCCCAAGTGGCTGATATTGGGGATTATGTTAGGGCTCATTTGCACAAGCAATTTTCTTTTGTCATTCATGTTCTAATAACCCTTTTAAGTTAAACACACAAATGATACCTGTGCAGAAGTTATTATCAACACTGAGTGATACACAATACTCTAAAATGAGAAATGCTAATGGAAAAACAATAAATAAAATATAAGTCTAAAACATATAATGTAAAAGTATATAAAATATAATGTCAATAATTAAATTATGTATTCATAAATCCAAATGTAAAATTAAAAAAGCCTAAAAGTCTTAGAAAGTTCAAGAAGTTAGTAAAACATAAAAATGTGAAGCATGGATGAATGCATCCATGAAGAAGTGGAGTCGGAACTCCACAACACTTGTCAGGTTATCTCACAGTTGTTCACTCCCCTAGGTCCCTCCCATGCCCCCTGTGGTGTCCCCACCCCTTTGGCTTCTGCCGGTCACACTCCCTCACGGCCCTCAGCATCTGTCTACATCCACGAGGCACCACCGGAGGATTAAGGTGCTTAACTCCAGCAATTTTGTCTGACTTCATATAAAGATCCTGATAGTTCTTATAGGGTCTTGGCATGGAGATATTATAACAAGACCTTATAGGACACTCTGGAGTATCAGATATACACCAATACATCGGGATTTATTGGCATCAACGTGGACCCGAGATTGAGAGCATCAATCAGGACATCGCAGAGCAAGGATTGCGGGGATGCAGCTTTGTTGGCTATATGGGAAAAAGGAACCTTTGTATGTGCTTATGCCAAAGATGGGCAACATGTGAGTGCAACTACTGTTTTTGAAATTTTATTTTATTACAACAAATACTACACTTAGATTCTATTCCTTTGCTGTTTGTGTTTCTGCCTAGCATTTGCGCTTCCCATTATTCTACAAATCCTTTTAACTTATCTTATGTAGCATTCTTTATAATTCTCTGTTCACTGCAGTGTCAGAAAAAAAAATGTCAACAATTCAACCTCCAGTGCCATTCGTGTGAAAGATCTGCACCATGGTCCCACAGTCTGCTGCACCTTCACTGCATGCTTGAGTGAATGCAGTAACAATGCAGCATATCACATCTGGTGCATTCATGTGAGGCATCATATATGGATACCTGTCTATGCACTTAATGTTTAAAAGAAAAATGGAGGAATTCTGCACCAAAACAGGTGCTTAATTAAAGGGATAGTAATGTCCATTTACATGTTTTTCTCAGTTTGTAGTAATGAAAAAGTTGAGTTTAATATAAAAAACCTATCTCTAAAACTTCTATGGTTTGAGAGATGTCTTCATTCAAAGTTTGACGTCTCTTGCTGTCGGCTGTAAAGCTGTCAGCAGGAGATCTATGTCGGCCGACAGGGAGGCTCTTCAGCAGAGCCGTAATCGCTTTTTTAAACAGAATGACTGCATTGCAATGGTCTACCAAGTGTGCCTGGTTTGCAAGCGCACTTAGTAGATCATTCTGTTTAAAAAACGTGATTCCGGCTCTGTTGCAGAGCCTCCGTGTTGGCCGACATGGATCTCCTGCTGACAGTTTTACAGCTGACAGCAACAGACGTCAAACTTTGAATGAAGATATCTCTCGGACCATAGCAGTTTGAGAGATACTTTTTTTTGCGTTAAACTTAACTTTTTAATTACTACAAACTGAGAAAAACATGTAAGGGGACATTACTGTCCCTTTAAATGACTGAGTCCCAGTTTAATTCACCTGTGTTCAAGCAGGGAAACCCAAAAGATGTGGTCTATTAGGTGTCCCAATGGATAGGGTTTGGGAAGCATTGCTGTACGGAATTGCCTACTCAGCCTATAGGTAAATCAGGGCCTGGTGGGTTTGTCTACATACGTACATAGACATTTTGATCTTTGTTAATCAGTTTGCTGTGGTCCATATATCCTAATAGCCATTAGCAATTTAGCCATAGTGCTTTTGTTTTAGAGAGAACTTTTCTTAAGTCCTAGATGTCCATGGAGTGGACGGAGAGTATCTTATGTCAGTGGGTTGTTTTCTTAGTGTGGCTTCAGAATTTCTCCTCTTTTTTGTGTTACTGCACTGATTTAACAATTGATGCAACGTGTAACTCAAACTGTGGCTTTTTCTGTAATGAGGGAATCACTGCTGACCTATACAGAATGGGTTTTATGTTATTTTGTTTGGCTGTGCTTCTAAGTTGCATGTGTGGTATGCATGCTGGGATTTTGTGCCAACCACAACAGGAGACTAAGCCACCTGTTTCTTTTTTCTGTCTCTTTCAATAATGAGAGCTCTCTCTCTCCCCCCCCCCTTCTGCCTCTGTCTCAGTGCTGTCTCTTCTTACCTTTTCACCTCTCAGTAGTGAATACTCACTTTCTAAATAAAAATAAAAGAGAATGATAACAAAAGTAATAAGTACCTTCAAATGTGTTTAACAGATATAATTCCTTATTTAAAAGTTCTCAATAACTTGAGGACCAAAGTATCTTCAAGGGTCTGTACTATTGAGCTTCATTTTAGTTGGCCTTCAGTTCTCATACTGGACAATCTGAACTCACGTGTCTATTAGGATACTGTAGGCATTTCTAGTCACTGACACTCTGATGGAAGCTATGAACTACATACATACATATACGTCATGGGAAAACTTACGTTAAGTACTCATGACATAGACGTACGTTATGGAATTCAGGGGTCCCTGGTGGCTGCACACCATTCTGGGACCCCTGATTCCATTTCCAAATCAAAAAATGCCCCATGGTCCTTAAAGGGGAACTACCACCCCGCAATAACTTAACATGCATTCATTCTTCATCTGGCGACTAGCTGCTTAGTAGCGCTAGTCACCAGAAATATTACCTGGTTCCAAAGATTTTGCCGTTTTACCGATGCTCACAGGAGCAGGAAGCACGGACATCTCGTCACAGTGACGAGTGAAGGGTAGTTCCCCTTTAAGTGCCGGCCACGTGGCTGGGCCTTAAGGTGTTAAAAGGGAGAAAATTTGCTCTAAAGCCAGCATTACAATTCTTATACATAAACATAGAAATTCTAGGTTATAGTTCACCAAACCTTAATTATGTGCACATCTTTCCCCCCATGGCCTTATTGAGAAGCACTGCTTTTAATAGACACCAATGATGGAGAGCACCTTGCCTGTAACAGCTTACAGTCTAGACCAGTGATTCTCAATATTAGTCCCCTGGCCATACCAATAATTCACTATTTCAATCCATCCATGCTTGTTCACAGGTGGGTAATCTGGCACTCATAGGGTTAAGATCCAAGACAACAACATTTCAGCATCTCTTACTTCATTTAGCATGGATCTGGACACGTGATAAACAGTTATGGCTAATAATCCACATATAAAATGAATATTCCATCTTCAAGTGGATAATTCAGGTAAAGACAGGACTGTGACTGAGAGGGGTGCTGTGAAAAGTGCCTCTTTATAAGCTCTAATACATAAGTGATGTCTGTAGGAACTCACGCACAACTTTCAAGCATGCTCAACAGTCCATTGATAAAAGTATCAACTTTTATTGTGTGGATTAAAACATGTTGCCACAACCTCATTGGGCAATACATTCAGTGATCATGAGTAGGCGTCTAGATCGTGAAATGCTTGGATCAAGCTGATTTTTCATCTATAACATCTGACTGCCTGTCCCCGCTATCAAAGTCTCTCCTTAAGCGTATGTATTGACCAATGAAGTTGTGGCAACATGTGTTAATCCATACATTAAAAGTTGATGATTTTATCCATGGACTGCTGAGCATGCTTGAAGGTCATGCGTGAGTTCCTACAGACATCACTCAGAGGGTTATGACCAGACCTGTTGGTGTATCTGGAGAACTGGAGCTGAGAATCACTGATCTAGAGATAGCATAAAACATAACATGGAATAAAATGAATCCTCTGAGTGCCAGAGGGGTATCCAACACAAAGCAAAGGTGGGAGCATGGAGTTACATTTCCACAGACTATAACTATAAAATTCCATTCTTTTGTACTCATGAGAAAGAACTTTTACATTGACTTTAAAATATGTTTGTTTGCCTTTTGTTTTCCAGATTACTGCTTGTTTAATCAAAGTTTTCTTTTGATTAATCAAGTATTCTGCATACATAGTAATTTTTTAAATCTGATTTTTGTTTTAGTTACATTCATTGTGTTTTATTTAATCAGTTGCACTTTGCATTCTTCAGTGATTAAAGTTTATTTTGAGTGATTAAAATTCATCAAACTATGTACTTCTTGCTCTTCACCTGTTTGAGGTTTGTAACTGTTTATTTTTAAAATAATTTCTAAGATCAGTTAAAGAGATAGTAATACTTAAGATGTAAAATGTATGTTGTAGAGTTTATGTCCGCGAATAAAACAAGGGTACTCCAACTGCTGAGAGATAGTTTATTAAAAAACTATTACAGCTCAACGTGTATTCTCATTGCCTTGATACAAATTGATCAATGACTAGTACTAGTCACTGTGCATTTTTTTAACTTAATTGCCAGTTTTCAGCTTAATTTGTCATTGTGTTATGTGTTTTTAAATCAACTTTTAATGAAGAACCTCTGTGCAAACCATAAATATGGTATAAGGTAAACAAATTAAGAGGCACTTCTATATATAGGGGTGGGCTTTGCAATGAGATAGAGACGTCTCAAGTATTTATGGGGTTAAAAGCCCTATTTAAAGGCGCAGTAAACTTTTCTTTGAAAAATATATATAGTAAGGCTTTTCCTGAGACAGATGTGTATTTCAGGGTATTAGAGTCTACTCTAAACTGTAGTTTTTACATTAACAGTGCCCTCTATTCCTCATAGTACAATTAGTTATTCTGCTGCATTTTCTGGGAGAGGTGGCTAACAATTCTCCATAGAATGTGATATAAACTACTGAGTCATGTTATCAGTTTAACATTTTAGGAAGTAATCACACTGTAATTCATTTCTTGACAATTTGTACTGTTATAACATTCAACTAAAACAACTGAAAATTGTGGGAATACCTTTGTTTTACTCACAGGAAAAGCCTATAAGTTTTCATAAAAAAAGTTTCCTGCTCATTTAAATCAGTGTCAATCTGTATTTCTTCCTTAGTGAGGTTGGGATGCTCTATAACTTCTCTTTTTCTTGTGAATACTTTCCTTGCCTGCTGCCAGTGGTCTTGTGGGGAAAAAACAGAGTGGCATATTAAATCACTAAGTGCCCTTATTCCTCATACTACAGAGGTGCAAATCTGGGGCAAAGCAACTCCCCCATAATGTTGAAATGAAAATATGGTCATTTCTCATTTATTTAAATGGGGAGTATAACACCTTGAATGCTAGAGTGGATTCCAGTGCAATGTGAATAAATACACTGGAAATATCATTGTCATTCAATGGCTTAAAATACCCTTTTTAAATCAATGTAAATTTTAATTTCCCCCTTTGGTCATACCTGGAAACTTTTGAAACAGGCTGACACGAAGATCTTTTAACCCTTTGAGTGCCAGAGAGGTATCCAACGCATTGTGTTGCAATGAGTGGGATACGTATAGTGGGTCCAGTGCACTGGTGTGTGTGTATTGGTGCACATAGCTGTGGTCTATGGATGTGGATATACAGAGGTTGGGTTGTTAAGGTGGAACAAGCCAGGATTACCTCCACTCACTGGCGCTTCTCCCACTCCTCATGCGGCTGCCCTTCGAAAGCCAACGTCATCACAGTGTCATCGCTCTTCCTCCCAGCAATGCCAACAACAATTGGCTGGCTCGCATAGTCACTCAGTCAGGTGGTGGGGTGACAGGGTGAGGGGGTCACATGTTGGCAATAGCAGTGAATGGGAAATTTTTCCTGATGCACTGTACAGGCAAACTCAAGGACATCAGGTCACCCAGAGATTTGAAGGTTTCATCCGGAGACCCTGCTCTAAATCTGGAGTCTCTGGGTGAAACCCAACAAGTTCCCAGCTATGCCTATGGTGCAGTTGGTTTGATTTGTAATTGCACCTCTGTATCTTGATAAATAAGACTCTTAGAACCTGATTTAATAAGAAGAACTGGGACAATGCTGGAACAAACCAACTGCACCATAACAGACAAATAATAATTACCAATGGTTCATATAGGGGTTTTCCCCCTTAAATACTATAAAGGGAGTCACAATTGGTTGGAGACCTCTAGCATTCAATGGGTTAAAAAGCCCAATTTTAGCCCTTTGAGTACCAGAAAAGTATCCAACTTATTGCATTGCAGTATGTTGGATACCTCTCTGGCACTCAGAAGGTTAAATCCTTGGATTTTCTAAATTTTGTATTTGTCCACATGGTGTAATTAGTTTATTCTCGAATTGTGCCACTTCTTATGAAATCAGCCTCTGAACATAGTAGAGCTCTCGGGTTTTAAATAAACAAGATACAACAAAGCCTGCACAAGATGGATTTCCTCAAAGCCATCTACCATTAATCCTTTAGAATTGGGCAATATTTGTCTCCAACACGTTGACATGCAAGAGATGACACCCAATATGTATGACTGATCTCCTACAGTTAAAAATATAATCTTTGTACCGTAAAACCAACAATGACCTCAGGGGAGTAAATATTGTCTGAAATTAAAATTCCAGAGTCAGTAAATAAAAGTCTCAGGAAACAAAGTAAATAAAGGCCTGGCTAGCTTTTGCAATATATGATTTTCTTACACAGCAATGTAAAGGTGCAAAAGAAAACCTGTTTCCTACACAGAGAGGCATAAAAAGCTGTAGAAAAGTCTGCTTCATGGTGGGATTGATTTTGGAAGCCATTTTGCTATAGGATAAAAATCAGCTGATTTAATATGCAGAACTGCAGCAATTCTGAAGCAAACTGTGACATAGGAGAGCAATAAAAAATCCCTATTTCCCCACATGCATGTGCGCACCTGGTAAACCTAGTAGTGACGTTTAGACTATACAACCCTCATACTCCCCCCAAGACTACGTATATTACAACGAGTAGTCTTCTGGTCACATGCACTTTCTACCTGCTACCATTATGTACTTATCGTATACTGTTTAAGTACTAATCTTGCAAATTAACTATAACAATATATACCTTTGGAGATGGAGAGTTCCTTTCCGATGCTATGTATCAACCAATGATATGTACTCTTGTATTTTTTTCATGACTTCTGTTTGTATTCATATTTACCACTAAAGATTTTGAAAACGGAAAAAAAAAAATAATAAAATCCCCTTTAAGCTAAATGGGTCTTTTCACGCCATCATTGCCAGAATGGTCTCCATCATATATGCAAAGCAATGCATTGGAGACCTCCCTAGGAATCAGCCCAATTAAATAACTGAAAATTTGTATTTCCTTCTATGGTATCATTGGAATAAGCCCAATTAAATAGCTGAAAATTTGTATTTCCTTCTATGGTATCATTGGTTTCAGGTGTGTGATCATATGGAATGCAGAGGGTGTAATTGTGATGGGGCCCAACAGCAGCTATCTGCACTATCCTTCAACCCTTTAAAGTCAGAGCAGTCTTGGCTAGCAACCATTGACATCATCAATAAGTTAAGAATAACATTGGGCAGCCCTTCCCTTTTCCTAATTAACCCTATGAGCAACAAAGAGGTGCCCATTGGATTGCCTCTAAGTGTAGTTCTCCCAATGGCTCTTTTCTTTTTCCATAGAACAAACAATGGGAACTCAAATTTTTATGTAGGTCTATCCTGTCTCTTGGATCCCCAGTAATGACTTAATAGCACCCAGTCCAGACCCCTTGCCACTCTCCTTGGGTGCTCTTCACCTGTTGTTTCTGCACATCCATCAAATTAACCTGAATTTTCAGAGAGAAATAATGGCTTGGCATTAACAAGAATACATAAAAATGAATAAATGAATTATTTCAATAAATACACCTAAAAATAACATAGAATGCAACTATATCCCTTGCCCTTCACAGTTTGTGGCACCAATGCTACTTCCTTAGGTGAATTAAACATTTCATTTATACAGAGGGCTTTTAAACCGTCACTTCCTACCAAACATTCAAATCCTCACCTCCATCTCAATCTTTCTCATACAACCTAGAGAGGTGGAATGCATATATAGTACACCACATTCCATTAGGAGGTTAAGGTGCATGTATTTTACATTATATGTGTTATGTAAATTGTAATATGTATGCTATGCTATCATTTTAATTTGGTGGCACATTAACATTTTTGGTAGCTCCAAGACATTATTACTCTGTGTCCTATATTTATCTCATATCTTTCCCTATAGTAATCATTGCATAGTCTAGGGCAGGGCTGTTCAAGTTCAGTCCTCAAGGGCCACCAACAGGCCAGGATTTAAGGATTTCCCTGAATAAGCACAGATGAGTTAATCATTGGCTCATTTATTTTGACTGACTCACCTGTACTTAATCAGAAATCCCTAAATCCCACGATTTCCCCAATTTCAAGGACACAGAGAGCTTAGGAACTCTCTGGCAGAGGACTGTCACAGAGATGGAAGGGCACTGAAGGAGAGTAGTGTGGGGCCAGGACTAGGTCTATCCAGTATTTCCTGGGAACAAAGAAGCAGGGTACATCTCCATCAAATATGAGCAACCACTGTTTGTTCCTTGGGAAAAAAAGAGTCAACAGGAATAGTACATTTAGAGACTTTGTGCTGTTCTGTTCTTTTCTTGTTTCTTTTGTGACGCTGCCAAGAACATAGCTGAATGTCTCAAGCTGGAAGAAGACCTTACCGGTTGTGGGCTTGTTTTAAATGACTTTTTGAATTAATGGACATTTCTCCAAGGCAAATAACCCACCCAGTTGATTGACATTGGTGAATTCTGGTCTGGGGCATGAAACACGAATTGCACCTTGTGTTTAGGTTGATGTGTTGAATTTTTAATATAGTCTCTGTCAGTGTTCCTTATTTAGATCTGTTCAGACCATGTAGGAGAGCTTCACATGTCATCCCAGGACCCAGTAGTTTCTAATTAGGTCTTAGCTGGTTTGCTCCAGAATTTCTCCAGTTCCTTTTGATATATCAGCCTCATTCAGCTGGGCTCCATGGAACACACTCCAGTCAGAGGTTTGTTGTGAGTGGGACCCTTGCTCAGGCATCTGCAGCCTAAGATCCCCCAGCCGTTATAGACTACAACTCCCACCATTCTGTTGGGGAATGTTGGGAGTTGCTGTTCACAACATTTGGGGGGCCACAGGCTGTCCACCTCTGCTTTAGCTGAACAAAAAAACATATGTGCATCATCATTTTGACCAGAAAGATCCATTTTCAGGGACCTGTTTAAGCCTTAACTACCAGAGGGTTGTGCAATTCATTGAGATACAATGTGTTGCTCGCCCCACTGGTACTTATAGGGCTAACAGATTAGTGCAGTGGTTCTCAAGCTTTTTTTGCTCAAGGCACACCTAATATGCAGTATGGCATTTTCAGGGCACCCCAATCATTTTATGTAATTTGTCAAGGGTATAATGAAGGTCACAAATACATAAATATAGAGTTAATGTTAGACCTCTCAACTAAAATAAACATATTGTGCATGTAATATCCTTAAATATTCATTTGGAAGTCTACAGTCACGTTTTTGTGAAAACATTAAAGATACAATTGGGCACCCTAAGTGGATGACCGTGGCACACCAAAGTGCCACGGCACCCTGGTTGAGACACTCTGGATTAGTGCCATGCCAGCACTGCGCAAGCTGTTTTTGTGCTTTAATAACTGTTTAACACCAACACTTAAACCCTTTGCTGGGAGATGTTTACTGTGCCTGTCATACCTTCAGACCAGAATAATGACTGCTTCTTGTTGCTGCAGCCACTTGATCCTTAGTGTAACAATGCAATGTATGACTTCAGCAACAAGAAGTAGCCTTTACTCAGGTCTGAAGGTGTGCGGGAAGCAAGGGGAATGTCTCCCTGAAAAGGGTAAAAGCAACGGTGCTAGACAGTTTTTAGTAATGATCAACAACTGTCTGCATAGCATTATTAAATAAACTCAATTGAGCAGGCATGTTAGATATGGGAAACTGTAGCCACATGTCACCCCTAAGCTAATAAACTGAGACCTTTAACAGGTTGCCTACAACTGTTCTAGAAGCTCATTATCAAAGCAGCCACAGAGAGCAGCAGACTATTTACATTTCATCCCTTGTTCCAGACTTCCCTGACAAAATAATAGTGCAGCCTTTTGTTGTGGCCCTCAACAGAGGGAATTTTTGAGTATGTGGCCCTCTGTAATGTTGTTCAGAACATAGCCCTCAACTATAGAGCCCGTAGAGACTTCGCACTCACAGGCAGCAGACGCTATGGGCATACTTACCTCATAGAAAATGGCTTAGAGTTTCATCAGAAAAGAGAAGAGCTGACTGATGTTAGGTGTAGGCACAGTATATTTCATGGTATAATTTGTAATTAGTGTGTATAATTTGTAATTAGTGTGCTTACCTAGGGTGGTGTGCGCTGCTCTGAAAGATAGATTTTTATACCAGATTAGGTGGGACAAGCATCATTAGTACACCATTTTATGTGACAAATGTGGCCAGAATGTTGGGAAGAATGATTTACAGGCAATCAGTGTTATATTGGGACAGTGTATAGTATTCCAATGTATATTCCTGGGAACTGTTCCCTGAGATCTTGTATATATTAAACCTTAAAGTACCCATAATATAGATTCTCTGAGATAAGTCCCAAATTGCTGTAATCGAGAGGTACTCTAATCAGTAGTCAAGGAGCTATGGGTTGGATACCCCCCTGGCACTCAAAGGGTTAAAGATATCACTGCATGAACACACACACAAAACAAGTAGGACTTCTCCCTCTTCCTTCCTGCTACAAGTGACTCCAATTTAGAGACTAAAGAGGCAATTAATTGGAGCAGAATATATAATAGGTAACACTGGACTCTCTCGCTCTGGGTCTCAGGCCTCGTTTCAATTGGCCTTGTTGCCAAAAAAACACACTGCCAGCATTTTTTCAAGCACAGTAAGCCTTTCATTTACCTGTCCTATGAAAAAATACTGGCTAAAAAAACACACATTGGGCATTAAAGTTAGCACCCATTGAAACCCATTAAAACCAGTTTCATTTCCCATTCAGTTCCATGCTTTAGGCATTAAGATGCGTTAAGAGACTCACTCTAATGGATGAAAATCTACACTCAGTTTTTTGGGGGGTGCAGAGTCCCCTAATGTATGTGTCATTTTGCCGACAGGAATTAAAAGAGAAAAAAGCAAAACAAAAAAAAAAAAACCCTAAGTGAACAGTGGATGTAATGATATGGGGCCTTAAGCCCAATATCAATACATCTAAAGTGCTCAAAAAAAATGTCAAATGTTAGTAGAATTAACCCTTTGAGTTCCAGTGGGGTATGCAATGCATTGCACAGCGTTGCATACCCCACTGGCACTCACAGGGTTAATCCACTAAGTTAATCACATCACATTAACCCTTTGAATGACAAAGGGGTACAGAATGCATTGCTTTGCAATGCATTCCATGCCACTCTGGCACTCAAAGGGTTAAAATAAACACTAACCAGTTATTCTGATGTCCAGTGGGTCTTCATCTTCTGTCTTCTTATCTTCTGCTGTTTACAAGAGATGTGCCTGTAAAGAAAAAAATAAAGTCATCATTAAATTGTGCTCATAAAAAGTAATTTTTCAAGATATGCAGTCGTTAACCCTTGGAGTGGTGAAGGGATACACAACACATTGCAAATCATGTGTTGCTTACCTCTCTCGCTCTCAAAGGGTTAAATCTGTGATGGCAGTCCAATACAAAAAATATATTTTTGCCCAAAGCCAAAAAATTTTTTTTAAAATCCATTTTGCAAAAAAATAGTGTTGTATTTCACGTCAAATATATCATTTACTGCCTTCGAAAAAATAATTGGAAGAGTTATTGAAAGGGTTAAATCATGCTCCTGCCTTCGCTGCTGTTGCCGGCGGTGGCAGCAGCAATGCAGGCCAAAAATCCCCCCTCTTTCATACCGTTGCCCAAGCATCTCTGTGAAAAAAACTGAACAGAGACTTTATATTGCCAGTCTCTGTTTAAAATGCTTTCCAGCCTTCCATTGACTGGGATGTATGTAATCAGCTTGTAGTGGGTTTCGTCGTCCTCCCACGAGAAACTGATTGACTAGGAGGTGCGTAACACACGTCCCATACAATGTTATACAGATCTGGGTGTCAAGCACCAATCATTAGCCTTTTTCCTTTGATACTCCTATTACTCATGCTATTTAGTGTGGGTTTTGGCAACTTAAGACACACAGTGGACATTTGGCCAAAAGTCAGATTCTATGGACCAACTGTCATTGTATCAGTTGGCACGGAAAATGAATACCGACTGATCAGTAGCCATTTTTGCCCTACTAGCTGTTTTACCAACCACAATTGAATCGAGGCCTCAATGTCAAGTCCTGAGAGTTCCCAAGTATACCAATGTAACACTGACTAGCTAAGTACATAGCATCTAATGCTTTGAAGACCTCTCTAGCATTTAAGGAGTAAAATGTGCCATTTTAATTCAATGCAAATTTTTGTGCAGTTACCCTATAATTGCTTCTGTTTTACTTTGTGCGTATTTCCCTGTGTCTTTATAGATCCGTTTCTCTGTTTGGCAGTTCATGTCAGTTTATGTCAGCTAGTGTATAATGAGGCAAAAGAAGTCATTGCACAGCATTAATCCACTGTAATCCGCTCTTTTGAAAAACTCGGCGGTGAGTATAGTGTGAAATTACTATGACTAATCAGGCCAAGGCTTAATCAAAGTGTTGTGAAGTTTGCTTACCCACTGTTTTGTTTTTTAATGACATTGCTATATAAAACTCATGGCTGGTTTAGGTTTATTTTCCACTTAAAGTAAACACAGTATCCAAAGGTGATGGCACATAACCGACTTGCTGATGTTTCACAAGAGTTTTAGTTACAGACTACACAGCATTAGACACCATAGCTACCAAACGTGCATGTTGTTGTCACTCCAAAACTCAAGCAGAACGTAAGCAACAGCCACCACATTCTGTATTATATAACCAGTTTATTGAAAACTGCAAAAAGGTGTGAAAAAGCAATTTGTTGCACACTCCACTAGTCCTTAAAGTGGAAATATTACACAAATTAAAGTTATCCCGAAATAATAATGCACATAGCGATAAGCATATCCATACTAGTATTATCCGGAATAAGTTCAGAGTTATTGAGAAATCCAACTCGTTCTGAGACGGTCAGGCAAGCAGCTTGCTATAGAGGCACCTGTGTACTCTACCATCAGTCCCTTCCTGTACCTTAAGGTACAATGCACCACCTCCTAGAGGAGACTGGGACAGACAGTGCAGGAGTGGAGATGTGTCTTTGGCAAGATGTCTGTGCTTATGCCTGCCTGACTGTCTCAGAACAATCTGGATTTCTCAGTGACGCTGGACTTATTCTAGATAATACTAGTATTGATAACTTTAATTTCTGTGATAGTTCCGCTTTAAACAGTTAAAACAGAACATATGTTTTTAGCATTTTACACCATTTTGCAGTTTTCAAAGCATGTTTTGCAATAAGTTGCTAACCCCTTTGGTTGTTAAAGGGTTAATCAGTGGCTATGCATGTTTTAAATAATGAACAATCATTTACCTAAAACTGGGAAGAAAATTCTCACGGACACAGTGAATCAGTTCAGTGTATACTGCTTCCTCCAAAGTCATCTTTCATTAATCTTATATATCATGTCTTTGTTGCTGGACTCCAGGAGATGCACTAAGGTGTGACAAAACTGAGACAAGTTTTACAGATTTAAAATAGACAAAAAAAATAATTTTCTGATGGCTTTAGGAGACCCCTGGCAAATTGTCATTCGATCCCCGAAGGGGTCATGACCCACAGGTTGAGAACCTCTGGTGTAGAGTAAGTGGAGAGAGTGTATGCCATTTCTTTGCACGTGCAATGATGCTAGAGTACTGGGCTTGCTGGTATTAATGTCCTAACAATGATGGAGTGTGTCCACCAATATTCACTACAACTATCATATGCTGTAATGCTTAAATGAAGTGAAGCCACTGACGTTATATGCCAATGGCAGTAGAGACGCACTGGCAAATTCATACATTCTCCCCAATAGGTCCAATTCCTATGTTAATCTTTGGAGTCTATGCACTAAGATCTCTCAAGTTGGAGAGTTATAAGTGCATCGGCTCTATATAATAACAAAGGAGCTGGAGACGAGACATCACACCAGTAAATGTATCTCACTTATATTACACATTAGTGCACAACCACCATGGACCCTAGACTGGAGTCCTGCAGTCCAGAAACAAGCAAGTAAGCAAAACAAAAAAAGTTCTGATAGACTAACTTATTTGGTAACAGGAAAGCTATATAATTCTTATGTCTCTGGGTTATGAGGCAAAGGTGTAACTTGATGGACTTGTGTCTTTTTTCAACCTAATTTACTATGTTACTATGTAAATCCATGGACACTGTATCCAATAGTAATAATATATTTATTTTGGAGAAAAAAATCCAGTTGATTTATAATGGTCATAAGAATGTTCAGCTTAGATTAAGGAACATGGGGGTTTATTATTTGGAAACATTAGTATTATTTAAAGTGATAAATTATGTAGCAAATATATGGGGGGGTAAATATTTCAGAAGACCACAGTGAGACAAATTGTTGTGTCAGACAGTGCAAACTAGTTGTTAGTGTTCTATAAATCCCAATAATACAGGTATGTCACACAAGAGACCTACAGGACACTTGCATCCCTCTCATTCTTTCACTGTGGCCCTACCACAGATCTGAATCAAGAAGTTATCAGTAGCCCTGGGCCTCCACTGCCTGTAAAGGTGCAGAGGGGACTAGCACTTTCCCCCCAAAGAAAGAAAGAAAGAAAGATACATGTGAATACTAAAAGGAGTGGTGCAGGACTACCAGACTGGGTGCCTGAGTGCTATGTTATCATAGAGAGCAGATGCTCGGTCTGTTAGAGGAGAAGTTCAGGGATGAACACACAGGCAGGGCCAGAGCACCTAAGGCTGTCTCTGCAGACATGGGGACAAATTCAACAGTATACTTTATTTTATACTGGGGACTCCACGCCATCTATGCTATATTTGCACTTATTTATTTATTTCTGCAGGGGAAAATGCAACCTTACCTTAAACATTTAGGTGGACACTTAGGTACTAGGACATGCAGTGGAGGCATTTTATATGTGGCTCCATGACTGCCAGTAGACAGTGGAACAAGGCTGGGATGTCAGACAGTGTATGTGTGGTTTTGTAACTGCCAGGGGGCAGTGAAACAAGGCAGGGGTGGCAGACGGTGTACCATAGCTCCTAACATTCATGGATTCATTGCACGTAGATAGATAGATAGATAGATAGATAGATAGATAGATAGATAGATAGGTATGACGACAGATTCATAAATACATAGATTGATAGTGTGTTTGTATATATATATATATATATATATATATATATATATATATATATATATATATAATGATTTTAGTCTTACCTGTTAAATCTTTTTCTCTTAGTCCATACAGACGATCAGCCCCTTTAAGTCTCCAGTACAGGTGACTGGTAACTTTGGGATGTCGAACCATTAAGTTTCCCAGGGTGGGAAGAAAGGCAAGGACCAGGTGCAGGCCTCCAAAGTCACCAGAGCACCAGTGAACCAACAGATCATGAATAGCTCAACAATAACCGCAAAGTGTCAATGGATACCGAACAGGGGTAAAAACAGACCCCAGGAACTGTTACACAGCACACTGAACTAGAGCCAACAGGGCTCAAAAGTGAAAGAGTACTGAAAGACAAAGGAGATCCTAGACAGGCAAGGCTGCCTCCAGGATCTTCCTCCTAAAACTGGCATCAGCCTATGCCAGCACATCCACACGATAGTGTTTGGAAAAGGTATGTACAGAAGGCCAAGTGGCCGCCTTGCACAACTGATCAGCACAGGCCTGATTTTTGTAGGCCCAAGATGCCCCAATAGACCTCGTAGAATGAGCCGTGATCCGAAAGGGAACAGGCTTCTTCCTAAGTTCGTAAGCCTTACGAATAGTGGACTTGATCCAGGAAGCAATGGTTACTTTGGAAGCAGGCTTCCCTGCCCTGAGACCCTCAGAAATGACAAAAAGAGTGTTAGACTGCCGCAAGGGCTCAGTGCGATGCACATAGAACTTGAGACAACGCACAGCATCCAACAGGTGAAGATCCTTCTCCTTGTCAGAAGTAGGGTTAGGGCAGAAGGAAGGAACCACAATCTCCTGATTAATGTGGAACTCAGACACCACCTTCGGGAGAAATTCTTGCGAAGTGCGAAGCACCTCCTTGTCCTTGTGAAACACCAAAAACGGTGGCCTACAAGACAGGGCATGCAGCTCTGCAACACGGCGAACAGACACGATCACCAGGAGAAAGGCCATCTTCCACGTCAGCATACGTAGAGCAATAGTGGCCAAGGACTCAAAGGGAGGACGCTGAAGGAAGCCCAAAACCAAGTTAAGGTCCCACTGAGGAGCGGGAGTCTTAAACACAGGACGCGTATGAGCAACAACTTGGAAGAAAACCTTGACATCAGGAAGAATAGCAAGGCGCTTCTGAAAGAAAACAGAGAGAGCAGAGGTCTGCACTTGAAGAGATCTCAAACTGAAACCCTTATCCACACCATACTGGAGGAAAGACAGGACCGTAGGAAGATCAAAATCCTGAGACAGGTCCCTATGAGCACACCAAGAGAGAAAGGTAGACCAAACTCAATGGTAGGCCTTAGAGGAAACAGGCTTACATGCACTATGCATAGTAGCCACCACATCAGAAGAAAAACCCTTCTTCTTCAAAACTGAGGATTCAACCACCATGCCGTCAAAGCCAGACGATGAACATCCTCCTTCCACAGGTAACCCTGCAGAAGAAGATCCGGACGGGAGGGGAGCTGAAGAGGTTCTGCCACTGAGAGATCCAGAAGCTCTAGAAACCAAGCCTGTCGAGGCCAGTACGGAGCAATCAGAATGACTGGGCAGCGTTCCAGTCTCAGTTTCCTTATCACCCTGTGCAACAGGGAAATGGGAGGAAAAAGGTATGCCAGAGGAAAAATCCATGGGATAGACAAGGCATCCACTGCTAGAGCCAGGGGGTCCACCCAGCGAGAGCAGAATGTCGGGACCTTCCTGTTGTGTCTTGTCACCATCAAGTCAATGCACTGAAGACCCCACCGCTGGACAATGAGGTTGAACACTTCTTGATGCAGTTCCCACTCTCTGCTGTCCACTCTGTGTTAACTGAGGAAGTCTTCCAGAACGTTGTCTCCGCCAGGAATATGAACTGCGGAAATGGCAGGGACATGCTTCTCTGCCCAGGACAAAATAGCCTTGACCTCTAACCAAGCTGTGAGACTTCTTGTTCTGCCTTGTTTGTTGATGTAGGCTTCTGCTATGGCGTTATGCGACTGGACCCTGACTGGGCAATCCTCCAGTTGGCGTGTCCAGTGGAGCAGGACATGAAATATCGCTGAAGCTCCAAGACATTGATGGAAAGGAGAGATTCTTCTCAGGACCACCGGCCTTGAGCATTCAAGTGCCCCAGGACCACTCCCCTTCTGGAGAGGCTGGCATCCATCATCACTGTTGTCCAGAATGGCGCCATGAAGGCCCTGCCTTTCAGTAGATTGTCCAGGTTGAGCCACCAAGAGAGGCTCAGCTCCACATGAAGAGGGAGAGACAGGGACGTCCCAAGGAGATCCGGTCAACCCCTGCAAGCCAGGATTAGAAACCTCTGGAGTCCCCTGGTATGAGCAATTGCAAACGGAACCGCTTCTATGGTAGAAATAAACTTCCCCACCAGGGATGACAACTTCTTGGCCGGAACCAGATCCTGATTCAGGACAGCCTGGACCTTCAGTGCTATCTGATGAGCCACTTCGTCCGTGAGAAACACCATCCCTCTCTGAGTGTCGAAGAGAATGCCCAGAAAAACCATCCTCTGGGAAGGAACAAGATCCGACTTGTCCACATTGATTATCCACCCGTGACGGGACAGGGCATGAATGCAGTCCTGCACCTTCTGATGAAGGAGTTCTGGAGAAGATGCCTTCAGAAGGAGGTCGTCCATGTACGGGGTAATTCTTATGCCGTCCCGATGGAAGACAGAAATCAAGGCTCCAAGGACTCTGTTGTAGACTTGAGGAGCCATGGTCAGGCCAAAGGGGAGGGCAGAGAACTGGAAATGCCCTCGGTCACAGGCAAAGTGGAGATATTGCTGGCTCTCTGGATGAATGGTAAAGTGCAAGTATGTATCCTGAAGATCCAGAGAAGCTAGAAATTCACCAGGGGACATGGCAGCGATCACTGTGCGCAGTGACTCCTGGCAATACTGGGACCTGACCACAAAGGAGTTGAGATCCTTTAAATCCAAAATGGGACGACAGCATCCATCCTTCTTGGAAACCACAAAGAGGTTGGTGTAAAATCCCAGCCCCGTTTCCTGAGGAGGAACTGGTTCTAAGACTGCTTTGTCCAGAAGGGCCTGAATGGCTCCCTCGAAAAGGCAGCGCATTTCTGCGCCCAGAGGAGAGCAAGAAGAGAAGGTCTGGGAGGGAGGGAGGTGAAGGGAATCCTGTACCCCACAGCCACCACCTGCAAAACCCATGGTTCCGCCACAGCCGAGAGGTAGTGGCGCAAGTGGCCACCCACCTGCGGGTGGGGACCCGGATTTGGCGAATCATGCAGGCTTAACAGAGAACTTGAGCCTTCATTGTTGCTTAGGCTTGGATGAAGTGGGTGCAGCCTGAGGCACCGCCTGGGTCGCCGAACGCGATTCAGACTGGAAAGGACGAAAAAGCGATTCCGTTTAACAGGCGTCTTCTTCCTAGAAACCATTGGCAGGTGAGTGCTTTCCCCCCAGTGGCTTCACTGATCAGATCCTTGAGATCAGGCCCAAACAGTGAAGTGCCCTGAAAGGGCAAAGACAGGAGAGCCCTCTTGGACGCAGTGTCAGCAGACCAGATCTTGAGCCAAAGAGCACGTCTGGCTACCACAGACATGGTGGATTCCCTGGCCACCATACAAACGGCGTCAAACAGGGCAGCAGAAACATAATGCTGGGCCTCAGAGATGTTGGCGAGTAGCAGCAACATATCAGCAGTAGGAGCTCCCTGATGGACAGCTAAGGTGAACTGTTCAGTCCAAACAGCCACAGTCCTATTCACCCATGCCGCAGCAAATGCGGGGTGCAGGGCAGAACCAGCCGTCGCAAAAATGGCCTTGAGAGAGGTCTCAGGCTTTTGTCAGTCCAGTCTTTCAGAGCAGATGCATCAGCCACAGGCAAGACAGTGGACTTAGAAAGCCTGGAAACAGGGGAGGCCACCTTAGGAGGATGAACCCACATGGCTAGGGCCGCTTCAGAGAGAAGATAAACTTAGCAAATTTCTTAGAGACAGACGGTTTCCTGTCTGGAAACTTACACTCCTCAGACACCAAGCGGTCAAGAGTGGGGTTAGGTGGAAAACAAGTATGGGGTCAGACAGGCTCCTGAAACACATTAGAGGGATCAGAGGAAACCTCCTGTACCAAGGGAATGTTCAGGGTGTTCAACACAGCCCTGATCAGGCCCTCGGCTGAGGGAACAGGATCAGCCTCAAAGGGGTCCCCAAAAAACTGAGAGGAAGGAACAGCAGAGCAGTCATCATCATCAGAATCCACCAATAATTCCTCCTCAGAGCAATCAGACACATCAGGTAAACCCAGCGGTTTAGGCAGGGAAGACCTGATAAGGGTGGGGGCCTGCCATGAGTGGAAGACCCCCTGAAAAGTGGATGGAAGGAGTTGTAAGGTAGACCGGAGGCCCCAGGTAGTAGCCTTAAACTCTTGCATCCAAACTGGCTCTACGGCATGGCTGGAGGTCCCTACAGGGGACTCAGGGGCAGCATCGCATGCTGGGCAAACATGACCTGAGTATTCTCTAGGTAACCCTGAGTGACATGAGGAACAATGAGCGATAGGGGACACAGATGCCCCAGTGTCCTTAGTCTTAGGTTTAGCCCCAAGGTCTAATGGAATGAACATGCTCACAGAGTCAAACGGTCAAAGTATCAGAAACACCCAAAATAACAGTGTATATGATAAATTATTCACCCCAGAAATGCTAAAATAGATTTGTCTGGCAGGTGAAGGGTTAAGCTGCTGAGGAGAGAGTCCAAGCCCTGTGTAGGATACTGGTTCAGAGAAGGCACAAAATGGCTGCCACGGCAGGAGCCAATCAGAAATGAGCACGCGAAGCAAGAGCTCATGGGAATTGTAGTTTCTCAAAAAAAGTACCCCAACAGTGCCAGAAGTCCCCTGAGCCCCCCAACATGCCCAGAATGTTGACCGGAAGACAGATCAAGGGCAGACCAACAACATGAGCCATCTCTGACCTCGCTACATAGAGCGATTGCGGAGATACGTCCCAAACTGTAAAGTCCCATAGGAGTGAATGGAGCAATGGCGTCTATGCGGTAAACGCTCGCCTTAAGGGCGCGGAACATAAATTAGCAAAGTGATTACAAAATGTAAAACACGATTCTTGACTTTTTTTGAGTTTGACATACCTTCTCTAAGGGAAAAGTAAAAATCTGATGATGATGATGATGATCACTATATTGTTGATTATTCATCACCTTCACTACTTCCACGTACAACTCCCAAACAGTTACACTCACTGTTATCGACTAAGAAGGAACACTGGTCAACATCCACAACCTTGGCATTGAGTACTTTTCCTTTTGTTCTAAGTGAAACACCACTGACACCTACTGCTACTATTATTGCAACATCTAGGCCCAGTAGTAGTAGTATTAGCATTAGTATTAGTAGATCCTTGAAGACCCTTAAGTGTATGAAATCTCCTGTATGCAGGTACTTTACTCCCAATCCAGATGATAAACATGTTGTCTCATTAAAAAAACATGTGCGCTTGGGGAAAGCAGGAATTCATCTAGGCGCATACTCGTTGAGATCCCACATGATGCGCAACCACAGGTCTTATTGGGAGACACTAGCAGCACATAAGAAGTGCAATGACTCATAGCACCAGGAGCACATCTAAATGTGCACAGGGCCAGGGGGAACATAATAGTAGTGTTGTAGATCAGTGGTTCTCAAAGGATTTTTCCTGGTGGCTGCCAATGCGGCCAACTCAATGTTCTGGTGGCCGTCACTGCGGCCACAGCAATGTTGTGGTGGCCACACTAGGATATTACATGCACAAATGGTATAATGGGATTAAGACTACAAAAATTGCATACATTTACATTACAATTTAAACATTCCAGAAACCACATAGGTTCTTAAAACTTTCTAGTTACTGGAGATATATATTTCAGAAACAGTCATTTTCTCTTCCAGTTCTAAGGGTTACTGATTCACATAAAATGCAGATGAGCTCACAATAGTTTCTTGTTCAGGTATAGGAGGTCCTATGTCAAGGGGTAGCCTTGACTACTTGGTGGGTTTAAAGCTGGCCAGGAATGGGCAATCACATTATGATGATGACAGTGACAATTTAGTATGTAGTTTAAAGCTGGCCAGGATTGGGTAGTCATAATATGCTTGCTTATCTCAAGCCAACTTTCAACCTTATCCCAGTAGTCAGTTATCTTTTGTCACAAATTAACCCATTGAAGGCCAAATGTGTGGGCAATGTGCTTTTAAGGCATTGTGTACCCCCACGTCATGCTTGATTAACGTCTTTATGATCAGGGGGGCACAATGCATTGCAAAGCAGTGCACATTGTACATACACCTATTTGGTCTTCAAGGGATTAACTTGTGACAAAAGATGACCTTGACTATTTGGTTAAGGTTTAACTTTGATTGCCTAGTGTTAACTTATGACACAAGATGATTCTGACAGTGAATACTGGGTTAAGGTTTAAAGCTGGCCAGGGGTGGGCAATCATAAAAAACTTATATCTGTACTAATACATTCACCCATTTTGCCTATATATACCCTGGGCTGGCTGTATTAATGTTTAGATTAGAAATTAAAAGATAATGTTTCCCATACTTAGGAAGTTTAGTGGTCTGACCCAAATCTCAGGGTGAGGGTCCAAATTCTCAGGGTAATAGAGTCCGGTCTTAACTAATATCTGGTTTGCACCACTTAGGTTTTGTATATATGGCAAGCAACATGGCACACATGGGATAGGACAACAGGAGCAGGGTTACAGAAGGAGAGAAAAAAAAAGTTGGGCAGAGAAAGGAGTAATAAAGAAGTGGAGAGATTTGGCTGAGGAGTCAGAGAAGAAGACAAGGCATCAGAGAGGGTGGTGGGGTGTCAGGTGGAAGGGATAGCATGTCAGAGAGGATGGAGAGTTAGAGAGAAGAAGACAAGGCATCAGAGAGGGTGGTGGGGTGTCAGGTGGAAGGGATAGCATGTCAGAGAGGATGGAGAGATAGAGAGAGGAAGACAAGGCATCAGAGAGGGTGGTGGGGTGTCAGGGAGAAGGAATAGCATGTCAGAGAGGATGGAGAGTTAGAGAGAAGAAGACAAGGCATCAGAGAGGGTGGTGGGGTGTCAGGTGGAAGGGATAGCATGTCAGAGAGGATGGAGAGATAGAGAGAGGAAGACAAGGCATCAGAGAGGGTGGTGGGGTGTCAGGGAGAAGGAATAGCATGTCAGAGAGGATGGAGAGTTAGAGAGAAGAAGACAAGGCATCAGAGAGGGTGGTGGGGTGTCAGGTGGAAGGGATAGCATGTCAGAGAGGATGGAGAGATAGAGAGAGGAAGACAAGGCATCAGAGAGGGTGGTGGGGTGTCAGGTGGAAGGGATAGCATGTCAGAGAGGATGGAGAGATAGAGAGAGGAAGACAAGGCATCAGAGAGGGTGGTGGGGTGTCAGGTGGAAGGGATAGCATGTCAGAGAGGATGGAGAGATAGAGAGAGGAAGACAAGGCATCAGAGAGGGTGGTGGGGTGTCAGGTGGAAGGGATAGCATGTCAGAGAGGATGGAGAGTTAGAGAGAAGAAGACAAGGCATCAGAGAGGGTGGTGGGGTGTCAGGGAGAAGGAATAGCATGTCAGAGAGGATGGAGAGTTAGAGAGAAGAAGACAAGGCATCAGAGAGGGTGGTGGGGTGTCAGGTGGAAGGGATAGCATGTCAGAGAGGATGGAGAGATAGAGAGAGGAAGACAAGGCATCAGAGAGGGTGGTGGGGTGTCAGGTGGAAGGGATAGCATGTCAGAGAGGATGGAAGTAATGATGAGCAGTGTTCGTTTTTTGTTGTTTTTTTAATAACAAAAAAAATTATAAGCAAGGGACTCATCTCACAAATGCTTGCCAAGTGTCAAGCAGTGAAATAAATAAAGTCAATACACAAATCGTGGTGCTACATAGAAGAGAGTGTCAATTATACCAAAAGGAGCAGTCTAGAAAAAGAGATTGCTAGTTATTGTGCGTAATTATGGGTACTAACAATGGTTGCACTCACTGATAATAATTCATCTATACAACCAATAAACCCAATATTTACTCTATCTATTGCAAAAGAGCCACCTACAGTACCAAACTACAATATGCCCAATGTTGAGAATAAATGATCCATGCTCTTGTTAATTATACTCGTGGGTTTACCAGTTTCGCTGGTTTGGTACTGCACCACATACATTTGGGGGGGGGGGGGTACTATAATAGAGGCAGCAACCTGTTACTACCTACTTGTCATTTTCTTAGCATTGAGCATATCACACTTTGGTACTGGAGGTGGCTCTTTTGTAACAGAGTATATATTGGGTCTGTTAGAATCAGACTTAAGTAGCATTGAAAGTTTGAACTCTAAAGCTATTTGGTTAGCCAAAAAGATATCACTTTTACTCAACTAGTCTTCCGAAATAAATAGATGAAAGACACAGGAGTCAGAGAAATCTACATGAGAAAATAAAATGAAAGATTCTTATTAAAAAGACGTGACCACTATATTTTGGTACAGGAAACAATGGCTTTGCAGACCACAAAGATGCAATCATTAACACCTCTGTTAATGAACTGAGTGCATAATAACTTTCGCAGCACCCACCTGTAATATAATAACTTCCCAATATATTGTATATTGCCTTTTACTAGATTCAATAATTTTAAAGCAGCAATAAAATACAGAATGGGTATTTCTTTACAATCTGAAATGGATCTGCTCTGATAATTTTAGTTGTTTCTCTTCTTATTTTCAATTGGACCAGGGGTAGGCATGTAAACGGGAATAATTGTACTGTAGGATCAATGCCATGATTGCCATCATACTCACAACTGAACTTGAGACAGTGACACACAGTCTGCCGAGGGCTCTCTCGGGGCTGGCTGCTGGCTTGGGGAATCAGTCCTACTTCTTGCTCCGATAATATATTACCAAACAATTATGATTAAAGCACACCGCACTTGCAAAAAGTGTAAGCGCTGAACAATATTACGGTGCTTCAAATATACATGCGTGATATATTTTGAGCCAGCATAATTGATATCGGCTTTAAATAATGCATATTCAGAGATAACTTGAAGTAGGCTGACATCATTACTTTGAAACCTCTGGTAATTTGTGTCCTTGTGCTCTGAAAAAATAAGAGATCTGCACTAAATAAAGTAGTAGTGTTCCCTTTAAGGATCACTCCCTGTGTGATAAATACAATTGTGGGATGTTTTCTATCCAAATGATATAAGGTCCTGCAAAGTACCATTTAAGTTGTAAATAATACAAGAATTCCAGATTAGGGAATACTTGTATACTGAGGGATTTCATGTCCTGCTTAGTATTATTTTATTTGCCGATATTGTAATTGTAAATACAGTGGTACTTTATTTGCTAACAACGGTAATGTGAGCGTTTATAGAGCTACCTTAGAAATTGAATGGAGACTTTCTTGTTGAATGCATTCTTTTAAATTATTTTAAAAGATGTTTGAAAAAAAAACATTATTTTTAAGAAATGTGTTATTCTGAATCTTTTCAGTATTTATAATTCTGTACTGGTCCCCTGTATTGTCACTGGTGGATATATATGGTAACTGGGTACTTTGGCTGCCTATAAATTAACCTTACCACACTCTTCTTTTCTATCATATTTTTCTTCACTACTTCTTGCTCCTCTGGTTTTCTCCCTGAACTTGCTGCCAGGCCCTGCAGTGTCAATCTCCAACTATGCGCAACAGCACCGCATTACACTCACGGCCAATGAGAGAGGGGTATCCTGTCAAAACACTTCTTTCTCATTGGCTGTAGTGTATTTTAAACATGGTAGAAAGGTACTGGATGGCAGGGCACATCTAATGCCGTCTGTACCTTGCTACTTGCTTCATACTGTATTTTTTTAAAGGGGGACAGGCCACTGAAGCCAGTGCGGGGCTCATGGCCACATGCGGCCACCATTACTGCATCTGTCATGGTGGCCGCAAGAGAACACACTGGTGGACGCATGCAGCCACGGTGGCCGCACTTGAGAACTACTGTTGTAGATGTCTTGGGGAGTGGGAGAACATTTTTGTCTGTAACAATAACACCCATGTCTCTTGTTGCTGTTATTCAGTAAGTAGGATAACTGAGTTATTTGAAGCTGACAAGAATAATCGAGTCTTCACGCCTGCCACCCCCCATGATCTTCACAATAGTTAAACAAGTTAAACAGTTCTTCTTCTATGTACTGCCAGCATACACTTGGCAGTTCTTAGAAATAAGTAAAAAATGCACAAAAATAATCCACATCTATGAAATGGCAAATTTGCCAAAATGTTGGCAGTTGACATGTGTCCTTTTCTTTTGTTCAAAACAGAGGTTTTGGAGGATTGATGTCATAATTTGCATCATGCTGGCATATCCAAAGCCACGGTTAGTTTTTAAAGATGGCAGTGTCAGTGTTTTATGTGTATGGATGTATCTTTATTTATATAACGCTATACATGTACATAGCACTTTACAGAAGTTGAATAGTACAATACAAAAATACAGAACTGGGTTAAGAGCATTAGGCTAAAGTGCGATCATTGCATTATATGTGGGGTAAAGTGCAGCAAAGGAATCATACACTGGGAAAGGGACCCTGCCCCAAGGAGCTTATAGTTTAATTAGATTAATGATGACATACAGAGACAGTAGGAGGAGGATCATAAGTGCAAGCAAGGCATAATGAATAATAATAATGCATATGTGTGCAAAAGGAGGATATTGTTACTGAGATGCCTCCATGAGCAGGTGGGTTTTGAGGAGATGCTTGAAAGTGATGAGTGTGGATGATTGGAGAACGGAAACCTGACTGTAATGGGTCAAGAAGAGAGTTTGAATTCAGAAAAGGGATTAAGAGAGAGAATACAAAGCGTTCCAAGATCTTAGATGCAAAGATCTTGGAACGCCTGTACAAGCACATGGTTAATGTTGTGGATAAAGGGCAGAAAACATCATGTTTCAAAGTTTGTCAAAAATATAAAACTGGCATGCTGTCATTGTGTCCTTTCTCTGTCCCCAGCCTCAGCTGTTGCTATAGGCCTCAGCCTGATAACAGTATTTCTGGGCATATGTGTCTGGGCTTATGTATCTGTAGGACCCAGCATGCTAACAGTACATTACATTCCTTTTAAGAGTGTAACCACCTGCCACATTATCATCCCCACCTTAAAATAGTACCTACCAGCCTGCTAACAATTTTTTCAAGCCTCGTATTGCCGAAGGACTGCTCAGCCTGCAAAAATTGTGTTAAGGTTTATACAACATAAGGTCTCAGACTGCTAACACTTTTTCAAGACTCAAGTTGATGAAGGACTTTGCTACATACTTTTCAGTTGTGAGATTTTTCACTTCACCAATCAGTATCAGGAAATCTTGTTGCCTTCAAAAGCGTAGGTGGTATTGGCAAAGTTATTGCAACAAATTCATTGGTAGTTACAGAACAGTGGGAACTAATTTCTGCTGAAAAGTTGTAAATTGTGTTTTTTGTGCAAAAATGTTTGCAAAAATGTCCACCCTGCTCAGAATATGCTAAAATAACTGGTGATCCATCCCTTGGTTTATCTTGTTTTGTCTTATATTATACTCATGCACGTCTTTTACTCTCAGTTTATTTTTTAGATATATTTTATTTCACAGTGTTAGTAATGTCTAAAAAAAACTTTTTTTGCATTTAGAAGAGCTTAAAAAGCTGATCTAAATGCAAAAAAACGTATCTCTTAAACCACTATGGTTTAAGAGATACGGGCGTTTAAAGTTTGGTTTCTCCTACTGACAGCTGTAAAGCTGTCAGCAGGAGATCCGTGTCGGTCGACACGCTGGCGCTTGAGAAGTGCCGGGATCTCGTTACTTACACAGAATCCCTTCATTGGAATGGTCTAAAACGTGTGCCTGAACACTAGGCACACGTTTTAGACCATTCCAATGAAGGGATTCTGTGTAAGTAACGAGATCCCGCCACTTCTCAAGCGCCAGCATGTCGACTGACACAGATTTCCTGCTGACAGCTTTACAGCTGTCAGTAGGAGAAACCAAACTTTAAACGCCCGTATCTCTTAAACCATAGCGGTTTAAGAGATACGTTTTTTTGCATTTAGATCAGCTTTTTAAGCTCTTCTAAATGCATTTAAGTTTTTTTCAGACATTACTATCACTTTAATATATTTATAAGGCATACAGACTGCTATCAACAGCCTGTCCCGTTAGTTTGAGGCATGAACAGGAGCGCTCTCTGTTCCTTCTAATGTGAATGCTGTGAAAGCTAGCAATGGGGTTCAGATCAGGACAGGGTCGAACCAGTAATAAGGGAAGCCAGAATGTGTCCGACATCTGTTAAAAAAGATCTGCATTAAAAAAAGTAAATATATAGTTGAACTCCTAAGTATTTAACTGTATACTCCACTATGTTTTGAAGATATCGCATAACATTCAAATAGTAACAGCACAAACCAATAACTGTTTATGCAAACCCATGTGTAAAGCCTGTAAGGAATCAAACATTATTCTGGCTAAACATCACAGAGCAAAGATATCAAAGAAGAAAGTTGATATTATGATACTGTAAAAGAATATTCCCAGGAGTCAAGGCTTTGCTATATCTATTTCAATTTGGTTTAATCATTTCCATGGATTTCTTCCTTCTCATTGAGCAGCTATTGGTTTTGAAAGCTGAGCAAACCATCAAGATAAAAAATGTAATTTGTACTATTAGAAATTAAAGTTTACCAGAAGAATATCAAATTATAAAGGATGTTTGTGAACTAAACATAGATTGGCTGTTCTTGGGTAACAAAGGAACTCAGTAAAAATTAACAAATATTTAAAAATGTAGAAAAATATGTAATAGCATTTAATCGTTTGAGTGCCGGAGGGATATCCAAACCATTGCTTTGCAATGCGTTGGATACCCCTCTGGCACTCAAAGGGATAGTGCTTGGAAGCTGGATATCAGCACCCTTCACCCATTATACACATTCCCCATAATAAAACACACTGGACATCTAGAGAATGGTGGGAAGGTCACAGCATTTATTAAATATATAATTATGTTTAATGAACAGGAACTAACAAGTCTTATCAGCCATACCACCAGAATTAGCTCCACCCTACCAGCCAGCAGCCATCCCAAAATAACTCATTCATTAATATATTTATACACAAGCCTCGATGCTGCAAAAAATATGCTTATTCAGCTCTATTACTAATTTATTTTATTTGTACAAAATGTATATATTTTCTTTCTTTCTTTCTTTCTTTCTTTCTTTCTTTCTTTCTTTCTTTCTTTCTTTCTTTCCAACCCTAGCAGGTTACCTGGTAGGAGATAAGCTGAAAAGCAGCCAATAGTCATGCAGGGTGGGGAAACTGGCTGTTCCAGACCTTTCCAACCCTATTTATTTATTACTATTTGTTTTAACCCCTTAACAACCGATGACATGCCAAGAACATCATCTGTGAATGTCCATTAAGGACCGGTGATGGTCTCGGCATGTCTTAGAATTCTGGGGTGGCAGCTCAACTGCATTCCATTCTGCTATCCCAGAATTTATTGAGCAAAAAAAAAGTGCCATGGTCTTCTAAAGTCGCCCATTATCAGTGTTTGTCCATTCACTGATCAATTTTCTACAAAGCAATTTTTCTCAGGTTTGGTGGTTGTCTGAATGCAAGAATAGGAGGTTGGGGGAATATGTCTTTTAACACAGCAACCTCTGTTACAAATGGCTTTGATGATGTTGCAAGATGCAGGATTGTATGTAGCCACTCGTCGTATATATGTGTAAGGTTTCCTTCTGTTTGTAATGCAATAGATGTTCACAGGGTATTCTCAGTGTGGGTGTTGTTTTCTTTGTGATTGTCCTTGTTTTGTAGCACTTCTGTTTGAATTATTCCAACAATGTATTTAAATGATTATTGCAATAGCTAGTATCAGAGGTTGTTGCTCTCGAAATCTTGTGCTGAAAATTGAATGTTAGTCCAATAGAAAAAGTGTTATCACATACTGCAATACTCATTAATTCAGCTTCTACACCACTGAACTAACAGGTACCCTAAATTCAGTACATGTTCCATTGCCCACTGGTATCCACAGAACCGTGCATACAGCATATAATTCACCTGCCTTGTCCCTCTGGTGGTGCATTTCTGGGGCAAACAAGTGCACCACAGGCAACAAATATAAAATTCCCATTGCTTTTAAAGGGATAGTAATACTTTTGTTTTATCTTTGTTTTATTTTGTAGGCATTAAAAAAGCATGAACAACAAAACATTTATGGTTTGAGAGATATTCAAAAGCAAAGTTTCCCCCTCCCGCCCCTTTTACCTAGTGTAAGCCATCTCTTCTCAGATGTGGAATGCAGTCCATAGACCAGACAGATAACAGAAGGTGACAATCTTCTTCCTATGAGAACAATGAATGCCCTGCCCCATTGATAGGTTTTTCAGGTTTTTCCCTTATCTTAATTGAAGATTGTCCCTCTCTGCAGTCTAAGTGGGCACCTCCCTTCTGATCTGGCTGAACAGTGTTATATCAGTAAAAGGGGCGGGAGGGGGATACTTTGTCATTGAATTACTCTTGAACTACAACTCTGACAGAATTGAAATAACACTCTCCAAAGTCCAAATACTATGACGATTAATTAAAGCTGATTTTATTATGAAACATTACTATCCCTTTAAAATGGGGACTTTAACCCCTTGAATGCTAGTCAGGAGTCCAATGCATTGCTTTGCATGCTCTTGGCAAAATCTCTTGCATTCAAGGGGACAAAAGGCAGAAAACTGGACAAGTGGCAACCTAGACTGAGGTAAGGAGGGCAGGAGGATATGCTGGGCTGCAGGATATTTATAAGTACTGTGAGGTACTGAACTAGTATATGAAATGAAGTGGAATTTATTGCCTCGGGAGCATATTGTGGCAGATTCTGTAGATCCTTTAAAAAATACTGGATACCTTTTTTAGCACATGTGGTATTACTACCATGAGGTGCATGTTAAACATATAGAACTGTTTCCCCCCAAAAAACAAGTGCTGCTATCACTGTACCACTTGTTCCCCAATGACAAAAGCAACATGGGCCAAAATCCAACACAAAAGTGCACAGGTTAAGTGCAATGCATCACCATCCTGGAATGTTGATGACAAAAGTAACCCCTATGTCATCTTTGTCATTTTGTGCTAGGGTTCAAGGTTGACCTAGTATTCCTGTTTCCAACCCTCAGGGTCCTCTTCTGCACCACCATTCTTACCAGCAGTACCATTAACAGACAGTGAATCTGAAAATGTGAGGCTCTGGCAATATGTTTCCTCACACTGCACATTGTGTGGCACAATGACAACACAGGACAATTTTGTAGAGAACAAGAGAATACAGGAATTAAGGGAGTATCTGCATACTTTCAATTCTGCAGAATATACCAAGCTTATACCATGGAGTGTTATTTTTTTGATTCAGTGCTATGACTCATGGAAAGTGTCAGTCACCCAGTACCACCAAGTGAATTGTATGTTGTGGCACTGACAACACCTGTTTTCTTGGAGGACAGTTTAACACTGTCATCACTAACCTCAAGCTAGTTATGGTTGGTTTTGCTTAATGAGAGCAGGCATAGCATATGTGATTACATTATTTCCCACTCTTTTACAACATTTTTGCACATTGTGTGTATTGATTACTGCATAATCCCTCCCTGCACCCTAGGAAAAATATTCCAACACTTTCAATTTTAGATGAGCCAGGAGAGGAAAAGGATCATGGTGACTGGACAACTTCTCTTCAGATGCACCTAAAAAGTATTGGTGCCTTGCTGTGGTGTTGCCTCTGCACCAGGGCTAGTAGGAACCATCACTTGTCTGACGTTACCACTGCTGCTTGTTGTACCACGATAGTCTGTGGGGATGATGCTAGTCCCCCTTTTACCACCAATACTTCTACCTATGGACATGGTAGATACAGCAGCCTAATCCTGTAACCTTTGATGCTTAGATGATTAAGCAGGAGTAAATAAATTGCCAAAATACCATAATGTCACTCGTGGGTGTCATATAATGTGTCTTGCGGGGGGACTTACAACCACCTGGAATTTCTATAGTTCAGCAGTGCAAACACTTTTTATTCATGGCTTTCCTTGCTGCAATTCTGCAAATAATTTGAAGGCTTGCCATGATGTAAGCCTGCTAACAATTAATTTCAAGGCTTGTCTTGCTGTTATCCTGATAACATTTGTTTCAAGGCTTGTCTTTTTTCAAGAAGATAGTTTGGGTTTAAAGTGGCATATGGTGATGGTGGTGGTGAATATATCATAATTATGATGAATAGGAAGGAATGCTAGACAAATTACATGCAGTATAATGTATGAATCCAATATGACCTCACATTATGATTTGTTAATCATTTGTGTTCCATTGTAGATCTTATGTCTCCCCCTCTGATTATTTCCTTGTTAGTATTTCCTTTGGTTATATTTGGTTATATTTTGCTTTTTCTGGTGACATTTTTCAGGTCTGAGATACTGTGTGTGCTCTGTTTGTGTGTTACATGGAGGTGTGGAGACTAGAAGTGCCAAGTTCAAATTATAAAGACATATAGATAAGATTGAGCAGGTAACAAATAACGTCCTCCAAAGCCTTACATGTATGCATTATATACTTGCTTATGGCTTTGTTCTGTTCATATAAATTCTCAACCATGGTCAAAGTGTCACAGCTTACCTATATCCAGCGTCACCGTTTCGTCTGGCGCTGGAGTTGTATCTCTCTATATGATGCTTCTGTGTCATCCCACTCTTCGCTGTTTGAACTGGGCTTGGCGCGCTTGGCTTCAGCAGTGGACGCCCATGTCCTCGTGCAAAGCATATGGGATGCTCCAATTGACGCATCAGTTGTGCAGGCGTACAACGCACCTCGCAGAGAGATGTGTCAATTTTGGGTGCAAGGAAGTGTATCTGACGCAGTCTCCTTCTTATTCCTTGGGTTCTTGTCTGGCTCCTCCTAGCTACTTCCTGGTGCCTTGATTTTCATCCAGTTACCCTTACATTGGTGTGCTGTACAGTTCTGTAGTTGCTCCTGATCTTTGTGTATGACCTGGCTTGTCTGACCATCCACCCTGGTGTTGACCTGTGGCTCTGTCTGACTATTCTCTAGTATCGCCCCTTGTAGTGGACACCCAATCTGGTGCAGACCTATGGCTCTGGCAGACTACCCACTCCGTGTATGACCTAGGCTTGTCTGACAACCCATCCTGGTGCTAACCTGTGGCTCTGCCTTACTACTCTCTTGTGTTGCCCCTTGTAAAGGACACCCAATCTGGTGCAGACTTGTGGCTCTGGCTGACTATCCGCTCCGTGTATGACCTAGGCTTGTCTGACCACCCATCCTGATGCTGATGTGTGGCTCTGTCTGACTACTCTCTAGTGTTGCCCCATGTAATGGACACCCAGTCTGGTGCAGACCTGTGGCTCTGGCTGACTACTCGCTCCGTGTATGACCTAGGCTTGTCTGACCACCCATCCTGGTGCTGACCTGTGGCTCTGTCTGACTAGTCTCTCGTATTGCCCTTGTAGCAGACACTCAGTCTGGTGCAGACCTGTGGCTCTAGCAGATTCTGACATTACTGACTGCAGGCACGAGTCAGTAGATTCTTTGGTTGTCTTACATTCTAGCGACGGTCTTCTCCTGGCTGGCTGCAAGCATGCGTCAGTCATCTTCCTACTCCATCATTGGGAGAACCGTCGGGCTTACGCTTCCTCTCTACTTAGAGACTACCATTGGCTTCGGCTTAGTCCCTGCTTCTTGGTTACCCTCTGCGCAATCCTGATCATTGTTATTATTCGCTTACATTAATAAAGGTGAATTTGCTTGCAAACCATGTCGAAGGGAATACTTCTTGGTAGGGACCTCTATTTTAAGCTTGTGAAGGAGCAGGTGGTTGTATGCAATGTATGGATTATATTTATATAATTAAATATACTGCATTACCAGCATCCTAGGACCAGTTAAAATGTGCATAGATTATGCAGGCAGTGTTTAGCATTTCTCTGAGAGAAAATGAGTAACAACTAGATTTAGGACATAGCAAGGTACATGCACAATATCTTCTCAAGTTAGCTGTTATGTTAGAGCTATTATCAAAAGATACAAAGCCAGCTTTCAGGGAGCGGGGTACAAACATTCATATGCGACCTGCTACAGTTTATTTTACACATGTGGAATTGTCTTTCAAAGCTCTACATGCACAAAGAGGCATGCCGATGTCATGGGCTACCCTACACTGGCCTTTACTACTGGCAGTGACCTGTGGCTGCTGTTGCTGCAGCATGCTTCCCACTGATGAAAAAGATACCCAGTGAGCAGTGACAGTCATGTAGTCTGTACTCTGGCCACTTATCCACATATGTATGGTTAGGTGAAGTTTCTTGCTGTGTGATTTTACCACTACATTAACCACTTGCTTGCGCAACTCTGGCATAATCATCCTTGAAAAATAACCGCAGCTTGGGATACACCAGAGGGGTGCAATACATGACATCCATTTATCAAAATCTATGTTTACAAAGAAAGCATTGGGCAGCTTGGCAAACTTGCCATTCCACAGGCATGCATTTGGATTATTTGCAGTATCTGACTTCCTTCTAACAACTCAGTAAGTGTAGCTTGGCAGCACATTAAATGATTCCAATGACCAGTAGTGGTGGGGTGGCAGGGGTGGGCATTCTATGACTCTTGACATCATACTTCTCCATGCTTTGCTTCTGCTGGTGCTAGTTGCTGCATTTCTGATGTGCTGCTGGATTATCTTCCATTCACCCAAAGTTTGTTCTTCAGGTGGGATTTCTGTGAGTATGTGTCTAGATGTGATCCTGCTTTGTCCTGCTTACATGTTTTTTTTACAGAGACAACAGAAAGCATGTTTGGCTTATAGACTGTGAGTGAAGTATCTCCATACTGGAGATTGCATAGACTGAGGGGTGTTACTACCACTACAGGGCTAGATGTTGCTATAGTACTAGCAGAAGGTGTCAGTAGTGCTGCACCTCAAACAGTAGCAGAAATACTCATCTTAGCTAGGGTTGTAAATGTTGAAGACCTTTGTTGCTGCTTAGTCAACAGTAATGTGTGTGGGGGTTGCACTTGGAAGCAGTGATGCTGAAGATGATGACCAAGATAAGGATTGTGTCTAGAGTTAGAATTTTCAATAGATGTCTCAAAGAGTATATTACCAGGCATAGTATTCCTTTTCAGGGGTGGAAGATTAAAGGGGATCTATCACCCCTATACAAGTTTCTCTTAAATGTTCGGTTATATAGCGATTATGATGAGTACTGTATTACTTTCTTGTTTTAAAACGCTATTTGGCCAAAATGTATTTATTAAATACTGACCTGCACCCTACGTCCAGCCAGACTGCTGCTGTTACCTGCTCTGTACCGCATTCCGTCACTCTGCCTCTGCTCACCTCCCTCTATCCAGCCTTCTCCGATGACGGAGCTTTCTGCCTGTAAGCTGGAGCTGTCACTGGCCAAAGAGGCAATATTTAATATGTACATTTCAGCCGAGTAGCGTTTTAAAACAAGAAAGTAATACGGTATTCATCATAATCGCTATATAACCTAACATTTAAGAGAAACTTGTATAGGGGTGATAGATCCCCTTTAAGCATTTTTTCAGCTAATTTTAAGGCCATATCACTATCACTCTTACTCTCTACTTCATCTGTATAAGAGAATGGGGGTGTGATGGAGACATATATTCTAAATCAACATCATCATCAATAACTAGGTTATCATCAGCATTATCCACTACATCACCATTATGTTACTATTTTTCTAGGTTGTCTTTTTACTTTGCTCTTTAGAAGGCTTTACACCACTAGTTTGTGGTGGACATTGTCTGATGGAACAGTTGGTCTCAGTGCTAAATCCTCCTCTGCTATGGTAACTACACTAGAATATGACTCCTCATTGACTTTATTCATAAAATGTTTAGTACTACTACTAGTGTAACTTTTAATTTCCACTTCCTCAGGAAACAGGAAGATTATCATAATTTATTTCAAAAGCTGCAGCAACCATGACAGCAGTCAGTTTTTGTAGTACAACTTTACTACCACCAGCATGTCCATTCACTCTTCCTACTTCCCCTTACCCTTGCACTTAGAATGTTTTTCGATATCACAATAGCAGTTTTGATTTTTACAACCTAACGCTTATCATGTGGAGTGATGTTTTGTCCATCTAAAAATAATTTAGGTCTGTTGCCAATATATAGAAAACAAAAAGTATGACAAAAGGTGCTGATGAAGTAATGTTTTTTTTTATTCCCATGTGACACTGCAGAAAAAATAAATAAATATCCATATCAGACTGGTTCTACCCACAGACAGTCCAACTCTTAAATGTCAGTGGCTTGCAGCTAATTCCCTATAGGCAAACAGAAAGAAAAGGTCCATGCCTGGGATACCCTTCCATTTAGGGAGACTAGAAAACAAGACTAAAAATATGTATTGTTTTGTTCTAAGGCATGGTAGCCTTCCAGGTGCTGCTCAAGCCATGTTTTTCATTTGCCATTTCAGGGAGGGAATTTTCATATCGAAGATCACATATCCAGACAGACGGTCCAGGTCCAAAATGTCATGAGAGCACACCCCAAGTCATATGTTACCTGTGTGGGCCTTATCAGTGTGCCTCACAGCAACTAATGCAGTATTGCTGCAGCACCACCACATCTCAGTCCCTCTTGTTCATGTGGGTGTTGTAGTGAGTATTTGTGTAAGTGCACTAACATTATGTGAAGTATGTTGTACTTGTTTGTTGTATGTATTTATGTCTGTCTGCAAATGATGTCTGTCCACTCATTGTCACTTATCAGCTTAAAAATGTTTTTCACTGTCGTCCAATACAGGTCACTGGTACCATGGGATGTGTAGTCCCCTTTAATAGGCAGGAACAATTATGCAAATAATTTGCAAGGGGCGGAGCCTCCCCTCTTACTTAAGCCACCTTCTGGCCAGAGCCACCCATATTGATTTGTTCCTGGTGTGCTTGCACACCAGGCAGAGAACAGCTATGCTTCTTAGAGTTTTATTATTTTTATTCAAATATGGAATACCACCATTAGGAGGGTGACCATGGCTGTGAATTGCCCTCTTCAAAGTGGCTGGTGCAGCTTCCAGGGATTTCTGTGGACCTATACCTGAAGAGGGGACAGCTTGTGTTAAGCAGCTCCCCTGTTGGGGAAATTACCTCTGGTTCTTTCCCTCCCTATCATGGTCACCTGAAGACAGAAGTCTGCGAGAAAGGTGAGTCACCCATTGAGTGCTGAAGGTCCACTTGTCCCCACAGTGTCCCTTTGATGGGCTTGTATTTGGGAGTTTTAATACACTCCAGCACTCATAGGGTGTTTTTATTGCATTATCACTATTTATGCAATTTCTGTGTTATTCTCTGAGTTTTGGAGCATTGGGTATTCATTTATTTATGTTTCTCATGTATTTCATGCTTGTTTGGGCACTTTTTAATGTTTTACTAAACTTTATTAAAAATGGTGTTCCGCGCCTTTAAGCGCGGCTTTTTCCCGCTCAGCAGCAGAGCTCCTTTACTCTCTATGGGAATTCACAGTTTGGGACATATCTCTGAAACCGCTTGTCACAGCAACTTCAGAGTGGGCTCATTTTAATGCTAGGCTCCTGCTCTATCATCCGGTTGGTGTTTTATTAATGTAGGGGGTTCAGGGGGGCTTCGGGCACTGTTTGGGGTACTTGCATAGGGAAAACTACATTTCCCATGAGCGCTTAGCTCGCGCTTGTTTCTGATTGGCTGTCATGACGGCCGCCATTTTGTGGTACTTTTCCAAGGCGAGTACACTACGCAGGGACCGAGCCTTCTCTCTCCTCACCAGATTAACCCTTCGCTGGCCAGATAAGTCCGTTTTCAGACCTTTTCTGGGGTGAAACTTTAATCTTTAACACTTTTCTGGGTGATAGTGTTTATTGTGGGGTATATTGACGCTGTGAGCATGTCTACTTCACTGGAGCTAGGGGCTAGACCCAAGACTAAGGAGGCTGGGGGGTCTTCTACCCCCATGGCGTTTTGCTCCTCTTGCCACATTGGGCTGGATTGCGATAATGTGGGGGATCTATGCCCTAATTGTACTGATAAAGATAGCAACCCTGGGCTTCCCAGCCACGCTATTGAGCCATCTTGGGTGAGGGAGTTTAAAGCTGCCACTAGGGATCTCAGATCCACGCTTCAACTCTTTCCCTCTCAGGTACAGGGGGCTCTCCAGGTTTGGCAGACCCCCTCTACTATCAGGACCTCCCTGCCTAAGCCACAGGGAGCTCCTGATATCACTGATTCTTCTGAAGAAGAACTTTTACAGGATTCTGATGCTGAGGAACGTACTGTTATTGAATCTAACAGGTCCATTGGGGACCCCTATGAGTGTGACCCTGAAGTTTCGGCTGAGGGTCTGATCAGAGCGGTTCTGAATACGCTCAACCTTCCTCTGACTCAGGAATCCACTTATGATCCTACTGATGTTTTTCAGAAAAAGCCATCTAAACCTGTTGTTTGTTTTCCAACTAACCCTACTCTTGCCCGTCTGGTTTCTGAGGCATGGAAGAATCCTGATAGATCTTCCTCTGTCTCCAAAAAGTTTGCCAAACTTTACCCTTTTCCCGAAGCGGAGCTGGCAAAATGGGTTCATCCTCCCAAGGTGGATGCTCCTGTGTCTAGACTATCCAAATCTACTGCTTTGGCTGTCTCAGATGCCTCTGCCTTACAGGACTGGACGGATAAGAAATTAGAGCTCTCTCTTAAATCTATTTTTGCCTCTATTGGCACTGCCATGCGCCCCACCTTTGCTGTGGCATGGGTTAATAGGGCTATTGCAGCCTGGACTGAACGACTGACTGAAGCGGTTCGCCAGGATGCGCCTGTATCTGAACAGTTGCAGCTTCTTGCTAATATCACTGAAGCTCAGAACTATGTTGCTGATGCTGCTTTTGATGCTGTGCGCATGATGGCGAGGGCCTCCACTTCTTCTGTGGTGGCTAGACGCGCTCTTTGGCTGAAAATTTGGTCTGCTGATACAGCCTCTAAGAAAGCCTTGCTTTCCTTGCCCTTTCAGGGGAATTTGCTCTTTGGCTCTGAGCTCAAAGAAATGATCAGTGAGGCTACTGGCGGTAAAAGTACTCTTCTACCCTCAGTCTTTAAGAAAAAGTTTCCAGCCAAACGCAATCGGTCCTTTCGTTCCTTTCAGACTGAGACACGCTCCTCGGCCCAAACGGGTCCTCCCACTACGCGCTCCTCCTCCAAGCCCAAACAGTCCTGGAGGCCCAAAGTTGCCTCCAAGGCCAAGACCTCCAAGACTGCTTCGGCATGACTCGCCGAACCCGGGTCCGCATCCGGCTGTAGGCGGTCGTCTCCGCATCTTTCGCCGGACTTGGGAGGAGTCAGTGGCGGACCCATGGGTTCTTCAGGTGGTGTCAGAGGGATACAGGATCCCTTTCTCTTCCCTTCCTCCTTTTCGGTTCCATTTTACTCGTCCTTCTCAGGAACCCTCAAAAAGGCGTCTGTTCGACGACGCTATTCAGGATCTCTTGGACAAAGAGGTCCTGGAGGCGGTTCCGCAGGGGGACACAGGTTCAGGATTTTATTCCAACCTGTTTGTGGTAGCCAAAAAGGACGGAGGAGCCCGTCCCATCTTGGATCTCAAAGATCTCAATGCCTATGTGGTGACTTCCCACTTCCGCCAGGAGTCCCTGCGCTCTGTGATTGCAGCAATGTCTCCAGGGGAGTTTCTTGCCTCCCTGGACCTTCAGGATGCTTATCTTCACATCCCTATTCATCCAGAGAGCAGGAAGTATCTCAGGATTGCCTGCCACAGGGGACACTTTCAATTTACAGCGCTCCCCTTTGGACTGACTACAGCTCCTCAAGTCTTCCAGCGGGTGCTGGGCTCCTTGATAGCGGTGCTCCATCAGGATGGGATCAGAGTGACACCCTACATGGACGATCTCCTACTGAAGGCCTCCTCAGCGGAGCTTCTCCACCAGCAGTTGCAGAGGTGCATGCACACCCTGAACCGTCACGGCTGGATCCTGAATCTGGACAAGTCGGACTTGATTCCTTCTCAGAGGCTTCTGTTCCTGGGTCTCCTGTTCGACACTCGCCAATGCATGGTGTTTCTTCCAGAGGACGTGGCTCACCAGATAGCCGTCAGAGTGGCTGGGATTCTGGACATGGACGAAATTCCAGTTCCGAAGTTGTCGTCCTTAGTGGGGAAGTTCATTTCCACGATCGAAGCAGTACCATTTGCCATGGCCCACTCCAGGGATCTTCAGAGATTTGTGATCCAGACGTGCAGGAATCATCCAGATCATCAACATCTGTCTGTTTCTCTTCCTCCTCATGTCGAGTCGAGTCTGCACTGGTGGTTAGATCTCTCTCATCTCTTGAAAGGGAAATCCTTTCTAGTTCCTCATTGGACCACAGTCACAACGGATGCCAGCCTTCGGGGCTGGGGTGCAGTCTGGGGTCGCTTCAGTGCTCAGGGGAAATGGGGTCTGGAGGAATCCATGCTCTCCATCAATGTTCTGGAACTTCGAGCTGTCCGGCTGGCCCTGAGGCACTGGGAGTCTCAATTGACCGGTCTTCCAGTCAGAGTAGAGTCCGACAACGCCACGGCGGTGGCTTACATCAACAGACAAGGCGGCACAAGAAGCGGTTCCGCCTGGTGGGAGGTCAAGGATATTTTGTCTTGGGCAGAAGATCACGTGCCTGTCATCTCTGCAGTTCATATTCCAGGCGTGGACAACGTCATGGCAGACTTCCTCAGTCGTCACACCGTCGACAGCGGAGAATGGGCTCTTCACCCAGAGGTGTTTCACATGCTCACTCAACGGTGGGGGATGCCAGTGGTGGATCTGATGGCTACCAGACACAACAGGAAGGTTCCGGTGTTTTGCTTCCGTCTGAGGGACTCCCTTGCTCTAGCGGTGGATGCCTTGTCGATCCCTTGGGACTTCTCCCTGGCTTACATCTTCCCCCCTCTTCCTCTATTGATCAGAGATATTCAGAAGTTGAAGAGAGAACGTTGTCCTGTCATCCTGATTGCTCCAAACTGGCCTCGCCAGTCCTGGTTTCCGGAATTGATGGCCATGTCAGTGAAGGATCCAATCCCACTTCCAGCCCGTCCGGACCTGCTTCTTCAGGGGTATCTGTGGAAAGAGGATGTTCACTCTCTCCGTTTGATGGCATGGCGGTTGAATCCTCGATTCTAGCTAAGAAAGGCTTTTTTCCTTCTGTGGTGTCGACGATGCTCAGTGCTCGTAAGCCTGTGTCTTCCAAGATCTATCATCGCATTTGGTCAACTTTCGTGGCATGGTGCTCTGTCAAGCAGTTGTCTCTTGACTTCCATCTTCCCACTGTCCTGGCCTTCTTGCAGGACGGTGGGGACAAGGGGCTCAGTCTGAGTTCCCTCAAAGTTCAGACCTCTGCCTTGTCTGTGTTTTTCCAGGAACGGATTGCCATCCTTCCTGATGTGAAAGTCTTCTTCCAAGGTGTGACTCATGTTCGACCTGCCTTCAAGAGTCCTGCTCCCCAGTGGGATCTCAATTTGGTGCTGGGAGTTCTTCAGCGACCACCGTTTGAATCCTTGGCTTCCATTCCATTACGTCTTGTGACTTGGAAGATGGCCTTCCTTTTGGCTATTGTGTCAGTACGCCGGGTGGCAGAGTTACAGGCCTTGTCTTGTAAACCTCCTTACCTGGTGTTCCACAAGGATAAGGCTGTGCTTCGCACTACCAAGGAATTCTTACCCAAGGTTGTGTCTGAGTTTCACATCAATCAGGAGATTGTGGTTCCCTCTTTCTGCCCTAATCCTTCATCTGACAAGGAAAGAGATCTCCATTTGTTGGATGTGGTGCGTTGCCTCAAGTTTTATGTTCACCGCACCGAATCTATCAGGAAGTCTGACGCTCTATTCGTCATTCCTGAGGGGCCTAGGGCAGGAAGACCGGCTTCCAAAGTTACCATTGCCTCTTGGATTAAGGCTACCATCCGTGAAGCCTATAAGTTGAGGAATAAGCATGTTCCCTTCAGGGTGACTGCCCATTCCACCAGATCTATTGGGGCCTCCTGGGCCTACAAGAATCAAGCTTCTGCTGATCAACTGTGCAGAGCGGCCACTTGGTCCTCTGTGCACACTTTTTCAAAGCACTACCGAGTTGATGTACTGGCATCGGCTGATGCCAGCTTTGGAAGGAAGGTCCTGGAGGCAGTCTTGCCTGTGTAGGTTTTCCGCTCTGTGATCCTTAGTGCTTCCTTACTGTTGAGCCCGGTTGGCTCGTGTTCCGTGTGCTGTGTTAAGTTCAGGGATTGTTCCCTTGATTGGTGTCCGTTGACACTCACAGTTTGGGCTATGTTATCAACTGGTTAACAGTTCTAGTGACTTGGGCCTTGCGCCTGGTCCTTGCCTTACTTCCCGCCTCTGGATCAGCTCAATGTTTGTACATCCCATGGTACCAGTGACCTGTATTGGACGACAGTGAAAATAGGATTTTAGTCTTACCTGTTAAATCCTTTTCACTTAGTCCATACAGGTCACTGGTCTCCCACCCTGTCAAGGGACCAGTCTTGGCTCTCCTGTGGCATTCAGTGGGAGACCGTTCGGGCATGCTCACAGGAGTCTTTCTTTTTGCTTACCTGGGTCAGTTTAGGGTCTCAAATCAATATGGGTGGCTCTGGCCAGAAGGTGGCTTAAGTAAGAGGGGAGGCTCCGCCCCTTGCAAATTATTTGCATAATTGTTCCTGCCTATTAAAGGGGACTACACATCCCATGGTACCAGTGACCTGTATGGACTAAGTGAAAAGGATTTAACAGGTAAGACTAAAATCCTATTTTTTTGTTTTTTTTTAATGTTCTACTCTCCTTTCTCCCTTTACACCCCCACAGCCAGAAAACAACTGGCTGCCACCAAGTCTTCGCTCAAGCAACTCCAGCTAACTCTCATTGACTGCCTCTGTCATCACAATTTAGCTACTTTCTCTCTATCGCAAGCACGGACTCACAACATGCAGAAAACTGACACCCATTTTATCCTTGCATGGTGGGAATACATATGAACACTCTGCACATGCGGAGAAATACATTACTATCATTGACGTCAATGTGATGGAAAGTTGGAAAAAGTGGAAAAATGCATTTTTCACATGATTTTTCTGCATTGCAGGAAGTTACTTTTTTTTAACACGTTTAACTTTTGAGATGAAACATTTAGTCCATCCCTATTCTATATGTTAATTAAGAGCGGAGAACAGTGGGTCTTAAAATTCTTATACATCAAACTAAGTTCTTAATCTGATATTTTAGAGCAGTTTTCTTAAAATTAAGATATAATTAGCTGGATTTCCCTGAATGTAAAGTATGCATGTTCCTATGAGTTATGTGCCACCTACTGTATCTGGTGTATGTTGCAGAAAGTCTTACCAGTTCACATCACAGAGGATGATGTGCAAAGCAGAACTGGAGTAATTCTGGATCAAACCAACTGCACCTTAGTTGAAAAATAAGCATTTCTAAAATTACCATTTATTTAAATAGGGCTTTTAAGCCATTTAATACTAAGTAAATGTCCAAATATAAAGTTTACAATATTGTGTTAGATAAATCCCTAGTAGAGATGTGTGGAAGTTAACATATATTTGCAAGATTTGTTTCTGAAACAGAATTATGTACTTCTCCATTTCATAGATATTGCATAGAGATTCCATGGGAAGGAAGTGCTAGCAAAACCTACATCTTGAAGGTGTGCAACCTATTGTCAGTGTTCATCCCCTGAAGTTCCAGTGTTCCATGCTATATTTCAGACATCCCCCATGATGCTACGAAACACATGCTTTTGCTCATAGAAACACACACAGACACACACTCCTTATCGACACAGGGAGGAAGCCCAATGCAAAATGGGGTCTTCAGCCTCCAACAGGAAGCCACCTTTCCACAATTTCTTCCCATGATGAGAAATTCCACACAGCCTTACTCTCTAACAACCAATGAGTTAACAGCCTCATTTAGATAAGTGGCCATATTGGGCAGTTTCATTTCTCCCCTATAGTATAATTGGTTTGTTCCAGACCTGTTTGAGTTCCTCATGGTCCTTCAGCCCCACTTTAATGCAGCGCTCTGTTTCATGAACTCAATTAAGCAGTTTGCCACAACTTTGTAGCTAAGTGCTTTTTGCTGATAAATTTGTCACTTGTTAAGCTTCATATGAAGCCAGTTTACTGAACCATTTGTTGTACTAATTAGAATCTAACCACAGGTTTAAACTGTATTTTACTCAACAGGAAAATATAAAATTATTTCAAAAAAGTTTACTGCTTCTTTAAAAGGATAAGTAGGCTCATGCTCTCTGCCTGCTCCAGTCTGGAAAATCTGCAAGCAACTGTCATGTCTGCCTCCATGGATATGACATTCAGGTCAGATTGAAGATACCACCTGAATAAAGGCTTAATATCAAAATCCATAGGGGCCATTAGGATTTTTTTTTCAATGCTAAGATAAATGGATAAAGGTTATTATTAGGAGGTGTTAGCTCTCCTGTTCAGGAAATCCTCACAGCAGAAAGCTGAGGTGCTCCAATTCCTCTTAGAACACTAGCCTTGGTGTGATTGACAAATAACAGGAAGTGTCTATAAACCACATTGTTATATATCATTTTTTTGTTCAAAAGTATTTCTTACATTGTTATCTGCCAACTCTAGCTAGTATATTTTTGTTTCATTTGTCTATGACATTTTTATATTTTTAACACTTTTCTGCTATCATATTAATCAGTTGTATTCCTAGGTTTGACTTAACCTCCCTGCAGATTTTAACCACTGTTAATTTCTCAGCAATTTATTTAATTACCCTCCAATCTCTGAAATCATTCCAAGATGTTTCCTTTATGAATTTCTGCCCTAAGGGCATAAGAATGTCATACAGGGCCAACTTCCTGTCATTGCCCTTCTCAGTTTCATATATGTAATTTTTTAACAACATGATAGCTTACAGCCCCTTGCAATTCATGTTTAAATTTCCTTTTATCAAACAGGTAGTAATTAACAATATATTCAATAATAAGTATAATATGGTAACATAATAATTATTTTGAATATCCACCCTAACAGACTAGTGAACAAGTAATGGAAGCTTAGTATCATTTCAGTTGATTATTTACTGAGTAAGACTAGTTTATTGATGTTTTTTTCTTAAAAAAACACATATTATTTGCATTAAGCATTAGTCATTTATGTCAGCACTTTTAACTCTTCCAGTGCCAAGTGACTGGTGATTTTTTGTACTCTGGAAGCCTGACACATTTTGAGCATTTTTGCTGTAAATCTGTTTAGGTACGATTCCCATAGGTAACTTTGTACTTATGTATAGAAAATTATGTAATGTTTGGAAGAAATTTCAAGTGGAACTGCCACCGCAAAACAACCTTAGCTTAAATAACTCCCCATCTGGTGACTAGCTGCTTAGTAGCGCTAGTCGCCAGAATTATTACCTTATTCAATAGCATACCTCCCAAGTGTCCCTCTTTTTGACCCAAATCCCTCTGTCCCTCTTTACCACCCTGATGTCCCTCTTTTTAGGAAATCAGACTGTGTGGTGTGTATATAATTGTATCAGATTGCTCTACAGCAATGTAACGCACATTATTGTTTGTTTAAACATCAGTAGATGTGTTTATAAATTAGTCTGTGTACATAAAATACTTTGGTCTTGTTAGAAGTAATTTATTAGGTTACACAAGGAGGTGTCAATAGTCATGAAATAGCCTAAAAATTCTTGCTAATGCCGCACCCACCAGCCACGCCTCCAGCCACTCCACCTAAAACACAAGTGTCCCTCTTTGGCAATTTGAAATGTTGGGAGGTATGCAATAGATTTATCCTTTCTTCCACGGCTGACAGGCAGGACGGGTCACAGACATCTTGCATAGTAACGTCCAAGCGCCTGCTTTGTCAGTCCCTTCCGGAGCCGAATGGCTCCTAGCAGCGCCTAATAGAGCTGGCTGGGACTGACAGAGCAGGCACGCGGACATCACTATGGCAAGACGTCCGCGATCCGTCCTACCTGTCAGACGTGGAAGAGAGCAGAAATCTATTAAACAAGGAATAATTCTGGCAACTAGCGCTACTAAGCAGCTAGTCGCCAGATGGGGAGTTATTTAAGCTAAAGTTGTTTTGCAGTGGTAGTTCTGCTTGATGTTTCTTCCAGTGAAGTGATGAAACAATTACACGTTGTTAAAAATAAGGGTTTTCTAAATGGTTTCAGAAATGTATAGTAGCAATTTATTGTACAACATCTCAAACAAGCTCAGTGTAATAAACAAAACAAAACAAAAAAATAAATATGAGTGCCACATAGCTTCATAATACACTGATAGCAATATGTGCATAAATATATATCCTTCCTTGGGGCCCAAAATTGGTAAGGGTACATAACAGAATTTTGATTGATATTTTCAGAGGTAACCAAAATGCACTAACATAGTCATCATAACATCAAAATTAACCCATAACATTATACATTTTCAGAAAGTAGATATAAACTGCATCAAATGAGGAGTCACTTGCTTATCTACACCTAACTCAAATAAAAAGGCATTTACAACCATTAAGACGACTTGAAAAATTTGAGAACTGTGACATTTCCTAATGTTTTCATTAGTTACAGCTCTTCTTACTTTTTTCAAGTATGAAATTCTTGTACTAAAATCATTTTAACAATTACAGAAAGGAAGACAGGTAGACAAAGCATAACATTTTGGAAGAAGATGACCCATTGAATGAAATGACTGTTCATTTTCTTTTCTGCCCATTGTCGATATGAAGAAATCTTTTCTGAAGATGGCACTGAAGTAAACAATGGGCATTTTTTTATATTTGCAGTCATTCAAAGGTACTGAAATCTTTGAAAACTATACATTGTCCTACTATATTCATTAGCTTTTCTGTAACAAATAGCACCTCATTGGTATGAGTTGCCACAATGTAGGGGGTAGCACAAAACGACTTCAACTACAATATCATTTTTTTTCATATATTTTTCAAATATGATTTAGCTGCACTAAAATGTTTGTAACAACTACAGAAATGAACAAAAACTAGACAAGGTATACCCTTTTGGAAAGTAGATAACTAACCACATCAAATGAGGAATAACTTTTCGTTCTACCCCTAGCCTAGCTTTCTCAATTATTTCCAGATGTGTTGCTCCAGGAAAAAACACATTCTTTTTTATACTTCAATCACTTCAAATGCAGTAAAATATTTAAAAACCATGGATTTACTAATGTATTCATAATCTAGGGCAATCCCAAGGAAAATGGCACCTACACTATATAGACATAACCATTAGAGATATGAAGGAAATGTATGCAAGACATACCTTCCTGAAAATAGACATTCCTCTGTATCAGATAATGGGTTGTTTGTCTTTCTACCCCTAGCCATGTGTGCACAAATATTTCCATAAGGAGGCGCTAAAGGAAAAAATATTTCCTTTTGTTTACATTTCAACCACTTAAAAGATACTGCAATTTTTGAAAAACCTACCATTTGTAAAGTAGACATTCACCCACATGAAATGAGATCTAGTTTGCCATTTTACTACTAGGCTTGTGTACACAAATGTTTCCATATATGTATTTATAATAGCTATTTTACATTTATACCCATTATTTAAAACCATGGACTATTCATCTGACTTTTATGAACTGACTTACTTCAGAGGTTGCCAGAAGCATGAAACAATGACATCTACAATGTCCCATTTTTCATACATTTTTCAAATATGACTTACCTGTAATAAAATGGATGTGACAACTACAGAAATTAAGAAAAGTTACAAGAACCACACTGTTTTAAAAAGCAGACAACCAGTCACATCAAATGATGAATCAAGTGTTTCTGCCCTTAAACTTGTGTGCACATATATTTCCAGAATATAGTGCTATAGAAAGAACAATTGCTTTTTACACTTCAGTCAAACATATTAAAATCTTTCAACACAATAGAATTTCATACTGTATTCAGTACCTAGTGCCTGGCAAAGACAAATGGTACCATTTGTGTTTCTTTGTGGTACCATAAGAGGTGCCAGGGTCATGGCAACCAGCGGAAGAAGGTGGGGGAGTCAGACAGTATATATTTAGTTCTGTGACTGCCAGTGGGGTGTCACACCATGCATCTGTGGTTCTTTGGCTACCAGTGACACAAAGCTGTGGAAGCAGACAGTGCATGTATAGCTCTGTTGCTACTAGTGGAGCAAGGCTGGGGAAGAAGACAGAGTATGTGTAGTTCTATGGCTGCCAGTAGGACAGTTTAACAAGTCTGTGGAAGCAGACAGTGTATGTACAGATATAGCAGTGAGCAGTGGAACAACAATGTGGGAGGGGGGAAACAGCCAACAGTGTTAAGAGAGAAAAAAAGGAAAAAGATAACCAGATCTAATTGCAGTGGTAGTAAACAACTACATAGAATAGTGTATCGTATATTGTTTAGTAAAAGGATTAATAACTAAAGAAGACGTTCAATACTGGAATATATTGAGTATATAGGTCAGGATATTCTGTACAAAAGTGAGCATGAAAAGATAATCCATATCCTAATAATACAGCAGTAAAGAATGGTGGATTTATGTCCAAAAATAATATATAGACTAATCTGCTAAGTGGATATATGGATGAACTACTGTCACACACGTGCAATATGTGAAGTGATGAATAATGCCAGTACAGAGGTACCCTTACTTCAATGTAGTCTTGATATCAGCATAAAAGAGAAGCCTCCGAGGAGTGCTTGGATCTCGATGGTCGCTCAGCTGGTTTGATCGATGCTTGAATCTGTACCCCTTGATTTCTCCACTTTGCCATTATAGTCAAGGCCCACATACCTCGGTAGGACTCTTTTCCATTCATTTGTTTCCACATACAATTTACAAAATCATTTAAAAGGACATTTAACATTAATATTTTATTTATCCTCTGTAATAAAACAATTCTCACATAAAAATATTATTTTTTTATAAATAACTTCACAAAACAGAAAGTATTGCACTTCCAAGATCCAGTGTGCCATATGGCCCTTGGAAGTCCTCCATATAGCCAAAATGCTGTGCCCTTAATCTTTCTTCCACTCTGTGTAGCTGCCCCAGTTCCTCTTGTTCTTGTAATACACTACTTGCCAAGGTCCTGTAGTTGACTTGTACTGGCGTGCTTAATACAGCTGATTGAATGTACAAAACTAATTCCATGTTAATGAAGAGCAGGAATAGTTTTTGAGTCTCTACACCTGCCTAACATCAACTAATGAGGCACAAAACCCTCCCCTTAATGCCACTTGCAACAAGGGGAAGGCAAGGGGGCAGTCTGTGAGATTTTCAGGGTAATTCTGACATCTATGCCTTGCTTTGACGAATATAGTAAACAAGATACAGAGGTAATGGCTTTAGTGTACAGCTCTTTCCTGCTCACGATATGGGGTTATAAGCAAAATTGTTTTCAGATGATAGCTTCCCTTCCCTGGCAAGTTCATACATTCACCAACTATATAACTTAGGGAAGTAGTTCCCAAACTTTTTGACATGATGCCTCCCTCTTTTAAGCAGACCTCTATTTCCCCCTTCTTTTTTTATAGAAATAAATCTAACCTGTTCCATACATATTTCTAATATTAACAATGTACATTTAATTTATTTTGTAATAAATTATAAAGAAACCAATTATTTGCACAAGCCAATATATACAAGCTACCAGCCACAGGTACACATCAGAGTGTCCCATTCACAATCTTTAAAGAAACCTTTCTCGAAGTTCTGAATGCAGTAACTTTTTGATAGTATAGATACTCTAATGTTGCTGTACACTGGTAAGAAATTCAAAACAGGGATCCAGAGAGCAGGAGAGGAATGAGGGTTCCCACAGGTGGGCATGAGAACTACTACCTTCTGACTTAGAACTACCAAATCTTGGAAACATTTTGTACTCGATGCCCAGAGAAACTCATAAGATTGGGGATGGGAGTGTCCAAGTGATGAGATTTGCAGCATAATTGGGGATGGTCTCAATCAGGGTAGGTGGACTTGTAAGGTTGAGGGGCAGGATTTGTCTTGAAATGGGTGGGAATGGGGCAGGCCTAGGGTGATAGGGTAGGAAAGTGAGTGGAGCTCACGCTAACGGAACTGGAGAATCACACTCTGTCCACAGAGACCCAGTAATTCAGTCTGAAAACCGGAGTTTCCGGGGCAGGTACAGAGAGTTCCCAGGTATTACAACTACCCAGTGCATACCACACAGGTACACTGTGCTTCACCTGTTGGGAAGTTGTACATATAATGCATGAAACATATGGCTACAGAAATCTGATTGTTTTGTTAATTGTACTTACCTCAGTAATTCATTCTATTAACACCTTAAAGACCAGAGGTCCTGGGGGTGAAGTCAATATAAAGGCCAGGTAGAGAACACTCGAAACACTGTCAGTCACATGTGCCGGTGAGCCAAACGTGGGTCTGATAGTGATTTTCCGATCTTGGAGCGGTCAATTTTAGACCCAGCTTCTACTTGCAGCACTCTTGTCGGAGCACTGTGAATAAAAAATACATGGAGTGCCAGGACCATCACTGATCCTTTAGTCAAGGATAGCGGTGATGGTCCTAACACATTACTGGTCCTTAAGGCGTTAAACAAATTATGAGCCATGTATTCTTGAGGCAGAAATGAGCAAGATTTGTCTCTTAAACCACTGGGGTTTATAACACCCATATTCTACAACCAGCTGTTGGCTGGCTGTGGAAGTTATAGTCAACAAAACACTTAGGGCCATATGTTCAAAGAAGTAGAGAAATAACTTTTGTCGTTTGTAACAACTTTTCAAAGTGCAGTGTCGTTGGGATCATTAATATTTTCAGAGAGTGTCAGTTGTGATCAGAAATATGTCGTTTGTCCTTACTGAAATTGTCATATGTAAAGACAAAAAAACTTTATAAAAAATGTCTTAACCAAAGACAAAAATGTCTTAACTAAAGACAAAAATTCTCACATTCAGAACTTCACATTCCCTCCACTTTTTTCTTAACGTACAAATTTTGTCTTATGTAAGACATTTTTTTGTTGTTAGTTACAACAAATTTTCCTTTCCTCTATGCGACACTGGAGAATAGTTTAGCCACTCCCTTGCCCCGCCCCTTAGCATGACAATTCTGGAGTTGTGTCGTACACAGTGGAAATTACTAGTTTTTTGTCATATACACTATAGAAAATATGTCGTTCATGCATTCGATGACTTATTTTTGTCTTTCATACAACATTTTTTTGTCGTTATCCCTTTGAACTTACGGCCCTTAGAAAGTCAAAGTTTGCCTTCCCCTGCCCCAGGTAAAACGTTCCCTTTAACCCTGTTGAGTGCCCGATGGGTAAGTAACACATTGATTTGCAATGTGCTGTGTGATCCTCGGGGTACTCAAAGAGTTAAGGACCAGAAAGGTGTGCAGTGCATTGTTTTGCAATGCGTGAGCACCCCCTGAGGTTTTTAACATATCAGTTGCCAGAGAGGTATCCAACGCAATGTGTGGATACCTGTCTGGCACTTAGTGAGTTAAAGGGTTAAGTTAGTCAGTAGTGATTCATGCCAAAAGAAACGTAACTTAGTGTTTTCCACTTACACTTCAAGCTGGCATTTAAATATCTGTGTTCCATGCACAGTAATCCATAGGTAATTTATATTCCATGGGTATGGCAGATTTAATTGGACTTCAACAAATCCCAACTAGTAGCAAACATTTTTCTTTTATTTGATATAGATAAAGTTTTTTTAGTGTTCACATCACTTAAAGGCAGATTTGTTAGTCATGTCAGGCAGTACAATGGGAATTTGGCAGTGTGCACAAGGGGCAGAGGATGAAAAGAAAAGGTGTAGTGCTTGAGTCAGAAAACTATCAGAAAGGTCTAGTTTCTTCCTGCCTTTTGTCCTGGTAACTATGACTGCTCTATTGTGTAGTAAACTTGATAAATTACTATAAGTGGTTTAAAAGAATGCAAGAAAAAAACATAGACCTGCAGTTCAAATAATGTGTTCTGGGTGTTATCAGAACTTATTTTTGCATTTTGCACATAAAATCCCTCCTTAATTTAAATTAGGCATTGATTTAACCCACTAAATACTAGAAAGCCTAACATTTAAAGGGATAGTAAAATCAGATTTTATGAACATCTGATAGTGTAGCTGTTACAACAATTTGAGAGATATAGGAAGATAAGGTTCCCCCGTCCCTCCCCTTTCTCTGTGATGAGCTGTAAAGCTGTCAGAGATTTTGGTCGCAAGACCAGATGGAGGCTCTTCAGCAGAGCCAAAATGGTGCAATCTAAAAAACAAACACTTCATTGGAACAGTCTACAAAGTGTGCCTGGTATGAAGTATTTGTTTCTAGATCCTGCTATTTCAGCTCTGCTGATCCCAGGACCAGGATATCCTACAACCTGCTTTATCTTCCTATATCTCTCAAACCATAAAGGTTTGAGAGATGGAACTTATATCGCTTAGTTTATTATTGTAATAGCTACACTATCAGATGTTTATAAAATTTGACTTTACTATCCCTTTAAGGGGTTAAAAACCCAATATGAATCAATGGGAATTTTGCAAAGTTTCATTTGCTTTCCCCAGACTTGATTTACGTTTTCGTTTTGTGCATATGGAGAGTTCTGTACAACCTTCCAGGTAATGAGCATTGCTCATTTCTATGCAGAGGGATTTATTGCTTAATAGGTGTATGTCATCATATGTTCTTTATAAAGTTTTGTTTGAACAGGGGAGCTTGAGCACAAAAATTTGTTTAACCCTCTGAGTGCCGGAGAGGTATCCAATGCATTTTTATCTGTATTGTTTGGCTTGATCATGCAAGCTTCATTTGATTGATCATTTTTCATTTTGCAAATGCATGTTTTTCATGATTTTTTAAAATCCCTTTTTATAGGTTGTGTTTTATCAATATTTTTAATAGAAATATAATTTTGATTAGATAAATTAGCTTTCTATACTTTAGTGATTCGTTTTTTTTTGATTGGTTAAAATACACCATGTATATGTGATCCCTATACTTTGCCTACTTGAGGACTATGCTTATTTAAATTTATGAATGATTTATCAGATTGATAAAGCCAGTATAGGTTAATTCTATAATATCACGTATACACTTTGGCTTTGAGAAAGCATGTTTTCTGCAAAACACATCAGCCGATATTGTTATACCATTTTTATCTTTATTAAATATATATCTTCAGAGTACTTATGACTTTTGGAGGAGTCATTTATTTGTTGTCGCAGCAATCCTAAACTGGACCAAGAGCACCGAGTAGAAACGGTGAGAATTCCACACATGCTTTTTTGGTCAGTTTTGTTATATACCATTAGCTGACTACATTTAAATGTAAGTGAAATCTTATCTATTTACTTGATTATCATTCTAAAAACCGTATTCTGCTATTGGATTCCCCCTCTCTTTGTTTTTTCAATATGTATGCCCTTCCATTTGGAGAGAACGTGGCAAGGAGAAGCAGCCTGATTTGTGGTGTCCTGAGTCTGGGTCAGGAATATTTACCCAGAAGCGCTCTGTCTGCTGTCTGCCACATATGTGGTTGATAGCACATCTTGTTTATGAGCACCCATGAGTGGGGTGTTTATCTGGATGTGGAGTTAATATTTCAAGAACGTATTACACTAGTGCGCCTCCTTGTGCTTTCCTGTGTGTTCGTTTTTCCATTGTATAATAAGCTGACTAAGCACCGTATGTTCAAAGGGATAATGACAAAAAATAGCATATGATAGAAAAAATGAGTCATTGTATGCATGAACAACATCTTTTCTATAGAGTATACGACAAAAAACTAGTAAGGTCCGTCGTGTACGACACAACTCCAGAATTGACGGGCAAAGGGGCGGGGCAAGGGCATGGATAAACTATTCTCCAGTGTCGTATAGAGGAAAAGAAAATTTGTCGTAACTAACGAGAAAAAAATGTCTTGCAAAAGACAACATTTGAACGTTAAGAAAAAAGTGAAGGGAATGTGAATTTCTGAATGTGAGAATTTTTGTCTTTAGTTAAGACATTTTTGTCGTTAGTTAAGACATTTTTGTCGTTAGTTAAGACATTTTTTGTCTTTAGTTAAGACATTTTTTTCTTTACATACAACAATATCAGTGAGGACAACCGACACTCTCTGAAAATATTAATGAGCCCAACAACATTATACTTTGAAAAGTAGTTACAAATGACAAAAGCTATTTTGCTACTTCTTTGAACATATGTTCAAAATTATAACGACAAAAAAATGTTGTATTAACCACAAAAATAAGTAATTGTATGCATGAACGACATATTTTCTATGTATTATACGACAAAAAACGAGTAATGTCGGTTATGTACGACACAACTGCAGAATTGCCGGGCAAAGGGGTGGGGCAAGGGTGTGGCTAAACTATTCTCCAGTGTCATATAGAGGAAAAGAAAATTTGTCGCAACTAACACAAAAAAATGTCTTGCAAAAGAAAAAATTTGTACGTTAGGAATAAAGTGGAGGGAGTGTGAAGTTCTGAATGTGAACATTTTTGTCGCTAGTTAAGTCATTTTTTGCTTTTAGTTAAGACATTTTTATCATTAGTTAAGACATTTTTGTCGTTACATACGACAATTTCAGTCAGGGCAAACGACATTTCCAATCACAGCCTACATTCTCTGAAAATATTAATGATCCCAATGACACTGTACTGTGAAAAGTCGTTACGAACGACAAAAGCACTTTCTCTACTTCTTTGAACATATGGCCCTAAGAGTCTGCACCATCTCATGAAATATTAATTTTCTGAGCGTAAAGCTATAACATTACAACTTTTAACTTAAGAATGGGACCAACTTTTTAATTGTGGAAAATGAAAGTGAATAGTCCCATGTAATACAACATCTCATTGAGACATTTAGTGGATATTCATGCAAGTAGGTCTGGTTGTAACACTTTTTATGTGACAACATGAAAATTTGTAAGGGGAAAAGAGGTCAGTTTCTTTACAAACAGATTTGGACCAGATTTTCAAAGGCACTGCTCAAGGCCCATAGCCTCCTTATAGGCACCTCTATTCCAAAGCGAACAAACCCAAATGGGCTTTCTTCATAATCAAAATGTTCACACACTTTTAGTCCCTTACATATATATATATATATATATATATATATATATATATATATATATATATATATATATATATATATATATTTATGAGTAACCCATGGAGCCTCATAAAAAATACTACCTTTAGTTTGATATTAAGGGTTCTGTGCCTTTAAAGGAAGGGTAGTGGTCTTTGGAAGGGGCTGCATAATGGAAGAGTAGGGCAAGCTATGTATGGAGTGGGAGAGTATACACTTGATTGTAAATTCATCACAGCATCTTAACACACATGTTAACTATAATGTACCAGTCATGTTCATACCTGGAAATTCCGTGGACCTACCATGAAGAATCTCCAAAGACAGAGGCTGATTCTCCAATTTGAGGAGTTCATTCTGCCCACTTTAACACCTTTTTTCAACCACCCACTAGGCCTACCCACCCACAAAACACATAATTTGACACACCCATCCTCAGATCTACAGTGTTCCTCTGGGGCCTTGGGACAAAAAGGTTCCTGGGACGGTAATTTCTAACCCCTTAACAACTGGAGACATGTCAGGACTGTCACTAGTAAACTTGCCTGTAGGAACGGTGATGGTCCTTGCATATCACATATTTTGTGCTTACATTGCTCTTGCGGGAGTGCTGTAAGGACTAGCAAGGTCTGAAACGGATCACTCCAGAGCTGCTTCTCTCAGACCCCTCTTTGGCGTGCCAGTACACGCCATCAGTCACGTGTACTGGCGTGTCAACCAAGATCAAAGCTGTCCTTAAGTGAAGTTCACTTCCCAGACCTCTCTTCCTTAAGGGGTTAAATATCCAGACACTCTTTCCCTATCAGTAGGCATCAATTAAGGCTCTATTGCCTGTTATTAATCTTTCTTCCATTTAAGATTTACTATAATTGTAAAACGGTCTCATTGACCCTTATTTATAAAGCAGAACAAATGCGGTAGTGGAGTGCAGATCTCCTACCATTGTAGAGGTTAAAACCCCATTTAAAACAATATGACAGATTTTTTATGTTTACTGTGGTTCACAATTTGCCACATAATTGCTCCAGTTTTGGCATGATGCATATGTCCCACAGAATGTCCTTGTATTGGACTAGAGGGGTAGGCAAATCATAAGGAATGCTTTGCTCTCCCATCTGGTCCTCAAGAGGCTAATCTTTTTTTTTTGCACAGACTGAACATGTTCATTCTTTTTTTTTTAAAGGTGAAGCTCACAGGCATCTAAGAATATCAGACTTAAAGGTCCTAGAAAGGTAAGATAATATGTATTTGGTTTATTTTACTTTAAGCAACTGCTTTCCCAGATTACTTAATGATAACTAAAGTCATGCAAATATAGCTAGCAAACTAGGTCGGGAGAGCAGAGCAAATGTTTCTTATCTGCCATCAATTTCAATGTTTTTCAATCCTAATGTGATTTGCTTGTCAGTACAGTGTATCACTAGATTGACTACAGTTAAGAAAGTGGATGTAGTTAACATGATAAAAGAATTTTGTTCAGTGAGTCTTATCACTTGTCAAGCTTAAATACACTTTACTGATTGATCTGTATATTATATGTATGGTGGGTTATTTATTAAGCTACTACAGATGTCAGTTAAATGAATGGGAGTTATCTGTAGAGGTTTATTTTTTTAAGTAGGACTATATAGCGCTTTGTAGTAACCCTTTGAGTGCCGGAGAGGTACACAACATTCTGCAATGCGTTGTGTACCCGGTCTGGCACTCAGAGGGTTAATTGAACATTTCAGTTCAGTAGAACATAAATCTAGAGAAGTATTGTTTAATTAAGTTTCAAATTGTAAGAAGCTATTATTATCTTAATTACTAAATGTTGGCAAGAAGGGAAGCCGAATGTTTGTATTATTTAATGACACTAGTAATGAAAACTCCCATTGCTTTGAATGATAGAGGTCTTCAGTGCATCGGAAAGCAATGCTTTGGAGATCATTCTTGCTGTTAAATGGTTAAAATCCCCATTTAAATCAAAGGAAATTTTGGAAACTTCTATTTCTCCCTTATGGTGCAAAGGCCCATATTAGTTTATTGCACACAACCACCATTGTAGCTGGGCCGGACTAGTAATACAGGAATTGAGAGACAACCCTCTTCCTCAAGCTCCATATTGCTGGTAAAGGGTTTTTCAGTTAGTATGCCACAAGGACTATATTTATTAAGCAGCAAAAAATAAATGAGTAGATAGTTTCATAGGTGTGTGTGCATAAATCATTGTCAGAGATCCTATGGGTGGTTTCCACTTAAGAACCACGTTGATGATGTTTGACTGATCACATGGGCTGGCTTGATGAATAGTGATGAATGGGGTTCTGATAGACTTCTCTGGTCTTGGAGTGGTCAATTTCAGACCCCGCTAGTGCTTACAGCCTTCCGGAGCGCTGTAAGCACAAAGTATGTGACTTGCCAGGAACGTCAGCCGTCCTTTAGGCAAGGAAACCGGTGATGGCCCTGACACATCTCAGGCCCTTAGGGGGTAAGTAAGTGTGATGAGATCAAAGGTAAAGTTTCCTTTTGATGACTCTTCCATGCAGATTAACTTTGTACCAGCAATGCTGCACAGTTGACTGGTGCACCACTACTCCTGTGCCAACTACATTTTCCTGCAGGTCCTTTGCTGTGATATAGGGTTTTCACTTTGCATTACTGACCAGTCTAGGAACAGTTCTATTGGAGATTTTTGTTGGTCTTTCAGATCATGTCTTGACTTCAGCAGTTCCCATTAATTTCCATTTCTTAATGACATTATGGAAAGTGGAAACTGCAAGCAGGAAACATTTTTATACCCTTCACTTGCTTTATAATTGTCAGTTATCTTTATTCTTTGATTCTTAGTCAGCTGCTTAGAGGAGCCCATGGTTGTTAAATGGTATAACAACAGCCTGAGAGCTTCAGAGAGTCAGGGAATTTATTAAGCTCTGGAGTTGACATCACCTAACTTATGTTAAGGTGTAACAAGTCAATTAAGTTCTGAGACCTTAAAAAAAATAACACTAGTGGATCAGCTGGAAGGTTAACCAATCTTCTGTACATGACACATTTTCTGTTATTTTATTTTATGATTTTATTTTGAAATTGTTAAATTCAGCAATTAAACAGTAACATTGCATTACAATTTGCAGAGACATGTCAAGTTTAAATTTGTCCACTGCAGAGGATGTGGTAACTTCTTTTCATTTACAAAATCAACAAAACATGTATTTTGGCCAGGGGTGTCCAAGTTTTGGCATATAACTGTACAGTGAGTCTAAGTGTTAAGGAATGGCTATCCTTTTCAGAAAAAAACATCCCCTTTCAGATTCAAGATCAGGTACAAGACCCAAAATGTCAAGTGTTCAATAAGGGAGGAGTACTTAATCAAAAAATCAGTTTGGCAAATGCATATTTACACAACAAAGACCAAGTATTAGTGGTAACTTAAATTTTATAATCACTTGCAATCTTTAGGGAAGAGGCTGTCATTCTGGTAGTGATACCAACATGGCATTGGAGCCACTCCTGGGTACTTACCTAGGTAACTTGAACCTTGATTACTGACTCCATAAAAGGATAAAAAAAAATTGTTTCACATACATCAATTGATTGACACTAGGAGAATTAGTAATCCTACTGCAAAGGATTTTACTTTTAATTTCCATGTTTATATATGTATATGTATATATATATATATATATATATATATATATATATAAAACATAGTCAGAAAGTATGTCATAAGTACTTTCAGGATGTCAAAAGGATTTGAAATAAATCTCAAATTTTATTAAACAACATTTCAGATGTCTGCGATCAGCCTTCCTCAGGATCCTCAGGAAGGCTGATCGCAGACAGTCGAAACGTTGATCAATAAAATTTTAGATTTATTTCAAATCCTTTTGAAGTCCTGAGAGTGCTTATGACATACTTTCTGACTATCTATGCCTGCACAACTTTCATCAGCACCCAGGCAAATTAGTGCTTCCTATTCCGTTTTTATATATATATATATATATATATATATATATATATATATAAAGGATAGGCACTCACGCTCTCAAAAATGTATATAGACCGGGTGCTCCAAGAATGTAGTATATAGACAGAGAAATAAGCTGTGCACTTTTGGAGATTAAATGAGTTCCTTCTTAAAAACAACCTAGTATGGATTCTATTATAGTCACTTTCCCACACCAATCTGGGAGTCTCACAAATGCCTGTCAGGGGCTGGCTGATATATGATGTCTCCAAAAAGGAAATAAAAAACTGAGGCTATTAAAACTCATGAGGATTTCTAAACTGGAAGCATCTCCTCTCTCTAACCTCACTAAGGCTACAGAACAATTATCCAAAATTGTCAGTGAGCGGGTACAAGAGATTAAATATATAACAGCCAAGAAATTTAAAAATGTGACAAATGCAATGAAAGGAAGGCATCAGCTTTCATATACGCAGGCTAGCAATGAAAACTATGGTCACAAAAAGCAATACATTGAACATATTATGAATCCATAATCAATACTAGGTCCCAGGAATCTTAGCCTTCTCTTTTCAACCATTAATGAAAAATCCAATAATATCTTAACAGTGTTTCTTCCTAGTTAAAACCTGAAGACATACAATCCTTAATCTGTTTTATTTCACATTATTAAATGAAGTGAACTATTAAGGATTCACCTGCTGGTAAAAATGTACACCCAGATAGGTACACTGTAGTGTATTATAAACAATTCCAAAATCTCCTTATCCCGCTGCTGGCCAAAGACCGTAACGCCCTCTTGGCTCCTTTCTGAAACAATCTCTTCTTGATCACATTTCTATTATTGTCAGGGAAGGGAAAGTCCCCCTATAATGTATAAGGTACGGGCCAACATCCCTCCTAAACACAGTCCATGAGCTACATGCTAATATTAGCCAACAAGATTACAGAGCATTTCCCAAGTTTAGCTGATGTTGTCCCCCTAGTGAGGCAACACCACAAAAATGGGAAATCTAGTGTAGTTAAAGGGATAGTAACATTTCATAATAAACCAGCTCCAATTAATCATCATAGTATTTGGACTTTGGAGTGTGTTATTTCGATTCTGTCAGAGTTGTAGTTCAAGAGTAATTCAGTGACAAAGTATCCCCCTTCCGCCCCTTTTACTGATGTAACACTGCTCAGCCAGAGCAGAAGGGAGGTGCCCAGGTAGACTGCAGAGAGGGACAATCTTCAATTAAGATAAGGGAAAAACCTGAAAAACTTGTCAAGGGGGACAGGCCTTCATTGTTCTCACAGGAAGAAGATTGTCCCCTTCTGTTATCTGTCTGGTCTATGGACTGGATTTCCACATCTGAGAAGAGATGGCTTACACTAGGTAAAAGGGGCGGGAGGGGAACTTTGCTTGTGAATATCTCTCAAACCATAAAGGTTTGAGAGATAAGACGTATATCGTTCCTCATGTTTTTTTAATGCCTACAAAATAAAATAAAGATAAAATGAAGTATTGCCATCCCTTTAAAAAAAAAATTCCCTTTTGCAGCTCTCAATGGATCTACTGGATCTTTATGAAGCTAACCGTCCAAGGCTTACCATGTTAAAGTAATTGCTTCACCTCAGATACATTCCTAATTAAGGACAGAACCAGTCAAGGGTGCTCCCTCTCCCCTGATTTTTTTTTTTTTACTGTGGAATTCGTGGTCTGTTTCAGATTGGCTAAACAGAACAAAAAGCAGCATCCTTCAGTGGTTACCTCTTCTTTTATATAACGTTTCCCCAGACCCTTACTTCCAGACTTTGTGCAGGCATTACTCTTGTTAGTTGGCACTCAAACAATACCAACATCATCAGTGTGTGGTGCAGGTGGTAACTGAAACTCAAGATGTCACATCAAATAAAATAAAATAAAAAAAGGAATTTATGTAAAAAGTATGTTGGCAAGTCATAGTGTTTAAATGAGGTTGGGGCTAGTAACATATATCCCATAAGTGTAAAGAGGGAAAAAAGGGTCCAGCTCACTGCATTGCCTCTTGAATTGTGCACTAAAAGCAAAAAAACAAGCATGTAGTCTCCATAGAGTATATATAAGAGGTGATCTTGTAATGTAGGTGCTCAGAACATTCTAACCCCGAGGATATTAGTCACATCTTAGTTCTAGATAGTGAGAAGTAGGGAAACAATAGTGAACCTGTGTTGATGTCATAAATGCATTGAAATGTGTGATTGCAGAATTAATACATCAACTGATCATAATAAAGAAATATGTAATGCACATCTTGGGGTCTGCAGCCACATTCATCTATTTTGTATATGACACTTTAAATAGTTTCATATAAACACACATACATAGCCCCCAGGTGTCCCTCTATAGAAGGGACAGTCCTTCTTTGAAACCCAAATCCCTCTGTACTTCTTTCCCACACAGGTGTCTCTCTTTATAGGAGATCAGACTGTGTGATGTATATGTAAGTGTATCACATTGCTCCACAGCAATAAAACCCACATTAGTGTGTTTATAGTTTAGTCTTAGTACAAAAAATAGTTTTGTCTTGCTCTAAATCATTTATACAGTTACACAAGGAGGTGTCAGGTGGTCATGCAATAACCTACACATTCTCTGTAATGCCCTACGCACCAGCCTCACCCCATTTAACAGCACCTAAAACAAAAGTGTCCCCCCTCTTTGGCTATTGGAAATATTGGGAGTTATGCATATATTTTTGTGTAAAACCTATTTTTATGACTTTAAACCAGAAGGCTGTCAGTGTGTGTTTGTGTGTGTGTCTAAAACATTTTATGAAGTTCACCGTTTTAGTGACAGAGGAGAGGAGTGTCCAATTTTTTGTGCAGTAATACTGCGGATAGCCTTCTGGTACTAAAAAGAAATAAGAACTGCTTTCATGGAATGAGGACATTATGAGGCTGATGTACTGAGAAGAAATTGATAATTTACGGAGCAAATCAGCTGCACCATAGGGGACAAGTAGACATTCCTCAGATTCACATACATTTTTTAAACCCGTGGATGGCTTAAACCCTGTTAAATCAATGGGAATTATTTTTTCCCTGATGGCACAGTTGGTTTTCCCTAGAATTAAGCCAGTTAAAGGGATAGTAATACTTCATTTTATCTTTATTTTATTTTGTAGGCATTAAAAAAACATGAAGAACGATGAGAGATACTCACAAGCAAAGTTTCCCCTCCCGCCCCTTTTACCTACTGTAAACAATCTCTTCTCAGATGTGGAATGCAGTCCATAGACAAGACAGATAACAGAAGGGGACACTCTTATTCCTATGAAAACAATAAAATCCCTGCCCCCTTGACAAGCATTTCAGGTTTTTCCCTTATCTTAATTGAAGATTGACCCTCTCTGCAATCTACCTGGGCACCTCCCTTCTGCTCTGGCTGAGCAGTGTTACATCAGTAAAAGGGGCGGGAGGGGGAGACTTTGTCATTGAATTACTCTTAAACTATAACTCTGACAGAATTGAAATAACACTCTCCAAAGTCCAAATACTATGATGATTAATTAGAGCTGCTTTTATTATGAAACATTACTATCCCTTTAAGCCTTTGTATCACATCCACCTCTGTAAGTAAGAGATCAGCAGCCAAAGGTCTAGTAGTCCTTTTCCGTATCTTGAAACAGTTATGCTGTCCTTAGATGTATGTGTTATGGGATGACTTGTTTCATACAATCTATTTAGCTCCCTACTGGAAAGTAGGCCTCGATTTATCTTTGAAAAATTGTTTGTCAAGTCAGGGGAATAAATTATGAGTATATTACATACAACTTTTTTAAACCTTTATGGACCAGAAGGTTTTGCAAGATGTAATGTTTTTTAGTACCTTGAATATTACGCTGTCACCAAAAGCATTTTGATGAAATGAGTTGGAAACCTTTTTAGCACTTAAGAAGTTAAGGTGGAGCAATGCAAGTGTAAAGGAAGGTATGCAGTGAGACAAAAGAAAGATGTGAGATGATTTTTTTGGGGGGAAACTGGGTGTGTATGTGATATGGTAGAGGGGAATTATCTCAATTTCCCACTGTATCACAGAAAACACTGTTGGCCACAGGAGAAGCAGCTCAGTGCTTACACAATTTCTCTGTATCAGAAAAAGCAAAACATGTTGTTTTCCTGCTCATAGAATGAATATTAATACATATATGTAAGCTATAACAATCCTATATAATAATTCGCCAAGTTGTGTGTAACGCCCGACATGCGCAGTAGATACTGCTCGCGCCGAGGCTGATACAGAGCTGGGTGCTCCGAAGGAGCGTCCAGCTCTGTATCAGCCGAGGCGCGGGCAGTCTCCACCGTGTGTGACTGCCCCGCGACCGGCTGCCAGAGGCTCTGTATCAGCCGAGGCGCGGGCAGTCTCCACTGTGTGACTGCACCGCGACCGGCTGCCTGAGGCACTGTGGCCCGTGTAACGGGCTGTTCAACTTGTATGTAATAAAGCACAGTGGTCTGACAGTACCAAGAAGTGAAAGAGAGGGTGAACTATCTCATACTCCCTGGATACTTGAGAAGTCTGATGTACTTAGAATAATTGGAACATTTCTCTGGCAAACAAAATGTACCATAGAGTACAAATAAAAATGTAATGCTTTAAATGGTGTGTTAAACCAGAATGCAAGCGAGTTCTCAATCATATTACAAAGCAAAGCACTGGACATGTCCTTAGTGGTCAAGGGATTAATATTCCCACTTAAAGGAGAACTAAATACTTAAATATTATTCAGGTCATATAGTCCCTGAATATATAGTTTTCAAAGACCCTGTCTCCTCAAGTCAATGTAATGCCCTTATTTAAGAATGTAGAAAGATCGCAGTGGCACTCAGACTTAACACCATCTCAAAATCAACAAATTCCTTAAAAAAACAAACTTTATTTCTTCATGTTAAAATGGCGATAAATGACTGCAGGGGAGGTGAGAGAAAAAGCAACAAGACACACCCAATGGACAAGGTTGCTTTGTCTCCCACCTCCCCAGTAGTCATTTATCACCATTTTAACATGAAAAAATAAAGTTTGTTTTTTAAGGAATTTGTTGATTTTGAGATGGTGTTAAGTCTGAGTGCTGTCGCAATCTTTCGACGTGCAACATGTTTCCAGGTTGGAGAGCCTGCAGTTGTAGAGTTGTAGCATGAAACATGTTGGTTTGTGCCCTTATTTAAGAAGTGAACTAGAACAGATCCTGGTAATGATAGACCCGTGAGTCTGACCAGTAGTGGGGATATTGCTTGAAGGAAAATAAGGAATTATATATAGGAATATGTTGCGCAAAGCAAGATTATTTGATGAACTGAACATGGATTTGTGAGGAAAAGATCTTTCCAAAAAAATATATTCTGCTTCTATGAAGATATAATGTATATTAAAAGTGCCTAGAGAGATCAGCTAAACCTCACTGACAAGGCCCAACAAGACCGAAACGTATGTCTGGAGTTGGCTGCTTCCCTTGTTCAAAAATTAATTGTCTGGCATTTCATGGTTGGACTGCTGTTATGGCAGGACCAATATGATATGCTTTAGGATATTTTCTCTCTGTGAAAGACATGATTGGGCTAAAAGAGACTGCAAATTTGTATTGCAGACTCATTCCTAGTTGAGCATCTCTGACTTCCACTTTACATATGCAAATTACCCTTGAGATTTGTCAACTCAAGGGTAACAGGGGAATCCAGCAATAGACCCCTTGCTCACAGTGCCTAGAGAGATCATCTACACCTCACTGACGAGGCCCAAAAAGGCCGAAATGTACGTCTGGGGTTGGCTGCTTCTCTTGTTCAAAGAGGCATTGCCTGGAATTTTGTGGTTGGACTACTGTTATGGCAGGACCAATATGATGTGCTTTAGGATATTTTCTCTCTGTGAAAGACATGATTGGGCTAAAAGAGACTGCAAATTTGTATTGCAGACTCATTCCTAGTTGAGCATCTCTGACTTCCACTTTACATATGCAAATTACCCTTGAGATTTGTCAACTCAAGGGTAATAGGGGAATCCAGAGCTGGACCCCTTGCTCACAGTGCCTAGAGAGATCAGCTACACCTCACTGATGAGGCCCAAAAAGGCCGAAATGTACGTCTGGGGTTGGCTGCTTCTCTTGTTCAAAGAGGCATTGCCTGGAATTTTGTGGTTGGACTACTGTTATGGCAGGACCAATATGATGTGCTTTAGGATATTTTCTCTCTGTGAAAGACATGATTGGGCTAAAAGAGACTGCAAATTTGTATTGCAGACTCATTCCTAGTTGAGCATCTCTGACTTCCACTTTACATATGCAAATAACCCTTGAGATTTGTCAACTCAAGGGTAACAGGGGAATCCAGCAATAGACCCCTTGCTCACAGTGCCTAGAGAGATCATCTACACCTCACTGACGAGGCCCAACAAGGCCGAAATGTATGTCTGGGGTTGGCTGCTTCTCTTGTTCAGAGAGGAATTATCTGGTATTTTGTGGATGGATTGCTGTTATGGCAGGGCCAATATGATATGCTTTAGAATATTTCCACTGTGTGAAATGCACTCGTGTGCTAAAAGAGACTGCACCCTGGGTAGGACACCATTCCTATAGAGCCTACAAATTTGTATTGCAGCCTCTTTCCTAGTTGAACTTCTATGACTTCCACGATATAAGTGCAAATTACCCTTGAGATTTGTCACCTGAAAGGTAATAGGGGAATCCAGAGCTGGACCCCTTGCTCACAGTGCCTAGAGAGATCAGCTACACCTCACTGATGAGGCCCAAAAAGGCCGAAATGTACGTCTGGGGTTGGCTGCTTCTCTTGTTCAAAGAGGCATTGCCTGGAATTTTGTGGTTGGACTACTGTTATGGCAGGACCAATATGATGTGCTTTAGGATATTTCCTCTCTGTGAAAAGCACTAGTGGGCTAAAAAATATGTCACTGACTTTCATCTAAATTAAACTGTACCAGAATGACTATTTGGAATTTGACCACTAGAGGGCTCTGTTTATGTAAAAAAAAACATGGATTTAAACTGTAATTGTGGAAATAAGCATCTATCATCCGTGGAGGCAACCTTATTTTACTCAATAGGAAAAGCATTCCAATATATATTTTTATTTAATAAAAAAAGGTTTACTGCTCCTTTAAATCAGCTTCTTAGATAAGAATGACAAAAGGGACCATGTTGCTCTTAATGATGCATGGGATCTGGATTTGCTAACAAGAAAATCACATTGCTTTTAGAACACTGATTTAAATTATGTTTGACATTCTCCATTTTCAATTCAGAAGAAATTGCATGCTATTTTACTTTGATTAGATGGTGAAAGCTTAAAGAGAATGAAGCAGATATATTGTAAGTCCCAACAGGCGTGCATGCAATCAAACTGAAAAGTGTTTATTTACAAAAGACATAATTATTCAAATATGAACTGTGCTGAAACCACAAGTGGTCTGATCGAGAAAGGCTTAAAGATCTTTGTGAAGTGCAGATGTTAAATAACTGTAAGAGAGATTTTGTTTATACGGTAGCTTTAAACTGTCAAGAAGATCTGGCATGTCTCTTATCACAGCAAACTCCCTATTCCTTTTCTCTCTTCAAGTTAATTTCCTAGTTACATTCATACTTAAAAATGTAAAAGCAAATTGCAATAGAAAATGAACACTACAGTAAATCAAATATGCAGGGCAGGCTGTATGTATCGGCATGCCTCGGGCAGGGGGTGCCAGTCACTTGTATATGGTGGAATGATTTGGATAGTGAGAGGCTATCCATTTCAACTTATGATGTGGATTTCATCATTAACCCTTTGAGTGCCAGAGAGGTATCTAACGCATTGGTTAAACCCATTAATCCCCTTAACAATGGCGCAATCCACGGATGGGTGGCCATAGGGGACCACGTCACTTTTTTTTTTTTTTTTTTTACAGACATGCAATATTGGATTGAAGAGTGACGTTCAGCCACACTGCAGTCCCAGAATTCCCTTAACATCCGGACGGACCTGACTGTCCTGGCACATCATGCTTCCTTAAGGTGTTAAATGCAATACTATTATTAAAGTCGACCTGTCACTTTAACGTACGTTTTATTAAAGATAATTAAAAAACATCTACATGTCATACTAGCCATTTATTTACCTACACGTTGCACTACTCATTTCTTTAGGGAAATTAACCTTTATTGGTTGATAACCCAATGTGGCACTTGATGCTAATCAGTTTCTGTAGGGCCAGTATTAACACACACTGTTATATGAATGAATCTAGGCAGAGACAGCAAGCAACAGAACTATTTAGCAGGGCTGCATCAAGACACTGATGGACCCTGGGAGAAGCTCATGCTAGTGGAGCCCCCTTTAAATCTCACTCATTAAATAAATAAATAAAAGATGCCCAAAATACCACACAAAATGCAACATATCTGTTTCAAAACAGGTATTCAAAGCAACCCTACTATTAAGTAAAAGATAGATTTGTTACTTTACTTTCATTTTAAGAGCTGTACTCTGATCTAAAATGTCAGAAAATGCAACTAAATTCCCCTACCCAGGCCACGGTAAGATCTGTGCCTACCAGACTGTGGATTTAATTATGACTGTTCTGCTGGCATTGTCTGATGCCGCCTGTGGTGGAAAATGAGATTTTGGCAGGTTACTTGGTAGATGGATGACAGGTAGTGCTTCATGTCATCTGGCCTGCTCTGCCATTCTCCTCTGCTAGACTGGCACTGAAAATCTGAGGGTGATTTTTAGTGGCAGTGAGACCGTAGAAACTGAAAAACACTATGGGACTATGAGAGCACTCATCTGAACATGTGTTCGTCAGCACTGTTGGTCCGGGCCAGCCTGCCTCAGCCTGTCTGTTGTGTCTTCCCTGGTTAGTAGTGGTGCCATCGTCAACGGGCCCCCCTTTTGAATGTGGGCCTGGGCAAATGCCCATTTTGCCCATTGGTTAAAGTGACCCTGCTGCTTAGCATGGTGTGCTGGGAATTAGCATTAAGGTACCACACTGTGCCACCAAAATGTAAGTATTTTTTCTCAAAAATTATTTATTTTACAGGAAAATGTTATAAAATGACAGGTCTATTGTATTTTTTTGCTGGTTGGTGAAATGTTATTTACCAAGCAAGGCAACCAAGATGCCCATAGCCCTTCCCATGTCTCCACACCCACTCCTCACATAACTCCATCCCTAACCCCATACATTGTTGCTTAACACCAAAAAATACCTTTAACATATAAAATACAAGCAAGCAATAAGCTTGTAATCCTTGGGTGCTCTAACTTTCAATGGGTTAAATAACGGCCAGTATAGGGATATGCAAAGTGGCATATAAATTGATAAAGACACAGGTTTTGGTGAGTACACAAACAAATGCACTTAAAGGGATAGTAATGTCACAAACGCAGCTCCAATTAATCTTCATAGTATTTGTGCCATGGAGAGTGTTATTTCAATACTGTCAGAGTTGTAGTTGAAGAATAATTGAATGATAAAGTATCCCCCTCCCGCTCCTTTTATGTAGTGTAATCCACCTCCTCTCAGATGTGGAATCTTGTCCCTTGACCAGACAGATCTCAGCAAGGGACAATTTACTGTGAGCATAAGCAAAACCCTGCCCTCCTTGACAAGTTTTACAGGTTTTTCCTTATGCTGACTGAAGATTGTCCCACTCTGCGATCCGGACAGTCTTGCTGCTCTGAAGTGAGCAGTGTTACAACACTCTCCATGGCACAAATACTATGAAGATTAATTGGAGCTACTTTTATTGTGAAACATTACTATCCTTTTAAATAGCTGGAGTGCAACAGAAAACAGAAATAAGCAAAACAAAAAAAAATATCAAGAAAAAAAAACTAGGTATTAGTGCACATCCAAATTAATTCAATATACTACTCCATATTGTTTTCATGTAACTGGTGCAAATCCACATTCACTTAATATTAACACAGCAAATGTCCTATGTTATAGTCATTGTATTGGGGTTTAGGTTTTCGTCACATAATATGGCCATAGTATGTTAATATTGCCACTAAGCCACAGTATCTCAGTATAGGCAAGACCTAAGTTTAATTGTTTTGTGCTGTCTCTAAAGAGTCAGTTCGCAGGACAGTGAAAAACAAGTAAGCGTAAGACTTGCTATATTGGTGTACCTTAGCTTAGTTCAGTCTTAGTTTACCATTGGCAAATTATGGGAGTAACCCTTTGAGTACCAGAGGGGTACTCGACGCATTGCAGAGCAATGCGTTATGTGCCCCCTGGCACTCAAAGGGTTAAAGTCTCAACTTTAATACAGTGACTATAGGTAATTTTGCAGCAGTATATAGCTTTAATATTAAATATTAAAATATTACATTAAAAATCATGTTCCCTGGCCTTTGGAAGTCAGTCAAACAGATTCCTGTCCAGGTCACTGCCTTGAACAAGGTAGAAAAGATTCTTCAATGAGTTAGCTGGCAGTCAGGACTGTTTTGAGGCTCCCCACAAATTTTTGCCTGAAATTGGACCCCATATGTAGATGAAACACTACCCAAGACTGTCTGACCCTAATTATACACAAATATATACAACCATTTGTGCAGTGAGCTCTTGTTGCATCCAGCCAACAGCTTCAAATAGAAAAACAAGTCTCCTTTGGTTCATTAATGACTGAAGGGTGTTTTAAATCAGATGAAATACGCATCTGTAAATAATAAGACTCTAATATCATTTTTATTACATCTTCTTTCCAAAAAGTAAACTATTTTTAAAATTCTAATGAACAGTTGTGAGCATCCAACAATAAAATAAACAAACGCTGTTATACTTGGAATCAATACAGCTTTGTTGTCTTATTCCAATGGAAACTATCTATTACTATTAGAATCTTGATCTGTCAGCTAGAGCGCTGATGTCTGTAAAAGGGGAGAGGGAGGGACTTTAAAATCTTATAACACTTAAAATATACAACTTTAAGCAGTGGAATTTACGTCATTTAATTTATATTTTTCATAGAAACAATATTAAACCTTCTTAAATCCAGGTATTACCATCCCTACAAACCTCCAAGTCCCAGAGAGATAGCCAATCCACAATGTGTTGGACACCTCTCTGGTAGTCAATGGGTTAAACACATCACAGTGATGTTAAAGTACTAAGAGGAATTGGAGCAGTTGTGGAGCAAACCAAATAACCCATAGGGGTTACCTGTACACCTGGGAAATGGACAACGCATTTGTAGACTGAATAACAGGTAAATGGAGGAATAATAGGATTTATAATCCAACACTCCATAGAACATACCCGCAATAATATTCAGTGTGACATGTCCGTAACCACTTTATCTCATTTAGCCGCCCAGCATCAGGAATATGGATATGAAGTCTACATAGATGTGGGGGTTGTATAATGGAACCTCCTGTCCAACACCCCTCAACACCATATCAAACAACACTTGACTTTCATCATACAGTGTCAGCAACATGGCTTTATGGGACAGGTTACAAACTATATAAATGCAAGATGAGATTATCCCCAAAGAACACACAATTCTATTTAACTCTATGAGTGATAATAACAGACCTCTCTCTGGTCTCCATTAATAGATTGAAAGTTCTTCCTATTAGGTACGCATATGATTATGTGGTCGGAAGCTATATAAACCTTTAACCTGTAAGTATAGAAACATCAATCTATGAAGCTTACTGCCCTACACAATTGCTGAACTGATTTACTCAGACTAACTGATCTCCAACTAGTCTTGTATTTGTGCTATAAATGATCCAATTACAGAGCAATGTGGGCAATACATTTCTTTAATATACTTAATATATTGTAAACTATTTCTGTATCGAATAATTACATTGACAGCTCGACTATGTATGAGACTATGTGGACTGTTTTGAGTGCACCCTATGATCTAGATATATGATATATATATATATATATATATATATATATATATATATATATAAGATATATACTGCTATATGCATTTGTATATTAGTACTATATCTATAGTTCTTCAGTTTTAAGTCAAAATGTGACTTGTCTACTTAGGATCCCCTACCAATAATGAATTATCTTGATTCTCTAGTTTCTCCCATATACAGGGACGAGATTAACACCGAGCTCCAGTTATCGGTTCCGTACACATACTAGGTCATCCAACGAATTATCAGGCATTCAATATTCAATAAAGCCAACTCTTCCCTAAGCTTTGTCTTTTATGTAACAAACCTTCCACATTACCATAGGCTGATCTGGGGTACCACATATCAATGCCACTGTAGATGACCCATGGTGGATTCTATCCTTTTATTTAATATAATTTACTCTCTTTAGATAAGTAATGATTTCGATATATTAGACAACACATCAAAGGTTTGCGGACTGATTGTGAATTAAAGCGGAACATTCAGATAATAGCCAGTCGCCATGCATTCATTAAACGCATGGCGACTAGCTTGAAAATAGATGTCTTACCATAAAAAAATGCATGTGTCTAAAGTAATCCATCCCGTTTCGGGACTGACGGGCAGGTTAGCGCGGTCTGTGCACCTGCGCCGTCAGTCCCTTCCTGTGACCATATGGTGCAAAGCAGTCTACTCTACAGATAACGGGACTGACAGTGCACGCGCACAGACAAGATGTCTGCGCTCTAGGCTCAGTTCCAGTCTCCAAACGGGACGGATTCCTTTAGACACACATATATTTTTATGGTAAGACGTCTATTTTCAAGCTAGTCGCCATGCATTTAATGAAAGCATGGCGACTTGCTATTATCTGAAAGTTCCGCTTTAAGAGCTGCGATGTGCTGGAGTCCCGTGGCCAGTACAGCCAATTCCACCATGCTAATTTTCTTCCACCACTATTTTACACTCTTTAAACTATTTTGAGTGTATCTTTGTCTCTGCTAGTAGTCTGCCATTAAGAATTTTCCATGTATTTCTTTGAAAACAATGTTCAATATTATGTTATTATGGTTATTCCGATACACGAAGATACATTGGTTCACAAAATTGTCAATTTCTGTAACAATTGATATTCAATGCAACACTAACCAGTCATAACACTGTTTTTTGGCGCCTTTAGGCTCGCTAGGGTATAAGAGGGGGGTTGTCTTCACTTGTGTGGCATTTTGAGGAAGGTTATCACGATAACTGAAACGTAGATCTATTAAAAATAAACTTTAACCACTATTTTGCACTAAATAAGAAGTCCTGTGAGTGCCTTTTTCCTCTTTGAATTACTCTACATACCAATGGCTGAATTAATAGCACCCAGGCATTTATCCGAAGCAGAGTGAGTGCCTTCTATGAGACTTTCTTATATATATAATATAAATCCATATTAAGTGTCACTATACCTGTAAGTTAGAGAGGTCTAAAATGCATTGCAGAGCAAAGCATCGGCGATCCCTTTAGCATTCGAAGAGTTAAGAAATCTCTGCCTGGAAATATTATATATTACAGTGTAAAATATAAGATAAGGCTTTTCTGGTATTTCCGTTATTCACTATTTTGTATTTTTTATATACAAATATAATATATTATATATTATTATATATATTATATTATATATAATATAAATCCATATTAAGTGTCACTATACCTGTAAGTTAGAGAGGTCTAAAATGCATTGCAGAGCAAAGCATCGGCAATCCCTTTAGCATTCGAAGAGTTAAGAAATCTCTGCCTGGAAATATTATATATTACAGTGTAAAATATAAGATAAGGCTTTTCTGGTATTTCCGTTATTCACTATTTTGTATTTTTTTTAAGGGAACACATGCTGAGGTCTCATTACCCTTTTAATTTGCTTTTCCTTCACTGCTGTATCTGGTGAGCAGATTTGGATCAGTTAGGGCCTTTATTAGTAATAAAATCTATTCTGAGACTGTAAAATAACAAAAATAATGAATTGCTTGAGTATTCAATGATTCCCAGCATTAAGTATGCCTAGTGTTAATTGTTGGGTAGATGCCTGGAGAGCTCATCAACGCTTCACTGACTTACCTCATCTGCCAGAAACTTGTCTCCGATTCTTACATGACATAAACTTATCCAAACCCTCATGCTCAAAATTTTATTCTTTTTTCATTTCTACAGAAACTTTGTAAAGTTCAAGACTTTAGGTCAGGGGCCCTGAGAAACCAATTTGTGTCCTGGCCTCGTTATGTTGTTTTCCGTAAATCCTGATGGTGGCCCTATTACTTAATGATCTTTGAGGAAACCATTTTGATGGACTATGAAAATCTTTTAAGATACCTTTTCCTATCTGTAAAAATAATTTGCAGCTTTCAGTTTATATTCCTACTTATAGTATTGGACTGCAGACATGTCCAGATTAAATCTGAGGTGCACCAAGTCAAGATAGCCTAGCTGTTCTCAGCCCCACCCATTGCTCCACCCATACTTCTTATATGACCACTATCCAACCACACCCTCTTTTACCCAGTATGGAAATACTCTTAGCCTTTAAAGGGATAGTAATGTTTCAAAATAAAAGCAGCTACAATTAATCTTCATAGTATTTGGGGCATTAGTTCAAGAGTAATTGAATGATAAAGTATCCCCCCTCCCACCCCTTTTACTGATGTAGCACTGCTCACCTCAGAGCAGCAAGACTTTCTGAATGGATAGCAGAGAGGGACAATCTTCAGTGAGCATAAGGTAAAAACCTGAAAATCCTGTCAAGGTGGGGGCAGGGTTTTCATTATGCTCACAGTAAGAAGAATGTCCCTTGCTGTGAGCTGTCTGATCCCAGAACCATAGTCCATATCTGAGGGGAGGTGGCTTACACTAGGTAGAAGGGGCTGGAGAGGGATACTTTATCATTCAGTTTCTCTTGAACTACAACTCTGACAGTATTGACATAACACTCTCCATGGCTCGAATACTATGAAGATTAATTGGAGCTGCTGTTTTTGAGACATTTCTATCCTTTTAATATTTAACCACAAATAAGTTCTTAACCCTTTCAGTGCTAGAAAGGTCTCCAATCCATTGCTTTGTAATATGGTACTCTCTAGCATACAGGGGGCTAAATAACAACAAATTAATTTATGTATAAATGTAAATTCAGCTGCATACCTCCCAACATTTCAAATGGACAAAGAGGGACAATCTTGTTGTAGGTGGTGTTACTGGTGGTGTGGTTAGTGGGCAGGAATTACTAAGACATTTTTGGTTATTTCATTACCTATTGACAGCTCTTTGTGTAATTGAATAAATTATTTAGAGCAATACCAAACTATTTTATTTACATAGATTCATTTATAAACACATATACTGATGTTTAAACAAGCATAAATGTTAGCTTTATTGCTGTGGAACAATGTGATACACTTATTTTCAAACCACACAGTCTGGTCTCCTAAAAAGAGGGACACGATGGTGGGAAAGAGGGATTTGGTTCTCAAAGAAGAAATGTCCCTCCTAAAGAGGGACACTTGGGAGGTATGTAACTGATCATAAGTTAATCAGTGGCCTACTCATTTTGATTAATCCACAAGTGCCCTAGAAGTGATATACTTAAATCCTGCCTTGTGTATGGTCCTTGAGGACAGGGTATGACCCCTGTTTTAATACATCATAGTTCTATCCAGTGACATAACTATATTTTCACATATGCATTACCAGAATCTATTGGATCCTGGAACCTGGCACAACCACACCCTCTCCACACCCTGTGGTTACACCCCATGGTTCTATCAATAAAGGAGAAGCCTATCCACCCAGTGCTTCTGATGCCAATATGCTACCTGATCGTATCTGATCTATGGGGTAATTTGTGGCAAAGAGAAACTCAAAGTAACAGACTTGAACCCGCCCTAGTGACTAATTGTCTGTAAGATTATTTGCTAAGAAGATCAAGCAGATAACTGATGTATTTCTTCTGGTGTCTGCTGGAGATACAATCTTCCACCTTAATGTTTAGGTTTGTTATTATTTTTCCTGTGTTAACTGATGTAAAACTTGTTCTCTATAAATATCTAATGCAAGTGTACTATCTTAAAGTAAAATATCAGTTGATTATATAACTCAGAAATGGCTTTGTTTTGTAAGAGAAATGTTTTATCTGATGTGTGAGAGAGTAACTACAGTATAAAAAATAAAACCACCTTGTAGCTAATGTACTAAGACTAAGTGGAACAAACCAACTGCAACATGGAGGGTTGAAAATTCCTCAAAGTTCCATTGATTTATATTGGAATTTGTACCCAATTGAATGCTAGAGAGGTCCCCACCTGTTGCTTCTCAATGCGTTGGAGACCTTTCTAGCCTTTATGGGATTAAAAGCCACATTTAAAATTTCAGAATTTTTATTTGTCCCCTATGGTACACTTGGTTTGATCGAGAATTGCTCCAATTCAACTTAGTACATCAGCATTATTGTTCTAGTTACATTAGCAGTCCCCCCTTGACATTTGACCAATCCCAATATATATAAATGAACCTCATAGATGAGTGTTCCCTCTAAGATGGACAAATGTGAGTAATGCAGCACTGAAAGAGTTAAAGAGTACTGTACGTGCTGGAATGACAAATGCATCAGGCTCCCTTTCCCAGTTTTAACTACTCTTTCAGTGCTGGATTCCTCACCTTTGGTTGCCTCAGAGGGAACATTGATTTTGGGACTCACGCCTTGTGAAATATGAAAATTATAAGTTAATTGAAACTACTTGATTTCCTTAAAAAATCATAAAATCATCTGCAAGCAGAAACTACATACCTGCGTTCATAAGAGCAGACATAGGGTGGTAAATACACCTGTCTGCCTCAGGTAATAAAGGCCAGAAATGCATACCTCCCAAGTGTCCCTCTTTAGGAGGGACAGTCCCTCTTTTAGACCTAAATCCCTCTGTCCCTCTTTCCCACCCTGATGTCCCTCTTTTTAGGAGATCAGGCTGTGTTGTGTGTATATAAGTGTATTACATTGCTCTACAGCAATAAAACTCACATTAGTGTTTGTTTAAATGTCAGTATATATGTCACAAATTAGTCTGTGTAAATAAAATACTTTGGTCTTGTTCTAAATCATTTATTAGGTTAAAGAAGGAGGTGACAATAGGTCATGAAATAGCTTAAACATTCCTGGTAATGCCCTGCCCACCAGCCATGCCCCCAGCAACACCCCCTAAAACACAAGTGTCCCTCTTTGGCAATTTGAAATGTTGGGAGGTATGGAAATGAACCTTGTAGTATCCAGCAATGCATTGACATTACATTTCCTTTAGTAACGGCTGCACAGCTGGAAGTCCAGCACCCCAGCAAAATATAAACACAGAACAATGAGCACGTCCTTTGCATACTCACAGCATTGTCTGCCACATTTATAAGCAGCAGTAAAGCTTGATTATATATATACAATACGGTCCAAACTTCTGAGCCCACCATCACCAACTGGTTTTATGTGATCATTTATTAAAAAGTAGTAAAACACTGTAATCAGTTTATACTTATTATTCAGGAATACATTATTTAACACTGAGACAAATCAGTATTGGTATCTCTTTGTTAAATCTTTATATGAAATTGCCATTTATATGAATATCTTATTCTTTTCTTATTCACACTACACTTGTTTATACATTTTCAGAACTGTTTTGACACTATATATTTCATTCCAAGAGTAACATCCTAGCACACATGTGAGTTGTATATAAATACTAACACCTGATATTAACCCCTTAACGACCAGCGGTCGCGGGGTGTGTGGTCCTTTAAGGACCCGATAGAGAATTTCGGCGTGCCGCCCCATGTGACTGATCATGTGGGGCGGCACGCCGAACTGAGGGACTGAAAGAGATCGCTCCGGTCTTGGCGCGATCAAATTCAGTCCCCGGTATTACTCACCGCGCTCCTACAGGAGCGCGGTGAGTAATAGTACGCGACATACCAGGACCGTCACTGGTCCTTAAAGGGATAGTAATACTTCGTTTTAACTTTATTTTATTTTGTAGGCATTAAAAAAACATGAATAATGATATAAGTCTTATCTCTCAAACCTTTATGGTTTAAGAGATATTCACAAACAAAGTACCCCCCGCCCTGTTCAACCAGACCAGAAGGGAGATGCCCAGGTAGACTGCAGAGAGGGACAATCTTCAATTAAGATAAGGGAAAAAGCTGAAAAACTTGTCAAGGGGGGAAGGGCTTTCATTGTTTTCATACAAAGAAAATTGTCCCCTTCTGTTATCTGTCTGGTCTTACAACCAGACTCACATCTGAGAAGAGATGGCTTACACTAAGAAAAAGGGGCGGGAGGGGGAACTTTGCTTGTGAATATCTCATAAACCATAAAGGTTTGAGAGATAAGACTTATATCATTCTTCATGTTTTTTAATGCCTACAAAATAAAATAAAGTTAAAACGAAGTGTTACTATCCCTTTAAGTGCCGGACCAGCGTGACGGTCCGGGTACGTCACCGGACTCTAAGGGGTTAATTCTATTATTATGGTCCTGCTAGTGCTTCTATTATTGCTTCTACAAGAGCTCCTGTTAGGTCCTTGGAAGGAGGACATCAGCTGAAAAACCCTGTGTAATCATCTCAAAGGAGCTTACTGAAGCAATTTGAGGAAGGGTTGTTCTCCTGAGTGCTGGAAAACTTTCCCAGTGCCAAATTGCAGCTAAGTTAAATATTTCTAAAGGGGCAGTACAATGCACAGTGAAGAGATTTTCTGAAACCAAATAATTTTTATTCAAATCAAGACCAGGCTGACCTAAAGTGAGCATACCATCAGAAGACCAGTATATCAGGCTAGCATCTACAACTGAAGCCTAGCTGGACCAGACAGCAGTCATTAAGGCAAATGTTGGTCATAAAAAATATTGACAATTTTTGATTTTCAGTATGTACTGACAAACATATTTTTTAACCCTTTGAGTGCCAGTGTGGTATGGAATGCATTGCTTTGCAAAGCATTTTGTACCACTCTGGCACTCAAAGGGTAAACTTTTATTAGTGAAAACTATGTATTTGTTTAAGAAATACTGTATATTTTGTCAAACAAATTCATTTTTTAGAAATTCTGAAAATAAAATAATACAAATAAAACCAGATTGTGGTAGTAGACTCACACTTTTGGACCCTGATCTATCTATCTATCTATCTATCTATCTATCTATCTATCTATCTATCTATCTATCTATCTATCTCATATCTATCTATCTGTCTGTCTATCTTTTTTTCTATCTGTCTATCTATCTATCTGTCTCTCTCTCTGTCTGTCTATCTATCTATCTATCTATCTATCTATCTATCTGTATTTAGAGAGAGAGCGAGATCGATAGACGTAAGAAGGACAGAAGCACTCACTTACTTTAAGAAGGCCGGACTGGAAGATGACTCATTCAAACATTATTACAATAGGGCCAGCAATAGTACAATAGCACCAGCTGGTTTGCAGAACTCAGGTTCCTCCCATAATACATTTTTACTGAAGTATCTCTATGCCGTGGGTCTTCCTTTGCAATGTGCAGAGCACAAGGAGAACCTTTGTTTTTTTTTTTTTTCAATAAAATTTTTATTGAACAGAAGTTTTACATCAGTATTTGTTTTACACCAAATAAGCACTTTTACATATAATTCAAAGCTTAACCAAGTGTAGTGTGACCAATTAAACATGTCTCACTATAAATAACAGAGAGTTTGAAAATAAGCTTCTCAACATCTGGTTGAATATGAAAAGAAAGAGCAACAGAAAAGAAAAGTAATGAAAAGAGCAGCAGAACGGAAAAGGAAATCGAGAGTAAGATAAAAAGGGGGGTATACAGACAAAAAGGTAAGGGGGGGGAGTTGGCCTAGTATCAACAGTCATACCACGGGCCTCCTGGACTCCCAAAGAGTCCACACTGATTCATATATCTCCATCTTGGAAACGAGCACATAATGCATCCTCTCCATTTGCAGGTTAGTGGTAACTAAACAGCTCACCTCCTGAAAAGACGGAACCAAGTCGGATTTCCAATTCCTAGCCAACAACGTTTTAGCAGCTATCAAAATATGGCCCCCCAGAATCTTAGACATCAAAGGGAAATCAGTGGGAAATATGTTAAATAGAACAACCTCCGGAGTCTTAGGTAGACGTCGCGAGGTGGTAAGTTCAATCAGCCTATGAATCTGAGACCAGAATGATTTAAGAACTGGGCAGGACCACCAGACATGTAGCATAGTGCCCACTTCCGAACAATTTCTCCAGCACATATTCGACACAGAGGGAAAAATATGAGCCAATCTCGATGGAACCAGATACCAGCGGTAGAGAATCTTCCTGGAAAGCTCAATATGGTTAGAGCAATGAGAAATTAACGAAGGGTTAGACAGTGCCTCTCTCCACTGAGAGTCCTCCATCCCATGTCCCAATTCTCGCTCCCAAGAAGACATGAACGGAAGTTTTTGAGGTACATAAGCAGTAATCAAAGAATCATAGCAAAGAGATATGGATTTGGAAGTTAAGAGTGGGCGCATGCAAGCTCTGGTTATCCGGTGCAGTACCAGAGAGGGAATAAAAAGAGAGTTAGGCGATGACCCCAGTAAATGTCTTAACTGTAAAAATTTATAAAAATCCCTCCGGACCAGACCGTAGGAACCTTGGAGGTCCTCATAAGATTTCAAGTGGCCTCCCTCCCCAAGATCCGCTAGAGACAGGATACCCGCTCTACGCCAGGCGGAATAATTGGAGTGCGGAATCAAAAGTTCCATTGATCCCAACGGTGTGGCAGGAGATAACTGACTGAGCTCAGGAAACACTGAGGAGTAATTTCTCCAAATCCGGAGAGAAAGTTCCGTGCTAGGAAATAAAGCATTCATTTTGGGGTGTAGCTTAGCTGGGAGCCATAAATAATCACATATTCTATTTGGGGACACCTGTGAATCCTCTATATCAACCCAAGCCACAGTTCCGGGGGAAGCATGGAACAAGATATTCTGTGCCATTCGCGCGGCCTTAAAATAGCAGAGAAGAGAGGGAACACCCAGGCCACCCCGCCTCATCGGCAACATCAGCCATCTATTAGAAACCCTGGACACACGGGAGTTATGGATAAAACGATATATCGTCGTTTGAGCTTCCTTAATAAAGGCAGAAGGTATCGAGACGGGCAGAGCTCTAAGTAAATACAATAGTTTAGGGAGGATCGACATTTTAACCGAAGCTATGCGACCCAACCAGGAAAGCATAAGGGAAGACCAATCCGACAGGTCTTGTTTAATGGACCCCCAAAGTTTACTGAAATTCGCCGTGAATAATGCTGCCGGATGACTTGTCAATGAAATACCCAAATAGATAAGAGTATCTCTCCTCCACTCAAAAGAGTAATCCGTTTGGAGTTGAGCCATCTTGGCCTTACACATGTTCAAAGGAAGAGCCTGAGTCTTCATGTGGTTAACCTTATGGTAAGAAATTTTGCTATAACGTTGTAAGAGGTTCATGAGAGGGGGTAATGAGTGGACTGGATCTGTCATTGCGATAATAATGTCGTCTGCAAATAATCCTAATTTCACTTCCACTGACTCTCGAAATGAATAACCCTTAATAAGAGGTTGTGACCTAATAGCCTCCGCCAATGGCTCCAATGCCAACACGTATAGGATCGGGGATAGCGGGCAACCTTGTCTAGAGCCATTAGAAAGATTAAAAGGGCTAGACAAAAAACCAGCGTAGGATACTCGTGCTGTCGGACTTGAATATAAGGAGAATACCGCCTCAATGAAGGACGAGGGAAAGTTAAATCTCTCCAAGACCTTCCGTAAATAACCCCAATGAAGGCGATCGAATGCCTTCTCAGCATCTATAGCCAGAAGAAGGCATTCGGTATTCGAAAAGCTGGCTGCCTGAATGAGATCTACCATCTTCCTAGTATTGTCCGAAGCCTGTCTGCCCCTCACAAAACCAACCTGGTCATAATGAAGAAGAGAAGGTAATAAATCCTGCAGTCTGTTAGCCAAAACCTTCGCATAAATCTTTACATCTGTATTTAACAAAGAAATAGGGCGGAAATTTGAACACAGAGTGGGGGGTTTTCCTGGCTTCGGAAGGGCAGAAATGTGGGCCGATAACATTGAAGACGGAAACGAACCCTCTCCACCACAATGCACAAATAAAGCAACCAGATGGGGAACAAGAATGGAAGAAAATTTTTTATAATAGATATTGGAAAAACCATCCGGGCCTGGCGCCTTATGGATTGGCAATTTTCCAATGACCAATTGAACCTCCTCGGCGGAGATAGGAGATTGTAAAGTAGCAGACTGAGCAGGTGACAGAGAGGGTAAGTGCACTTCATCCAAAAAAGTATCGATGTCCCGCTGAGAGGGTTGCGAAGTAGCACCGTCCAGATGAAGATTATAAAGTTTAGCATAGTATTGAGCAAAGACTTCTGGAATTTGTGAAGGATTCATTATCTTATCGCCTGAGGAGGAAAGAATAAATGGAATAGCCTTTTTGGCTTCTTTCTTACGCAATCGCTTGGCCAACAAGGCTCCCGCTCGATTACCTTGAGTATAATAAGACTGTTTCAACCGCCTCAACATAAGTTGAGTACGATACAGTTGAATGTCTGAAATTTCCTGCTTGATAGCATTTATCCTCCTCGTTCTCTGAGTCGTGATACTCCTCTTTTGAAGAGTCTCCAAAGACATGAGTTCCGAGGATAAGACGGACATCCGTTCGGCTCTCTTCTTTTTTTCCTTTGCTGCAAGCGCAATAAATCTGCCCCGCATAACAGCCTTGTGGGCTTCCCATAGCGTGGACAGAGAGACTGCCTCCCCCCCATTAAGTTCAAAGTACTCGCGTAGGTAGCCCTCAAACAATCGCACCGTGTCCAGGCAGGACAAGAGATGATCGTTCAGTCGCCATGAACCTGAACCTCGACTATCAAAGGATTCCAAAATCTCCAAAACAGACGGCGCATGATCCGACCATTGAATTACACCAATGTTACAACTCTGCACCCTCTGCAGCAGAGACTTATCAACACAAAAATAGTCCAATCTCGAGTAAGATAAATGCACATGAGAGTAAAAAGTATAGTCCTTCTCTGAAGGATGCAGGACCCTCCACACATCATAGAGTCCGGATTCTCGCAAAGTCTGTTGCAAAATCCCACCCTGAGATTTCAGTACCTTCAGGTAGGTTGGGCTAGGTTTCGCAGTCGAGTCCATCAAAGGATCAGACACAACATTAAAATCTCCACAGACAACCAGAGAACCCTGGACCTGTGAATCAAACCTAGACACTGTCTTCCTCACAAACTGGGCAGAGTCTGAAGTTGGAGCATAAATGTTGAGTAAGGAGTAAAGTATATTATTGATGGACAGAACCATAAAAATGAATCTACCCTTGGGATCAGTCTTAACACATTGAACATCAACAGCCAAAGAGGCGTGTAGCCACACAGATACTCCCGCCTTCTTAGTGTAGGTAGTAGAATGGAACACAGAAGAAAATTGTCTGTGCAGAACATTGGGCACCTTGCCAGTGGCAAAATGTGTTTCTTGGACACATATTATCTGGGCCTTGGATTTAGCTGCTTCCTGAAAGAGCAAACGTCTTTTGTGTGGAGTATTAAGACCCCTTGCATTCACAGAGAGAATCTTAAGACCCATGTGAGTCATAAATATTCAGGTACCCTATATGGCACTGCAAAGAAGAACATAACAGGCACAATCGCCTCCAAGTCCGAGACCCGAACCAGTAGTGCAGGACTAGGATCAAATGCAGAACCGCTGCACAGTGGTCGTACCAGGAGTGCCAAACAAAAGCGTTGACCATGATAAGCCAATATGGACAGGGAAGAGAGGAGAGGGTACACACATGACAGGAGAACAATAGTAAAGAAAAGTAAAGCCCAGTGGAGGTAATGGAAGAAGAAAGAAAAAAGTAAGGAGGATAAAGAATAGAAAACCTTTCCGAAGAAAGGAAGTAGTACAGTGCAATGATCAGATAATTGAGAGTATAGATAGGAAACCTTAGCACTTGTCCCATACCCAGATGGGGTAGGGGTTGCAACCATTGCAAACTCAGAGTGATGGCAAATCAGAGAGCCAAACAAGGCGCACCTGGGGAGGAAACAAACAATACAATTGTAGGAAAGGTGGAGGATGTTAAATAAACCATATTGGATGGCAACTCAACTCCATTTCTGTTCTTTTCCCCTTTCCTTGTTATCCCTATTCCCCTATCTCTCTTTGCTCTCTCCTTTCTCCCCGCCTCCCCTCCATATACCACTCTCAACGGCTAAATATCAGTGTTGGGTCGGCACATAGAGAAAAAAAAAAGAGAGCAAAAAAAAAAAAAACCAACCTAACAAGTTCCAGGTAAACATTCAACAAATCAAATAAAACCACAAGTCGTGAGGGAGTCTCCGACTCCTAATTCTCCCAATGGTCAGCAGGAAGAGCAATAATGCCACCTCGTGTGGTGATACACCTCCAGCGGACCATAAAGGAAATATCATGTAATTCAACTGAACAAAACACAGCCATTTAGTATATATTCCCTTGCATTCAATTTCTCTCCCGTTTTATATGAATTAACTCCCTACTCCCCAGCTATGTCACTTTTCGGTGTCATAAGACTAGTTAAGCAAACAGGGAGTCTGTGAAGAGGTATTATAATCTACCCACAATAAATGGCGTACATCCCCCAAAAATTAGGACTCCCGCACATACCACCATACACACCCATCCTACTCCCCAGCTGTAATAACCCATAGAAACCTGGTAAACTCGTCCTGGGGGTAGGTAACTGAACATCAAACCCTGGCCTCAGGGACCTAAAGGGAAGTCAACAGACAACAATGGGAAAATGTCTCAGTTCAATATATCAAAGCTGCAAAGCCGAGTTGCCCACGTAGAAGCACCGATCGCCACTTCTCAACCAGCTGAAGTACCTGCATCTGTGGGGGAAGGATGCAGTCTAGCGAGGGAAGGAGCTCTGGACCACTCTCTCTCCAGTCGCGCAGGGGGGTCTTGCTGAGGCCCCGGTTCGGTAGACACAGCAATGTCCCAAGATCGGAGCACACGAACACCCTCCTCAGGAGTGCCAATAGTGGACGTCGTTCCATTCCTTGTAACAATGAGTTTAGCTGGAAATCCCCATTTATACTTCAGCTCCGAGTTGCGTAGAGCCATCGTAATAGAACGGAAACCTCTCCGCATTTGCAATGTTTGTGAAGACAAATCGGCAAACAGCTGTATACATGAAAACGGGGCAGGCAATGGGTTCTGCAACCTTCCAGCCCGGAGGATCTCCTCCTTGACGTGGAAAAAATGCATCCGAAGAAGGACGTCCCGTGGCAGCTCTACAGGTAAGGATCTAGGCCTCTGTAATCGATGTATGCGGTCCACCAATAGATCTTGGTCTGAGAAATTCGGTAGCAGACTGGAAAAAAACTCCATCACCCAGTCCTTAAGGCTAGCAGGCTGAATATCTTCAGGAATCCCTCGGATTCTAATATTATTCCGTCGGGATCTATCCTCAAGGTCATTCACCTTCAATCGGAGGAACTGCACCTCCTTGAGCAACTCCGAATGGCGGTCAGACAATGCATTGTGAGAATCTATAATTTCGTCCACTTTGTCTTCCATGCGGGTAGTCCTCTCTCCCAACTCTTTGATTTCTTTTTTAAATTCGTTCGTTATAGACTTGATGTCACCTTTAATTTGTGCACGCAAAGTCTTTAGCATAGATTGCAGCTCCCCCAGTGAGGGATCCACGCGGCGGGAAGATGTTGAAGCCGCGTCATCTAGTTCAGAGTTGTCGTCCTCCTCGTATCTCCCACAGGCGCCATCTTGGGAGTGCACTCCCGAAAGTTTTTGGGCCTTGTTTTTTTCTTTTGCAGTTAGATATTTGATCATCTGCTCCTGATTTCTTTTACTGCCACGGGCCGCCATCTCACAGTGAGAATTAAACGTTCCTAGTCATTCACACCACCTCTTTATAGGCAGAAACTCCCCGGTACGCCACGGAGCTCCCTTAATGTGCTGCCATCCGCTCTGCGTGCTTGGACACGCCCCCCGGAGAACCTTTGTTTTAATCATTTTTGGTCAATGTTGATTTATTTTAATTTCACCACTAGTTTCTGTTGAATTTTCTCATACCAACGAAACAAATATGTGACTATTGGCCTAGATTGCTTTGTGGTTGATGTATTATTGCTGGTTTTATGTAGCAGGTTTCTGTTGAAGTCTGTGGGGAAATGTGTAGATAAACCATTGGTAAAGTTACCAAGTGCAGTGTAAACCAGGCCATAATTGTAATCACAATTATATTTTCATAAGTAGTATCTGCGATCTGTTTACTAAATACTGGTTAACCCTTTGAGTGCGAGAGAGGTATCTAACGCATTGTAATGCAATGGCACTCAAAGGGTTAAAGCAGACTCTGGAGCAAACCAACAGCAGCTTAGGGAATAAATAGACATCCAGCACATTTTCATTGCGTTATATGGGACTTTTTTTTAATATGTTTTTTGTGTAATATATATTTAATTGAAAAGTAGACCTGGTCATTGTGTATATAACAGTGGTTCCCAAAAACCCACCTTTTGGTGTTATCAAACCTCAATGACCCCTTTTAATCATTAACTCTTTAAGGACCAAAGGGGTTTGTTAGTGTATTTATTAGGTTACCTTCTAGGGTGCTGGAATTGCATTGCTTTGCACTTTGTTGGAGACCTCCCTAGATTCTGAGGTTGATTTTGCATGCTTCATTAGTGTCCTGTGCACTCCTACTCAGAATCAGAACACTCTTCATGGAGCATGGAAATATAAAAAGAAACTAGTGTAGCATCAAGGAAAGAGTGGGCACAAAAGCACTGGTTAAATATATAAAGAAATCAACATAGCATGAAGAATGCTTCCAAATGTTTCTTCTTAGAAATAGTCAAATCTATTCATATAAGGTACAAAAGGAGAGGTGATGGGAGCAGAGCTGTGAATGTATAAGGGACACACGTGTGCTGTGAGATCTGCCATTGATTGATCAACTGGTTTTACAGATGTGAGAGGAGAGAAAAAATCCATATGTTAGCTGTAGGTTAGCTGTAGTCCAGGAACATAATGGGATTCTGTTTGTATTTAAAACTTATCTTTTTAATGAACAGTATTAAAAATGTACAATTTATATAAAGACAAAGAACATGATTTCTGGGGCAAACACCTGCACCATAGGTCTAAATAAAATTCCCATTGATTTACTTTGCGGTTTTACCTTGGTTGGGGTTATGCACTAAGGTGTGATAAAGAGATGATAATGTGGAGATGACTTCTCCAGTGATATCACTTCTACAGACCCTATGTTATTCTATAGAGTCTATGCACTAAGATCACCAGAGTTGGAGAAATCTTAGTGCATTGGTTCCATAGAATAACATAGGAACTTGAGAACTGATATCACTGGAGACGTTATCGCTACTTTATCATCTTCCTATCATACCATAGCACATTTTCCCCTTTGAATTCTAGAGAGATCCTCAATAGACATTAGTTATCCCCATGGTGCAGTTGTTTTTTGCTAGAATTGCTTAAAAGTGCATCTGCCTCGGGATGATTTTTCAGTCAGGTCTGTCCAGGTTGAAGACTTTTTTTTACATTACATGAGACCAGCACAGCAATTCACCACTGTATCAACAGCAGAGCAATACACCATTGCAGAATGATATTACCCAGTACGTTTCTTTTTAGAAAATCATCCTTTATTGACCTCACTATTCCAATATATTCTGGGATTAGAGTAAAGCTTATATAGAGACTATTTCCCACTATTGTGCAGATGCCTCAGAAAAAAATACATAAGGAAATATGGATATTTCATGCTCCAGGATGCCGATGTGAACATAGACATAATCATATGTTTCATGCTTATACGTATTTTAAAGCTTTGCTTCCCCTGATTTATCTGGCATTTCACTCTCTAAGGTATGCCATCAAGTTAGATAGGGATTATCATTGCTAAAAATGCAGATGTACTTATCAGTGATCACATAGACAATATACTGGCTTTCCTACACATTGAAAAATGTCAGCCATAATGTTGATACAAGTCTCAACTGAACCATTTAGTCGTAGACTTGTTTTAGTCCATATTCCCTTGGACCATGTACAACTGTTCAAGGTCCTCTAATAGTCCCATCCCAGATGTTGTACAGTGCACTGGAAGGGAGCTTTTCTGAAAAAAGGTGAAGCCTAGCACCCAATCACCTGCAATATGTTCCTTAACCCCAGTACTTTCCATGCCCAGTATCAGTTGATGTATTGTTACATGTATAGCATTTTGTATGGGTTTGTGTGTACATTGTTGTAAGCGGTATTGTCATTCACACTCAGATGGTCTACTTGCCATCAGGGGCATCAGCCCCTAGACCCAAGAAGTGATAATAAATCAAAGGTCTGGGCACTGGTATGTCTGCAAGTGAAGAGACTTCAGAGGAACAATATTTTCCTCTGCATTAGCTGATTAACTGACTTTCCTGAGGAGTGGAGGGCAAAATGGATCTTTCCTCTGGTAAAGATTGTAGGCAGCTTTCTCATTGGCTGTCTTAGTCTTCAGCACCTCATGGATTGGTGGATTTTCACCTACTGATGTCAGCATCAGACTGGTTACTCAGCCCACTGCAACCTAGTAGGAGGAACCTGCCTCATGATTTGTGTTGAGGGACAGGTATAGACTTAGATTGTGCTTCAATGTCTCATTTATTCTTGCTGAAGATAGGATTAGACAGGTCATGCTTCAATGTCCCTTTTATTCTTGTTGACAAAACTGCAATTGTTCAGGAATTCAGTGCACTCTTGCTTGTTACATCTATAGATCCCACAGAGTTGCTCCAATGTCAAGGCTGAGCTTCTCCACAGTAATTGATATCATGGCTTTGAAGATTGGCATGATTTTTATTGCAGGACTACAAGACTTCAAAATCTTCCCACTGAATTATTCTTAGGAATGAAGGAGTATATGGTCCTGGAGTCCTGCAATAAAGAAAAATGTCTTCCTCAATGGATATGAACAAATGAAAGATTAATACTGCAAAATCATTTCACCCAAAATTGATTCATTGTGACTTTCAAAGTTTTTTGCCAAGGTTACCCTGGTCAAGTGGTTTTTAATTTATATATCAGAAGGACTGACTTAGGTAGGTGTTTTCTGAACAGCAATCAGTATACCTATATATATTGTATTGATTTGTATTTAAGCTCTGTTTTAGTCTACTGCTATTTGTTTCTGGTTACAATCTGATAATAATTGCTGTGCCATTTAAGTCATTGAGGTCTACTAAAGACCATTGTTTGCTGTGAGAAGCAGCTGCGATTTAGAGGCAAACTTAAACAGAGTTCTAAAACAGCAGAAATGATGCAAAAAAAGTATAGCTATACCAAACTGGCGCATGAAGGTAAGTGAATATTTTAAAATAAAACACCACTTATTCCTAAGTTATACTTCTCCTCTAAGTTAATTGACGGGATATTATTAAGAGGCATACCTTCCAACATTTCAAATGGCCAAAGAGGGACGCTATTGTTTTAGGTGGTGTTGCTGGGGGCATAGCTGGTGGGTGGGCAATTTCTGATAAAATTTAGGTTTCTTTATAACCTATTAACAACTTTTTATTTAACTAAAGAAATTTAAAGATCAGCATATTTTATTTACAGAGACTAATTTATACACGCATACACTGAAGTTTAAACAAACCTTAATGTGAGTGGTATTGCTGTGGATCAATGTGACACACTTATATACACACCACACAGTCTGATTTCCTAAAAAGAGGGACAATAAGGTAGGAAAGAGGGACAGAAGGACTTATGTTTCAGAGCGGGACTACCACTCCTAAAGTTGGACACTTTGGAGGAACAGTTCATTTAAACAGGTGCAGCATGAGAGAGCTTTCATGTAACTGGTACTTGTTGGCACTAAAATGTGCCTGAATTGTAGTCCATTGAATAGCATGCAAGAAGCCACACAACAGATTGTGTTGATATGATTCTCATTGCAACAGTCGGTATCTTGAGGCTGCTTAGAATGGCAACCAATCATGTCTGACTGCTGTCCAATGAGCCCTCACCTTAGTCTGGTCTGAATCCATCTTCCCTCTTACAAATCTGCTCATAGGTTTATCTCAGCTCCTGTAATGTCACTTTTGTCTCAGAGCCCTTAAGGTTTTGTTGTCTTTATTGGGTAGGTGTTTCTTTTGCTTGGAATATTTTGTAAAGGAAATAAAAAAACTGCACCTGTATCTTTTTGTATTCAGTGGGTTAAGTTACAATTAATTGTACTGGCTTGAAAACGCCAGTATGAACAAGCCAGGCAAAGCCTGATTTGTTAGTAACGTGTATGTCTAATTTTATTGTACTTGGCACTCATTTTTAGTGCTGCTGCATTTAATAACTCATTAAAATAATTCACACGTAGCTGTCCAACTCTTCCTGCTGTTTACTTTTTGACAACTGTATCTACAGCATGCTACTTGCCACAAGAATCGACTTGTAAAATAGAGTATTTTCTGCAAACCTATATAACTACATAATCACTCTCTAATGTAGATTTTTAGCATATTGCTTTATTTGTTTTCTCCTGTGTTTGGATACTAGAAAGGTCTGTAACAGCCAAGTGCCAGAGAGGTATCCAACACATTCTAACACAATGCATTGGTTACCTCTCTGGCACTCAAAGGGTTACAGGAAATCAATTTGCCATACTCTAGTAGAGGGCTGTTTCACAAACATTTCTGGTTACATCATTATTTATGATTGTATTAAATCGTTGCTTAGTAAAACATGTCAACCTTCATTTTGACTTAACTTATTGTGCAAGTGCATAATATGTAAAGTCCGATTATCAATGCTTGTTATTATTGTTTGTCATCTTCACATTTTGTTTTTATACATGTATGGCTCTGACAGGAAACTCCCTGAGTTTCTATTTCCAGAAAGGATTCTGCCAGGGACTGTGAAAGCAGGGATAGGAAAACAATGTAACACTATCACTGCAGAAAAGGGTGCTTTGTATGCTACCGGAGGCAATCGTTTCTGCTGCTTACTCAGTGCATACTGCCAGCCCAAGTAAAACTGTATCCAATTAGTGTGAATCGATGTACTGTAGGGGGTGCCAGAAGCGCAAAATCATGTCTACTACCCTGCATTTTTTTTTGTGTGTGTGTGGGGGGGGTGGTAGTACATGCATATATGTGCATGTAAATTGATGTCTGTATGTGTGTGGGCTTGTATGTATGTGTATATGTATGTGCACAGTTGCAGGCACATACATCTGTGAGTGTGCGTGACTATGTGTATGTAAGATCTGGGTACATACTCACTACCACAATATAATTTTTTATAGATCAAAAGGAGGGAGTATATGGACACCCCCTATCTCCCTGTGCTCACATTATGTGTCTTTTCCTCATATTGGTTGCAAATGTTAAAGGCTACCCATGTTTGAAAGAGGGAGATCCCCTCTTTCAAACAAGGGTATCCCCAAAATTGTATGTGCAAGTGGGTCTCAGACTGGAGCTCTTTCAGAGCCCTTCACAGCCCTTTCCTATACTGTATTATGTCGTGTGATCTTGACATCACTGACATTAGGATACACAAGAGTACCCTCTTTGAAAGGGGGGATTCCCCTCTTTCAAAAGACAGTACTTTGGCCCATTTGGAGCATGTGAGTTTTAGGCTTTTAAAGAGTATTCTCCCTGTTCCTATGTTAAGAAATAAATAACTGGTGCCTAGTGGGATCAGCTCATAATTAAATATGAATTTTATCATAGTGTTTTAAGGGGTTTTTTTTCATATTTTTTTGCCTGGTTATTGGTTTAGGACAGGGCCTGATTTACATCTCAGGTTCCCCTGAGGAAACAAACCTTTGGCGCCCCTAACCCCATGACTGACCACACCCACATCCCTCCCATGACCCTACCCCTCACCGTAATACACTGTACAAAAACAAAAGTGGAAGAGTTCTGGGGCAAATCCATCACCAGACCACTTTGATCAGGAGGAAAGCACATACAACTGACATTAATTTATTTAAAGTTCCTCAATGGGCCAAAATAGAGAGTGCAACTTAAAGGGATAGTAATACTTCGTTTTAACTTTATTTTATTTTGTAGACATTAAAAAAACATGAAGAATGATATAAGTCTTATCTCTGAAACCTTTATGGTTTAAGAGATATTCACAAACAAAGTATCCCCCCCCGTTCAACCAGATCAGAAGGGAGGTGCCCAGGTAGACTGCAGAGAGGAACAATGTTCAATTAAGATAAGGGAAAAAGCTGAAAAACTTGTCAAGGGGAGAAGGGCATTCATTGTTTTCATACAAAGAAGATTGTCCCCTTCTGTTATCTGTCTGGTCTTACAACCAGATTCACATCTGAGAAGAGATGGCTTACACTAGGAAAAAGGGGCGGGGAGGGGAAGCTTGCTTGTGAATATCTCATAAACCATAAAGGATTGAGAGATAAGACTTATATCATTCTTCATGTTTTTTTAATGCCTATAAAATAAAATAAAGTTAAAACGAAGTATTACTATCCCTTTAACAAAAAAGAAACTAAAACACTAAACTAATGTAATTGATTGTACTTATGTATTACAATTACAAATGATACTAAGAAAAAGTCACTTTAAGGACATTTGCATAGATGGAAAACAGTAGCCTTTCTGAAGTGACTGTTCAGAATAACCGCATTTCAATATAGATTCCCTTAACAGAGATATTGAGGTTGATGGACTAGCTGGAAAAGGATCCATTTTTGATCCATTTATACTTATAATATTATATTATTTATACTATAAAGGACAAAAGAACATTCCCCAGGTTCAGTTTGATTTGTATGGGGTGTTTAACTCTGTGAATGCTAGACAGTTTTCAGATGCATTCATGACATTGCTTTGCAGCCCTCTCTAAAATTTAAGGGGTGAAAAAAACATTTAATCAGTGGGTATTTCTTCTTTGTCCCCAAATCCCATTTAATATGTGACTCTCTTTTTAAAACCCTTGGAATGCCAGAGAGCTATCCATTGCAGCAATTATATTGCTTGAAGATTCACTAATTGCTCTAACCCAGAAGTGTCAATGTTCAGGGACACAAATAAGCCAAGGTTTAAGGATTTTCCTAAAATCAACTTTGATAATTCTGGAAGAGATTGCAAATTCTTCTATATGTTGTATTAGACATCTTTTATAAAAAATGAGTTATTTAGATTTATAGATTATTCAAATAGCCCTACATTACTTCCCCTATTCATTAACACTGATCAGGAATGCATTGCCAATAGTGATGAGCGAGCACCCCAATGCTCGGATGTTCGGGTGCTCTGACCGAGCACCCCCTGAGGCTCGAGTGCTCGGCCGAGCATCCGAGCCCCATTGAAGTCAATGGGAGGACTCGAGCATTACACCAGGCACCCCCTGCTCTGATGAGGGGAGGGTGCCTGGTCCATAGGAAAAGGGCAGAAAAAGATGGAAACACTACAGAAATGGTTCAGGGACAGCATAGGGAGGATGTCTGGATGCACCTTGGACTCCAACATCGCTGCTGGGAACGATCTTTCGCCCGTAGTACGCCATTTTTACAGACTGACCATAAAACACACAAAAAGGAAAATAAAAACGACTTTAGGCGAAAAATTGTTACCAAACAATATTTGCTGTATATTTACTTGTATATCATCTGCAAATTATCCCAAAAATTTCCTTGATTTTCGGAAGTGAGGCCATGATTAAGAGGGAAACGTGCGCAGAGGCAAATTCTCCCAAAAATTTCCTTGATTTTCAGAACTGAGGCCATGATTAAGAGGGAAACGTGCGCAGAGGCAAATTCTCCCAAAAATTTCCTTGATTTTCAGAACTGAGGCCATGATTAAGATGGAAACGTGCGCTGAGCTGACCATCTAAAACATTATGGGTGAGGGTCTGCTGCAGAGCTGACCATCCTAAACATTATATGCGAAGGCCCGCTAGTGAGCTGACGCTATAAAACATTATATGAGAGGGCCCGCTAGAGAGCTGACCCAATAAAACATTATATGAGAAGGCCCGCTGGTGAGCTGACCTATATAAAAATTGTCAAACAGGGCCCGCTGGTGAGCTGGCCCTATATAAAAATTATATCACAGGGCCCGCTGGTGAGCTGGCCCTATATAAAAATTATATCCCAGGGCACGCTGGTGAGCTGGCCCTATATAAAAATTATATCCCAGGGCATATGGAAGAGGAGGAGGAGGATGAGAAGATTAAGAGTCAACCATATACCCGTTTTTTGGGTGGAAGGGGTGAATGGGAATACAGAGTATTCCCATCATTGTAAATAACATATATAAAGTGAGTTTATGTTCCCCCGGGGCTTTCCTCCAGTGGAGTGGAGAAGTCAGGGGAAATCCAGGCCTTGTTCATTTTTATAAGTGTCAACCTATCAGCATTGTCGGTGGAAAGGCGGATACGCTTATCTGTTATGATGCCACCAGCAGCACTAAATACCCGCTCAGACAGAACGCTGGCGGCAGGGCAGGCCAGCACCTCCAAGGCGTAGAGTGCCAGTTCATACCACGTGTCCAGCTTGGACACCCAGTAGTTGTAAGGCACAGAGGGATCATTGAGGACGCTGACACGGTCTGCTACGTACTCCTTCACCATCTTCCAAAACTTTTCCCTCCTTGTGACACTAGGCTGCGCATCAGGGTGAGGGTGCTGGCGGGGTGTCATGAAGGTGTCCCACGCCTTGGAGAGTGTTGCCCTGCCTTTCTCGGAACTGCTGTGTGCTCCCCTTTTCTCCCCTTCTCGGTTGGCCAAGGTAGCACGTACTCTGCCGCCAGCGTTGTCAGATGGAAAATTTTGGAGCAATTTTTCGACAAGAACCTTCTGGTATTGCAACATTTTGCTTGTCCTCTCCACCGGAGGAATGAGAGATGAGAAATTCTCTTTGTAGCGGGGGTCCAGAAGGGTGAACACCCAGTAATCCGTGTTGTCTAAAATGCGTACAACGCGTGGGTCACGGGAAAGGCAGCCTAACATAAAGTCAGCCATGTGTGCCAGAGTACCAACAGTCAAGATTTCGCTGTCCTCACCAGGAGGATGACTCTCAATCTCCTCATCCTCTTCCTCCTCTTCTGCCCACCCACGCTGAAGAGATGGAACTAAAGTTCCATGGCTACCCTCTGTAGCGGAGGCAACCGTGTCTTCCTCCTCCTCCTCCTCCTCCTCCTCCGCCTCCTCCAATTGTCGCTGAGAAGACGAAGTGAGGGTGCTCTGGCTATCACCTTGTGTAAGCTCTTCCTCCCCCATTTCCACCTCTTCCACATGCAAAGCGTCGGTTTTAATTGTGAGCAGCGAGCGTTTCAGTAGACACAGAAGTGGGATGGTTACACTGATAATAGCGTTATCGCCGCTCACCATCTGTGTCGATTCCTCAAAATTGCGTAAAACCTCACAGAGGTCTGACATCCATTCCCACTCCTCACTTCTGATTACAGGAAGTTGAACGGAGAGGCGACGACCGTGTAACAGCTGGTACTCCACTACTGCCCTCTGCTGCTCACAAAGCCGGGCCAACATGTGGAAGGTGGAGTTCCAGCGCGTGCTCACGTCACACAGCAGCCGGTGAGCTGGCAATTGTAAGCGCTGCTGCAGCTTCAACAGGCCGGCTGAAGCTGTTGATGACTTACGGAAATGTGCACACACGCGGCGCACCTTGGTCAAGAGATCATGCACATTGGGGTAGGTTTTTAGAAATCGCTGCACCACTAAATTAAATACATGCGCTAGGCATGGTACGTGTGTGAGCTTGCCGAGCTCCAAAGCCGCCACCAAGTTACGCCCATTATCACACACAACCATGCCTGCTTGCAGGTTGAGTGGCGAGAGCCACTGCTCGGTCTGGTGACTAATCCCCTGCAACAGCTCTGAGGCCGTGTGCTGTTTGTCCCCAAGGCAGATCAGCTTCAGCACGGCCTGTTGACGCTTCCCCACTGCAGTGCTACACTGCTTCCAGCTACTGGCTGATGGGGGAGTGGCGGTGTGTGTAGAGAATTCGGAGGTGGAAACGGAGGAGGAGGAGCCAATAACGTAGGTGCTGGTGGAAACCCTGATGGAGGTAGGGCCCGCAATCCTCGGCGTGGGTAGCACCCGTGCCATCCCAGGGTCCGAGTCGCTCCCAGCCTCCACGACATTCACCCAGTGTGCCGTCAGGGAAATGTAGCGTCCCTGGCCACAAGCACTTGTCCATGTGTCAGTCGTTAAGTGGACCTTCCCAGTAACTGCGTTGGTCAGGGCACGGGTGATGTTACGGGACACATGGTGGTGTAATGCGGGGATGGCACACCGGGAAAAGTAGTGGCGGCTGGGGACCGCGTACCGAGGGACAGCTGCTGCCATCAGGCTGCGGAAGGACTCAGTCTCCACAAGCCTAAATGGCAGCATTTCGATGGCCAGTAATTTTGAAAGGTGTGAGGTTAGTGCTATGGCCTGTGGGTGGGTGGCTGGGTACTTTCTCTTGCGCTCAAATGCCTGGGGTAACGACATTTGGACGCTGTGCTGGGACAGGGAAGTGGATGTGGTCGCTGATGGTGCTTCAGATGCTACAGGTGCAGGGCGGGAGGTATGCGGGCCTGCGCCTTCAACAGGCGATTGGCCGGCACCGAAAACAGGGGAAGAGGAGGCAGTGGTGTGGCCTGCAGACACAGATGGGCGATCCAGGCGTTCCTCCCACTTACTACGGTGCTTGGATGCCATGTGTCGGATCATGCTGGTGGTGGTGAGGTTTCTAGTGTTCATGCCTCGGCTCATTCTGGTGTGGCACAGGTTGCAAACTACAATTCTTTTGTCGTCCGCACTTTCCTTAAAAAAACGCCATACCGCGGAACACCTACCCCTTGGCAAGGTAGATTTACGCAAGGGGGTGCTCCGTGGAACATTTGCGGGCCGGTTTGGTGCGGTCCGCCTTCTTTCTGTAGCCACACCACTGCCTCTTCCAGCCTGTTGCGGTGCTGCAGATGGCTCACCCTCAGGACTGCTGTCATCGCTCGGCTCTACACCTTCCCAGGTGGGGTCAGTCACCTCATCGTCCACCAAGTCCTCCTCCACTTCCTCACTCTGATCATCCTCCTCAAGTCTTGATCCCACCACATACTCAGTCATTGACAACTGTATAACATTCTCCTCAACAAGGTCTTGAGACGGAAATAGTGGTTGATTTAATGGCAACTGTGTCTCATCATCATCATCATCATCCACTACTTCCTTTGACCTTAAATGCCGTTCACATCTGTCATCTTCTTGAGATTGGGTAGCCTCTAGAGGTTGTGAATCAGGGCACAAGATGTCATGTTCCTCTGCAAGCGTGCTTGGAGAGAGGGTCAAATGAAGGATTGGTGATGAGACGAGCTCCTCACTATATCCCAGTGTGGGATCACTTCTTTGACCAGACCGTGTATGGTGGGAGGAAGGATGATCAGAGTGAGGATTATGTTGACCAGACTCTTGGCTACTGAGAGTGGACTTGGTGGAAGACAGGGTGGTGCTTAACCGACTGGAAGCAGTATCAGCTGTCATCCAACCGACCACCTGTTCGCAGTGGTCGGACCTCGAGAGTGATGTCCTGCGACGCCCTGTAAAATTACACATGAAGCTAGGTATGGTGGATGTCTTTCTTTCTTGTGCTCTGGCACCAGGCACAGTTTCTCCGCGTCCTGACCCGCGCCCTGAACTTTCAGGATCACGTCCACTTCCCCGTCCCTTTTTACCCGCCTTCTTCATCTTACACAGAATATGTGACTTTAATATTTGAGTTTGAAAACTTAACAGTATTTCTTATTATTCTGCAACTGTACAGAGTACACAGAATAGGCTGTTAAACGGCGGTGAAACACACTGAATGGAATATGTGACTTTAATATTTGAGTTTGAAAACTTAACAGTATTTCTTATTATTCTGCAACTGTACAGAGTACACAGAATAGGCTGTTAAACGGCGGTGAAACACACTGAATGGAATATGTGACTTTAATATTTGAGTTTGAAAACTTAACAGTATTTCTTATTATTCTGCAACTGTACAGAGTACACAGAATAGGCTGTTAAACGGCGGTGAAACACACTGAATGGAATATGTGACTTTAATATTTGAGTTTGAAAACTTAACAGTATTTCTTATTATTCTGCAACTGTACAGAGTACACAGAATAGGCTGTTAAACGGCGGTGAAACACACTGAATGGAATATGTGACTTTAATATTTGAGTTTGAAAACTTAACAGTATTTCTTATTATTCTGCAACTGTACAGAGTACACAGAATAGGCTGTTAAACGGCGGTGAAACACACTGAATGGAATATGTGACTTTAATATTTGAGTTTGAAAACTTAACAGTATTTCTTATTATTCTGCAACTGTACAGAGTACACAGAATAGGCTGTTAAACGGCGGTGAAACACACTGAATGGAATATGTGACTTTAATATTTGAGTTTGAAAACTTAACAGTATTTCTTATTATTCTGCAACTGTACAGAGTACACAGAATAGGCTGTTAAACGGCGGTGAAACACACTGAATGGAATATGTGACTTTAATATTTGAGTTTGAAAACTTAACAGTATTTCTTATTATTCTGCAACTCTGCAGAGTACACAGAAAAGGCTGCTAAACTGCGGTGAAACACACTGAATGGAATATGTGACTTTAATATTTGAGTTTGAAAACTTAACAGTATTTCTTATTATTCTGCAACTGTACAGAGTACACAGAATAGGCTGTTAAACGGCGGTGAAACACACTGAATGGAATATGTGACTTTAATATTTGAGTTTGAAAACTTAACAGTATTTCTTATTATTCTGCAACTGTACAGAGTACACAGAATAGGCTGTTAAACGGCGGTGAAACACACTGAATGGAATATGTGACTTTAATATTTGAGTTTGAAAACTTAACAGTATTTCTTATTATTCTGCAACTGTACAGAGTACACAGAATAGGCTGTTAAACGGCGGTGAAACACACTGAATGGAATATGTGACTTTAATATTTGAGTTTGAAAACTTAACAGTATTTCTTATTATTCTGCAACTGTACAGAGTACACAGAATAGGCTGTTAAACGGCGGTGAAACACACTGAATGGAATATGTGACTTTAATATTTGAGTTTGAAAACTTAACAGTATTTCTTATTATTCTGCAACTGTACAGAGTACACAGAATAGGCTGTTAAACGGCGGTGAAACACACTGAATGGAATATGTGACTTTAATATTTTAGTTTGAAAACTTAACAGTATTTCTTATTATTCTGCAACTCTGCAGAGTACACAGAAAAGGCTGCTAAACTGCGGTGAAACACACTGAATGGAATATGTGACTTTGATATTTTAGTTTGAAGACTTAACAGTATTTCTTCCTATTCTGCAACTGTGCAGAGTACACAGAATAGGCTGCTAAACTGCGGTGACACACACAGAATGGAATATGTGACTTTAATATTTGAGTTTGAAAACTTAACAGTATTTCTTCCTATTCTGCAACTCTGCACAGTACACAGAATGTGCTGCTAAACTGCGGCGAAGCACACTGAATGGAATATGTGACTTTGATATTTTACAGTTTGAAGACTTTACAGTATTTCTTCCTATTCTGCAACTCTGCACAGTACACAGAATGTGCTGCTAAACTGCGGCGACGCACACTGAATGGAATATGTGACTTTGATATTTTAGTTTGAAGACTTAACAGTATTTCTTCCTATTCTGCAACTCTGCACAGTACACAGAATGTGCTGCTAAACTGCGGCGAAGCACACTGAATGGAATATGTGACTTTGATATTTTAGTTTGAAGACTTAACAGTATTTCTTCCTATTCTGCAACTCTGCACAGTACTCAGAATGTGCTGCTAAACTGCGGCGACGCACACTGAATGGAATACGTGACTTTGATATTTTAGTTTGAAGACTTAACAGAATGTGCTCTAATCTGCAACTTTGCACACTAAACAGAATGTGCTCTAATCTGCAACTTTGCACACTAAACAGAATGTGCTCTAATCTGCAACTTTGCACACTAAACAGAATGTGCTCTAATCTGCAACTGTGCACACTAAACAGAATGTGCTCTAATCTGCAACTTTTCACACTAAACAGAATATTTTTTTTTTTTTTTTTTTGTTTTTTTCCCCCCACACAAAATAACCTGCTGCCCCCACACACAGTAGTCCTAAAAAGGACTTTTGGTTCTTTTTTGTCACAATTTTTTTTTTTCCTCCCTACACTGCCTTTCCCTTCCTATCCTCAGCTCTCCCTGGCTCAGACTGAGCCGAACTCGATGGTCAGGTGCTATACAGCACCTGACCACGGGTTCTGGCCAGCCAATCAGTGTAATGCCAGCAGCCAACATGGCTGCTGGCATTACACCGATGTCAGAGCCTCCCTGCACGTTTATTGGCTGCGCAGCAGCCGCAAAACGTGCGGGGAGGAGACCCGAACATGGCGGGCGAGCACATGCGGTACTCGTACGAGTACCGCCATGTGCCGAGCAGAGCGATGCTCGAGCCGATCCGAGCATCGGCCGAGCATGCTCGCTCAACACTAATTGCCAACTTTCCTTAGCATTGAAAAGATAGTTCGTGAGTGGGCGAGGTAATGTAGGTCTAACACGTGGTGTGTCTGCATGGCATGTCTTAATTAACATAATTTATAAATCTAAATAGCTTGTAAAACAAACCTTAAATTGCTAATACAATTTATAAGGGATTTTATAATCTCTATAAAGAATAACCAAAGTTGCTTTAGGTGAATAGGTCCCTTTAGTAAATCTCAGCCACAGTGAAGATAAAGTCTTTCATACTTTGGAATTAGTTACTCGAAAAATATGTGCAGATAGTCATGGAGGTCTTTAAAGGGCAACTAACATAGGGACAGTGTCTTCTTGACAGACTTCCTTCTCTGGGAAAGGACCTGACAAAGAAGCTGGGGCTGCATTGTTAGCCCCATCAAATCAGAGGAAGAACCAAGCAGATCTCTGAAATGTAACCACTATGCTCTCTGAATGAGCCTGTAAGAGGCACTGTAGCTGATGTACTAAGAAGAAGAGTAAGTTTGGGGCAAACCAACTATACCTCAGGGGAGAAATTAACATTCCCTTTAGTTTAAATTGGGAATATTTTTATGCACCTCTAACTTTGTGCCTTGCAGGTCCTCGTGTGTCGGGTCACGTGATTTCATATCTTCTGTTTCACCTCTTTGAGTGCATATACTGTCTCTTCACATTGTGTAACTGTGCATCCCTTTTCTGTTTCTGAGTGCATGTTGTTTGGATTCTGACTTCTGTTTTGTCCCATTGGCCTATTTAGTCTGGCCATTCCTTCTGCCCTTTACCCAATTATTGAGTTTCCACTTGAGTTTTTGTGTGCTTTTCCTGATTCTTGTTTTCACTGGCTTTGAAATCCAGGCTATGCTTGTCTTCAGCCTGCTCCAAACGTCTTCTTGGATACTGATATGTGCAAACTCTGCTTTGTCTTTCTTCCTATTATTTGCCTCAGTCCTCTATTATTGCACTTCAGACCTTTTCCTCTGACCACTGGTGGTCACATAAATCTTGGAGTTCAACTCATGCATGCCAGTGGCTCCCCTCCATGAATCAGAACCTCCAACCAGTACTTACCACACTACCATCATGTGGGACATAAGGGGAATCTCAGCCTTCTTTAAACAAGAGTTCAGCCTTCAGAATCCTAACACTATAATTAGGCCAGTCATGGACCCCACTAATTTGACTAGATTAAAATCTCATCAGAACCACTAAGAGCAAAGTTTGGCCACTAACAATTCACACCTTCAGAACAGAAAAGAAAATTGGATGCTACTATGAAGACATTACAAACTTCTGTTGTCTCACTTACAAGACTGCCTTCTTCATTGGATCATCTGTTTCTCTAGCCACCTCTGCTTCTGTGAAAGCCTCAGATCCTATCATTCCACCTTAGATATCTCTTCTTGAGCATTATTCTTTCAAGCGTTCAGAGGCTTTCTGAATCAGTGACTTCTGCATTTTCATAACCACCCTCTGACCTTCAGCTTTCACTCACTCATGGTAGGTTTCATTATATCCTTGCGGGAATCCTTAACCAAGTGCTTTACAGTTGGTGGAGAAAAAGGCACCCTTCCTTGAGGACTTTGTTTTTTGATGCTCCTTGATACAAGGCATTGTCAGAGGCATCATTGCTTGAGCTCCATTAGGGACTGCTGTGTTGGTCAATATGCAGTTCAATGCTGGACTCAGAAGTGGCCAAGATCAATGTACACAGTTTTAACTCTCACCCTCCCTTTTCACACTTTGCCCGCCACATCCATATCCACACCCCCCTTTCGCCACATCGGTTTCACCATCTCTTAAATCCTCCTACCACCCTTCCCCTTGCGACTTATCCCTTCACCAACCCTCTGCTTCATCTCATCAAACCCTCCCCTTCACCTCTTTGCCTCCCCCTATCCTTCGCCTCAGCTCTTCCTCCTACACTTCATCTCAACACCTTCTCCTACCCACTGCATCCATCTCTCCTTGGCCTCCTCAGTGGTACATACCTTCTGATGCTCCAGCAATAGGCAGCCGTGTTTCTCGGAAGCTGCTGTGACATGATGCAGTTTCAAAATTCAGTTACACCACACGTGGGATGGGGACCACCAGCCTCTGTTAAAAACACTACTACTACTTACTACTGCATGAACACTGGAAGATGTCTGGAATCACATATGAAAACATAAATATGCAGGATTCTTGCACGGGCAAAGCTGTGCATATTTCGCTTATATATATATATATATATATATATATATATATATATATATATATATATATATTTATATAACTGAGGGGGTAATACCAGTATTTGGGTAATGTATGAATTTGCCAGTGCAGCTCAATTTCTGATCTTTCATGTTAGCTTCAGAATCATGCACCTGTACTTGGGAGTATGTAGGAACATGTATAATCACTTAAAGAGATAGTAATACTTCATTTTATCTTTAAAAGCTGAAAAACTTGTCAAGGGTGGAAGGGCTTTCATTGTTTTCATACAAAGAAGAGTGTCCCCTTCTGTTATCTGTCTGGTCTTACAACCAGATTCACATCTGAGAAGAGATGGCTTACACTAGGTAAAAGGGGCGGGAGGGGGAAACTTTGCTTGTGAATATCTCTTAAACCATAAAGGTTTGAGAGATAAGACTTATATCGTTCTTCATGTTTTTTTAATGCCTACAAAATAAAATAAAGATAAAACGAAGTATTACTATCCCTTTAAATGCATACTGACACACATACTGATGTTTTAAAGGGATAGTAATGTTTCACAAAAACAGCACTCTTCATAGCAGGGCTCAAAATTTCCACTCGCCACTAGCCAATGTCGAGTGAAAATTTAGCCCTGGCGACTATAAATTCAGCCCTGGTGGGTATGTTTTGGCTTGCAGTGGCGAGTAACTTTTCAGGTCTGGCTAGCAGCAAAGTACTTAAAATCATAAGCCCTGTTCATAGTATTTGAGCCAAAGAGAGTGTTATTGCTATACTGTCAGATTGGTAGTTCAAGAGTAATTGAATGATAGATTATCCCCCCGCCCCTTTTACCTAGTGTAAGCCAACTCCCCTCAGATCTGGAATATGGTCTTGAGACCAGACAGCTCACAGCAAGGGACGATCTTCTTACTGTGAACATAAGGAAAACCCTGCCCCTTGACAGGTTTTTCGGGTTTTTCCTTATGCTCACTGAACATTTTCCCTCTCTGAGATCCATCCGGACAGTCTTGCTGCTCTGAGGTGAGCAGTGATACATCAGTAAAAGGGGCGGGAAGGGGATACTTTATCATTCAATTACTCTTCTACAACTCTGACAGTATTGAAATAACACTCTCCATGCTCCAAATACTATGAATATTAATTGGAGCTGCTTTTATTATGAAATTTTACCATCCCTTTTAGGCTTTAATATGAGCAAACCCTATCACATGCACAGGAAAATGTAGTAAAGTTTCACAAATTTTCCCTGCTCTTTGCTCATACATAGTGATGCAGAAGATTTTAATCATGGGGAAATTTGGGAATATGTATTTTTCTCCTATCTTGCAGTTGTTTTGCTCCATAATTTCTCCAGTTCATCTTGGTACATCAGCCTCAGTAACAAGGCATTTGCACACTTGTGTGGTGCAGAAGACATATTCTGCAATACATATGCTAACAAGTCTGTGGCTAAGTGCACATAAGAGGATTGAGGCTGTAAGGTCACATAAGAGTTTAGAAATGTTTAGAAAATCTCATATTATGCAGCTGTGGAACATCAGACAGACACTCCAGATTGGACTAATTTAGTATTTTTTTTATGTCTTGAGAGCGAAACAACAAAGACTGAAAGAAAGGATTCGACTTTACTTGTTTTTCCTGCCACTAGCTCTTTGGAAGACAAAAGCAGAAGCCAGCTGCACTAGATAGACCTCCATACAAAATGATCTCATTTATTGTGACCTGCTTTCTGGCTCATGAGATTAGTAAATAACTGCCCTATGTTTGAAAAATAGAAGAGATTTCGATGGAGGCTGGGATATGTTTGTGAGAAATTTCATGGGAAAAAATTTTAGTTTTGCCTTCATTAGAAATTTTTGCAATAGACCTTAGGCATGTCATCACCAAATTAAAGCTGCTGGATTTATTTTAACATTGTGCCGTTTGTGTGTGCTGGGGGGGAGGGATTGCACAGTGGTTTACATCTAGTCAGAGGTCTCTGATCTCCTCTTTCTTATCTGTTAATGAAAAAAGCAGTTTTGAACATGTCACCCTAACATAAGTTAGCTTGTTGTCAAAATAATTGATACCTGCCTGTATGTTGTGCTACCAACATGTTTGTAATCAGGGCTGTCCAAGTTCAGTTCTCAAGGGCCACCAACAGGCCAGGATTTAAGGATTTCCTCGATTAAGCATAGGTGAGTCAGTCAAAATGATGGAGCTACAGATTAACTCACCTGTGCTTTATAAGGGGAATCCTGGCCTGTTGGTGGCCCTCGAGGACTGAACTTGGACAGCCCTTTTTGTACTAATATACATTTTTAGATAATCTTTTATTTGTATTTTATTCTAATTAGTTAATATGCTGGGCCAATATTAAGACACACTGGAGGGCATATACTAAGAACAGGTGGATTCAGTCAGTGTGCAGTATATAAAAATTGATCACCATTCTTCGACTACACCCATGTACGAATGACTTCCTTGGAGCCTTAGTACATAGAAGAATACCCTGATCAAGTCCGCTTTAGTGAATCAAGTACAAGGGAACATGCAGATCATTTGACTGTCCCCATACCTTGCCTCTAGATCAGGCAGTATATAAGCCAATCTCTGTTTATATTTTACACAGTGGCCTTGGCAATGGCCCAGGCAGGACTGGGAGGGGGGTATTTGCTGGAGCCAGAGGTCACATTGGTGGTGAGTTTTTAGGGCTTTTTTATATACTCTATTTAGATGTCTGTAGTGGAGGATATGTTGGGCAGAGTTGGACTTCCAACATCCAGGTGAGCATGTGTTTTACCTTAAGCACACAGACGTGCATTTTTTAAATTAAATTAAAATGGGGTCTCTGGTTAATTTATATTTTCACTTTCCTACTAGGAGCCCTAGAGGCTTCCAGGATCAAATTATTTATTCAGATCCTCTTAATATATTTTACAGAACACATTTTCAGAAGAAACATCCAAAATAAACCTGCTCCACCTTTACCTTCTGATTCTCAGCCTTGAAGGTAGCACTGAGGATGTTGCTCCAGGGAATGTAAATAAATTGCTTTCTTCTCTAATGAACCTGCATATGAGAGAAATACATGCTAAATTCAGATCATTAGCCAACTGGCTTACAAAACTGATCCCTTGGGTTATTCCATCTGAATAAAATGTAAACCAAAGTTTAAACATATGAGTTTAGATAGATGTAATGAATTGCATTCATTGACTACATGATAAATATTTAATTTGTAATGAGGCCCTGTTTGCACATTCTGTTAAAATCATAAGAGTGATATTTTTTATTATATCATTTTTTACAGCTAAATGATAGGAGAGATTTGCTCAAAACAAAAGATTTTTAAATTAAAAGTTTTTTAAAATATGTTAAGCATGTTTGTGCAAATGTTTGCTTTGGACATTCAAAAGATTTTAAATTAGAATATTCTAACAGTAGACATGTTTGTGTTGGAAGTGTAAATATGGTAGATTTATGAGACATGGAGCAGACGCATGTTTCACCATATGAGAGTTATTTAGGAAAACTGGTACAGTGCAATATACTGTATCCAGATTTATCAGAATGAAAATGTTATTTTTAAGTGAGAATGCTTTACTTTGACAAAGTTTTAGTAGCTCCGAATTAGGTGTGTGCAGAACTCTCTGCCATGAGAAGAGATTTGGAGAAAGTAGGGCCTTTGCATGAAGTCCCATTTCTGCCAGCCTCTTCTACACATGAGGCTGATGTACCAAGAAACTGGAGTGATTGTGGAGTAAAGCAATTGCACCATAGGGTAAAATAAGAACTGTGTGTTATTTCAAATAGTGAGTTTTACCATTTACATGCTAAAGAGTTTTCCTCGTCTATAGGAATTTGGGGAATTTGTATTTTTCCCCAATGTTGCACTTAGTTTACTCCAGAATTACTCTAGTTCTGTTTACAGTGTGTATGTATCTATGTGTGGGAATGTTGGAAAGCAGTGTGGGAATGTAATAAAGCTGCAGAGCAGGCTGTGCTTTCCACAGGTAAAGGAGGAACATAGCTTTCTGTCCGAGAACGTTCCCTAGAGGAGAAATTAAAACTTATGCACATCCTACTAGTTATCTTTACTCTAAAATACTTTAGTAGCAAGAAAAAAATAAATTGTCTTTTTAATGTTGATAATCTATTGGAACTTCATATATCTACATTAGCTTTTCATACAGTTGTAGAGAGCATACATTGTATTAGTCTCTACTGGACACCATATCCCACAGGCGTTACTAATTCTATGGCACACAAAGCTCTTATTAAATGACTAGCAATGTGGGACGGCTCTGCCCATCAGGATATATAGGGAATTAATGCACACACACGCATGCAAGACAAACACACACAGAGACACACACACAAATGCACATGCATGCACTGAGATGCATAAAGATCAACACAGTCATACACATACATGCAATGCACAACATACAGACACATAGAGTGTGATACAGACATGCACCACACACAGTGAGGAACACACAGGCACACACAGAGAGACACACACAGAAGTGAGTCATAAGGGGGTGACTTATATGTCATTGTAATGAGTCTGTGTTTGTACTTATGCCTCCACTGTGGCATTCATTCATATAGTTGAAATGCATGTGGTGATTGCACATACTATGGTGGAAGGTGGATCGTGCTGGCTCCCGGGGTGTGAGTGAATGTGAGTGTGTGTGAGTGAGTAGCATTCATTCATGTAGTTGAAATGCATGTGGTAATTGCACATACTATGGTGGAAGGTGGATCATGCTGGCTCCCGGGGTGTGAGTGAGTGTGTGTGAATGAGTGCCATTCATTCATGTAGTTAAAATGCATGTGGTAATTGCACATACTGTGGTAGAAGGTGGATCATGCTGGCTCCCGGGGTGTGAGTGAGTGTGAGTGAGACTATGGTGGAAGGTGGATCGTGCTGGCTCCCGAGGTGTGAGTGAGTGCGTGTGAGTGATTGTGTGTGAGTGATTGCATGTGATTGCGTGAGTGTGTTAGTGAGTGTGTGTGTGTGTGTTTGTGATTGAGTGTGTGTGATTGAGTGAGAATGTGTGAGTGTGAGAGTGAGAGTCTGTGAGTGAGAGGCTGTAAGAGAGTGAGTGAGAGAGTGTGAGTGAGAGAGTGTGAGTGTGTGACTGAGAGTGTGAGTGTGTGAGAGTGTGTGAGTGAGTGTGTGAGTGAGATTGTGTGAGAGTGTGAATGAGAGAGTGTGAGTGTGTGTGATTGAGTATGTGTGATTGAGTGTGTGAGTGAGAGTGTGTGTGTGTGATTGAGTGTGAGTGAGAGAGTGTGAGTGTGTGAATTATTGTGAGTGTGTATGATTGAGTGTGTGTGAGAGTGTGAGTGTGTGATTGAGTGTGTGTGATTGAGTGTGAGTGTGTGTGAGTGTTTGTGTGTTTTTTGTCTGATGTGTTTGTGTCTGTGGTGTAGGAGTGAGTGGCAGCCATTTTGTTTTTTCAGTTACTTGGATAGTGGTGGGCGGGCTGGATAGTGGGGGCAGGCCAACTCCCTGCATGATTTAAATCACTCCCCCATTGAATCACCCAATGGGAGCAGTAACTCCTCCTTACTTAACCCTTTGAGTGCCAGAGGGGTACGCAACACATTGCTTTTGCAATGCGTTGCGTACCCCTCTGGCACTCAAAGGGTTAAGTTGAGGTAACATAGCAATATAACACACAGTGGCTCTTCAGTTGAGGCAGCGTAGCAATATTCTGAGGGAACATACATACAGCAAAGCATATCTCTCCCTTTAAGGAGAAAGGGCGGGAATCAGGAAGTAGGAAGTTGAGGAGTGCCAGTTGAAAACAGCCAGTTTGTGAGGGCGACTGAAGAGATGAAAATTGTTAAATAAAAGAGTTGTTATTAAGTTTATCCCTGAGTTTGTATTTTATGGAAACATTGCACCCTCTTACTGAAACAGAGTATATGGAGGGTTACAGTTATCTGTGGGAGGTGAAACAGTGTGTTTGTGGGGTCATGATCCTGAGTGAGAGTGTGTGTGGACTGGGAGAAGTTATTGCTATCCCCTACTTCAGGAGCGAGTGGCAGCTATATTTTTTTTTGTTAGTCGGTGTCTCTCAAACCTTTATGGTTTGAGAGATATCTGCTTTCAAAGTTCCCTTTTTTTGGCTTTTCTCAGCTTTCTAGCTGAGAGCAGTGGAATCCAGTCAGTGAGTAAGCGGCGGCTCTGCAGGAGTGCTGAGATCACGTTACAGACACAGAAATCCTTCACTAAAATGGTCTTCTACATGTGCTTTGTTTGCAAGCACACGTAGAAGACCATTTCAGTGAAGGATTTCTGTTTCTATAACAAGATCTCAGCACTGCTGCAGAGCCGCCACCAGTCCCAGGACCGGATTCCCCTGCTGTCAGATAGAATGCTGACATCAGGGGAGAGGGAACTTTGAAAGCGGATATCTCTCAAACCATAAAGGTTTGAGAGATGCCGCTGGTATCGATGAATTCAGAATTTTAAGGGCTACAACATGGGGGATAGTCATAATGAAGTATTACTATCCCTTTAAGAAAAACAATTTTTCTTTGTGAGTTAGATCAGTTTCTGGAAGGCCTCCGTGTGCTGTTATGAGGCTTACATTGTGCTAGATGAAATACAGTGTTGCAACTCCTAGTGGCAATCAGTGGGAACTCCCGTTTAGTAGCAGGACATAATGTATCAAAAATCCTGTCCTCTGATGACCCCTGGGCTCTACCACAGCCTGCTATTTAGCAGAGCTGGGGAGCCCTATTGTGAAGTACAGTGAGTTCACTTATTTGTGCCAAATTGAACAGTTTTGAAGGACACCGTCTCTGTATTGCGTATGTTGAACATTAATTCCTTTGGGCTCTATCGGACCTGCCTCTTGACAGAGTGCGGGAGCCCTATTTTGAGGAGAATTCATGGAGTCTTATCCTTAAGGTCAATTTAATCCAGACTGGTCTTTAAATGTCAAAGATCAAACTCGTAGGCATAAAGATGATAGACAACATTCATAATGCATAGATCTTTCAAGTACATACTGTGCATTTTTAAGGGAGAAATTGGCATACAAGATTACTGTAAGCTCCTCTTAAAGTATTTAAGGAATGTGCAAAGTCTGGTGCTCCGCTAGAACTACACAAGAGTCCAATACTGAGATATAGTTAGGAAACAATGAAAAGAGACTTGTTCATTTAATCCTTTTTGTGCTACAGTGTCTAAATAAGTGATCCATTTAACTTCCTTGGTAATGGTGGTACCCAATCTATAGCCATGTATTTCAATGTGGGTAATAGATGTTGTTTTTCTGCAAAGTGGATGGCGACTAGTTGGTTTTTTATACTAGACATTTTTTTCTTTTCAGGATTACGTATGAATTCTAGGGCCTTCTTTATTGCTGCCCTATGGTTACCCATTCTTTCTTTAAAAGATGTCACAGTCTTTCTGACGTAAACCAATCCACATGGGAAAGTGATGGTATAGGTGACAAATTGAGAGTTGCAGCCAAGATTATAGGGTATTGGTTAGTGATGAGCGAGCACCCCAATGCTCGGATGTTCGGGTGCTCTGACCGAGCACCCCCTGAGGCTCGAGTGCTCGGCCGAGCATCCGAGCCCCATTGAAGTCAATGGGAGGACTCGAGCATTACACCAGGCACCCCCTGCTCTGATGAGGGGAGGGTGCCTGGTCCATAGGAAAAGGGCAGAAAAAGATGGAAACACTACAGAAATGGTTCAGGGACAGCATAGGGAGGATGTCTGGATGCACCTTGGACTCCAACATCGCTGCTGGGAACGATCTTTCGCCCGTAGTACGCCATTTTTACAGACTGACCGTAAAACACACAAAAAGGAAAATAAAAACGACTTTAGGCGAAAAATTGTTACCAAACAGTATTTGCTGTATATTTACTTGTATATCATCTGCAAATTCTCCCAAAAATTTCATCGATTTTCTGAAGTGAGGCCATGATTAAGAGGGAAACGTGCGCAGAGGCAAATTATCCCAAAAATTTCCTTGATTTTCAGAACTGAGGCCATGATTAAGATGGAAACGTGCGCTGAGCTGACCATCTAAAACATTATGGGTGAGGGTCTGCTGCAGAGCTGACCATCCTAAACATTATATGCGAAGGCCCGCTAGTGAGCTGACGCTATAAAACATTATATGAGAAGGCCCGCTGGTGAGCTGACCTATATAAAAATTGGCAAACAGGGCCCGCTGGTGAGCTGGCCCTATATAAAAATTATATCACAGGGCCCGCTGGTGAGCTGGCCCTATATAAAAATTATAGCACAGGGCATATGGAAGAGGAGGAGGAGGATGAGAAGATTAAGAGTCAACCATATACCCGTTTTTTGGGTGGAAGGGGTGAATGGGAATACAGAGTATTCCCATCATTGTAAATAACATATATAAAGTGAGTTTATGTTCCCCCGGGGCTTTCCTCCAGTGGAGTGGAGAAGTCAGGGGAAATCCAGGCCTTGTTCATTTTTATAAGTGTCAACCTATCAGCATTGTCGGTGGAAAGGCGGATACGCTTATCTGTTATGATGCCACCAGCAGCACTAAATACCCGCTCAGACAGAACGCTGGCGGCAGGGCAGGCCAGCACCTCCAAGGCGTAGAGTGACAGTTCATACCACGTGTCCAGCTTGGACACCCAGTAGTTGTAAGGCACAGAGGGATCATTGAGGACGCTGACACGGTCTGCTACGTACTCCTTCACCATCTTCCAAAACTTTTCCCTCCTTGTGACACTAGGCTGCGCATCAGGGTGAGGGTGCTGGCGGGGTGTCATGAAGGTGTCCCACGCCTTGGAGAGTGTTGCCCTGCCTTTGTCGGAACTGCTGTGTGCTCCCCTTTTCTCCCCTTCTCGGTTGGCCAAGGTAGCACGTACTCTGCCGCCAGCGTTGTCAGATGGAAAATTTTGGAGCAATTTTTCAACAAGAACCTTCTGGTATTGCACCATTTTGCTTGTCCTCTCCACCGGAGGAATGAGAGATGAGAAATTCTCTTTGTAGCGGGGGTCCAGAAGGGTGAACACCCAGTAATCCGTGTTGTCTAAAATGCGTACAACGCGTGGGTCACGGGAAAGGCAGCCTAACATAAAGTCAGCCATGTGTGCCAGAGTACCAACAGTCAAGATTTCGCTGTCCTCACCAGGAGGCTGACTCTCAATATCCTCATCCTCTTCCTCCTCTTCTGCCCACCCACGCTGAAGAGATGGAACTAAAGTTCCATGGCTACCCTCTGTAGCGGAGGCAACCGTGTCTTCCTCCTCCTCCTCCTCCTCCTCCTCCTCCTCCGCCTCCTCCAATTGTCGCTGAGAAGACGAAGTGAGCGTGCTCTGGCTATCACCTTGTGTAAGCTCTTCCTCCCCCATTTCCACCTCTTCCACATGCAAAGCGTCGGTTTTAATTGTGAGCAGCGAGCGTTTCAGTAGACACAGAAGTGGGATGGTTACACTGATAATAGCGTTATCGCCGCTCACCATCTGTGTCGATTCCTCAAAATTGCGTAAAACCTCGCAGAGGTCTGACATCCATTCCCACTCCTCACTTCTGATTACAGGAAGTTGAATGGAGAGGCGACGACCGTGTAACAGCTGGTACTCCACTACTGCCCTCTGCTGCTCACAAAGCCGGGCCAACATGTGGAAGGTGGAGTTCCAGCGCGTGCTCACGTCACACAGCAGCCGGTGAGCTGGCAATTGTAAGCGCTGCTGCAGCTTCAACAGGCCGGCCGAAGCTGTAGATGACTTACGGAAATGTGCACACACGCGGCGCACCTTGGTCAAGAGATCATGCACATTGGGGTAGGTTTTTAGAAATCGCTGCACCACTAAATTAAATACATGCGCTAGGCATGGTACGTGTGTGAGCTTGCCGAGCTCCAAAGCCGCCACCAAGTTACGCCCATTATCACACACAACCATGCCTGGTTGCAGGTTGAGTGGCGAGAGCCACTGCTCGGTCTGGTGACTAATCCCCTGCAACAGCTCTGAGGCCGTGTGCTGTTTGTCCCCAAGGCAGATCAGCTTCAGCACGGCCTGTTGACGCTTCCCCACTGCAGTGCTACACTGCTTCCAGCTACTGGCTGATGGGGGAGTGGCGGTGTGTGTAGAGAATTCGGAGGTGGAAACGGAGGAGGAGGAGCCAATAACATAGGTGCTGGTGGAAACCCTGATGGAGGTAGGGCCCGCAATCCTCGGCGTGGGTAGCACCCGTGCCATCCCAGGGTCCGAGTCGCTCCCAGCCTCCACGACATTCACCCAGTGTGCCGTCAGGGAAATGTAGCGTCCCTGGCCACAAGCACTTGTCCATGTGTCAGTCGTTAAGTGGACCTTCCCAGTAACTGCGTTGGTCAGGGCACGGGTGATGTTACGGGACACATGGTGGTGTAATGCGGGGATGGCACACCGGGAAAAGTAGTGGCGGCTGGGGACCGCGTACCGAGGGACAGCTGCTGCCATCAGGCTGCGGAAGGACTCAGTCTCCACAAGCCTAAATGGCAGCATTTCGATGGCCAGTAATTTTGAAAGGTGTGAGGTTAGTGCTATGGCCTGTGGGTGGGTGGCTGGGTACTTTCTCTTGCGCTCAAATGCCTGGGGTAACGACATTTGGACGCTGTGCTGGGACAGGGAAGTGGATGTGGTCGCTGATGGTGCTTCAGATGCTACAGGTGCAGGGCGGGAGGTATGCGGGCCTGCGCCTTCGACAGGCGATTGGCCGGCACCGAAAACAGGGGAAGAGGAGGCAGTGGTGTGGCCTGCAGACACAGATGGGCGATCCAGGCGTTCCTCCCACTTACTACGGTGCTTGGATGCCATGTGTCGGATCATGCTGGTGGTGGTGAGGTTTCTAGTGTTCATGCCTCGGCTCATTCTGGTGTGGCACAGGTTGCAAACTACAATTCTTTTGTCGTCCGCACTTTCCTTAAAAAAACGCCATACCGCGGAACACCTACCCTTTGGCAAGGTAGATTTACGCAAGGGGGTGCTCCGTGGAACATTTGCGGGCCGGTTTGGTGCGGTCCGCCTTCTTTCTGTTGCCACACCACTGCCTCTTCCAGCCTGTTGCGGTGCTGCAGATGGCTCACCCTCAGGACTGCTGTCATCGCTCGGCTCTACACCTTCCCAGGTGGGGTCAGTCACCTCATCGTCCACCAAGTCCTCCTCCACTTCCTCACTCTGATCATCCTCCTCAAGTCTTGATCCCACCACATACTCAGTCATTGACAACTGTATAACATTCTCCTCAACAAGGTCTTGAGACGGAAATAGTGGTTGATTTAATGGCAACTGTGTCTCATCATCATCATCATCATCCACTACTTCCTTTGACCTTAAATGCCGTTCACATCTGTCATCTTCTTGTGATTGGGTAGCCTCTAGAGGTTGTGAATCAGGGCACAAGATGTCATGTTCCTCTGCAAGCGTGCTTGGAGAGAGGGTCAAATGAAGGATTGGTGATGAGACGAGCTCATCACTATATCCCAGTGTGGGATCACTTCTTTGACCAGACCGTGTATGGTGGGAGGAAGGATGATCAGAGTGAGGATTATGTTGACCAGACTCTTGGCTACTGAGAGTGGACTTGGTGGAAGACAGGGTGGTGCTTAACCGACTGGAAGCAGTATCAGCTGTCATCCAACCGACCACCTGTTCGCACTGGTCGGACCTCGAGAGTGATGTCCTGCGACGCCCTGTGAAATCAGACATGAAGCTAGGTATGGTGGATGTCTTTCTTTCTTGTGCTCTGGCACCAGGCACAGTTTCTCCGCGTCCTGACCCGCGCCCTGAACTTTCAGGATCACGTCCACTTCCCCGTCCCTTTTTACCCGCCTTCTTCATCTTACACGATATATATGACTTTAATATATATGAGTTTGAAAACTTAACAGTATTTCTTCCTATTCTGCAACTGTGCAGAGTACACAGAATAGGCTGTTAAACGGCGTTGAAACACACTGAATGGAATATGTGACTTTAATATTTGAGTTTGAAAACTTAACAGTATTTCTTCCTATTCTGCAACTGTGCAGAGTACACAGAATAGGCTGCTAAACTGCGGTGACACACACTGAATGGAATAAGTGACTTTAATATTTGAGTTTGAAAACTTAACAGTATTTCTTCCTATTCTGCAACTGTGCAGAGTACACAGAATAGGCTGTTAAACGGCGGTGAAAGACACTGAATGGAATATGTGACTTTAATATTTGAGTTTGAAAACTTAACAGTATTTCTTCCTATTCTGCAACTGTGCAGAGTACACAGAATAGGCTGTTAAACGGCGTTGAAACACACTGAATGGAATATGTGACTTTAATATTTGAGTTTGAAAACTTAACAGTATTTCTTACTATTCTGCAACTCTGCAGAGTACACAGAATAGGCTGTTAAACGGCGGTGAAAGACACTGAATGGAATATGTGACTTTAATATTTGAGTTTGAAAACTTAACAGTATTTCTTATAATTCTGGAACTGTACAGAGTACACAGAATAGGCTGTTAAACGGCGGTGAAAGACACTGAATGGAATATGTGACTTTAATATTTGAGTTTGAAAACTTAACAGTATTTCTTCCTATTCTGCAACTGTGCAGAGTACACAGAATAGGCTGTTAAACGGCGTTGAAACACACTGAATGGAATAAGTGACTTTAATATTTGAGTTTGAAAACTTAACAGTATTTCTTATAATTCTGGAACTGTACAGAGTACACAGAATAGGCTGTTAAACGGCGTTGAAACACACTGAATGGAATATGTGACTTTGATATTTTAGTTTGAAGACTTAACAGTATTTCTTCCTATTCTGCAACTGTGCACAGTACACAGAATGTGCTGCTACACTGCGGCGAAGCACACTGAATGGAATATGTGACTTTTAAATTTTAGTTTGAAGACTTAACAGTATTTCTTCCTATTCTGCAACTCTGCACAGTACACAGAATGTGCTGCTAAACTGCGGCGAAGCACACTGAATGGAATATGTGACTTTGATATTTTAGTTTGAAGACTTAACAGTATTTCTTCCTATTCTGCAACTGTGCACAGTACACAGAATGTGCTGCTACACTGCGGCGAAGCACACTGAATGGAATATGTGACTTTTAAATTTTAGTTTGAAGACTTAACAGTATTTCTTCCTATTCTGCAACTCTGCACAGTACACAGAATGTGCTGCTACACTGCGGCGAAGCACACTGAATGGAATATGTGACTTTTAAATTTTAGTTTTAAAAACTTAACAGTATTTCTTCCTATTCTGCAACTCTGCACAGTACACAGAATGTGCTGCTACACTGCGGCGAAGCACACTGAATGGAATATGTGACTTTGATATTTTAGTTTGAAGACTTAACAGTATTTCTTCCTATTCTGCAACTCTGCACAGTACACAGAATGTGCTGCTACACTGCGGCGAAGCACACTGAATGGAATATGTGACTTTGATATTTTAGTTTGAAGACTTAACAGTATTTCTTCCTATTCTGCAACTCTGCACAGTACACAGAATGTGCTGCTAAACTGCGGCGAAGCACACTGAATGGAATATGTGACTTTGATATTTTAGTTTGAAGACTTAACAGTATTTCTTCCTATTCTGCAACTCTGCACAGTACTCAGAATGTGCTGCTACACTGCGGCGAAGCACACTGAATGGAATATGTGACTTTTAAATTTTAGTTTTAAAAACTTAACAGTATTTCTTCCTATTCTGCAACTCTGCACAGTACACAGAATGTGCTGCTACACTGCGGCGAAGCACACTGAATGGAATATGTGACTTTGATATTTTAGTTTGAAGACTTAACAGTATTTCTTCCTATTCTGCAACTCTGCACAGTACACAGAATGTGCTGCTACACTGCGGCGAAGCACACTGAATGGAATATGTGACTTTGATATTTTAGTTTGAAGACTTAACAGTATTTCTTCCTATTCTGCAACTGTGCAGAGTACACAGAATAGGCTGCTAAACTGCGGTGACACACACTGAATGGAATAAGTGACTTTAATATTTGAGTTTGAAAACTTAACAGTATTTCTTCCTATTCTGCAACTGTGCAGAGTACACAGAATAGGCTGTTAAACGGCGGTGAAAGACACTGAATGGAATATGTGACTTTAATATTTGAGTTTGAAAACTTAACAGTATTTCTTCCTATTCTGCAACTGTGCAGAGTACACAGAATAGGCTGTTAAACGGCGTTGAAACACACTGAATGGAATATGTGACTTTAATATTTGAGTTTGAAAACTTAACAGTATTTCTTACTATTCTGCAACTCTGCAGAGTACACAGAATAGGCTGTTAAACGGCGGTGAAAGACACTGAATGGAATATGTGACTTTAATATTTGAGTTTGAAAACTTAACAGTATTTCTTATAATTCTGGAACTGTACAGAGTACACAGAATAGGCTGTTAAACGGCGGTGAAAGACACTGAATGGAATATGTGACTTTAATATTTGAGTTTGAAGACTTAACAGTATTTCTTCCTATTCTGCAACTCTGCACAGTACACAGAATGTGCTGCTAAACTGCGGCGAAGCACACTGAATGGAATATGTGACTTTGATATTTTAGTTTGAAGACTTAACAGTATTTCTTCCTATTCTGCAACTCTGCACAGTACTCAGAATGTGCTGCTACACTGCGGCGAAGCACACTGAATGGAATATGTGACTTTTAAATTTTAGTTTTAAAAACTTAACAGTATTTCTTCCTATTCTGCAACTCTGCACAGTACACAGAATGTGCTGCTACACTGCGGCGAAGCACACTGAATGGAATATGTGACTTTGATATTTTAGTTTGAAGACTTAACAGTATTTCTTCCTATTCTGCAACTCTGCACAGTACACAGAATGTGCTGCTACACTGCGGCGAAGCACACTGAATGGAATATGTGACTTTGATATTTTAGTTTGAAGACTTAACAGTATTTCTTCCTATTCTGCAACTCTGCACAGTACACAGAATGTGCTGCTAAACTGCGGCGAAGCACACTGAATGGAATATGTGACTTTGATATTTTAGTTTGAAGACTTAACAGTATTTCTTCCTATTCTGCAACTCTGCACAGTACTCAGAATGTGCTGCTAAACTGCGGCGACGCACACTGAATGGAATACGTGACTTTGATATTTTAGTTTGAAGACTTAACAGAATGTGCTCTAATCTGCAACTTTGCACACTAAACAGAATGTGCTCTAATCTGCAACTTTGCACACTAAACAGAATGTGCTCTAATCTGCAACTTTGCACACTAAACAGAATGTGCTCTAACCTGCAACTGTGCACACTAAACAGAATGTGCTCTAATCTGCAACTTTGCACACTACACAGAATATATATATTTTTTTTTTTTTTTTTTGTTTTTTTCCCCCCACACCAAATAACCTGCTGCCCCCACACACAGTAGTCCTAAAAAGGACTTTTGGTTCTTTTTTTTTCACAATTTTTGTTTTTTTCCTCCCTACACTGCCTTTCCCTTCCTATCCTCAGCTCTCCCTGGCTCAGACTGAGCCGAACTCGATGGTCAGGTGCTATACAGCACCTGACCACGGGTTCTGGCCAGCCAATCAGTGTAATGCCAGCAGCCAACATGGCTGCTGGCATTACACCGATGTCAGAGCCTCCCTGCACGTTTATTGGCTGCGCAGCAGGCGCAAAACGTGCGGGGAGGAGACACGAACATGGCGGGCGAGCACATGCGGTACTCGTACGAGTACCGCCATGTGCCGAGCAGAGCGATGCTCGTGCCGATCCGAGCATCGGCCGAGCATGCTCGCTCAACACTAGTATTGGTATTTTAAATCCCTTATGTGGGTGGCGAAAATATGTGCCACTCGCCATGTAGTTGCATGTCACACATGTGGCGCATTTGAAGCAGCCTTTTTTCTTCTGTTCTTCTTTCCTTTTATAACAATTTAAAGGGTCTGTTTTTACTAACAGGTCTCTCAGGTTTTTACCACATTTATAGGATGTCATATGTGGTTTTCTAAAGATCTTTGGAAGAATATTGCCACTTGAGATAATAGGCCAATGGTCTTATATGGCTTCTTGTGTGCGCTTAGATGCTGTATTGTAGTTAGAGACAAAAACAGTTCTGTCCAGAATTTTGCTTTCTTTGGTGGCTAGAGCTTCTGTGCGATTAATGTTCATTGCTTGGTTTTGATATGCTGTTGTGGTCTTGGAATTATATCCTCTTTCAATAAATCGTTCTCCCATTTTTGTGAGTTCTGTTGTTACTTTGTCCTCATCACTAACTATCTGTCACGGTTTTACTGAACACTCAGACAATTGGGTAGGTTAAAAAGCTTTATTAGATAGTATAAAGCGCAACAAGGCCCCTCACGGGTCCAAACTTTATTATAACAGTAGCAAGTTTGACACAAGACAGGGCATACAAATAGCAGTACAATACTGGAGGCTTTACCGGCCTTACCGATTACCGGGTAAGGCAGCCTGAAGACAAATGCAATAAGGACTAGGGAGGCTCTACCAGCCTTACCGAATACCGGGTAAAGCAGCCTGTATCTATCGCAACAAGGAACTGAAGAGGCTCTACTGGCCTTACCGTATACCGGGTAAGACAGCCTGTATCTGGTGCAACAAGGAATGGAGGTGGCTCTACCGGCCTTACTGAATACCGGGTAAGGCAGCCTGTACCTGGTGCAACAAGGAGCTGAGGAGGCTCTACCGGCCTTAGCGAATACTGGGTAAGGCAGCCTGTAATCTGGAGCAACAAGGAACTGATGAAGCTCTACCAGCCTTACCGAATACCGGGTAAGGCAGCCTGTAATCTGGTGCAACACAGAGACTGGATAGAACTGACTGGTGTACGTAATGGAGGCCACAGAGAATCACAGGCTGGCTTAAGGGATAGGCAACGTTAACCACTTAGTGACTGGATAGCACTGACTGTGTCCTTTATCGGAGGCCACAGAGAAGCACAGGCTGATGTATAATGGATAGGCAATGTTATCCGCTTAGTGACTGGATAGCACTGACTGGTGTACGTATCGGAGGCCACAGAGAAGCACAGGCTGATGTAATGGATAGGCAACGTTAACCGCTTAGTGACTGGATAGCACTGACTGGTGTACGTATCGGAGGCCACAGAGAAGCATAGGCAGGGCGTATAATGGATAGGCAACGTTAACCGCTTAGTGACTGGACAGTACAGACCGAGTGTACTTAACGAAGGCCACACTGATACACAGGCGTAAAGTAATGGGAGCAGCCAATCTGACAATAGCAGGAATGGCACAAACAACATAAGTCAGATAATGCCTGGATCAGTATCAGAGAGCGGTCATCAGCCCAAGCCAGAATCGGTACACAGGAGTGGTAGTCAGCCAACGCCTGAATCGGTACACAAGAGCGGTAGTCAGCCAAAGCCTGGTTCGGTACACAAGAGCGGTAGTCAGCCAAAGCCTGGGTCGGTACACCGGATCGGTAGTCAGCCAAAGCCTGGTTCAGTACACAAGAGCGGTAGTCAGCCAAAGCCTGGATCGGTACACCGGAGTAGCACAGAAACGAGGTCAGACGAAAACCGTATCAAACACGGAGCAGGAGCGCAGGAAAAGTAAGGTCAGAGACACCACGAAAGGGCACCGGCCCAATGACAGGAGGGCGTATATAAAGGCTAGCCCTGGGAGGGGCTAGCCAGCAAGCACCAATAAGAGGCAATCAGGCACAAACCCGGAAGTAAGAATGTCAACAAGAATCACGGGCACCGTGATACTATCTTTTTACTCGCATCATCTGGGAGAAAGGAAGACCTTTCTTAAGATGTTCAGGATGGTGACTGGTGGCATAAAGTAGGTTGTTCCTATACATGGGTTTTTGATATAAAATAGTGGACAGATGTCCATTCTCAAAAGATAACAACACATCAAGGAAAGCTATTTCTCTATCAATAAAGTTCAATGTAAGAGTGATTGGCATGTCTGCATGGTTCAGATCATCCACCGTGCTGATAAGTAATTGCTCGCTCCCCTGCCTGAATGATGGGTGAGCAGTCAATGTGTCCATTTTATACTCAGACATAAAGGCATTAACATAGAAGGGGGCCATACATGACCCCATTTCCGTACCTGTACATTGCAGAAAAAAATAATTTTCTAATTTGAAATAGTTCCTAGTAAGGCATAATTCTAACAGACTCATGAAGAACTCGATCGGTGGGCCTTTGTATAGTTGATTGGTAACCAACAGTCTATATATTGCCATCATTCCTGCTACATGGGGGATCACTATATAAAGGGACTTAACGTCCATTGTAGCTAGTAGGATTTCTCCCTCTAAAATAGAGAGATCCCTAATCACGTGCAAGAAAGCTGTAGTATCCTTAAGAAAATGAGGTAAAGCCTGTATGCTTGGCTGAAGATACCAGTCAATATACTTTCCTATAGGATGTAGAAGAGAACCTATGGCAGAGATTATGGGTCTCCCAGGAGGTTGTGTAAGTGATTTGTGTATTTTTGGGGGGAGTTCAGTAAGGAATGATAAAGAGTTGCTTAAGAGGAGATAGCCACCAAAGTTCTAAATTCTCTAATCCATATGTTATCCTAGATCCTGCGCAATTAGATGTCTCCATAGTGAGAGATCTTATTGGGTAGGTTCCATAGGATGACATAGAAACTAGAAACCATAATGCATCTCCCCCTGATATCCTTTGCTACTGCTGGGAAACAAAATAATCTAGAATTAACATTAGAAGCAACATTAAAGGAACACTAACACCTAAAAATGATCTGGGGTTATACACATTTAAATACCTTGTACTTCATTCTAGAATATGTAAAAAACGTTTGTCTTACATATGCTCTGTAATGGCTTGAATTACCATAGCTCTCTTGATAGGAGTCTTAGAAGTTCTAACATTTTATTGTCCACAAATAAGGTGAGATCATCTACCAGCTGAATAGAAAAGCAGTGGGTACTAATCTTAATAAATTAACATTAGCTCATGACAAGTGCAATTAACCAAATTATTTTTATATGGGATAGTATACACATGCATTTAAATGCAAGTTTAGGATTACATTTGAAGCATCTAACATAAAATAACTATATTTTAGAGATGAAATTTGTAAAACGATACTTAAGATTTTATATATCCAAATTTAATTTTAGGTGTTTGTGTCCCTATAAAACGATAGACCTAAATGAAAACATATGGACCATTTAAACATATTCATTCTCTGGACTGACTGAGGCATGTTGTTACTGATGGCCTGTACCCCTGACAAAATAATGCTTATATAATATTATAAATATGTAAATAAATATAATAAAAAAAAATTAATTGGCCATTTAAAAAAATATAATGCTTTCCCTATACTAGAAAGCACCACAGCTGCCAAAATCTGTATATAAAACATGTTTCCATAAAGAGCTAGCAGAATTAATTTGTGATACTTTAAACAACCCAACTGAGTGCAAATATTTGTTATCAATTTAAACATATATAAACACCCCTCCCACTGTCTTTCGGAGTGCCTCAGGGCTCAGTCCTGGGCTCCTTGCTCTTCTCAATTTACACAGCGTCCCTTTGCACACTAATAAACTCCTGTGGGTTTCACAATCATCTCTATGCTGATGACACTCAAACCTATTTTTCCTCCCCAGGCCTCTCCCCTTCACTCCTGTCCCAGGTATCTGACTGTCTGTCTGCTGTGTCTTCCTGGATGTCCTCCTGTCAGCTCAAACTTAACCTTGACAAAACCGAACTAATTATCTTCCCTCCCTCTCCTACCAGCCTTACCCCAGATATTACACTCACTGTCAACAACACTGCCATCACACCAACCACTACAGCACGCTGCCTGGGAGTCGCATTTGACTCTGCCCTATCCTTCTTTCCTCACATCCAGTCAATCTCCAACTCATGCCTCCTCCACCTCCGCAACATCTCTAGAATCCGACCCTTCCTTACCCAAGATACTACTAAAATTCTAATCCAAACACTCATCATATCCCGTCTTGACTACTGTAACTCATTACAACTTGGCTTTCCTCTCACAGACTAACCCCACTACAGTCCACAATTAACTCTGCATCACGACTAATCTACCTCACTCATCGCATCACGGACACCAGACCCCTCTGTCAATCCCTACACTGGGTCCCATTAGCATACAGAATTAAATTCAAAATTCTGGTGCTAACTTATAGAGCCCTCACTAACACCGCACCCCCCTATATCTCATCTCTCATTTCCAAATACACTCCCACCCGCCATCTTCGCTCTGCACACGATCTTCTGTTCTCCACAGCTCTCATCACATCCTCCCACTCCCACCTACTGAACTTCTCCCATGCTGCACTTCAACTCTGGAGCTCCCTCCCCCACCCCATCAGACTCTCACTCAGCCTTCAAATCTTCAGACGCTCCCTGAAAACTCACCACTTCAGGGAAGCCTGCCAACTGCCTCCATAAACACTATCACCAAGAATCACCCCTTGCCTGGACCGCTGCACTCACTAGCACTTCTCACTCCCACCCACTGACTGGTAGTTCATGTGGCAGGAGGCACTTATACCCAATAGCAATTACTCCCTCTGTGTCAAACCTACCTTCCTCTAGACTGTAATCTCTCATGAGCAGGGCCCTCAGATCCTTCTGTTCTTCACATTTGATTTGTACTATTTAATGCCTCTGAATGTCTATTCCCAATTGTACAGCGCTGCGGAATTAGTTGGCGCTAAATAAATAAAGAATAATAATAATAATAGTATAAAAATAGATAGATAGATAGATAGATAGATAGATAGATAGATAGATATGGATATATTACATATTCCAATCCATCTATAAAACGTCTTTCTTTGGGTTAGGGCTTTTTGTGCTGCTTTTCTGTTGGAAATGTAAATAAGCTTACTTCTGTACTGTATTTATGCAAGACAAATGATGATACGATTTCAATGAGTAATATATTGAGATGGAAATTGTCCCAGTTTTCAATTCCAAATCACTTTCCTTGTATGTGCTAGTTTTACAGACATTATTGCAATAATTTCTCAAGTATCATTTCTGAGATAATCTTGCATAAACAAGTCTATGGCTCTGCATCACTATAATAGTGCCAAAACAGAGGAGAAATATTTATTTGCATTTAAGTCTGACCCCACCCATATGATTAGACTAGCTCCAAAATACCAGCCAAATCTCCTGTGCATGAGGATATCAGCTATCAGCAGATGCGTGTCTTGGAATTCTTGCCCAACAAGGTCTAGCTATTTTTCCTGGGCAGGGAGAGCAAGTGATCCATTGTCTGGAATGCCCCATATGCTAAGGTAGAATTCAAAAAAATTAAATCACAGAAGTGAAAAACCTATTAACAGTTTATAAAATTATGAACAATCATGTTTGTTCTTTTGTTCAGGAACTTCACATTTACCTCTCTAGTGCCATCATTTTCATATCATTCTGTGGTATGTATATATAGAATGTTCTCCTTCCTAGTAGCATAGAATAATAAAATACCATACTCCTGAGCTGTAGCCAGTTGTAGAGCAATGACATGGTATGATTTTGTTTGTTTTCAGTGAATACTTCACCTCTGTGATTTTATAGAATATAAAAACAGAAAGTAAGATCCAGTGGGAATGACTTCCCCTTCACCCAGAAATGTCTCAGAAATGTCAAATAAGCCATATAAATCATTGTAACCCAATACCTGTGAGAAAATACAAGATGCCACCGTAACTTTTTACCATAAAACTTCATAATGCTTATTTTTTAGATTCCTTTGTAATTCATGTTTTCTCAGACACATTGTTTCAGTTTTTAGCAGTTTGTTAAAAAATATGCAGTCCAAAACCCATTAAAACTGCCATAGTCCAACTCAATGCTCTTTAAAATGTTATTCAAAGCAAGGGTTTAGTAAGAAATGTGGCACTAATTACTGAATATTTCAGCTGTTTTTTTCGCTCGGTAACAAACTGAGTATTCATTTTTGAATATATTCCTATAAGTTTAGTTCTGAATATTATTATTGACACAGAAATAAAAGCCATTTGGAATAGCTTATAAAAATAATTACTTCAGAATACTATATATTAGGTACTAAATGTATCAGTATTGTTCATATTTATTGTAAGTACCAATACAGTCCACATTGCTGTACATTATTTTTAAATAATTTACAAATAATCAAAGCAAACTTGAGTGTCAGTGATTATTATTGACAATGCCACTTAAAATGAACAGATTACAGAATTACAGTAGGATGGGATTCAGAGGGAATTGTCCTAATATAAGTGCAATCCAAAAAAAATCAAATGTGTCAATATTCATTAGATAATTTGGGCTATTAACAAAATATTTACTTGTGAATATGATGGAGTAGAGATAACATATTGGTAGTCAATTCACTTTTTTTTTTAACAGTAAAGGAAAATAGTGGTCACTTTCTCCCCTGTAGCATTTATAGAATAAAATATTTTCTTAAAAACAACAGTAATAAAACTTTAGTTTACTCCCTCATCATGTCATCTTGACTATTACAAACCCTCCTTGCTGGTGTTTATCTTGAAATACTGTGACAGTTCCTGTTTATCATGAAGACTTTTTACTAGTATAATTCATCTCGCTTACCACATTTATGCTGTTCCGACTTTGTTACATGCTGCACTGGCTCCCTGTATCCTTAATAATTCAATTTAAAATCTTGTGACTCACAATTTTGCTCCCACTTACGTATCTACATTCATCCCTTATCACCCCTTAAATGTAGTTCAGCTCACTACAGTTCTTCATTCTCTAACTGTTCCAAAAGTAGGGAGGTACACATTATCCTGACCCCTTCAAAGCAACTTAGAGGACAAACTTTTCTGATGGCCCAACATTTTCATGCACTCTAATTAAATGTTATTCCATCTAAATGTAACTTTCCACCATTTGTTTCAGTTTGCATAAGTGTGTCATCTGTTAATTTCTTAATTATGTAGTGCTTCAGAATATGATGACAGTAATAATAATAGTTTAATGGTAGACAGAATAGCTCTTAAAGTGGGTTTGATTATACATTATCACTAATTATACCAGGATATTCTTAAAAGCCTTTAGCACATTCAATATTCAGTTGCTCATGTTGCCATTTGTATTACTCTGTGGCTAAAGATCTAGTCAGATTACCAGTCTTCCACAAAGTCCTTGGTGTTCCTACCATTCTTGGGCAGCTAGCACTTGTTTGGCTCAGAATTGGAGACTTTTATTAGCCATGCCAGTGGAGGTAAGAGCACTTTAATGCATCAGGTTACACCCAAACACTCCTTCTTTCCATGGAAGATGCATGGTTTTTGTTATCCCAGCCAGTACAATTATGTGTCCAGGTCATCTACTCTAAGGACAGCCCAGGCATGCCCTACCCCAAAACACAAACAGGCTTGGACAGGCAAGAATCCTGCTCAGAAGTCTCCAGCTGACAAGTCTGCTTCTGCATGTCTTGCAGCAGTATGGGCCACCTCAGGCCATCACAGCAAGTGGGCTAATTCTGTGATGGAGCAGTGGGTTTGGTGGGTAGTTTTGGAAGGGCATGTCCTTCCATAATTTATTCATGTCCATAGTTCCTTACAATCTGGTGCAGGGTAGTCTATTTCTAGATGCAACCTCTTCCCTGGTAGATATGCACATAGTTCCCAAATCAGCTGTGTTTTCTATGGTTTGCTATTCAAGACTTTCTTTTGGGCTGGCTTATTCTCCTCTCGTCATTACAAAGGTCTTGACAGCCTTAAAGGGATAGTAATACTTCATTTTAACTTTATTTTATTTTGTAGGCATTAAAAAAACATTAAGAATGATATAAGTCTTATCTCTCAAACCTTTATGGTTTATGAGATATTCACAAGCAAAGTTTCCCCTCCCCGCCCCTTTTACCTAGTGTAAGCCATCTCTTCTCAGATGTGAATCTGGTAACAGAAGGGGACAATTTTCTTTGTATGAAAACAATGAAAGCCCTTCCCCCCTTGACAAGTTTTTCAGGTTTTTCCCTTATCTTAATTAAAGATTGTCCCTCTCTGCAGTCTACCTGGGCACCTCCCTTCTGATCTGGTTGAACAGGGGGGGGATACTTTGTTTGTGAATATCTCTTAAACCATAAAGGTTTGAGAGATAAGACTTATATCATTCTTCATGTTTTGTTAATGCCTACAAAATAAAATAAAGTTAAAACAAAGTATTACTATCCCTTTAAAGACTCACATCCATTCTCTAAGGATCTCGACTCCCTATCTGGATGACGTTTTGTTAGAGGCTTCTTCAGAGGAGGCTCTGCTCCTTCAGATTCAGACTTGTGTGTCTGTCCAGGAACAACTTGGTTGGGTTCACAATTTCAAGAAATCTTCTCTGGTTCTATCCCCAGGTCCTTCACTTTCCTGTTATGAGATTCAATACTTTTTTGGGAAGGACCTTTCTACCAGAAGACAAGATTCTGTTGTTTCGCTAGGTGTCTCTGGCCCTAATTTGCAAGTCTGTGATGGTGCAAGAGTACGTAAAGGTGCTGGGTTATCTGGTCCCTGCCTTGGAGGCAGTCCCTTTTGCCCAGTTCCTTACATGAGAACTGCCACTGGAGATTATTAGGAATTGGTCCAGGCACTAGTGTCATCTTTTCTGTGTCATGTCTCTGTCTGACCTGACTAAATCAAATCATATTTGGTGGCTTCAGAGGTCAGAGCTATGTAAACAACTTTGTCATGTTGCCACAATTTTCTCAGTCACTAACGTGTCAATGTGCTGGCATCGGTTTAAGCCATTTTTTGTCAGAAAGTCCTACAGGCCATTATGCCTTTGTAGGTTTCTTTGTTTTCATTTCCCAGTATTCTCTTGGTTTCCTGTCACTTGTTTTGCCATATTGGTGTCTATTGACACTTGAGGTTCATGTTGTTCCAGTTCGGCTTTTTTAGAACTGGTCTATGTTTTGAAGGTTTTTTCTTTCCCTCCTTGGAATCCTGGTGGATAGCTTTGGTATATCCCCATGGTTTCTGTGTTCCACACTGGATGAAAGAGAAAAACCCAGCTGTTTGATTTCTAGGTATAGGAGTCATTTTGGATACTCTGGTTCAGGTAACCCCCATTCCTGCTTCACTGAAGTTGATTGCTAGGTGTAAAGTGAAGTAGGGAGCGGGTCTCTTTCAGAAAGCCTTTTAAGGCAAGTGCCTTATCCTTTTGTACAGAGGATACTTTACCTTGGTTTCTGTTCTTCACATTGGATTGAAAGTGAAATTGAAAGTGTGTGTGTTATATATATGTATTATACATAAAATATATATGAATAAGAATTGGCACTGGCACACAGAGAAGAGTGATAATAATGATAATAATAACAACAACATAATATAGTAGTATATGTCCTGTTGAATATTCATAAATGTGCTTTGCTGGACTGAAAACATTTGTCATGATCAAATAAACTGTATCTATTCTTCTATTGCCATAAATAATATGGGGACTCAGAATTCATATAATGTCTTTACACTCTTCATTCTGTTCTCATTAGGATGGAGAGATGTTGGTATAATGTTGTCCCCCCACAGTTTATTTAAGGCCATATTGGCCTGAACCCTTTGGATGCCAGAGGGCAGCCCAGTGCAAACAATGTGTTGGACTCCTGCCTGACATTAAAAGGGTTAAATAAAAAACAACATTTTTATTTTTATAAAAAATTATCCATTTGAGTGCCAGGGGGTACGGAATGCATTGCTTTGCAATGCATTATGTACCCAGCTGGCACTCAAAGGGTTAACACACATTGTTTGTAATGTGTTTCAATCCAATCTGACAATGAGTGTTTAATCGTAAGTCACGAAAGAGGTCATTTCATTACAATGTTAGAATTAGTAAAAGGGAAAGTATTGGATTATTTTAAAGGGATAGTAATGTTTCATAATAAAAGCAGCTCTAATTAATCATCATAGTATATGGACTTTGGTGAGTGTTATTTCAATACTGTCAGAGTTGTAGTTCAAAAGTAATTCAATGACAAATTATCCCCCTCCCGCCCCTTTTACTGATGTAACACTGTTCAGCCAGATCAGAAGTGAGGTGCCCAGGTAGACTGCAGAGAGGGACAATCTTCAATTAAGATAAGGGAAAAACCTGAAAAACTTGTCAAGGGGGGCAGGGATTTCATTGTTTTCATAGGAAGAAGATTGTCCCCTGCAGTTATCTGTCTGGTCTATTGACTGGATTCCACATCTGAGAAGAGATTGCTTACACTAGGTAAAAGGGGCGGGAGGGGGAAACTTTGCTTGTGAATATCTCATAAACCATAAAGGTTTGAGAGATAAGACTTATGTCATTCTTCATGTTTTTTTAATGCCTACGAAATAAAATAAAGTTAAAATGAAGTATTACTATCCCTTTAACAACATTTAATCTTGTGACAGCACTCTACCTGACAACAGGAGATTCTGGTCCCAGGACAGGCCGACGGCTCTTCAGCAGAGCCAAAATAGCGATATTTAAAAATAAACATTTCATTGGAACGGTCTACAAAGTGTGCCTGGTTTGCAAGCACACTTTGTAGACCATTCCAGTGAAGTAGTTCTTTTTAAATATCGCTATTTCGGCTCTGCTGAAGAGCCGCAGGCCGGTCCTGGGACCAGAATACTCTGCTGTCATCTAGAGCTCTGTCATCAGTGCAAGGGGCGGGAGGGGGGAACTTTAGCTGCAAAAATCTCTCAAACTATAAAGGTTTGAGAGATCGGACTGCCATCATTTGATTTATTTTTATAATTTCTACAAGATTAACACCTTGAGTGCCAGAGAGGTACGCATCGCATTGCAGAGCAATGCGTTGCTTACCCCTCTGGCACTCAAAGGGTTAAATGTTGTCAAAATAATCCAATACTATCCCTTTAATTAGCTAGTTAATTATTTAACCCCTAGCAAGGCTTTGCAAACTTGAATACCAATGAATAGATTAATGTGAACTTAAGTAAGTGTGGGGAAGGTGGGAGTATATGGCAGGCATTTACATATGGGGCATTTGTATCCCAATTGGGAATAATTGTTCTGTTTCTACAGCATTGAGCTGTAGAAGCAGAAAATAGCAGACAGGGCCGGACTGGCCTACCGGGATACCGGGAAAAATCCCGGTAGGCCGCCAGCACTGGGCTTCACTGGAGGCCGGACGGGGCTGTGCCTGCTTAAATAAATGTACCAACCAACTTTAAGCCAATCATCGGCCACAAGGAACAAGCGGCCACGAGATTTGAACGGCCACATATAGTGAGCGGAGGCAGGCCGGGCCTAGACCCAGTGATGGCAGAAGCAGTGTGAAAAGCACTGCGTCTGTGCACCGGGTAGGCCGGCCCGCTCCTACCTTAACCACTTGTCTGTGGAGAGTGAGCTGAGCGGGAGGCTGGGAGCAGAGACCGTGTCAGCAGACTCCAGACATGGTCACAGGCAAGGGGGGGGGGGGGAGAAAGAGACAAAATGTTGAGGTCAAGAAGGGGGGAGAGAGAGGCAAAAGGGGGATCAAGAGTTAATGAGGGGGAGAAAGGGGAGATCAAGAGAGGAAAATGGAGGAGGGGAGAAAAAGGCAAGAGGGGAAGAAAGAGGCAAAAGGGGGGGATCAGGAAGGGGCAGAGAGAGGCAAGAGGGTGAGAAAGAGGCAAAAGGGGGATCAAGACAAGAGTTAAGGCTGGATTAAGGCAAGAGGGGGAAAGAGGCAAAGAGGGGGATCAAGAGGGGTAGAGTGGTAAATGGAAGATGAAGAGGGGTAAAGAGAGGCAACTTGAGAAGAGGGGGAATCAAGACCGGGTGAAATAGTCAGAGGGGGGTCAAGACTGGGAAAAAAAGAGGCAAATGAAGGGGGGATCATGAGGTGAAAGGAGGGGCAATCAAGAGGCAAAAGGAGGGACCAAGAGGCAAAAGGAGGGGGAGAAAGGGGGATCAAAAGGAGGGGCTCAGAGTCAAGAGGGGGAGAATGAAGCAAAAGGTGGGAATGAAGAGTGGGAGAAAGAGGGGAATCGAGAGTCAAGAGGTGGTATGTATGTGTGTGTATGTGTGTATGTATATATATAACTCTTTATTACTCTGAAGGTGACATAAATCTGTATTGCTCTGGTGGTGGCATTCAGATGTGTTTTAAAATGCATGTTTTCCCTTTTATAAACAAGAAAAAAATGGCATTATGTTATGAGGCTGGTATGATGACGCAATGCTATGGGATTGGTCAGCAATTTTTTCCAGGGCTGGTTTTTATTCCCAGTCCGGCCCTGATAGCAGATCTGTTGAAAATCATATTTGGAGAAAGCCATTCTTATGTTATGGAATCACAATAACGACTGTTACCAACAGAGTTCAATGGAAGTTACATTCAGCTTGCCATGCATTCCAAAATAACCTATTTAGTATATGTATATTGAGCAGAATGCAATCACAAATGTTGAAAAAAAAACTGTTTTGACAAAATTTGACCCTTTCTTCTGAAATAAAATCTAGGCCTCAGTTTCCTAACAGTATGATTGCTGTACTTGTCTCTGCACCTGGTTCATTAATTAAATAAATGCTTTACCTCTTAATTTTTATTTTCAGTTATTATAACATTGTATTATACTTTTTTCTGAGAAAATCAAAGAGAAGTGACTGTTTAAGAATGAATTAGATAGTTCACCAGTGACTTGACTGAAACACCCATAATTCAGTGGGGCAAGGCAGCTGTGGGGCAGCTAGCACAAAGACATTTACACTGCCATTTTTCACAGTTCTAATAAAATGTTACAAACTGCTGGACAAAACCATGAAGAGGTACAGCCCTGAGCACATGGCTGCACTGCATTTAAATTATGTCAACTGAAAGGGTCTACAGCTTAGAATTCAGGGAGCCAGATATATGACATATCTGCTCTAACTTCTATTGTAATTGTTTAGTAAGCCCTTCATGTCATATGTAACTCAGTCTGGTGCTCTCACAGGAGACCAGCCAGTAGGTTTAATTATATATTCCGGGACCAGTTGGCTCATCTCTTTGGCTGGTTCATGCCACTTTATTAACTATTGGGGGTAGCCTCTGATTGACTGATGGCTACTAACTATTCAAAGGACAGGTTACAGCCACTACCCAATCAAAGGGCTGACAAGTTTAATCATGAAGCACAAGAGAGAGCCAGGGCAGACATCCAAGAGAGCAGCGGGTTGGAGGAAAAAATAACTTCCTCAAAGTGACTGCCATGGCTGTCATAAAGTGAGTTCTGTATCTCCTCTCTCTATTGCTAGCTGAAACAGGACTCGCATGACAGGACCGGAAGAAGTGGAATGTTCTCATTGACATTAGGATTTAGTCCAAAAATCAGGACATTCCTCCTGACGTCCTAATGATTGGTAGGTATGTATTACTAATAAAATGTCTAATTCAGAAGTCAAGCATATTGCTTCTGTTGATTCGTATCATTTGTGTTGCTGATTCTAAGTGAAATATACATAAAAAATAAACCAGAAAGTAAACAAGAAAAAAAACTAATCAGAAATCTATGACTGTATAAAACACAGGGAAGTATTCCATGGGAATTAGTCGCTCTTAATATTTTTAAATGATGAAGCATCCATGCATCCATCAAGTTCAGCCCATGCCGTATCACCCCTGTTGATCTGGAGGAATGCAAGAAAAGAAACTAATTGAAGCAATTTCCAATTAAGCCCAAAGTGGGTAAAAAAATCCTTCCTGCCTCCTTGGATCAACATTATATGTGATTTGAAACAAACTGTCATCATTTTCAATATTTTTTCAGCACTAGAAACAGATATCCATTACTGTTTGAAAGCATGTAAATACAAATATCCCTAACATCTGCACCCTATCTGAAAAAAGGCTGCTATAACAAACTATATTCCCACTACAGAATATAAAGAGATAAGATTATATATGAATTGGTTCAAAGAACCTACACGACCTCAGTAAATAATCAGCTAGAGAGAAGAACTACAGATACTCTCCAAATGTACTTTATTATATCAAAAGTCACATAAAAGAAACATCAATTGTACCACTTTGCTATCTGGCTAAATAAAACAAATAAAAATGAATAAAACAACATAGTAACTAACTAGAGAAACCTGCCTATATTCGGAACACTGGTGTCTAGATGGTCATCTATCACTAAGGCATCAGTGTTAAAGACCGATATGAATCATTAACACACATCACTAAAATAAAAATCAATTTTCTGGGGCAGACTGACCTCCACAGAAGACAACAGAGCTTACTTTGAAACAACACTGGTGGTCTCCCTGACACAGTTTCATACTGTCGCTTTCACAGAAATAAATGAAATATATATAAAAAAATGAGCAATAAATATGTAATGAGGTCCAGCATCTGCTGCAGGCAGGAACACTGGTACACGTGCGGACACACCTAACATTAAAAATGCAGTTATATTGACCCTATAAGTGCCACCACATTCCAACTGGCCACAGAGACTCGGATCCTGCATAATTTAGTGTCATTAGTTTAGTGTCATCTGCAAATATTGATATTTTGCTTTTTAGATCTATTTCCAGGTCATTTATAAACATGTTAAAAAGTAGTAGGCCAAGTACTGAACCCTGAGGTACTCCACTATCTAATGTATTGAAGAATTCTCCATATACAACCACACACTCTTCCCTATCCTTCAACCAGTTTTCTATCCAATTGCAAAGTTTATCGCCTAACCCAGTGATTCTCAACCAGGGTGCCGTGGCACTTTGGTGTGTCATGAACATCAGCTTAGGGTGCCCCATGTTTTCTATGAAGACTGACAGAAATGGACTTTTAAAGGGGAACTTTCACCTCCTCATTATCCTTATTGTATCCCTTCCTTTGTGTCCCCTCTGTACAGTGCGGTCTTTCTTTTTGCCTACAAATCTGTTTAAATGAAGAAAAAAGATAATTCAATTGTGTACCTTATGACGTTAGCAGCCGCACAGCCGCGCACAGTACGGTGCAGAAGACACTCCAACAGCCTCAGCTCCTTTCACTTGCCCCAGCATCCTCCGATGACAGAGGCGTTCTGTTAGTAAGCTGGAGAGAGATCTCATTGGCAGAGATCGATATCTAGCCAATGAGATCTCTCTCCAGCTTAAATATTAAATATGTTAGGGGTGCCATGAATGCTGTAGATTATGTGTTATGGGTGCCCCAAACAAAAAAAGATTGAGAACCACTGGCCTAACCCCAATATCCTTATTTTATACCCCAGCCTCATATGTGGCACTGTATCAAATGCATTTTCAGAATCTAGATATACTTTACCAACTGCCTTACCATTATCTAGGTTACTACTTACTTCTTCATAGATGCTGAACAGATTAGTTTGGCATAATCTATTCCTCATAAAACCATCTTATTTTTTGCAGTGTAATCCTGAATATAATCTCTTATTATCTCTTCTAGCAGTTTTCCCACTACAGAAGTCAAACTCACAGGTCTATAATTCCCAGTAGACCCCCACGTACCAGTAAATCAGGTCCAGCAACAACCAATGTTCTCTAGAGTAAAAATCGTACTGGCAAAATGGATGAAATAATTGATGCTATGAAATGGTTAATCAAGTCTATGAACTGATAATATGGATTGTGGAAAAAACATGAATGAAAATGATATAGGAATATCCAATGTAAAAATTAAATGAAATTAGTCTGTTGAAAATGAACGTGAATATGGAATGAAATTGATGAATTGATGCGGTTGAATCCTTGGTAGCAAATCACTCAAACAAATAAGCTGATGAGTAGATAAATTCTATGAGTGAAGTTCAAAGTCTTAAATGACATATACAGGTCGAGTCAATGTAAAGCAAAATGGTATAAACCTCTAAATAGGGAAAAATGGTGAGATCTCTAATAAAATAATTTCAGAGATAGCATATCTCCCATCTAAGTGAATCACACACAGAGTTATGCTTGTGGCCTAATATTCAGACTGGAACGGGACTTAATGCCATGATTTAGATCTAGGCATATTATCATCTGCATACTGTGCAAAAATCACAGAGTCTTGTTGCATGAAGAAGGGGATAACTTAAAGTAATCTTACACTTCTGGGTTTTCCTCACTCCGGTTTTGAAAAAGGTTGCCTGTTTTTTTGCATTGGTCTACTTCTTCACCTGCTATGTACATTTTACTCCAGCTCATGGCATCCTCCTATTTGTACTGACAACAAATGAACAATATTCCTACACGTTTCAAAGAGGTCCCACACTCCTTTTTCCATCAGTATATGGAACTGAGGGAACCAAATATTGCAGTGATACATATCAGAACAATATTTGCGTGTCATCCTAAATGTCACCTCATCTTTATCAGTCCTTAAATCCTTATATCTTTATCCGAATGGGGAAAAAAAAGAAACATCAATATATAAAATACTCCCTATAATGGGGTTTTATAATATACAGCAGTTTCTCAACTCGTGCGCTCAGTGGCCACCAATAGGCCAGGACTTAGGAATTTCCCTGGTAGAACACAAGTGTGTTGATCAGAGGCTCATTTACATTGATTAACGCCCTTGTGTTCTTACAAGGAAATTCTCAAATCCTGGCTTGTTAATAATCACTGAGGGCACGGGTTGAGAACCACTGATATATAGTAACTTTCTATAAATGAATGTTGGATACCAATAGTAAAAATAAAAAATGTGTAGACTAATCTCACTCAATATTATGGGTTTGTTATTAGAAGGAAACATTTAACCCCTTAGTGACAAATGACTTACCAGGTAAGTCACGAAAAAATGTCAGTTAGTGACAGACGACTTACCTGGTAAGTCAAGGAAGTCATTCACTATAATGGAAAAAAAAAAAACCATTGTCATTAAGTGTCGGCCACGTGCGCATGCGGTCGGTCACTAAGGGGTTAAAGAAAGCCAGACAATTCACTAGAACTTTTAAGGCCAAATGGAATTTGAGTATTTGGTCTCTATTCTAGACATATGGCTGATATAATCCCTGCCTCTCCATTTTAACTATCTCTATACCATAAAAATGACTTGATAAAGAATGCTTCTCATATTCTTTATCTATATTATGCATATGTTCATATATCCTTGTCTTTAAATTGTGTTTGGTTCTTCCAATATATTTTTTACTACACGGGCACTCTATAATATAAATTACATTTGTAGCATTACATGTAATGAATGAGTTTATCATATATTCATATATATTTTTTTATTCTGGATTCCCTTAGATTTCCTACTCCCATAATATTTAGTATCTTTCATAATCTGTCCATTAGGGAATTTCTTACACTAGGGGCAAGGATATATGAACATATGCATAATGTAGAGAGAGGATATGAGAAGTGTTCTTTACCCAGTCATTTCAAAAGCCATCATAATTAAGATTCTAATTTGCTGAATTTTTATGGTATAGAGATAGTTAAACCCAACTGGAGGTGGATATCATATCATCCATATGTCTAGAACAGAGTCCAAGTGGATTTTTTTAATGAAATACTCAAATTCCATTGGCCTTAATAGTTCTAGTGAATTGTTTGGGTTTCTTTAAATGTATCCTTCTACTAACATATCCATAATATTGAGTGAGATTATATATTTATATGGTCTCCACATTTTTTATTTTTATTGCTCATTATTGTTATCCACATCCATTTATAGAAAGGGAATTGTATATTATAAGACCCTAGTATAGGGATTATTTTATATATTGAGAGAGGAGTTTTTTTCTATAATTATATATGTATAATGCTTCTTCCCCCCCCCATTTGGATAAAGATGGATTTAAGGATAGATAAAGATTATATAGACTAGGTGACATATAGGATGGAGTGCAAACATTGCTTTGATGTGTATTACTGCAATTTATGGTTCCCTCAGTTCCTTATACTGATGAAATTGATAACTGATGTTTGTATTTAAGTCAGGGTAATAATGTTCTTTGTATGCCCTAGAAGAAGAAGGATAGCAGGAGCTCTTTGAAACACGTAGAGAAATTGTTTATTTGTTGGAAGTACAAACATGAGGACACCGTGAGCCAGAGTGAAATATACATAGCGGGTGAAGTGGAGCAGGGCCGAAAATCGGCACCCTTTTTGGTATCCAGAGTGAAGAAAATCCTGAAGGGTAATATTACATTAATTTATCCCATTCTTCATGCAACAAGTCTCCAGGCATCACCAATGTATGCTGTACCATTTTGCTTTATATTGACTCTGTCTGTATATGTCTTTTAAGACTTTGAACTTCATTCATGGAATTCATCTACTTATCAGCTTATTTGATTGAGTGATTTACTGAAAAGTTTTCATCAATTTCATTCCATATTCACGTTAATTTTCAGAGGACTTATTTCATTTGATTTTCATTTTTTGTTTACATTGGATATTACTATATAATTTTCATTCATTTTTTCCACAACCCATATTAACGATTCAGTTTATATCTGTGCTTTGTCTGTGTTGTTTACATTAACGGATTGAGCTGATTAACCATTTCATAGAATCAGTTATTTCATCCATTTTGCCAGCACAATTTTTACTATCGAGTAGACTTGTGCACGGGCAAAATTTTCGGTAAAATTCGAATTCGGGCGAATTTTTTTTTTTTCTAATTCGGATGATCCTAATTTCAGACCAGGCCTATTCGATTCGGACGAAATTCTGATCCATTCCGAATTATTCGGCCGAATTTAACATGGGTTAAATTATAGCAGTGCGCCTCAGTGCACGCTGCTATCATTATTTGCAGACAGGGTGTGCATTTAGAAAAAGATCCATCCCAAAAACGGACATTGTCATACATTGCCAGTCTGTGCATGTCACCTCTACTCCAGCATGGGATGCCAGTCACAATGCAAACGTCGTACATCGAGAACCCATGCCTGTCATTCAGGTTAGCATATGTTCGAACATCGAAACCCCATGCCTGTCCTTCAATATAGCATATGTTCGAACATCGAAACCTCATGCCTGTCATTCAATTTAGCATATGCACGACATCGAAAAACCATGCCTGTCACATCCTATGCACGACATCGAAAAACCATGCCTGTCACATCCTACTCAACATAAGTGGTCGACTCGAACATGGACAAACTACATGTCACATTCTATGTTAGTACATGGTTAAAGATTAAGGTTTCATTTTCTGGTACCAGCCTCCTACCCTACTGTCCCTCTTTAGTACCCAAATTCCTCTCTCTCGTTTTCCTATCCTGATTTCCCCTCATATCAGATAACTCTATGTGTATATACATTGTAGTGTTTCATACTACATCAAGAATAAACATCAATGATTGTAATGTGAAAGATGTAATGTGTTAAAAAGAAAAATTGAGACATTCTGTTGTGAACAAACTGCAACACAGGAGAGAAATAAAAAAAAATGCTTGACATCTATACTGAAGAGGGGTCCACAGCATTGTCTTAGTATAGCAATATCACCGTTTTCCGTGAGTGTGCAATACAGGGCTCTACGGTAATTGCTGGGCATTTCCCAATGTCATAATCAGGGGATGATGGGAGTTGTATTCTAACTAGTTAGGAAACACATAAGTGATGCACATTCATCTCCCACCTAGAAATTATTTACACACGAGGCAACTCCCCCAAGTAATACCTAGCCCCTTTCCAAGTGAAAGGACTTCCAGAAAGGCTTCAGATCTCTTAGTGACTCACCTGTTATTGCCAGTCAGCGGGACCCGGAGAGTAGGAGGGGGTGATGCTATGGCTGCAGATTAAGTCTGGCACGGTGCTCTTAGTTGGTCTCTTGTCTCAATGTTGAAGCTCAGCCCGGCCAGCACCTTCTGGGTGGAGACACCTCACAGCAATCCTGTTCAGGACACATCATGCACTGTTGTGCACTCATACTAGGGATCCCAAATGTTTAGACTCATTTTGTACAGGGGGCACCCTCCTGTATTTGTAAAACCTCTCTAGCAAATCTGGGACGGTAGACCTATTTACTCAAGTCTTGACTTTAGGTGGGCGATAAACAATACAAAATAGGCATAATGTTTCACTATCACATCACTGAAGCAGCCAGCAGGCATCGCCACTGAGTAGGCATAGGGCTGCCCAGCTGCTGACAGTCACACTGATGGGACACCCTGCAACACAGAAATGGAGGAAGAGCACAAAATAAACATGCTATGGGACGGCAAATTGCCGCCCCTGTCAAAGTGCCGCCTGGGTCCATGGACCCACTGGGACCCATGTAAGGGCCGGCCCTGTATTTGAACAAATACCTAATATTTTTTTATATTTTCCACAGGAACAAAAATTACTTGCTGTAGCAGTGGCAATAACTGGAATTAATGCTGGCTGCCTACCTATGCCTAGCCTAATGCTACCTGCCTGCCTACACAACAACTGTACACTCTCTAATCTCTTCTCTCTCTGAGCTCCAACAACCCAATGAGGAAATGCAGGCTGTCTGTCTGTGTGACTGTGTCATTAGTCCAACCCCCATCATGAAACGAAGAAGGCTATTCGAATACAGACAAAAGAGGGAAGTAGTGCATGAAACGGAGAATGGAATTGGACTAGAGACATGGAGGGAAAATTATGGAGGGAAAGTAATTGAGCGCGCACAGGAAGTACAAAAAAGTCCTGGTCAAAAGTAGTCAAAACTTTTGGAAATGTGTCGATTGCCGAAACTTCCGAAAGTTTCTACAAATTTCGGACCTGGGCTGTTCGGAGTCGGATCAATTTTTCCGAATGACCCTTGAGTTTCGGATTGGCCGAATGTCTCCGAATGACCCCATTTTCGACGAAATCCGAATGTCTCCGAATGAATTCGCACATGTCTACTATCGAGAACATTGGATGTTGCTGGACTTGATTTAATGGCATGTGGGAGTCTATTGCTAATGATATTTGACCTTAGGCTGTTATGAAGGACCAGCACCATTTTCGATGCAATAATCTGTTTTGTATTACATAGTATTTCCAAACACTGGATTTAAGTGTGGGATCTGAGTCTCTGTAGCTGGTTGGAATGTGATTGCATTTATAGGGTCAATAACACTACATTTTTAGTATTAATTGTGTTCACAGGTATGCTAGTGTTCCTGCTGGCGGCAGATGCTGAACCTCAATACTTATTTATTGCTAATTTGTTTTGTATGTATATCATTTATTTCTGTGGATGAGACAGCATGACATATTGTCAAGGAGACCACCATTGTTGTTTCAAAGTGAGCTCTTTTGTCTTCCGTGGTCATCCGTCTGCCCCAGAAAATTTATTTTTATTTTGTTGATTTTCAATTTATTGATGTGTGGTAATGATTCATGTCGGTCTTAAAAACTGGGGCCTTGGAGATAGATGCTCATCTAAACATCAGTGTTCTGAATATAGGCAGGTTTTTCTAGTTAGTTACTATGTTTTTTATTCATTTTTATTTGTTTTATTTAGCCAGATAGCAAAGTGGTACAATTGGTGTTTCTTTTATGTGACTTTTGATACAATAAAATACATTTGGAGAGTATCTGTAGTTCTTCTCTCTAGCTGATTATTTACTGAGGTACTATCGGCCTTTTGAACCAATTCATATATACTTTTTGAAAAGAACTACAGTATTTACAAGCACAGCTTCCTGAGGCAATTAATTCCATACATTTTCTGCCCTTACTATAAAAAATGCTTGTCTTTGTTTTAGCCAAAAGTGCCTCTCCTCTTAATGGACCGCCTCTTGTTTTTTTTTTTTTTTTTTTGCTCAGCTATTTGAGTAAATAGTTCTTTATAGAGTTCTTTGTATTGACCTTGAATATATTGTATTTATAAATGGTAATCAATCATATCAGTCCTTAGATGTCTCTTATCTAATGTTAACAAACCCAGTTTGGCAAATCTCTCTTTATAGTTCAGATCCTCCTGTACCTTTATAAGTTTTGTTGCACATCTTGACACTTTTTCGGTTCAGTAATGTCTTTATTAAAGCGATAGTAATACTTCGTTTTATCTTTATTTTATTTTGTAGGCATTAAAAAAACGTGACGAATGATATAAGTCTTATCTCTCAAACCTATGGTTTGAGAGATATTCACAAGCAAAGTTTCCCCCTCCCGCCCCTTTTACCTAGTATAAGCCATCTCTTCTCAGATGTGGAATCTGGCTGTAAGACTAAACAGATAACAGAAGGGGACAATCTTCTTGCTATGAGAACAATGAAGGCCCTGCCCCCCTTGACAAGTTTTTCAGGTTTTTCCCTTATCTTAATTGGAGATTGTCCTTCTCTGCAGTCTACCTGGGCACCTCCCTTCTGCTTTGGCTGAGCAGTGTTACATCAGTAAAAGGGGCGGGAGGGGATACTTTGTCATTGAATTACTCTTGAACTACAACTCTGACAGATTTGAAATAACACTCTCCAAAGTACAAATCCTGTGATGATTAATTAGAGCTGCTTTTATTATGAAACATTACTATCCCTTTAAGAACTGGTACCCAAAACTGTACTCCATATTCTAGATGAGGCTTTACCAAGGATTTATATATATAGAATTATATTCTAAACCCATGCATCTATACCCCTTTTAAAATTTGATAATACCCTACTGGGTTTTGCAGAGACTGAGTGACACTGCACAATGCTGTGAAGTCTGTTGCCTATCAGTACTCCTAAATCTTTCTACAATGAGTATTCTCCAAGTAGTTTTCTATGTAGTGTACATGTATCATGTTTGTTTCTGCAGCCTAAATGCATAACCTTACATTTATCTATATTAAGCCTTATCTGCCACTTTTCTGCCTATTCAGGTTATCCGGATCTTTCTGCAGAGAAATACATCTTTCTCTATAATTATTTCCTTGCACAGCTTGAAAACCTATATACAGTACCAATTTCTAGATCATTATTAAACAAGTTAAAAAGCATTGGACCCAGGACTGAACCCTGCAGCACCCCACTTACAACTTTAGAACAACTTGAAAAGGTTCCATTTACAACAACTCTCTGCCATCTATCATTTAACCAGTTCTCTATCCATGCACAGACATCACCGTCCAAACAGAAGCCGTTTAACCCAGTGAGTGCCAGAAGGTTACGCAATGCATTTCTGAGCAATGCGTTGTGTTCCCCTCTGGCATTCAATGGCTTATTTAATGCTGGAACCTGTTATGGTCTCTGTTGAAGTCTGCCTCTGGGTCACACCTCCTCACAGCATAGAATAGACCTGATAGACCCATAAGGGATCCTAGTTGATATCAGGCCAAAAGAACTAGCAGGAGACTAAAACAGAGATTGACCTCTGTTGGTACCAGTTACCTAGGTAAGTTCATCTGATGGACAAACTGAGAGCCATTTATTCTTAGACTATGGTTGCCATTTAAATGGCTATTATCACTGTTCATTAAGCCTCCTCCAGAAAACTTATTGAGTTATCTGACAGCAGGGCTGAATCCTGGAAGGCTGTGGCTTACAGACTTTCCTTCACTGGATGCACAGACCCATAGACTGCTACTGTCAGCTTAGAAGTGTGTGGAGGCTGCAGGTGATACTGCAATTTACTTGGAACTGCGATACTAGAGTTCTCAGAGTTTTACTTGCGTGAGCAGTGAAGAGTTCCAAGGGTCACTTTTGTGAATCCCATCCCCATTCAGCTGTCCTGAATGCAGACCTGATAGTTGCCTTTTCAGAAAACTTTATTTGTTATTTTGGTGTACATTCCTTTAACATCTTAGATGCTAAAAAAAAGAAATTGCATTGGACGCCTATTTATCATTAATTTAAATAATATGCATAAACCATTTAATGTTTATCATCAAAAATACCTTCATGAAATAAACCAGTCTTTTGTAGATAGTCTAGAAATATTTACACTATATTTGCTTATGCCCAAGTTCATGTGATATTCACACTTTCATATATAATAGCATAACTTTACTAAGAGAATATAATTTATACCATGAATTCACTGCTGTAGGTTATAACAGTAAAATGACTAAACCAAGTGTCCTCTATTTGTCATTATTTAATGTTCTGGATAATCATTTTCCTTTTGAAAGTTTATAGTATCCAAGAGCCACCCATCATGCATCATGTGTTCCAAGATTTGTAGCATTTGTGGTCTGTAGCTGATGGAATTCTAGAGAGTAACAGCTGGAAAAATCTGAGGACTGCAGTATGTGGTATCTGAATGATGAGACTGATGTTGTATGTGTTGTGAAGGGGACCCACACAATCCAAAGCCAAGTTATTGTGCTAAGACATTTGAGTTGTACAAGCAGGGAAACCTGAGAACGAGACACAGCTTTTCCTGCAAGTAACAGATGGTTACTGTTTAAGTGCAGGCATAACCCTGTTCCTACAACACATGTAATGTTTGGGGGGAGGAGGTTTCATAAAAAAGGAAAAACTTGATTGGAGCTCTCTCATATCCTACTTAATCATAGTCATATGGGAGGTATTTTCAAGTATACGGAGAGAGATGGCTGTAGAAATTTGTACCGTGCTGGAATTCTGTAAGGAAGCTGTGCAGTGTGGTGAGTTTATATGGCTTGTTCGCTTCTCTCATGAATAGACTCTTTCCATATCTGCCAACCCTGTTGAAAATGTGGTCAAGGGATTTATTATGAAATGTAGCAAAGGTTGGCACACAGCTAATTACATGTAAGAAGAAATGTGCAGGAAACACAGACCCCAAAGGTGACAGAAAGTTTTATTTTGTAACACAGAAAGATCTTTTGTGAGTAATTCTGTATCAGCCACTAACATAGGTGTAGGTTGCTTTTTTAACTTTGGAGATAAACATTCTAACTTTATAGGAATGATTTGCAGTTCTAAATATTTGTAGAATGGGAATTTCTTGTTGTTTGATATGCTTTTGTGTTTTCTTGGAATGTTTTATATTTACTATACACACAAAATTAATTTTTCCCCCTTGAAAATACACTGATTCTGTAATGGAGCATATATGTCAGATGTAAACGTCATGATGGTGGTATTGCATTCAGTATTACTTTTAAGATGTTAACCCTTGAGGAGCAGAGTGTTGGGAAATATTGTAACATGTTAAGGAATGGTTTCTTAAAGGGGAATAATGATTTCCTTAACTCTTTGAGTGACAGAGAGGTATCCAATGCATTGCATTGCAATGCATTGGGTACCTCTCTGCCACTCAAAGGGTCAACAGGATAACCTATCTAGGTAGCTGTCCGTTATACAGCAGTCAGGTATATCTATCCTATATTATAATTCACTAATGTATGTTTGTCAGAAGCTGTCATGCGCAGTACAGACTGCCCGCTCTGCAGCTGATAATGGAGCGGGTTGGTCCGAATTCAGCTCCGGCTTCTAACTGCACCACAGCCGTTGCTGCCTGGCACTTTGGCCCGTGTACACGGGCTGATCAACTAGTATGTATATATTTTGCATTGTATCTGCAGTTCCATATATATGAAATGAAATCAGCCTCTATATTACACCCCCTCATAACAAGCAATGGGCCTCAGTAGAGCTGAATAAGTTGAAGGGACACTTGTCTTTATGAGATTGTAAAATGAGACAACCATGAACTACACGAGAGGCTAAATGCAAATACAAATGTTAGATATAATTGTCTGCTCTTTTAAGTACGGATACCTAGGTAAGTGCATCTGTTAAACAAAAAGAATAGTGCTTTGCATACCCCTCTGGCACACAAAGTGTTAACAGAATGATTTACCTACTTAAGCGTTCTTCACACAGAGGTTACCAATGTTGATATATTTTGTTTTTGGTATTTGAGCTTTCTTTCTGTTAATAGTTTATGATTACACTCTAATAAAGATTGATAACCCCTTGAATGCTAAGGGGTTTGGATACCTTATAGTGCAGTTGGTTTGACTCACAATTCCACCATGTCTGCTTAGTGCATCACCCTTATTATGTCAATAACTGCGTAGATTATAAAAAAACTATTACTAGATTTCTAGGTTTCATTTCCTTTTAAAGCTGTATCCTTTAACCTTTGGAGTGCCAGAGGGTTGCACAATGCATTGACAGTCTTGTTCTATGTAGCAGTAAATAAATAAATGAAAGTTTTACATAAAAATAATTCCTCCTTCCTAATATAAAGTTTTGATTTTGATTTGAAAAGATTTACTACAAAAAGGCTTAATTGAATGTATGTTTTACTTTACATAAGAGACGCTATTATTGCATAACAATGCAACTTTATGCTAAAAACTTACTACATAATCAATATTATGGGGTCATTCACTAAGGTGTGATAAAGAGGTGATAATGTGGAAATAACTTCTCCAGTGATATTACTTCTCCAGTTCCTATGTTATTCTATGGAGCCTATGCACTAAGATCTCTTAGACTTTAGAGATCTTAGTGCATAGGCTCCACAGAATTACACAGTGACTGGTGAAGTGATATCACTGGAGAAGTTATCTCCACTTATGTGTCTGGGTAGTTTTGTGACAGCTTAGGCTAAAATAGCCCTTTATCTAACAATCAGCTGAATGAGGAACCCTTGGTTATATTATATGATGAAATATAGTAACTGTATAGACTAGTAAAGTTACCATTAAACAAGGGTCAGGTACCTTAAACCTTTGAGTGCCAGAGGGGTACATAATTCATTGTAAAACAATGCATTGCTTTCCATTCTGGCACTCAAAGGGTGAAAGCAGAGATATCACCTCTTAATATAATCACATCCCAACTCTTAACTTAACATGGCAAGGAAATCCTATGAATTTTGCCCTTGTGCCTTTAAGTCCAAGGAGGCAGACATGACAGTTGCAAGCAGGGCAACAGGACACAAACTCCGCCCACTGTAAATGGTAATCTCAACCCTCTGTGGTCTTTAAATGGTAAAGTAGGTTCATGCACTCTACCTTCTTCACTATGAAAAAAACTGTCACCTACTGGAATGTATTTCTTAAAGGATATGACATTCAGGATTGACTGAAGATGTTATCTCTTGAAAAAAAGGACAAGTGCAGTTCATAGGGATCATTATGAGTTGTCTTCCTAGTAAGTGAACTGGTGGGGTTATAACTAGGAGGGGATACTTGTCCTTTATAAATGCTATTAACCCTTTCAGTGCCAGAGTGGTATGCTACACATTGCAAAGCCCCTCTGGCACTCAAAGTCTTAAGGTCACCAAAGCATTGCAAAGAAAAGCAATGGAGATCTCTCGGGCATGGAAGAGATTCTGGCCATTGTTTATGTTCTGGTTATGTAAATAAAGGTTGTTGACTTAACAGGGAAAAAAAATCATCAGCAGAATGTGATGCAAAGAGGTTTCGGAATGATAAGTGAGCTGCAATATTTTTAGAACATGGTCCATGTTAGGCTTCTAGACTTCTCGGGAGCTCGGATGTATTTATGATGTTTGAATGATTGATACATGGGAAAAGATTTGTCACTATGTATGCAGGGCCACAAAGAGATTCTTTCTTAGCAGTGAGCTTCTTATGTTCTTGTTTGCTCTAGTAGTATTCATGCCACATTGCTGAAATGGCTTTCTGTTTTATCCAATTACAGAAGTACAAACAAGCTATCCGGAGACCCATATCAGCCATTACACCTTGTTTCTAGTGCATTTACTGCTAAAGTTTTAGGAAAAATAGAGTGTAAGGTAGTCTTTTGAGAATTTACTCTGTATCCAAATGTCAGCATAAATTACTCAGCTCAATTTCCTGCTGTTTATAGCACTATTCAATTACGTGAGGGGTGCCTATTTTGGACGTTTTCCTGCACTATGCTCTTTTCAAGTTTCAAATAAATGTGGTTTTACTGAACATGTTTAAATCTAAAAAAAATAATAATTGTTCTCTGCAAGCTTCTGGTGAATATGTAAACATAAGGTAGTTGCCAGCTATAGCAATAAAATAAACATATTAATCAACTTCTGGTTTATAGAGATGAATCTACGGGCCAATGAGTGAGAATGTTTTGGCTTTTACGCTTTGAGTGCCAGAGGAGTGTGCAATACATTGCAAACCCCTTTGGCTCTCAAACGGTTAACACGTGTTTGTTTTGGGGTTTTTTTTGCTTTTTTGTTATAAATCTAGTCTTATATCTGTTCAATAAATTGGCCAGTGTTAACCCCTTAACGACGGGCCGCGCACACACCTTACGGTCCGTTAAGGACCACAGAGCTTTTTTTTTTTTTTTTTTTTTTTTTTTTTTGCGGCTGCGTTCCGGACTCCCCGAATGGCGTGCAGTTTTGAGGGGAGCCTGGAATTCCATGACGGTCCAGTTCCATCATGGGTCGTTAAGGGTATAACAACCCATGATGGAACAGGACTGTCATGGGTCCTTAAGGTGTTAAAGGAATGCAAACATCTAAGAATGAACTGGTGTTATATTCATTTAAATACCCTTAATTTTGTGCTACAAATTATGTTACATATGCTCTGAGGGGGTACAGATTACTGCATTTTCCAGGTCTCCCAGGCTCTCATTAATTGTCCAGGATTATCTTCAACTGGGCTGAGATGATAACAGCCTTTCTGTATACAAGAACAGTGAACACTGATCACAGTCAATTAACTGACCTGGGGCTGGATTCTATTGCAGGAGATAAATGTTACCACCCAGTTTATCAAACATTTTGCTATTGAAGTCTATGGGGAAACCTGGAGATAAAAGCAGTGATAAAATTAGTACCTGCAATAGAATCCAGCCCTTTATCTCTTATCTCTGAATACAAAGAGCTCAAACAACATTACATAAATGCTCTCTGAACTGGATAATTTACACATGCATCAATGAGCAAGTTTAAGCTTATATCTTAGGAGTATAACATATGTAAAATTATTATATTATAATTAACTGAAAGTATGTGATATTTAAAGTTATAGTGACCTATTTAAAACATTTTCTGGAGCATCGGAGGGCAACCTGAGACCCTCCAGCTGTTGAGGGCGTCCTAGGATTATAGGAGTTGTAGCTGGAGAGCCCCAGGTTGTTCATCCTGTTCTAGAGGCTTTGGTTAGGTAAACAGCTGTTAACAACTCCCCTTGTTTAACGCTTGGAATGTCAGAGAGGTCTCCAGTGCATTTCAAAGCAATACATAGGAGATGTCTCTGCCACTCAAAAGGTTAAAGAGCACTTACCATTTCCACACCAGGGAGTTTACATCTTGGAACTATTTGTATGATTATTCACTGTTGTCAATGGATTCCACCCCTCCAGTGGAAATTGGTTTCAGCAGCCATAGTAGGTGGAGAGAGTTGATTTTCTGGACATGTGCGTAATGAATTCTTTACCTGAACAAGTAAGACAACAAAGCTCTGCTGAGATTAGATTCTCCAACTACTAAACTAAAAGTCTCTAAAAACTATTAACCTGTAAGGCAAAAAAGCAAAAAGTATATGCAGTTTAAATAGATAAATCTATATAATCATCTGTGTAGGTAACAGGTTCATGTTAATATTAGATTGAACAGTATTTTCTGTGCTTAGAGATGAACCTATGGACCACTGGGGAAACTTATTTGGCTTCAGAAAGCATTTTTTTGCCTCTATCCTGTAATATAAAAGGCCAGATGTATGTTAGTCCGAGGCGGTCATGCGCAGTAGAGACTGCCCGAATGCAAGCACAGTAAAGACTGCCCAAACGAACTGCCAGCAAGGAGAAACCAACTGAGCCCAAGATGCAAGGTAGTGGGACAAGACCACTACTACAACGTGACCCATGTAGTTCTGCGGTAGTACGCTCGCGTACACTGGCTTTTACACTAGTATATTATAAATCTTTCCATATATGTCTTCAAATGAAACTCCCCAATTTCTACAACAAGGTTAGGCAACTTGACACACTCAAGCTCTAGAGGTCTACAATTCGGCTGTCCAGAAATGATGGGAATTGTATTCTTCAGGATCTGGAAGGCTTCAGTTTTCCTATCCCTGTTGTATAGGTTTTGGTACGGGAAAGGGCTGTACTAATATTACATTACATTACATTCTGGTATGTTGTAACGGACTTGAGTGGTAGAAGGGTATGCAACACATTGCTGAGTATGCCTCTGCCACTCAAAGGGTTAAAAAAGAAGGAAAATTAATGTAAATAAGCATACAGATGTAGTCTACATCAGTGTACCTCCTATTTCAGGTGAATGCTAGAGATTTTCCACTATGATATGATTCTCTGTATATTCTGTGATAGGATGTACACATGCATATGCTGTGCTTCTCACAGTGGATTTCAGAGAAAAAAGCATTATGGGAAAGCTAATGACAGATCAGCATGTGATCCCTTACCTGGGATTTTCTGTTACACTTTACTACATATTTATTAATGGAGTGTGAAAACAAGTAATCCACTACCGGTTCGCCTCTGCAAAATAGCCTCCATAATGAATGAACCAGTCTCTGAATGTTCACTGTTATATGTAGTTCGTGCTTATCTGAACTGTGGTGAATTGCAGAGCCCCAGGACCTTTGTTTGTTTAAACCATTGGTTCCCAAGCTTTTGACATGATGTTTACATTTTGGTTTTCACAGAATTCAGATGAACCCCCCTTTTCATTTAAATAATTGTAACCCTTTTAACTAATATTTTCATTATTTATATGCATTTTATTTATTATATAACTAGTGTAAAAGCCCGTGTACATGGGCATACTACCACAGAACTACATGTGTCACATTGTAGTAGTGCTCTTGTTCCAAGACCTTGCATCTTGGGCTCAGTCGGTTTCGCATGTTGTAGTAGTGTTCTTGTTCCACAGCCTTGCAACTTGGGCTCTGTCGGTTTCTCATGTGGTAGTAGTGGTCTTGTACAACTAACTTGCATCTTGGGCTCGGTCAGTTTCTCATGGTGTAGTACGGCCTTGTCCCACTACTTTACATCTTGGGCTCGGTTAGTTTCTCATGTGATAGTGGTGGTCTTGTACCACTACCTTGCGTCTTGGGCTTGGTCGGTTTCTCATATTGTAGTATGGCCATGTCCCACTACCTTACATCTTGGGCTCTATTGGTTTCTCATGTGGTAGTAGTGGTTTTGTACCCCTACCTTGCATCTTGGGCTCGGTCGGCTTCTCATGTTGTAGTATGGCCATGTTCCACTACCTTACATCTTGGGCTCAGTCGGCTTCTCCTTGCTGGCCGTTCGTTCAGGCAGTCTCTAATGCGCCTGCATTCAGGCAGTCTCTAATGCGCCTGCGTTCAGGCAGTCTCTACTGCGCCTGCATTCGGGCAGTCTCTATTGCGCATAGGATATGTTTTGAGGAGACCAATTCTTTGCTGCAATTTCTTGCTTTGAGACAATCTTTCCGAAACTTTTGACCATGATGGCTTTTAGCCACTGGTTTTCCCCCTTGAGGACCAGATGAATGTGTAATACAGACCTGATTGGTCTTAGAAGCAATAATACAGTAACTGATAATAATCATAGATAACAGCCTTTCTGAATAAAATAAAATAAAAAAATAAATAAAAAACACTGTAGAAACAAAATAAATCTATCAGTAATTATGGAGATGAGGAAAACTTTCTACACTTGACGCTTTAGATGTCTCTGCAGCAATACAACTCTTCTATAAGCAATGCAATTTCTTTTTTTAATAGCAATATACGTTTGTACATGAAAATGTACTTTGTCATTATTCACAATGGAAAGTACTCTATTTTCGTATTGTGCTTTTAAAACATGGGGTTTATACCCATTTAAATATTATGTTCTCCTTACCAGAATAGTGTGACTTTTATTTGAATTTAAAGTGAACGTTATAAAAACCTTTCTAAATAAATGTGGAAATTGTCTGAGTGGCTACAGTTTGGCTACATTTGTTAGCAACTTTATTTTTTAAATCTTTTTAACCTTAAAGGGGTAGTAATACTTAAAAATTACTATCCCCCTTCTTGTAGGCAATAAAAAACTGAGTAAAATGACACCAGCGGCGTCTCTCAAACCTTTATGGTTTGAGAGATATCCCCTTTTAAAGTTCAGCAGTTTGCCTTTTCCCCTGACGTCAGCATTCTAGCTGAGAGCAGCGGAATCCTCTCCTAGGATCAGCCAGCGGCTCTGCAGCAGTGCAGAGATTGTGTTAATAAAAAGAAATCTTTTACTAAAATTGTCTTCTACGTGTGCTTGGTTTGCAAGCACACGTAGAAGACCTTTTAAGTTAAGGATTTCTTTTTTTATTAATGCAATCTCTGCACTGCTGAAGAGCCACCGCTGGTCCCGTGACTGGATCCCTTGCTGTCAGCTAGACTGCTGATGACAGGGGAGAGGAAACTTTGAAAGAAGATACCTCTCAAACCATAAAGGTTTGAGATATGCCGCTGGTGTCATTTTACTCATTTTTTTATTGCCTACAAGATGGGGGATAGTAATTTTTAAGTATTACTATCCCTTTAAAGTGACTCTATAATGACATGCAGGACTATTGTATTTGATGATGTTAACTCTTGAACATAGACGAGAGGGCAAAATTCATAGGAGCTATTAAGATTTTCCTGCCAAGGTAAGCAGGGGATATTAGACGTTAGTTCTCCTTTAATCACTGAGTGTCAGATTGGTCTCCCTCTCATTAATTGTCACTGACCAGGGGTTGTATTCATTAAGATAATGAGGAGCAATTCTGAAGCAAACCAGCCTTACCATGAGGAGATAGATAGAACTTCCCAACATTCCTAGGGACTTAAACCAGGTTTTAAACCCTTGAATGCTCCAATGTATAGAAAACCTATCTTGCAGTCATGGGGTTAAACATCCCATCCCATTGCTCTTCAATGCTTTGCTTACCCCTCTGGCATTCAAAGGGTTAACCCATTGGGAATTTTAATTTCTCCTCTGTGATGTAGTTGGTTTCCACTGGAATTGACCCTCTATATCTTATTGAATACAGCTGTTGGTGTCCAGATGTAGCTATCTTTAACCATTTCAGTGCCAGAGGGGGTCTCCGATGCATTGCTTTGCAATGTTTTGAAGACTCCTCTGGCACTGTAATGGTTGATGTACTATTTGATGCAGCAGATCAGTGTTTCTCAAACCTGTTCTTGGGAACCACTAACAGGATACATCTTGAGGATTTCACTGGCTGGAGTACAGGTGAGTTAATCAGAAGGCCAGCCATTTTAATTCACTCACCTTAGCTCAGGCAGGGAAATCCCATAGATATGGCTGGTTAATGGTCTCTAAGGATAGGTTTCATTCCACTACAGTACATGTAATACGAATTGGTACAATACGTCACATGCTGTTTACACCAGGCGTCTCAAACTTGATTCCAAAAGAGCTGAGACAGTACAGGCTTTAGGGATTTTTCACAGGTGGCACAGTAAAAATATTTGAGTCAGTGCTTGTATCATGACACACAACTCACTTTGAGACTCATGATTTATACCCATTCATTTTTGGCCATCCTTTTGTAAGACACTATACACCAACTAGTCTTTTCCATGTCATAGAAAAAAACAATAACGTGACATCAATAGGGACAATGGGGGAAAGTGCAAATTAGCCTCCAACTCCAGCTGTTGCTCTCATGTATGTACTACAATGTATTACATCACTTTAGTGTGTGCCATTGCACTCAGACTGACTCCATTAATGCTATGTGGCCCTTGAATCTGGCTGGTTGTACACAAACAGTAGTTCTGCTTTATGGGCTGAAGAAGATCCTCAATAAGCAGTATATAGTCTCTATCATTAGAACAAGAGGATCTGTCAAAATGATTGATCCACCTTGGCTCTTCTGTGGACATTCGTAAAACATTCACTGATGGAGAGCATTGAGGGGTGAGTTAAAACTAGTACCTACAGTACTGCAGTACCTCTAACAGTCAGGGTTCATCACACTGGATAATAGAAAGGTCCCCAAAGAAATGAAGAAAAAAACATGCACAGGAGATCCATCTAGCATAAAAAGTGTTAGGTATGTCAATGCTGAACACAAACAAACTAGTCTAAATTACTGAGCTATTAATTAGCAAACCTACCCCTAGGTAGACATTACTCATAAAACCTGCATTGCTAGGTGTACTGGATGAGTTGAAAACTCTTAGAATATCCAGTGCTTGCCTCATTGAGAGGGCCACGTTTCTATTAAAAATTTATTCAGAGAGCTGCACATGCATTGGGAGAGCGATCATGTGTGTGTGCGTTTGTGTGTGTGTACGTGTGTGTTTAGCAATCCTAACTGGTCAGGATTTTCCTTGTGGTTCTGCTGCTGCACAATGTATCAGTTCTGCCTCTCTGCACTGTTAAAATGATACATTGTAAAACATGCCTTTTGGTAACATGTATCATTCTAACCTCTGAAGAGAGATCCAGCAGTGATATTTTCTCAGTAATTAATAACTGCTGTTTGTGTACAGCCATCCAGACTCAAGTGCCACATTAAATTGACCTACCCGCCGAATTCAGCCCGCAGGCTGTATTTTGCCCATCCTCAAGTCTGACTATACAGCTTTTTGCAGCCAGATGGCGCTGCTGCTATTACAGCCTGTGAAAAGATGAGTGTCACAGACACAAACTTTCCATAGATGACTGTAGAAACCTGCCACCTGCCTGCAAAACATATTGAACTCATGCTATCAGAAAAATGCCAGGTTATTGTTACTTTCGAAACAAAAATCTCAAGCATTGGGAGTACCCATTATTTTACTATAAGAAAAGCCGTGCAACATATTTTTTGATTGTTTGGTTTCTTTGGCATCCCAGTAAAAAAGGTGTACCATGAACACCTCAATGTCAGTCACCAACACACACCACCACAAGTCATGGCATCAATACATGTCTGCTTGTCCACAAGTGGGTTATCTGTGGCTCAGTCATTTTCATAGCACTATTTGTGCTTAATTACAGATATCCCTAACCCTTTGAGTGCCAGAGGGGTATGATAATCCTCTGGCACTCAAGGGGTTAAAACCTGACCTGTTGGTGTGTCCTGAGGATGGGAGCAGAGAATCACTGTTCTAGAATGAACTGGTTGGTTTGTTTCACTCATAATTTCCTTACTTTAAAGCATGTTATTCTTTGTGGGACTCCACATATATTGTATATCTTACACAGTTCATGTTGCTCTCCTTATTTATTGCCAGGTAGGCGGAAAACTCTATATGCCATTTCAACAGAAATAATTCTGCCGAAATAGGCAGGTTGTTACTTTGAGGCCTGCAACGCATGCCAGCTTACAAGGAGGAGGAGAAGGTGGGATATAGAAATAACCTGCCAGTTGTAATCTTCAGAACCTTAATGTAAACAAAACTGGAATGAAAACAAAGTTTTTTATTTGGAAAGCTGTACCATGTCCAATGATAACATTCCATGCCGAGCTCTGTGCACCCTTTAAGAAAGACACCACAGTGTAATGGATCAGGCCTGCAAACCTGCCTCAGTGCTTGCTTTGTACAGGCAGAACATTACACGTCAGACAGCTTCACACTGTATTTTTACATCGTAGCCATAAAAAAGGTAGCCATTGGAAAAAATAACTAGTATAACAGTAGTAAATTACAATAATAACTTGTATGTTTCTCCCAAATGATAGCCCCTTGTTTTAGGCAAAGTAAAAACAGAATACAATGCACACCTTCATAGATTACCTTAATTGTGTACGAATGTTTAAGACTATAGTTCAGTGGTGGTCAATGTGAATTCCATCATCTGTTGCCAGTGAACAACTCCCATTATTTCCAGAATTATGTGAGTTGTAGCCTACCGGCAGCTGGAGGGCCTCATGCTGTCCATCCCTGCTATACTAAAAGCAATCCATATCGAAGCCTAAAAACAATTAGTGGTGTTCACTTGGGAAGCAGACTTCAGTCTAACCATAAACAATGCACACAAATGGAAAATGCTATTTAACTGGAGCCACAACAATATAGAAATAATTAATTTCATATTTTATGCCAATAGAAACATTTGATGTCTTAATGGCACAATATTTTTTACATTAAAACCAGTTTAATATGCATACTTTGTTCTCCAACTTAAAAACAAAGCATTTTGGATTTCATTTTTATAAATATATCAATGCAAAAAAAAAATATAAAAGAAAAGAGCACTCACATTGAACACACTAATGGCAAATGTACTAGATGGTGGTCCAAGCCACATCACAAGTCAAACAGCTTGCACTCATCTCTCACAAGGTGACTGTGCTCAATAAATCACTTAAATTGCATATTTAATTTTTGATTTTGAGCATCACAAAAATTATCACTCAAATGTAGCAAATCACATTCACAGTGTCTTTAATTTTATTTCCTGTACTTAATCAGGGGTATCCGTAAATCCTGGCCTGTTTGCAGCTTTGAGGAACGAACTTCAGTACCCATAACCTAGAACCAAATGTGGCCTATCATGTTAGAAACCACTACTGGAAGTGGTTCTTGAACAAACCCTTGTTTTGATGTTATCTAGTTGGTCTTTGATCATGGTGTGACATGCCTTATGTCACTCATGAAATACCTGATGTTTACAGTTTTTCATTAGCTTTTGAGGAGAGCAATTACCAGTCTGCTGTCAGAGTAACAATGAAATATTAGCAGAATAAATTTGATAAATTGTATTAATTCCCATCATAGAGTGGTCTGACCTTGCTCTGGCAAGTTACATTATTTGCCTGACACATTTTATTGGCTGCTTTTCATTTGACGTCATGATACGTGGAATAGGAGCCACTAACGATTTAAATTGTAAAATTAATTTGCTTTAACCCCTTGAATACTAGAGATGTCTCAAACACATTGCTTCACAATGCATTGGTGAAATCCGTAGCTTCCAAGGGGTTAAAGAGCATTAGAGTGTAAAAACAAGAGGTTTTGGAAAATTTGCTTAAAAATGTGTCTTTATTCCCACTTGTTACTACATTTCACAAGACATTATACCCAATTTATTATAAATCACACTTGAGAAAATATTGGGAAATGCCAGATGCACTTTTATAGGATGCTGAGGGGTTTCAAAAGGGATTACATCACACAGTTTAGTTGCAGTTTAGTAAATCCACTTCTCTGAATGTCAAGAACATTGTACTTTAAGACCAATATTGGTCCAGTAAAAAGTCTCAGCGATAACAACTGATTAGGAGTATGGAACCTTATTCATAAAGGTAAAGATTTGCAATTTTGGAGTGTACCAGCTGCACTAAATTCCCATAATTCCCATTGATCTAAATGGAACTTTTAACCTTCAGTGCCAGGGAGACATATTGTACATGGGAACTCTGCCGATCTGTCCCAGAGACTCCAGTTGTGTTAATTACCAGGTCAAAAAGAAGAATGGAAAGAAGCGCACACCATCTGAGAGCAATCCGTTTCTTGTAAAAAATATAAGAGAAAGCAAATGATTCTACTTACAAGATACTTTCTTGCAAGTAATGCCTATATGAATCAAACTAACGATGTGGATAATGATTGTGTTGTTTCTTGGTTCCCAAAGCCCAGGTACACTTCTTAATAGCACTTCATATTGTAGATGATATCTGTATAAAGTAAGAGAAAAAGCCTCCTCTAAGCGTAACACTGTATATCTGGTTTACCCAGATTAGCCCCTTCAATCAAAGGAACTCACCGAATTGATACTTATAATGTGCCTGTAACTGCAGCCCAACCCGGCTTGCTTCTTTTTCTCCCATTTACGTTCAGTGAAAAGGTGCCACTGAGGACACCAGGAAATATAGCAGCAACCTAGAGACTATCGATACAGACCGTATATTTGGTGATATATATATTTTATATTTGGACTTGTAGCATTAGATTGTGGAGTGCTAAAAGTGTATACATTTTTTTTGTGTTAATTACCAGGTCTCCAGGACCAGAAGATATTTCTCTGGCTTATTGAGTTTCTTGATAACCCCTCCCCATTCCACCTGTTTCTCACCCTGTTCCGCCCATTTTCCCCACACCTACTTATCATGGTAACTCCACCCACCTGTTTAAGCCCCCCACACATTGTGAAGTGAATTGCATCATTTTGGACACCCCAGCCCTTTGGATATCTCCAGGGTTCCAGTAAAGAAAATTCCCAGATATACTTTACAATGTGCTCTAGCACTGAAGAGGTTAAAAGTTACATTTAATTAAATTAGAGTTTTCCATTATTTGTATGATGCAGTGAGTTTAGCACAGACCTCCCACCATTCTGTGCATTCAGGCAGTCTCTACTGCACATGACGGCTTCTGACAAACATCCTAGCGAATTATTATATAGGATAATGCTACAATGAACATCTTAATGAAGGTTCTACAATCACACAGGGGAATGTATAGAAAACCCTATTAGTGGTACATCCTATATAATAATTTGTTAGGATGTTTGTCATGATGCAGTCATGTGCAGTAGAGACTGCCCGCGTGCGGGCAATCTCTACTGTGAATGATTGCATTGCATGAGTGAGGCCACACAAGACTGTATCCTGTGGATAAGTGAGGTAGAGGATGCTTAACATTACCCGGACCTTGGCCCATGTACAGGGGCTTTTACACTAGTTTAAGAATAATTGCTAAAATTCTCAACAATAGGTCATATTTAAAAATGAGTAGAGTCAAGTCCCTGTGTCATTTGCTAATGAGAATTTTTTTATGCATACGTAGTTTATACAATCTATGACTTCATATCAATTATACTTCTCTTAAGAATGGGTTATAAGAATGGGTTATAACTGGTGTAAGGTTTAACCACAGAGACCGCATTTATTTTTGTTGCAGTTAACAAATTTTTTTAGAAATCTGTTGCAACGCAATTCTTATTTGGGCCACTCCTATTTCTGATCCACTTTGCAAAAAAGGTGACCAATTGGCATCAGTACTAACCATTATATATTCTTGCTTTGCAACAATTTTATAGACTTTTGTTTTTATTGAACTGGATTTATATATCCTGCCTCCACACAGTTTTTCAACTACAATCCTTATGAAATTTAGTTAGTGCTTTGTTCCAGTTTGTTATATTTTTCTGAGAAAGAAAACCCTATTGTTCTGGCCAAGAAACACCACACGGTGCCATGCAGGTACAGATTTCCATTTAGCAGAGTGGACAATAACCTCATAGGGCCGTATGTTCAAAGGGATAACGACAAAAAATGTTGTATGAATGACAAAAATAAGTAACTGTGTGGCCATGAACGACAAAAAACTAGTAATATCCGTTGTGTACGACACAACTCCAGAATTGCCGGGCAAGGGGGCGAGGAAAGGGTGTGGCTAAACTCCAGTGTCATATAGAGGAAAAGAAAATTTGTCGTAACTAACGACAAAAAATGTCTTGCAAAAGACCAAATTTGTAGGTTAAGAAAAAGTGAAGGGAATGTGAAATTCTGAATGTGAGAATTTTTGTCTTTAGTTAAGACATTTTTGTCGTTAGGTAAGAATATTTGTCTTTACATACATCATTTTTGTCTTTACATACAACAATTTCAGTCAGGACAAACAACATATTTCCGATCACAACTGACACTCTGAAAATATTAATGAGCCCAATAACACTGTACTTTGAAAAGTCGTTACAAACGACAAAAGCTATTTCGCTACTTCTTTGAACATATGGCCCATAGAGTGCCTAACTGAGGGAGCATATCAGATGTATGTGCCACACCAACCATGCTGAGTTTTAGGTGAGGCCAGGACAATCACCTTGCTCCTGCACAATACACTTACTTGAAGTTTATTGTGGATCATTTGTTTAACCTTTTATATAGCTGTAATAAATATCTATATATATGAATTTATATACTAATTATCAATAGAGAAGTTATCTCTTCTTAATTACCTCTTTATCGCACTTTAGTGCATCTTCCTCCAGTTATTAATAGTACATGAGGAGGAAGTTCTCTTGAGTCTACAGCAATTGCCACACAGGTGGATAAATAGATAGATAGATAGATAGATAGATAGATAGATAGATAGATAGATAGACAATTTTAGCTTAAAATGCATTGCTATGTTACAATTTCTATGGACAAAAATACAGAAATTTGATGAACATTTTTAGACGATAGCTCTATTTTTAAAGTACAGCTAGATACCTGTAAAATGACCCCAAGCACTGTGGAAAATCTGTGGTCCTTTTTATTGCAAAATGCTTATTATTTATAATTTATGCTAAAGTGGTACCATATGATAGTTTAAGAATTTTCATAATTCTGGACTGCAATGAAAAAAATCCTGTATGCTAAGAGCTATAGCCACTTCTACAGTATTAGTTTGCCTTTCCTCCACAGCTTAACACTTTTCACCTCTGGGCAACATTTCAAGAGCATAAAAGTCTACAAAAATATGTGTTTTACTTGTTTGTTTTTCCATGGCTGGCATAGTTCATTTATGCCTATGCATCTGAACAACTGGCATTATTTTTTACTAGTTACAAAGCCAGTATACACGGGCTAATCCGGAGCGGGGAGCTCCGGATGGCTCACAGCCTGTCTGTGTGACAGTTTGTCACCCAGCCGCCTCCGCTGCTACCCCAGAGCTGGGAGCACAGACAGGCTGTCAGCTTTCCGGAGCTCTTCGCTCCAGATCAGCCCATTCTGCGAGTCCCCACTGCGCATGTGCGGTTACGCACACAGTGAGCGACGCATTCTAGGACTTTATGTTATAGGATGATAACAAATGATTTGTTTGTAGTCATGGCTATATGCAGAAAAAAAACTAGGTGTATCACAACAATTTAGGGCCGTATACATAAACAAAAAGAGTAGCAATACTAGAGCAAACTAAGAGCACTATAGTAACATGGTTGATGACGCAGAAAAAAAGACATTCAGCCATCATGTTCAGCCATGTCGCATCACCCTTTTTGATCCAGAGGAAGGCAAAAAACCCTATTGGAGCTATTTCCAATTAAGCCCCAAGTGAGCAAAAAATTCCTTCCTGACTTCAAAAGGTAGTTGGCTATTTCCCTGAATCAACATCCTATCTGATTTGAAACCAACTGCCATAATTCTCAATATTATTATGAGCTATAAAAGTATTCATTACTTTTTTAAACCAACAACATCATCAAACATAGATGCACAGCACTATAACTTTACTACTCTTACTATAAAAATCCCTGCTTTGTTTAGTGCAAAATGTCTTTGCTCTAGTTTTAATGGACCTCTTATTCTTTGCTTAGCTGTTTGAGTAGATAGTCCTTCAGATAGTTCTTTGTATTGACCTTGAATGTAATTGTAAATGGTAATCGTATCACCCCTTAGACGTCTCTTCTCTAATGTAAACAAACCCAGTTTGGCTAGTCTCTCTTTATAATTCAGATCCACCAATCCCTTTTGGCTAGTCTCTAACGCAGATCCCCCAATCCCCATAGAAGACAAGAAGAAAAATGTCCAATTATTTAAATGGGGCTTTTAGTCCCTTGAATGCTAGAGAGGTTTCCAGTGCATTTCTTCACAATGAGTTGGAGATGTCACAAGCACTTTCAGGGAGTTAAAAAGCCCCTTTTAAATAAATTGTAATTTTTCAATTCGCCCTATGGTGTGCAGTTACATTTGGAATTGCTACTCTTTTTGTTTCTGTATATGGTGGTAACCTGTTGTGTTAAACCTAGTTTTAGTACTTGGACATTGCCATTTGATTGTTATGAACCTTGAAGTTTATATACTTTAAACTGAAAAGGTTAAACAGCCAGTATAGCCTGCTAAATACTTGGTCTTTACTGTTTATGTAATTAAGTGAAATGGAGGGTATCCTTCAGGGTGAGTCATGAGGCGATCCATGGTAAAAGTTACACAAAGTCAAGTTTTTTAACTGTAAGCCATATGATCAGGAATCTACTCGTGTGAGGACTGAACTTGTTTGTTACTTCTGAATTATGATCTGTTGTCTATTAAAACATTTTTTCATGAACTTTATTTGTACAAAAGTGCACGGTTATAGAACTCGTGCTAGACAATGGTCATATCAATGAGAATACTGGCATTTAAACCTTTTAGGATCAGAGGGGTATAGAGAGTGAACTGTTCTTGAGAATTATATAGAGTCAGTTGCTTAGGCCTACTGGGCGATTACTTCATGTGTGCTACCTAATAAGATAAAAAGTCGCAGGAGGGCCATACCTATATTTGGCCCTCAGGTCATATGGGTGAAATAAAATAGTTTGTCTTCAGTGGTGGTGTTTATGCAGGTGATCTTCACCTTGCATAAAGCAAAGGAACACAGCATGCTGCAAGCTCCAAGTTGTAGCGTGCCTGATCTGCATGGCAGTCTATATGGCTTCTGTACAGGCCTTTCACAAGGGCAATATTAGATTTTGCAGTGCTCATCAAGACCTCCAGTAATTGGCCAATCCACATGACTCTCACACAGGCATTTAAGGCTGATGCCCATGTAAATCAGCCATCTATATCACACTTTTTCTGAGCCCTCCATGGAATTTTAACACATGGAAGGTGAATGTCATACATTCCCCCGCCCCCCCCCCCTATATATCCCTTTACAGGCCATTATTTAAAGTGTTAGTAATGTCCCCAAAAAAGTTTTAATAGAATTGTAGAGGCTAAAAAAATAATTGTATGGCCACAAACGGTTTGAGAGATATTCTCAATCAAAGTTCCCCCCTCCCTCCCCTACTCTTGAGCCAAAATCCCTTTATTGCAAAATAATTACTTAATTGGAAAGGTCTACAAAGTGTGCTTTCAAACCAGGCACACTTTGTAGACCTTTACAATGAAGTAATTATTTTTGCAATAACAAGATTTCAGCTCTGCTGCAGAGCCGCCGGCTGATCCTCGGACTGGGATCTCCTGCTGTCAGCTAGACGCTGACGTCAGGAGAAGGGGAGGGAAGGGACAACTTTGATTGCAAATATCTCTCAAACCATAAAGGTTTGAGAGATGAGGTTTGTGGCAATACGATTATTTTGTAAGCCTCTACAAAACTATTAAAACTTTTTTGGGGACATTACTAACACTTTAACCCCTTGTATGCTACAGATATTTGCAAAGCGTTGCTTGTTATAGACCAAGGGGATTTTCTGCCCCAGGAAATAGTGTTTGGATCTAGGGGAGTGGTCATGTGAGGAGTGAGGGTGTGGCCATGGGCAGATCTAAGAACCCCTGAAGTGTCTTGCCTTGGGGTTCCTGGGATATAAATCTGGGTCTGAGTGCTACATTATTCAATCATAATTTTAGTTTAGGCAAATTCCTGAGGTTCTTGGTACATTTGGAGGTCAACTAGCATTTGTATTTCAAAGGACATTTTTGTAGGGTCCTTTTTTAACCCCAGCCTTTGAAGCTGAACAATGACTGTCTATCATAGGAAGGATAGACATTTTATACCACAGTAAACTTTATTTTAAAAAGTTAATACAGATATGTAATACATGTATGAGCATGTTAAGGTCTGTATCCACTTTTCTCACTCATTTTACAGTTCTGATGGATTTTGGTTGTATAGGGATTTTATAGTTATTTCCCCTATAAAGCAACATATTTTACCTGTGTGGGTGGCACTATGCCATCTCTCATCAAATGAACAAAGATCTGTAATTTTAACAGAATATTTAACTTTCTTTTAGGTATCATGTTCAATCCACCAATTCTGAGAAGTTTCTGATTTTAATTAGTCAAGGAATGCAGGTTAGAATTTGACCTCAAAGTGACCCATCTTGCTTGTAATACCATGTAATCAGTTACATGGAGGGCTGCATGCTATTTCAGATCTTTCCTTCAGTAGTTATTTAATTGGGAAGTAAGTTGCTTATTGGAGCGTTTGACATGTGAAGTAGATGTCGATTTTGGCAAAATCAAGTCAGCAGGTTTCAGAGATGTGTCTTCGGTTCCCAAAAGAGTCCCAAATATTGAAGAATTATTGGGCCTAAGTCAGTAAGTGAAAGTGGCGCAATTATGGAGCAAACTAACTGCAGCATAGGGAACAAATAAACATTCCCCAAATTACAATTGATTTAAATGGGGTGATTAACCCTTTGAGTGTCAGAGGGCAAAGGAATGCATTGCAAAACATTCCAATTGTTAAAAAGCCCATTTCAACTATGCAGTTGATTTGACCCAGAATTGCACCACTGAATTATGCCCACTGTGACAGTATTGCAAGGTATATCTCTTTCATACAGTGTATATCTATGGACATTAATTATATCCTGTTATGATATCCACCTAAGGGTTAAATTCCATTGCAAGTAATAAATTAATCAGTGGTTTTATCACTCATTTTCCCCATAGACTATAATAGGAATTCTAGAGATAAAATCCAGTGATGCATTTATCACATGCATCCAGCTATGAATATTTTAGTAAGATATCCGCAGGGCACAAATTTACTTGCATTGGCCTCTAATGCCTGTGATGGCACTTTTGGGTATTCACTATGGCATGTGAGTGTTATAATACATACAAGTGGACAATTTGCACCATGGTTAGGACTTTTATGGTAGCAGACCATTACACCAGCCCCATGGCATGCACAGGGAAATGGTACTGTGTATACTCACTCCTTTTGCTCTGTGCATGTTATAGTGCATAGCCATAAACAAGACATGGGGGAAGGAAAATCCAAAACTCGCCCAGACTGTCCAATTGTCTTTCTCGTGGGACAAGAGGCACCATGAAATTTCACACATGTAGCTTAGTAAATTGATGTTAGCCAGGTATACAAATATATCAGTTTTGATATATACATTTAGATTAGGGATGGTAATGTGAGGCCCTCCAGCTGATGCCAGACTACAATGCCCATCACGGGTTGGAGATCAAAGATGAGAGTTGTAACCTGGCAGCAGCAAGAGGGCCACATGTTACCTACCACTGAGTTAAATGTTAACCCTTTGAGTGCCAGAGGGGCATGGAACGCATTGCTTTGCAATGCGTTCCGTACCCCTCTGGCATTCAAAGGGTTAAAAAATTAAAATGCGTTACAAGCAAATACTGAGAACGAATAAACTTTAGTAGATTATTTTTGTGGATTTTTCATTTTTTTTCCTCTGTGCCATTACAGAGACCCTTTGTGCCATTACAGAGAAGAAATGTCCATATTCATATCAGATAGTCCCACCCACAGCACCAGTATGTCAGACAAATCTCTCCTGTACGAGACAAACAGCAAAATCCCAGGAATGTTATTGATCCTTAGTGGGCCTTATCCGTGGAGTGCAGCTGTATCTTTCTTGGTAAAAGACAATAAGTTGTGTAATATAAAGATACGGAGTACTTCTGGCCCAAACTAGGGGCATTATAACAGACAAGTAAACGTTTCCCAGATTCCCATTGCTTTAAATGATTTATTTAAACAGTTGAAAGCCCCATTAAAATGAATGGGTATTTTATTTGACTGTAAAGTTACATTTCTTGTGTGTCATGTTAGTACATAGTATTAAAAAGGTATGGAGAAAATGAATTTTCCAAAACCTCCATGTACTTCCCCATAGCCCTCACTTTGGTGCAGATGGTATACAGAGGATCATTTACTGTGATCGTTTATTGAGTAAATTGACATGAAGATGCAGTTCAAGTGTCTATTTTAGAGTGGAATTTTAATAGTGTATCCCACTAGGAAGATACAGAGGCAGATGTACCAAGAGGTTCTCTGGCAATTCACTGGCAAATGAACTGCATCATAGAAGACAAAAAAAATTCCTTTTGGGGGTTTTACATTTTTTAATGCTAGAGAGGTCAAGACGTCTCTAGCATTCAAAAGGTTTAAAGCCCCACTCAATTCAAAAGGAGTCTGACTCATTTCTGTTTATCCCCAAAATGTAGTTTATTTGCTCTACAATTCCTCCCATTCTCCTTAGTACATCAGCCTCACTGACACTTTATATCTATGGTCTATGCTTTGAAGGTACAAAAAAAACAAACATTATCAGACAGAAAGGAGCCATTGGTATGTGTTAAAAAATATGATCTGCTTTTCTACAAAAAAAAGTGAAAGGAGTGATTTCGGTACAGTATCACTAGCTTTGAAGTTTAAAGTTGTAGTTGGAATACCACATTATGGATGGATCTCAATCTGTCTTGAGCACCAAAAAAGGACTGTAAGCAATTTGGAGCGGAACTCATTTATAAGATGCTCTAGGGCAGTAGGTGAGACGTTCTCCTGGGAGAGCAAGCTCTACAGTTCTTATGCTTTTCTATGGATCATCTTATTCATGTCGGAGAGGTTTAAGATATTTTTATAAAGAACTTCCAGAAAATAGCATTAGAATTATAGAGCTTTTAATCAGTGGTGCCATATTTTGCCTCTTACCCCACTGAAGCTAATGTAATAAGAAGAAATTGAATAATTGTGGGATAAACCAACTGTACCATAGGGGAGAAATTTGAAAATATATACATTGCTTTAAATGGGTCTTTTAACCCCATGAATGCTAGTGTGTTAGCTAGTCCATTGTGTCTCAGATCTCACTAACATTCAAGGTGTTAAAAATCAAAAGAAATGTTGGGTAGTGGGTTTCCTCCAGGATTGTTCCAGTTCTATTTTGTACATCTCCCTAGTATCCAAGGAGTTAATGGAACTGTGTCATACAAATAAGTGGCTCTTAAAGGGATGTTTCAAATTAATTAATCTTCATAGTATTTGGGCCATTGAGAGTGTTATTTCAATACTTGTAGTTCAAGAGTAATTGAATGATAAAGTTTCCCCCTCCTGCCTTTTTTACCTAGTGTAAGCCTCCTCCCCTCAGATGTGGAATCTGGTCCCTTGACAAGACAGATCACAGCAAGGGACAATCTTCTTACTATGAACATAAGGAAAGCCCTGCCCCCCTTGACAGGTTTTTCAGGTTTTTCCTTCTGCTCACTGAAGATTGTCCTTCTCTGCAATCCATCCGGACAGTCTTGCTGCTCTGAGGTGAGCAGTGTTACATCAGTAAAAGGGGCGGGAGGGGGATACTTTATCAATCAATTATTCTTGAACTACAACTCTGACAGTACTGAGATAACACTCTCCATGGACCAAATACTATGAAGATTTATTGGAGCTGCTTTTATTTTGAAACATTACTATCCTTTTAAGAATAAGTGGCAACTATAAACTCTTAAGGACCAATGACATGTCAGTACTGTCACACTGTCCTACACTTAAGGACCAGAGATGGTCCTGGCACATCATGGAATTCAGGGGTCCCCTCGCAGCTGCAGGCCGCTTGGGGTTCCTGAATCCAAAAAAAAGTGCCCTTGATCCTTAACTGCATGGCCGGTCCTGAAGGGGTTAAGCCACAGTCCTCCTTTAAAGCATTACTCCAATGCAGGGGTAGTCAATAGTTGGACCTCTAGAGAATGAGAACTACAACTCCCATCATGCTCAACTACCCAGTGGTCAGTTGGCAGTGATGAAAGGTATAGTCCCCTGTAGCTGGTGGTCCAGCAGCAGACTGCCCTTTCTCCTCTGGATCTAAAACATTTTATTTACCATGCTTCAAAAATCTGCCCACAAGATCAGATGAAACATTAAATTTAGAGACGAATAATAATGTTTTCATTGTTCATGTAGTCAGTCTGCTTGCTGATTTATAAAGTAAGAACAAAACTGAAAAAAGGAGATTTACTTTACAGTGTATGGATCGGGTTAGTGGGCTTAACCCCAGAGCCTCAATTGTTCAGTGGTGTTGACTCTTAATAAAAAGCTTTCATCTCTTTTACTTCACTTAATTGCCTAAGGAACTGTATTCATGAAATAATTCTTCACCCTATAATATTTTACCCCTTGATCCACAGCTGTCTTGAATCAACAGGTCATTGTGGAGTGATCTTAAAGGCTCCAACACTCAGTGGCATGTTAATGTATCCAGCGTTACAGAATAACTTAAAGTTGAAAATATGGAAACACATTTTGGAGAAAAAAATCCAGAATACTAGGGGATTTATTCTTATCCATAATATATGGAAAACATGCTAAAACTGCCATAAAAGTGTGATTGCATTGTTCAGGATGAATTCAAAACACCTAAGTTGATAAAATGCTTTTTGTAGGCTTATAGTACAGGTATAGGTAATAGTATTATTTTATTGTGCCAGCCACCCCCTGAATTCCACTTGCAATGGACTTGCTGTGATTTGGAGCTTATCAACTTGTGTTTTCCTTAGCAGGGCATTTATTATATATGTTTGTTTTTGACTTGATAAAGAGAGCTTATTGCTCTAGAAAGCTTGTTCTTATAATTGAATGTTAGTCCAATAAAAAAGGGATTATTATATACTGCGTTATTCATTGGGCATCTGCACCACTGGACTAACACTGCTATCCTGAATTAAGATTTATATATATATATATATATATATATATATATATATATATATATATATATATATGGTATATGTAAAAAAGTAATTGGTTTAGATAACCAAAGTACAGGAGCACACATAGGTCTTTGTAAAAAATGACAACTGAGTTTATTAAAGGTAGTTTCACATTAAAAAAATCAATGTTTCGGCTCCATTGTGAGGCCTTTTTCAAGGTCTTGAGAAAGGCTTTGCAATGGAGCCGAAATGTTGATTTTTTTTAAATGTGAAACTACCTTTAATAAACTCATTTGTCATTTTATCTAAACCAATTACTTTTTTCTGTATGCTTTATGCTACGGGATGCACCTAGGCAGTTAATTGTTATTGGATTTTATTTGTTTCGGAGTACCCACCATTGACTCTTGCTATATACAATTCAAAAGTTATTATTCATTCAAACTTATTAATTGAAATAATCAAATATGCTCCCAGTCTAAAATCCTTAAAAGTAAATGCTTCTTTGTATCTAAAATCAGAGTGTAACTGTTTATAATTTTAAAATTTCCATATGTATGAATATTTGTATGTATATTTAATAACATATAATACATAATGTTTCTCAGTTTGTATAAATATGCAACCCTCTACTGAAAACTGTCCAGGACATACTTGAAAACAAGAGAAATCTCAATGTATTCTTCCTGGTAAACATTTTCTAAATAAATAAATAAATTGCTATTATTCCATTTTTTTTATTTATTTCAAAACCAGTAGGTGGTGCTGTTTCATTAGTCCCTATCAAGCTTTTCTGTCATCAACTGTAAAGCTCCCCAAGCACGGAAATAGGGGAGAATGTTTTCACTAGTGTAGCTGGCCTTAATATCTAACACCAGTAGCTGCACTTAAGCGTATGCACTACAGGGTATGATTACTATAGGACATACCAGTAGACACACTTCTTCAGCATTAGCTTTTAATGTTAGCAAACCACATACCACAAGTCCCATAGCATGTACAGGGAAATGCCATATACTACTACAAGGCCCAAAGGAGAGGGCCATCCAAAAAGGGTTAAAGTTCCCCCTCCCACCCCTTTTACCTCCTCTATGCAGACTTGTCTCAGATCAGAAAGCCAGTGGCTTGACCGGACGGATCGCAATGAGGGACAATATTGTGTGCTTCTGTATAAGGAAAACACTGCCACCCTTGACAAAGGGAGCAGGGTTTTCCTTATGCTGACACAAGATTGTCCCTCTTTGCGATCCGTCTGGACTAGCTTTCCGATATAGGAGACACTGTGTGATATAGGTAAAAGGAGTTGGAGGGGGAAACTTTAAAATAAAATGACAAGATGACTTCACTGATATGGACAATTACAAAACTAGAGAGCATTATAAAAAAAGTATAATTATTAATCAGATATGACTTTTTATTGTACCATTACACATCCTCCCAATAGACAATAAACCACATTAATCTGTGAAATGCTACTCTCCAGCTATATACTAGTGACCGTATGCAGAAAGAAAAGATGAGCAATTCTGGAGCAAACCAATGTACGTAAGGGGCAAATAATTATTCAAAAAATTCCCAGTGATACAAGTGGGTCTTTTAAACCCTTAAATGCTAGAGGTCTCAGATGCATTGTTTTGCAATGAATTGGAAGTTATATAGCCTTCAAGGGGTTAAAAGTCCCATTTAAATGTATTGCATTTTTTTTTATTTGTCCCCTCTGGTGCAGTCGGTGCACTAGCAATGGATCAAATACAGCATTCCTATACAAACAAGGATATCTATAACTGACTGTTATAGGAATGATGCCTACAGTGCCCAGCTAAGTATTTTCATTAACCCTTTGAATGTCAGAGACGTACACAGTGCATTGCAGAGCAATGTGTTGCGTACCCCTCTGGCACTCAAAGGGTTACATACATTAAATAACACTTATTTTATTGGAGTTTTTCTACTAACGCTAACACCTACAATTGAAATAGTTTGATAAAACAATAAATGTAATGTTCTGTATGCTAGTATGTATACAAATTATTCACGTTATATCCCTAAAATACAATCCTAATGTTGATTTTTTAAAGCATGTGTAATTGTATCTGTCCTATTCAGAGAGCATTTATTTAATTTTGTTTGTATTTTTTTGTTATAGTTAGTTAATTTGCTAGTACGTTTAGGCCTCAGACCTACAGAGAAGTATTAAAGATTCTAGCATGAAGTAAAGGGTATTTAACCCTTTGAGTGCCAGAGGGGTTCGCAATGCGGAGCAATGCATTGCGTACCCCTCTGGCACTCAAAGGGTTACTTGTTGATAACCCCAGTTCATTTTTAACAGTTAATGTTCATTTAAAGTTAAGTACCATTTTGTTTATTGGTTGTTATCTTGCCTGCTTTGCTAAATAGAATTTGAGCTATGCATACTGAATGATTTAGACAAGGTCAGGGCAACCTGAGGCCCTCTAGCTTTTGTAGTCCTCAACAAATGGAGGGCTTCAAGTTGTCCGGACTTGATTTAGATTGTATTAGTATTTTCAATAAATTGTAATACAGGCATTTTACACAAAGTATTTTATGTAACATATGTTAATCTCTTTAGGATTGTTTCAATTGAGCGTGGTATTCAATTACACACAGCAGCATCTGTATTTCATTGCATCCTTACTTTGTATTGTTCAATGTCTCAAAAAGAAGACAAACATACTTCCTCCATTTCATGAGTGCTTTAGAACTCCATCCATTACCATAATACTTGAAACCATGTCAGAACATGCAATATTTGCCATCAGTATGTGGCATCATTAAACTATATAAAGTGTCTAGAGGAAGAGGTAGGAGCAGGTCAGGATTTATATCTCAAGTGCCCTAGGTGACCTGAGCTCTGCCTATGATCACACCACTACTCCTTACATTATCCCTCTCCTAGCACAGTCTATTGTTTACTGGCACAGAAAATACACTTTGAATATAACAGAAATACACATGTACACACACAAACATGCACAGACACACGTAGCTTTTAAAGAGATAGTAATGTGTGCCTATATAACGTTAAAGGGATAGTAAAAAAAATATATGTTGTAGGGTTTATCCCCTTGAGTAAAACAAGGGTACTCCCACTGCTGAGAGATATTTTATTAAAAAATTATAGCAGCTCAAACTTGAATTTTTTAGGTGCAATATCACAGTGGCCTGAAAATTTACAGTGGAGCTGTTGCTACATCATCCTATGGACTGCTCTGGTCCATAGATCATAAATCTCCATAGGATGGTGTAGCAACAGCGCCACTGTAAATTTTCAGCCCACTGTGATATTGCACCTAAAAAATTCAAGTTTGAGCTGTTATAATTTTTTAATAAAATATGTCTCAGCAGTGGGAGTACCCTTGTTTTATTCGGGGACATAAAACCTACAACATATATTTTTTTACATCTTAAGTATTACTATCCTTTTTAGTTCAATTATTCATTCCTAGTTGAACAGACCGTGTACACGGGCCACAGTGCCATGCAGCAACAGCCACGGTGCAGTCATGCACAGTACAGACTGCCAGCGCCGTGGCTGATAACGGAGCGTGGCGCTCCGAATTCAGACCATAGTCCTCTCTGTGCACCAATTTAAAAGGCAACATATGACAGAATTATACCTTTCACTACTGGCAACATAACCATCAAACCATACCTTAGCAATAACATTTGCTTTTCCCATATAACTCTCACCCCATCCAATGGGGTGAGAGTTATACTCAGGGGAGTTTTTACTGGCTGAGGGACCTAATGTACCAGGTCTCATGATTAAAGCCCTGATTCTTATTTACAACTTAGAGGATGTAATGGTGCTAATCTCCTTTGTAGTAATGGTGCAACTGGGATGCATGTTGCTCTGAAAGCACATTAGACTGGGTCTTTTGAAACCTAGTTGAAAGACTACTCAGACACATCAGTACTTTTGCTGGGGTTTGCTCAGAGGTGATTAAATGAATGCAGAACACCCTGGGCTCCTTAACATCACCTATAAGTACAATAGTGGAAACCATATGCAGAAGAGTTTCATCTTTCACAAACTTCATTCTCTAGCTGACAGAAGGAAATCTTGGTCCCGGAACAGGCCGGCAGCTCTTCAGCAGAGCCAAAATAGCACTATCTAAAAATAAATACTTAATTGGAACGGTCTACAAAGTGTGTCTGGTTTGCAAGCACACTTTGTAGACCATTCCAATTAAGTATTTATTTTTAGATAGTGCTGTTTAAGATCTGCTGAAGAGCTGCCATGGGGTCATATGACCAAAATCTCCTGCTGTCAGCTAGAGCTCTGACATCTGTGAAAGGGGGGGGGGGACTTTATAAGCGTATATCTCTTAAACTATACATGTTTGAGAGAGGGACTTATATATCAGTAAATTTATTTTTTTTTATATCTACAATATTAAACCTCGATAAAGAAAGCGATTACTATCTCTTTAATATTTTATAACTATCAGTGATAATCTTAAAGCCATTTTAACAGTTCTTTTTGATTAACTTAATTTTTATCAATCTTCCCCATTGTAATTTTCAGCAGTAAGATAGCACACAAACATCACAAAATCGAAAAATATAAAAGTTATATATTTTAATAACACTGCAGTCTATATAAAATATAACCCATTCATTGCCAGAGTGGTGCCCGACGCTATGGTCTACAAGGATTTGGACACTCCTCAAGGACAGTTAAATGATATATTTTTAAGCCAAGATAGTTTTCTTTTAAACTGATCTTCCCACTCTTTCATCCTGGTTGTTTCGAAACCATTCCTAATAAAAATATATTTTTAAACTCATGAAAAGCATGTATCATAGCTATGACTTCAAACTTTTTTTATTACTACAATGTATTTTCCAAAGTAGTTTAAAAAAAGAAACTTTAAACTTTGCAGAAGCATTTCCATCTACTGACATTTAAAACAATCGATGATCAAAATGTTTTTGTAAGAAAGACACCATTTTTATGCCATATACTTACACATTTAACGGCCTCTCCCTTTCTTTTACAGCTTGTAATCTCCTCATAAAATGTTATGTTTTTCACTGCTGTGTCCCTGCTAATTTTCTTGGATAATGTACCACCTATTCTCATTTTATCTTACTGCATTGCTGGCTTCTTTTCAATGGAGTTAAATGTGAACTATTGGTCCAATGGCACCACATTGGCAGATCTCCTCCCCTAGGACTAGACAGGCTGATGAAGTCAGGTTGCATTGTAAACCCAGGTGGCCAATGGGGGTGCATAATGGAGCTCTCAAAAAAGACCCCAGGGGCTCACTCTTTGGTCTTGTACGAAGAGATATAAATCAAACCTATCACTTTAAAAACAATTTTATATTATATTTTTATTATTTCCAAGATGTAATGCTTTCTTCATTTTTTAAAGAGGACTTACAACCTTTCCCCTTATTCCTCCTTATCAATTTTTTCCACCCTTATTATTGACTCAAATGTATGACAGAACAGTATCATGCCCCATCAACAGATCTGTTGCCCCCGTAGGTTACTCACTTCCCTTGTGTTCCACCAATGATCAGGAACGTGAGTGGGGTGTGTCTTCTGGCTGGCCTGTGTGAGCACCTACCAATATTACGTGTCTGGTGCCTACATGAGTTGACCATTCACTGAGCATCACAACCTCCAACTCAGCTCACGTGAAAGGTTTTTCCTCATCTTTATCAGCCACTGACCAACTTTGCTTACTGCAACATTTCTGTTTTCCTGCTGGACTGTGGAGTTGCCCATCTGAAAGGCACCATAATGTAGCATGTCAAGTTTCATGACAGGAGACAGAGCCAATGCACATCCTTCTTATCAAAGCATTCCACCTCTCTAGAGGGGGTCATTTTCTGGATATGCGATTCATTAATTGTACAGCTGTATCGACCAAGTCTAAAATTATTAACATGTTTAGAATACAAAAAACACAAACTGTAGGCATTTTACATAGATTAAAAGCTGTGCATTTAACAGATCAATTTTAATTGCCAAGACTGAGGTCTCGTAGGTCAAACTTGTTAGCCTGTGTGACACAGGCCCTATAGACCTTCGGTGGATACAGTGGGTCTATGGTGGCTGCTCATACAACCTGCAAGGTTTGTGGCAGACAGTCACATACTTCTGGGTTGTGTTTCAGCCTGGGTGACTGTTTTATACGCTACCCCCACCCGAACAGTTAATGGAACTGGATTTTTAATAAATGTGATCCCAAAGAGTATACTTAGTAATACATAATAATTTCTCTTTAACCAATTTTATTACAAAAACATAATAATTCTGCCATAAAGTGTCAATAGATTCAGGATTAGAAGATGATCAATTCTGGAGCAAATCAACTGCACCTTACAGGACAACTACCAATTTCCAGAAATCCCACTGATTTAAATGGGGCCTTTAACCCATTGAATACTAGAGAGGCATCCATTGCATTGTTTCGCAATGCATTGGAGACCACTCTTCTACTGAAGGGGTTGAAAGCTCAATTTAAATAATTTTGAATTTTTATCATTATACAGTATTTGTCTTAAAAGTGAGATTTTGGAAATAGGTTAACACTGGGGAAAAACATACCAGGGACTTTCCTCCTGTGGAGCCCCTGTAGATGGGTTATGGGCTGTGACCAGGATAATGTTAATGATGCGAGTCATGTCATGAAATGGGTGGGGCTGAATCAGATGGGCAAGGCTTAACTATGATTGTGCAGGGATGTGGGCAGTAGATTGTCTATGAGATGATTTTGTTAGCATAAAACCTGTTCTCTTCTGATATTGTGCAATGCTTTACAATGCACACGGATTGGTCATGTGGCATGCAGAGCATGAGGTAGTTAGTATTCATGAAAGTGCCACAAAAACATCCAAAACCTTCAAATTAGACCACAGGAATGAAAACATAGTGTAAACTTTGCTCTTAGGACTAAAGCAAGCAGCAGTTTGGATGGAATGGATTTCACGCATTTATTCAAGAAAAATTGTTTTGGACATAAAATATCAGCAAGCTGTCACCTAAACAATATATGGTGCTTCAGTGTCTTTGCAGTTCATCCAAGTTAATTCTAAATATTCACCAGTCATAACATTATTGAGACACTGAATGAGAGATATAGATTATTTGTAAAAGTATATTTATATTGCTGGCTTAATTGCATGTTCAGTACAGTAGAAATGAATGCAATCATCCTCAATTAGTTAAGGTGTATCCTAGAATGTGGGCATCCAGCATTCATCCCCTGGGCCAAACGCAGTCCACCTGGGCCCATGGTGAGCCTTCCTGAGATTTCTTACAAAAACATGTTTTACCTTATTAGCTAGGTCAGTAGGGCCTAACCACCTGCCTACTGCTATTAGGGTAACTTACACCATATAGTCTGTTACCCATTTAAGGTTGGGTGGGGTGTACAGCATTTTGCATCTTAGTGCATAGCACAACACTCTGATAGTTAAAATGGTCCATGACAAGCCTATAACTGTGCCTTTTTGCATGAATAAAATCCATTAAACCTTTTTAATAGTTAACAGGTTAGAATTCACCATTTCTAACAGTAAAAAATTAATCGTCCCTCTTACAAATAGATTTCTGTCCATGACTGAAAGAACTTGGACTCCCTTGTCCTGGAGACTATAACAACGACATTACATATTTATGGAATTATTTCTGTTTACAAATGTGTTATGGACAATCACGCAGGTCAATGATGACAGTTCTAGTTTTTTTCATATACAATAGGTCTTTTTTAAGTCATGGGGCCCCTTTAAGTTAGGAAGCACATTCATTACAGGTACCAGTATTGTAATAATAGAAGATGTGGTACCCTCAAAACTAGTTTCCTCCCCTATACAATAAATGTGTTAGAAAAACTGTGAGAATGAAACCACACGTGAATCCCTATGCTTTCTGTTAGATGATTCTTCTAATAAAGTGTTACTTTCTTAGCATGAGGTTCTCACCGTGGCTAAGGTCATCAACACTGTAGCATGCAGGGAATGCTTCCTTTTGTTTTTTATTGAACAACATTTATTAAGGGGTTGATATATTAATGCTAATTTACTAAGAAGAAGAACATGATCACTTCTGGATCATGCCAACCTCTCCGTGGAGGACAAATAAACATTCCTCTAGTTCCTAATGATCTAAATGGGACTTTTCACCCCTTGAATATTAGAGAGGGCTCAAGAACATTGAGAAACAATTACCTGGAGACCCATTAAACAATGATGGGGTAAAACACCATTTGAAATCAATGAATGAATATGCCTCCAATATGGTGCAACTGGTTTGCTTAAGATCTGCTAATGTTCTTCTTATGTTCTTCTCAGTAAACCAACTGCACCATGGGAGAGAAATAAAAATACCCAACTCCCATTGCTCTGAATGGAGCTTTTACCATCTTGAATGCTGGAGTGGTCTACAACACCTTGCCAAGCAAGGCTTTGGAGACCTTTCTTGTAATCAAGGAATTAAAGATCTCATTTAAATCAATAACACATTTAATTTCTCCTTGATGGTGCAATTGGTTTGGTCTAGAATTGCATCCCTTTTGTTTTGTGGATACAGACCTTGGGGGAGATATATAAAATGTATTCTTGTTTGTTTTTGTGAACTGATTGTTAAAATGTCCTTATTCCTTATTATGAATGTTGGTATTTATAAAGTATTCTAGTTACATTTATAAATGTGGTGACAGTAAAGAATAAGAACAACTCAGACATGGCCTTAAATATTTATTGAAAATTCTGTTAATAATTTGTCTCAAATAGGGACATTTCCTTATAAATTTGCTGAGCCACTTTTTACAAAATTCCTTGCTCCATTTTATAAATAAAAATACAAAACGGTGTTATATCCTCCTAAACTGTACTTAATACTTATAACTACCAGAAAAAACTTACAGCCATTTTATCGCCTCTTTTTTGTCACATCCATATTAGCTCAATATTAACTATGTATATGGTTGCAAATTGCTTGCATATGAACATTATATTAAAGGTTTTAGTCACATAATATAACCAAAAGATGATGTTTTAGTCACAGATTTTAGGTAGGTATTGTCATTTTAGTCAGACAATATGGCCATAGTCTGAGGTTTTAGTTACACCTTCTAATTAGAGTATTGAGGTATCAGTGACATAATACACATTCTACTTAGAGTATTGAGATGTCAGTGACATAATACATGTTCTAGTTAGAGTATTGAGGTATCGATGACATAATATGGCCATAGTGTAAGGTTTTAGTCACAGGTTCTTGTTAGAGTATTGAGGTTTTAGTGACATACAGTTTTAATCATAGGTTCTAGTTAGAGTATCAAAGTTTTAGTGACATAATATAACCATACTATGAGGTTTTCATTACAGGTTCTAGTTAGAATATCAAAGTTTTAGTGGCGTACTGGTGGCTTTCGGTATTAAAACCTTGAATGCTAGAGAGATGTCCAACAAGTCCTCTACAACAAGACCTCTCTAGCATCCTAGGGGTTAATACCGAATGCCAGGTATGCACTGATCACTGCACCATACAATCAGACAAAATCTAGTAAATAAAATCATCAAACATTTACTAGGAAATATATAAAAATATATTATATCTGAATAACTCATGACCTCAGACAACTGGGTATAGACTGCCACATCATGAATGTGTTTAGCATGAACTTCATGATGATATCTATACCCAGTTGTCTGAGGTAGTGGGTTATTCAGATAAAATATGTTTTTATATTTTTTAAATAAATGCTTGATGATTTTATTTACCGGATTTTGTCTGATTGTATGGTACAGTGATCAGTTCATACCTGGATATATCTTGGATTTGGGAAATATTTTCTTCTCAATGCACATCTTTTTAGACTTATCAGGATCATTAGCATCCCTAAATAAGATTTTTTTACTATGGATCCCTAGAGCCGCTCAATTTGAATACTGAATGTCACCAGTATGGGAGTAGAAAGTTCAACTATCCTACTTAACTGACTCAGTGACATTTTAAACATTATTGTGCAGGCGCCATTTTTAGGCCATAGACATTTTGAACGATCTGTATTGACTCACGGTATTAGCATTGCAACATTTCCAGTGCTAGCGATGTCTGTAACACATTGTGAAGCAATGGATTGAAGACCTCTATAGCAATCAAGGGATTACATTAAAGGGATAGTAATACTTCGTTTTAACTTTATTTTATTTTGTAGGCATTAAAAAAACATGAAGAATGATATAAGTCTTATCTCTCAAACCTTTATGGTTTAAGAGATATTCACAAACAAAGATTCCCCCCCTGTTCAACCAGATCAGAAGGGAGGTGCCCAGGTAGACTGCAGAGAGGGACAATCTTCAATTAAGATAAAGGAAAAAGCTGAAAAACTTGTCAAGGGGGGAAGGGCTTTCATTGTTTTCATACAAAGAAAATTGTCCCCTTCTATCTGTCTGGTCTTACAACCAGATTCACATCTGAGAAGAGATGGCTTACACTAGGAAAAAGGGGCGGGAGGGGAAACTTTGCTTGTGAATATCTCATAAACCATAAAGGTTTGAGAGATAAGACTTATATCATTCTTCATGTTTTTTTAATGCCTACAAAATAAAATAAAGTTAAAACGAAGTATTACTATCCCTTTAATTTAAATTAAATGTGTTTCCTGTGGTGCAGTTGGTATGCCCCAGAATGGATCCAGATCTTCTTAATGCAACCTCAGTGATGTCACTCCAGTGCAATGTTCAAAGGATCCAGACTCTTTAAAGTGGGTAAAAATATAACTGTCTAACACCACATGGAACAGTGTCTCCATATTTTATTGACAGAGTAAAAAATTAATTACATTGAAATTAAAATTCCATGATCTGAGATTAATTACAGGCTCTGTGTGAGATACATATACTGCATGAATAGATTCATAGCTAAGCCAAAATATTTATGTATTTTTGAAGTTTGTGAGAAACTTTCTGGGAAAGTAGAATAACTAACTACAAACATATTTATATGGGGGAAACTGAGATTATCTTTACAGTAGGTTATATGGATATATATAATTCATGCACTAGAAGAAGATGTAAATGTATAATTATGTGCAAAGGTAGACATGATTTCTTACTGTAATCAGCTAAGAATCTTTCATGATGAAAATTAAAAAGGATGCCAACTCAGCATAAAATATAAATATATAAATTAGATTCATATCACTGAAAAAAGGGATCATTAAAAGTTTGCAGGTTTAGACTAATATATATATATATATATATATATATAAAATTTATTGAATACGTACAAACATTAAAGAACTTTTAGATTGATCCACACTGCTTAAATTGCAGATCATTAATTTGATTTTAAAACTTACCGGTGATTTGAGATTTGAAGTGCTAAGGCAAAGCTTTTGAACAGTTTCCATAGGGTAAGCTGAATTTTTTTTTAGGTCTGCATGTTTGTCAGCCAGACCAATATTAAACATGTGTAAGACAGGTCATAGCTAAGTTAGGGAAGAACACACCAGAATGTAACGCGCAACTTAAGATAAATTATTTGTTTGTATAGTGTTCGAATAGTGTGGCACATTATGCTAATTTGTTTGTTTTACAATAGTCTGCACACCGGGAACATTTGTAAAAGTTCAGGAACCGAAACATTTAGCTTTGAACTGAACTAAATAAAAAACACTGAGAGCTGGATTCTATTGCAGGTGGTAAATGTTAACACTCATTTTATCAAACATTTTTGTATTGAAGTCTATGGGGAAACCCGGAGATAAAAGCAGTAATAAAATTAGTACCTGCAATAGAATCCAGCCCTTAGTGTGGAATTAACATAAAGTTAAACAGGGAACACATTAAAATATTTAGGGGCATACCTGTCGAGGTATCTCTAAAAATTCGTTAATGCTTTCCCTAAAAGGTCCTTGTTATGGAAACAAGACACACACACAGACATATATATGTCCATTGGAGAGGACTAATAGTATTTAACCCTTTGAGTGCCAGAGTAGTACACAACTCATTGCAAAGCAATGCATTGTGTACCACTCTGGCACTCAAAGGGTCAGTGCTAATTAATTAAATTTGAACTGCGCTGTTAGATCTGAGATAGCCCTGTGTGTCGCTAATATCACAAAATATTGGTAGATTTTTGTTAAATATTATTACATTGACGTGGCAGGACCGTCACGCCGGTCTGGCACGTACATCACGTCAAAGTTTTCTATGTGGTCCTGAAGGGACAGCACACCTCGGGACTGCTGGTCCTTAAAGGGGAACTACCACCCCGCAATAAGTTTACATGAATGCAGTCTTCATCTAGCGACTAGCTGCTTAGTAGCGCTAGTCGCCAGAAATATTACCTGGTTCCAAAGATTTTGCCGTTTTTCTGAGGCTCACAAGAGCAGGAAGCACAGACATCTCGTCACAGTGACGTCCGTTCGCCTGCGCTGTCAGTACCTTTCGGAGCCGCTAAGCAGCTAGTCGCCAAATGAAGACTGCATTCATGTTAACTTATTGCGGGGTGGTAGTTCCCCTTTAAGGGGTTAATAAATAATTTGCAGAGTCACTAATCCAGTTTATAAACGATATTCTCAAACTGTCACAGAGGTCTTTAATTTCAGACTTTCAACGCCATTACCTTTAAGCACTAGGCACAAACATACACACAGACAAGTTTGAAGGCCAGTACACATTTGTCATACATGGCTCTTAGCGTAAACTGACCATTGGCTAGATTCTATTGCAGGTGCTAAATGTTAACACCCGTTTTATCAAGCATTTTCCTATTGAAGTCTATGGGGAAAACTGGAGATAAAAGCAGAGGTACAATTAGCACCTGTAATAGAATCTAGCCCCAAATCTCACCTTTAATCTGGGTCACATACGAAATATTTAAGGGTGCCAGTGAAGTCAAAGTAGCCCTGCAGTATGTATTTCTCATATGCTTCCCTGGTTAAATGTGAGGTATGGTCAGCCTTCTTTACAGTATAAAAATTAAAAATCACCAAAGGCGTTGCATTCACTATTATTAATTCCCTAGTGAGTTTTGAGTGAACCAGTACATATATCGCTGACTGCTGCACAATCTCAAATGGGGTTTTATTTACAAATTGCAACTAGTTATTAACCTCTTGAGGACCAGAGAGCTGTGTAACACATTGCTTCAGAATGCTTGACACACCCCTCTGGTCCTCAAGGGGTTAATATCTTTTATAAGACCATCTCATATTCGCTATTAACCCTTTAAGCACCAGAGGGGTGGCTTTGCACTGGCACTCAGAGGATTAGCCCTTTAGTACCAGAGGGATGCACAACGCATTGCAAAGCAATGTGTCTCCTACCCCTCTGGCACTTGAAGGGTTAAAGAATGTTTTATTCCATTCATTTGCAAACATTTAGAAACCCAGTTATACACAATCCTCATAGAGGCTGATGTGCTGCTGTATTTTAGAAGAACTGAAGCAAGTCTGGGTCGATCCAGCTGCGCCATTGATTTAAACAGGGCTTTTAACCCCTGGAATGCTAGAGATGTCTCCTATGCGTCACTCTCTAAGGGGTTAAAAACTACGTTTAAATACATTTGGATTTTTTCATCTTGTGGCGTTGTTGGTTTGCTACAAACTTGCTCCAGTTCATTTTAGTACATCAACCTCAGTTCTCATTGATGGAATAGAGATGCCTCACCTGCACAGTTAATTAGACTGCAAATGATGTCATGATATGCTTCAGGTGATGTGTTCCAATATCCGCTGCTTGGAGATAAGCAGGTGAACAAAAGTAAGCGGGTCTCATTTGCCTGAGGGAATTGTCTAGTAGTTTTATTGCTTCTTTATTGAACTAAATTTTGAAATAAGTTTTCCGCTGCATATACTTACAATACAGTAAATGTATAACTTATCCTATATAATAATTTGCTAAAAGATTGTAACGACGCAGTCATGCGCAGTAGAGACTGTCCATGATGCTGCTGATACGGAGTGGGGCGTGCTGAATTCAGACCGTGGTCCTCTCTGTGCACCCTTTCAGTCTCTACTACGCATGACTGCACCGCGACCAGTCGGCACTATTGCCCGTGTACACAGGCTCTTCAACTAGTTTAATATAATGTATTTGTTGTTTACATTTTTAACCCCTGAAATGTCAGATGGGTGTGCAGTGTTTTACTTCACAATGAGTTGCACAAGCTCTGGTCCTCAGCGGGGTCAGATATAGCCAAACTGCAATTTTACGTTAGTAATACCATTAAATATTTGTGATGCTGATGAACTCATGTTTTTGTAAGTATTGTTTCCACTTAACTAAACAGTTTTTGATCAATATAACCCTCTGCGTGCCAGAGGGATATCTAACATTTTGCTTTCCTATTCATTACACACACACTCCTCTGGCAATCAGATATATAATCCTATATTACATACAGTTCAAATAAGGTTCCTCAGTTGTTGATTATTACTCATCTCCCATCATTCCCAACCAGTCAATGGCGACTTAGTGATAATGGTCCATATTTATAAAAGCAAATTGGAGTAATTCTGGAGTAAACCATCTGCAGCATAGAGGACAAATAAACATTCCTAAATGCCCATACAGCTGTTTAACCCCATGAATTCTAGAATGCTCTCTCAACAAATACACCACTGGGTCTTATCCTAAAAAAAAAAACCCTTCAGCATGGCTACTCACTGGACATGGAGGCATAAAGTGGATGTGTCATCTATGGACAACATACCATAAATAGTTAAGTGACATAACCAATATGATGAAAACGTTATTTATTTTTTATTTCAGGTTTTGATTTCGCTTAAATTTGACTTACAAAGTTTGTGCTGCAGCCACTTCCGGGTGACTGCAGTTCTCTGCGGCTACAGAGCTCTGCCTCTGCTCCCAGCCTCCTCCGATGACAGAGGCTTCTGTCTGTAAACTGGTGCGGTCTCATTGGCAGAGATCGATATCTAGCCAATGAAAGGGCTCCAGCTTACAGACAGAAGCCTCCGTCATTGGAGGAAGGAGGAGAGCAGAGACAGAGCTTCGGACTGCAGTCTATATGGAAGTGGCTGCAGCCCAGAAGTTAAATTTAAAGGGATAGTAATACTTAAAATGTAAAAAAAAATGTTGTACGGTTTATCCCCCTGAGTAAAACAAGACTACTCCCACTGCTGAAAGGTGTTTCATTCAAAAGTTATTAATTTTCAAAGTTGAATTTTTTAGGTGCAATTTCACAGTGGCCTGAAATTGTACAGTGGCACTGTTGCTACACGATCCTATGGACAGCTCTGGTCCCGGGACCATAAATTTCCATAGGATGGTGTAGCAACAGTGCCACTGTACAATTTCAGGCCACTGTGATATTGCACCTAAAAAATTCAACTTTGAAAATTAATAACTTTTGAATGAAACACATTTCAGCAGTGGGAGTAGTCTTGTTTTACTCAGGGGGATAAACCCTACAACATATTTTTTTTTACATTTTAAGTATTACTATCCTTTTAAGTGAAATCAAAACTTGAAATAAAAAATAAATTACGTTTTCATCGTATTGGCTATGTCATCTAACTATTTATGGGATGTTGTCCATAGGTTACACATTCACTTTAACTAGCCTCCTGGTTTTTGGGCACATAATTGATACAGGGAATGGACAACACTCATCTGTAGCATCTCCCTCAACCAGATCTTCCAAGTCACTCTAATAGTGAGAATAAAGCTAACTTAAACTACATGGGCTTCTTTAAAAAAAATCACCATTCATTGGGGAAGTTCAATGCATTTCACAATAAAATTTATATTAAAAGTATCTGCATAGCCTTATGTGATTCGTTATAAGTGTTGTCAGTTACGTGCCTGGAAATCAAGAGTCTGATCAAACCTCCTTGTTCAGTGAGTAGCCACCCTGAGGGTTTTTTCTTGAGGGTAAGAACCAGAGGGTATTTGTCAAAAGATATCGTTCATAGAGGCTCATCTTGCTCTGTGTCTGTCTTGTTCTTCTTGTGTCTGTAGCCTATTGGTTGAGAGCAGTCACTTGACCTGGTGACTAGGATTACAGCTGCATTCACCAATAAGAGCGGAAGAGTTTTTACGAAAGATAATCCTGAATTTGGACTGTCTTGTATTCCCTTATATATACAGAATTTAGTGTTAGGGGAGCTAAATATTATCAGATCTCATCGCCTCCACACCATTTAATGTATATTTTATATTAGATTTTGAGCGCTATCCCAATATATTTTAAAATAATATAGGAGGGGATTATACTGAAGCTCACAAAGGTATTTTGAGAGCTGATGTCTGTATTTGTATAAATACGGATACAGAACCATTTCTTTTGTCTTTATGATTTCAAAAACTGGATTTGGCTAGAATGTCTGCCATTTTGTAAAAAGATTTGCAATTGCTTCTAAAGCAGCCAAGCAATTAGCACTCAATTTCATGCATCTAGTTAACCATTGTGTCAAATTAGTAGCATGTTGTATTCACTATCAAGGTGTTATGAAATGTATTACATGAAAACATCTGTAGTCACCAATAGTATATACATTTATGGTGTTCAAAAACAGCTAATCTTAGACTTTCAGGCATGCCACTTTAAGTCTCATTAAATATTTCTATTTAACCCTTTCAATGCTAGAGAGGTAACATAACATAGTAATATAACATAGTTGACAAGGCAGAAAAAAGATATGCGACCATCAATTCCAACCCATGCCAGAACACCCCTTTTGAGCCAGAGGAAGGCAAAAAAACAACCAATCAAACCATTTCCAATTAAGCCCCACGTGGGTAAAACAAATTCCTTCCTAACTCCAAATGGCAGTCATATAGTGTCAACAACCTATCTGCTTTGAAGCCATCATAATTCTTAATATTGTTCTGTGCTAGATAGGTATCCATGGCTGGGGCTTAACCCCTTAACGACCAGCGGTCCCGGGGTGTGTGGTCCTTTAAGGACCAGATATGGAATTTCGCCGTGCCGCCCCACGTGACTGATTACATGGGGCGGCACGCCAAATGGAGGGACTGAAAGAGATCACTCCGGTCTTGGAGCGATCAAATTCAGTCCCCGGTATTACTCACCATGCTCCTGCAGGAGCGCGGTGAGTAATAGCACGTGACGTACCAGGGCCGTCACTAGTCCTTAAGTGCTGGACCAGCGTGACGGTCCGGGTACGTCACCGGACGCGAAGGGGTTAAGCAGATGGGTGGGGTAAGAAGGAGTGGCTTGTCCCAGAAATGGGTGGGGGAATATGCAGAACAGGCTGGGAAGAAGAAGAACAGGGAGGGACTACAGAGAGAGACAACAAGTCAGATAAATATCTTCTGTCCCCAGAGACCCAGGAGTTAACAAAACCAGAGTCCCCTGGTGTTCCCAAGTATGACCATTTTGGAGCTGCAAAGTGTGCAGCCCACACTTTATACAAATTATGTTCCCATAGTAGTAGACTTTGTAAAAAATGCAACTTCCCTTTAAAAACAATTGAATATTATTTACCAATCCCCTGTTACATTTAAATACAGCCTTAATAAAGTTGTGTGACAGTTGGAAAGCAGACATACAGATTAAAGTACTAGCTAAAATAAGGTCATCAAGCAAGCAGAAAAGGAGGCCATAGCCTACTAAGCAATGCATTGCACAACCCTCTGGCCCTTTAAAGGTTAAAATAAAAACTGATACTGCATTATGATTTATATAATTAATTCAGTTTATTTCTCCCTTGATGTGACATACTTCACCCATTAATGTTGCATTCCAAGGCCCAGAGTGGACATCCTGCTGCTCTCCAACGACCATCATACTCTGTTACCCAGAGGTGAGCAGAGGATGCTGGTTATAGTCCAACAACAACTCAGTTTGCACACTACTGCTAAATCCATGTTTTGCAACTTAGAGAGTGTTTTTATTTGGATGAGAAATAAATATTGTACGTTGGCAAGTTAAGGCTCATAAACTATTGTTTTGTTGTCATTTTGAAAACACAACTTCTTATAAATTAAATTTATTGTTTAATAAATGTTTGCCAAAGAGACAAGCATACTTGGCAACAGCAGCATAAGACTGATGGCATTGTTGTTGTCTTGTTATTGATAAAAGCAAGTCATCCAACTAGTATCTTTTGAGGGGAAACAACCATCCTGTGTGATCACCTGGAGCCGTCATACAAAGGATAATTGTCCTTTTGTAAGTAAGGTGCCAAAAATATGTCTCATGAGTGTGTGACTGGATGTGAGTTCACAGTCCCATTTGCTTCAGGCAGAATGTATTTCTTACAAATATGCGGGTGCAATGTGCGTTTAGGAAATTATATTGTCAAACAAGGGTATCCCCATATTCGTATTAATATTAATTTACCTGTAGGGCATTGTCAAATGGAAGTGTTCAAACAAATTCCACATAAATGTAAAAAGCAATCTGTGCATGTGGAATTCATTCTCACAAATCCACATGAATAATACTAGTCATGATCATGAATATATGAGGTCCATGCGCAACAAAACAATAGGCCTTATTAGACAGCATTATGATACTAGAAATCAGCACTTTATGATTACATGTGTCTTGATATACAGTACTGTGCAAAAGTTTTAGTCAGGTGTGAAAAATGCTGTAAAGTAAGAATGCTTTCAAAAGTAGACACGTTAGTAGTTTATTTTTATCAATCAACACAATGCAAAGTGAGTGAACAGAAGAAAAATCAAATCAATATTTGGAGCTACAACCATTTGCCTTCAAAACATCATCAATTCTTCTAGGTATGCTGGCACAAAGCCAAGGATTTTGTAGGCATATAGTCAAGTGTATGATTAAACAATTATACCAAACAGGTGCTAATGATCATCAATTCAATATTTAACACAATCATTAACTGAAACAGAAACAGCTGTGTAGAAGGAATAAAACTGGGTGAGGAACAGCCAAACTCAGCTAACAAGGTGAGGTTACTGAAGACGGTTTAATGTCAAAAGTCATACATCAGGCAAGACTAAGCAAAGCAACAAGACACAAGGCAGTTATACTGCATCAGCAAGGCAGACAGGGGTTTGCAGATGTACTGTCCAAGTTCTTCTGAAGAAGCACAAAGAAATGGACAATGTTGAGGACTGTAGATGCAGTGGTTGGCCAAGGAAACTTAGTGGAGCAGATGAAAGACAAATCATGCTTAGTTCCCTTTGCAATTGGAAGATGTCCATAAATACCATCAGCTCAGAATTGGCAGAAAACAGTTGGACCCTGGTATGCCCATCTACTGTCCGGAGAGGTCTGGTAAGAAGTGGTCTTCATGGAAGACTTGCAGCCAAAAAGCCATACCTCTGACCTGAAAATAAGGCCAAGTGATTCAACTATGCATGAAAACACAGGAACAGGGGTGCAGAAAAATGGCAGCAGGTGCTCTGGACTGATGAGTCAAAATTTGAAATATTTGGCTGTAGCAGAGGCAGTTGGGCTGGAGAGAGGTACAAGAATGAGTGTCTGCAGGCAACAGTGAAGCTTGGTGGAGGCCCCTTGCAAGTTTGGGGCTGCATTTATGCAAATGGATTTGGGGATTTGGTCAGAATTAATGGTCTCTTCAATGCTGAGTAGTACAGACAGATACTTATCCATTATGCAGTACCATCAGGGAGGCATCTGATTGGCCCCAAATGTATTCTGCAGCATGACAACAACCCCAAAAATACAGCCAAAGTCTTTAAGAATTATCTTCAGCGTAAAGAAGAACAAGGAGTCCTGGAAGTGATGTCATGGCCCCCACAGAGCCCTGATCTCAAAATCATCTATACATGAAGGGAGAGAAGCAACTGAGGCTGACTAAATCCACAGAAGAACTGTGGTTAGCGCTACAAGATGTTTGGCACAACCTACCTGCCGAGTTCCTTATAAAAATGGTGTGCAAGTATACCTAGAATAATTGATGTTCTTTTGAAGGCAAAGGGTTGTCAGACTAAATATTGATTTGATTTATATTTTTCTTCTGTTCATTCACTTTGCATTTTGTTAATTGATAAAAATAAAGTATTAACATGTTTATTTTTGAAAGCATTCTTGCTTTACAGCTTTTTTCACACCTGCCTAAAACTATGAGCTATGTCAGATAAACCAGACTCAATGGTGAGCAGGTTTTTTTTTTTTTTTTTTAACAAACTATTTTTTATTAAAAACAAGGGGACAGCAGTACAAGATAAGTACATAATATCTGATCATGTAAGGCAGTAGTAAACAAAGGCGACAACTTGTGCTGTAACACATTCAAAAGACTGAAATGCCAAGAAGTAGCACAATACGACATACCGTTGTACCTCTTTGAGGAGTGTCCCAATGATTGCTGTCATGGAAATAAATAAAAAGAATAGGGGGAAAGAGACAGGGAACAATGGAGGGCAGAGGGGTGAGGGAAGGAGAGGTGACGTCGGGACTCAGGTCAAGTCCGACAGAGTGCAAGGGATAGTGGGTCGAAGAAGAGGGGGAGGAAAAGGGGGTATAGAGATAAACAAGGTGAAGGGAAAAGAAACAAGATAGTAGAGAAAGAGAAGAGAAAGGAGGGAAAGCAGGCAATACCCCATCACCAATCCCACAGCCACAGCTATAGGTTTGTGAGAGGTCTAGATAAGGAATCCAAATAAGGTGAGGTATGTGGTCCAGTTTCAGGGGCCAGGAGGTCTTGCATAGCTAGCCAGCTAGTGTAACGGAAAGCATGTGTGAGAGCCCTTTGTTGTGAGAAAGGCAGAGTTAGAGTAAAGGGTTCATATAAGGAGAATCATTTTTACAGTCCAACTCCTTGTTCTGTAGCGCCAGATAGTGATGCAAGGTGGTAAATTGGAGGAGACTGCTTTGGAGTAGGGCAAGAGTTGGGTGCTGGGGGCTCAGCCATAGAGTTAAAATAATGTGAGCAGATTATTTAATATCAGAGTATACCATCTCTCCAAAGTTTATGTCTGTTTTACTTATTAAGAGTGGAGACATCCCAAATGACCCAGAGTATCATGGCAAGGGTCACACATATGTATAACATTTTTAGTGATATGAGCCCTCATATAAGAAAGGAAATCTATTTATGAACACAGTTGAAATAATCTGCCTGAGCCTCTGGTTCATCTACCATTACCTAACTAATGAGGAAGCTTAGATAAGTTTACATCATTATAAGCACTAGCAACCCCTAATAACCCATTCCCTTATCTTAAAGTGGACCCATCTCCTGGAGATTAAGTGAGCATATTTTAACATTTCAAGCAAATCTGCCTCTGTATCATATCAGTCAAAATACAAGCAGCTGCTTAGTTTAGTAGACACTGATATTTCCGAATAATGATCTCTCTGAGTGCAGTACTGTATGCCAATCAAGACTAAGCACAGCACACAGGTTAACCCTTTGAGTGCTTTCCAATGTGTTGCACAGTCCGCTAACACTCAAATGGTTAATAAAGATACAGTGTGCCATTGAAAGACAACACTTGCCATAAACAAAAGTGTCAATTGATATCTCTTAAACAATACATTGGCTGATCTCTTGGCTAACACGATGCATAAGCAGTTCTAAAGTTTTAAATAAGTCTTCTCCAGTAAGAGGTGTTTGGGATCCTGGCGCCCTGCAACAAAGAATCGTGTCTGCCTTCATGGACAGCATCTCCAATGATAATTAAAGATTCATTTTGCAGAACCTGTCCACTCAGAACTGATTCAGAGTTGCCATTGGGATTTTCTGCTCAGAAACGAGGTTAATTACTAAGAGGTGCTAGTGTTCCTTTAAGGTTTTATTCTATAAAGACTGAAAGCTTATTTTGAAAGATCCAAGGTAGGCATATTTAATGAATCAATGTCATAAAGCGTAACGGCAGAGAAGGAACATAACAAGGGTCATCACATTTCATCGTGGAAATAGCTTTACTGCAGGAGACTGAGATTAAAGGGAAACTGCCATTGCAATTTCAGAAAAGCTTAACTGTATAAACAGTACAGTATTATTGACGGTTATGCCATTTCACTGGTTTAACTGTGACTTATAGAAGCGTCACTATATAATCACTTATGGCACATCTGGTGCTGTTGCTCTGTGTCTTGACATAATAACATTATTATGTCACAAGCAATGATGCAGTTTATAGGAATGGGCATATGACAACACAGATGATATTAACCTTGGCAGCTGTATCATCTCACCTGGTGGTTTGGTTACCAAACATACATGGGTTTTTGGAGACTGTAGAATACATACAAAAATCTAAATTGTATAAATATAATATACAAAAAAAATCAGTGTAACAAAAGAGCACAGTCATTTTTTTACACACACACACACACACACACACATATATATATATATAATTTTTCAAAACATATACAAGCTCATTCTCTTTCCTATTTCTTCCTGTTCTTACCTTAAAGGAGCACTAACCTCCTTATAAGGGAAGGAAGAGTGGGAGGTTGGAAGGAAGTTTTGAGAAGGAAGGGAGGGAGGAAGAAAGTTGTAGGAAAGAAGAGATGGAGGCAGTAAGGAAGGAAGTCTTAGAAAGGAAGGAATGGAGGGAGGAAGGAAGCCTTAGGAATGAAGGAAGGAAGGAAGTTGTAGGGAGGCAGTAAGGAAGGAGGTCTTGGGAAGGAAGGAATGGAGGGAAGGAGGGAGGAAGGAAGTCTTGGGAAGAAAGGGAGGGAGGATGGAAGGAAGTCTTGGGAAGGAAGTAATGAAGGAAGGGAGGGAAGGAGGAAGTCTTAGGAAGGAAAGAAAGAAGGAAGTCTTGGGAAGGAAACAAGGGAAGAAGGAAGGAAGTCTTAGGAACGAAAGAAGGAAGGACGTCTTGGGAAGGAAACAAGGGAGGGAGGAAGGAAGGAAGTCTTGGCAAGGAAGGAAGGAATGGAGGGAGGAAAGAAGTCTTAGGAAAGAAGGGTGGGAGGAAGAAAGTTGTAGAGAGGCAAAAAGGAAGGAAGTCTTGGGAAGGAAGGAAATAAGGAAGGAAGTAATGGAGGGACTGAAGGAGGGAGGAAGGAAGGAAGTCTTGGGAAGGAAATAATGAAGGAAGGGATGGAGGGAGAAAGTTTTAAGATTGAAAGAAGGAAGAAGTATTGGGAAGGAAACAAGGGAGGGAGGAAGGAAGGAAGTATTGGGAAGGAAATAAGGGAGGAAAGAAGTCTTAGTGAATTCATTTTCAGTACTAATTAATAATTTTAAGGAGCTAGTCTATATACATTTTATTCATATTGGCCATAAGAATATTTTAGCCAGACTGAAGTAAGTGGGAGGGAGGGTTATTAGGTGGTAGTAGTGTACCTACAACTGCTATTTTTTTATGGAAAGGACTTTCAGATCTATTCCTTTAAACACATCTACTTTAACCATTAAAGACTATAGAGGTGTGTGATACTTTGCACACTTTTGCGCAATACCTTGCTCACCCTTCTGATCCTTAAAGGTTAAGGATTTCATGGCTGAAGCACTAGTAAATCATTCATAGTGACTGAGCCGCAGATTAACCACTGATATCCAAGCAGGTAGAGCCTGAAAGTCCAAGCTGTGCAGTGTCCTGAGGGATACCACTAAGAGTATATTCAGATGATCTGTCCTTCAGTACACTACTTCTTAACCCACATTGTCTATACTTTGCTTTCCACCCCAGAGGTTTTGGCTCAGAGACAGAAATTCCTTATAGCAAGTTAACGTTTTAAGGACTAAAGGGCTGAGCAGTGCAATGTGTTGCACAGATCTCTGGTCCTTAAAGATTTAAGTAGACAGTAATACCTAAAAACATTTCTCTTTTGTCCAATGGAGAACACAAGAACCATGGAGTAAAGTTCCCCTCCTCCAGAGGGCAAGGTACTTCAAAAAAGGCAGGGCCTCTGAGATGGAGACTGCCCTCTTCCCTTCAGCTTTACGTCTTCCTCCTCAGTTTCAAGTGACCTGTGTTATCTTAGACTTCTTTTTTATTTTATTCCTAGTTATATGGAGCTGTATAATCCCCCATTCTGTGGGCTCCCATTAACTGTCTTCCTTGGATATAGACTGCTCAGTTCACAGGTGTATTTCTGGACCTTTCCATGTGGAGGTTGACATTTCCTATAAGTCTATTCCTCACTATGGAACTTATCTGAAGGTTTTCATTTTATGCAATGGAAGTCAGAAGACTGAAGCTGGGTAAACTAATCTATTGAATGCTATGGTCCTATTTCATATGTCCCTGCTACTCTGGCACACACTGTGATTTGGTGTTTTTGCACTCTTTTTATTTCTCTTTCTTACTTGTGTGTGTCAACGGAGGCTGCATTCACTATGAATGTTACTTAATCATTTCTGTACCTTGACTTTTTCCACATTATACTTCTGCACTTTCTCCTCAGTTTAGAGCAGATGTCTTTATTTATTTCAACTTTGCTGCTGTTTCACTTGTGTCTTATACAGTTTCCAGCTTTATTTTTTTTCTATTTTTATGTATTTTGTTAATATTGATGCATCCCCTTTAAGAGCCTGGCATGCACACTGTGGCCATCTTTGTTCAGGAACATATATTTGCCCCTGTTTACTTCCCAGGGATCAGAGAGGGCTCATATTGAATTGAATGACCTCCTCTGTCAAATACTCATCCTGGGAACTTTGTTTAAAACAGAGAAGAGCACCATTTTGAATGGCTGGAGAACCACTTGAGCAAGTGATTAAAAAAAAAAAAAAAAAACAACATCCCTCAGGATCACCTATATCATGGGATTTCTGAATTGGACAAGGGTGCTTCTTTGACAGCTATTTTCATTTTATATTGCAAATGCAATGTGGATGTTGGCCTCTCTTCCTGCCAGTTTAAACCTTTCAAGTCAGATAAGTAGTTTTGTGGTATTTTAAGTACTTTCTCACACTCTCTGGTATTTGGACTTTTTCTGTCCTACTTTAGGGGGCTTCTCTGAACATGTATGATCCCATGAACACATGGGGAAATCCAAAACCAAAGATTCTGGGGCCCTCTTAACCCCTTTAGCACATTGCTCCTCATGTCATATTGGGCTTCCAACAGAGTACACATGCACCCTATGTCCCTCGTTCACTGTGACCCCTACTTCACCTCTGGGGCTGTCCACTACAGAACAAGAGCCAGCTTGGATTAAGGCTCTGATTTCTTCAGATGCCACTATTCATTCCCTTATCCAAGGGGTCATCCATTCTTGGTGCCCCATACCCCCATCAGGCACGTTAGTCCTATATTTGGGGGTCACTCACAATTGGTTGGAGATTCCTCTGTGAAGAAAGGAGAGACTGTTAGGGATAATCTGAATTCCTCCCTGTCCTTTGGGATGCCTATGATGAAGATCCTTGCCCCTAGGATGGGGGGTTTGTCAGGGCTTTCCTAGAGACACTTCAGGTCTCTGAGGCCTCTGATCCTGGATCCTCTTCTCCGGGCATCTTACAGAGATGCAAAAAGGATGTACCCCCTATCACTTTTTGGACCTGTTCTCCTGAATAGTGGAAGAAGCCCGATAGGAGGCTCTTCCCTAAGAAGTGCATCTCCATTCTCTATCTTTTTTTGGCCAAGGCCTTGTTGCAGTGTGCTTCCTCACCTGTCGATGATCCCCCAATATCTGACCTTTCTAAGAAGGCCAGAATGTTCCAGGGAAGTTATTTGCATAGACCTTCAATGCACTTACCTGAACATTACTAGTCATCTGGACCATCTGTGTTTCCTATTCTTCGCCTTTCAGGGCAGTCATTATCAGTTTACTGCCCTTCCTGAATCTGAATGACTCCCTACATAGACTATGTTTTACTTAAGACTCCAATGGAGGCGATTCTACACTCACATATATAGATGTGTGTCCACATCCTGGAGCAACACTCTTGCATGGTCATCCTCAATATATCTACATTAGAACCTTCCCAAGTTCTGCATTTCGTAGGCATGAAATCTGATACCATCCAAGGGAAATCTTTTCTGCCAGAGGACAAGATCCAGTCTCTGTTCCTTCAGGTGACTCAAGCAATATCCTGGGCATCGATTCAAGAATACATGAGAGTGCTAGGCCATCTGGTTTCTGCTTTGAAAGCAGTCGCCTTTGCTCAGGAGTTGGTCAAGCCAATGCTCACACCTGTCTCCTGCAATGACTCTGTCTTCACAGACGAAGGAAGAATTTTGCTGGCGGCTTTCAATGTTCCCATCTGACTCTGGGATATCCATGTGGAACACAAGACTCCCATACTGAAAAAAAACATGTGGTTTAAGTCCCCAGGAAGTTCCTTTTTGGGTCTCTGTAGAGAATTCCTTCTTTTCTCGTTTCTTCTTTTTTTTTTTACTTTGCTATGTGTTGAAACTGAGTAGGCGTGGAGTAAAGTTGTAGGGAAGAGGGGAGTCTCTGACGCAGAGGCCCTGAGATTTTTGGAGTACCCTGACGTATTGGGAAAGGGATCTTTACCCCATGATTCCTGTTTTACACAAGAGAAAAGTAGTTAATGGAAAGTTCACTAATATCCTCTTTTTTGTTACATTCAATAATTTACTCATTTATTCTCTTTGATTTAGTAGTTATTTAGTGATGACCCATATGTGTATCTTTAGTGCAGCATTTGCTACACATGAAAAGATCACTTGAATCTGGTATCACTGTGCTGTATGAAGCTGCTCAAGTAGTTGCTTTTTATTCTTAAAGCAGGACACATTATTACAGTGTGGTGCAACTTGGAAGTTTTCAGAACAGAGCACATCCAGAAGGCAGTAGGGATGATCTGCCTGGTAGCCTTTGGGGCTGCTGTGTGATTACTCACATAAGGACTATTGGAGTTTGTGATATTTATAGCAACTTCCAATAACTGGCCAACCAATATGTCCATCAGCTAATCATATATGTCTGTCACAGATGTAAGATGGACATCAGTCAAACCACTTCTCCTACCTCAGTGGTGGGATTGATGCCGGACATAGCAAATAAGTAATCTGGCTAGCTTCCTCTTGGATAAATCTCAGTTCAAGGGACGTAAGCCATGTGAGTATAGCCTAACGGCTCCAGTAGGGGAGGGGATGTAATAAGGGTCGATAACGGGCCAAAGTTGTAATATGGTGACACTAATATGTCTTCACCGTGACTTCCCTGTGACTCTGCCACAAATACACAGACGTTGCCATGAATCCGCCATGCCTTCCCCAGGTTAATGATTTTGCAGTAACTGCCTTGACAATGGTTGTTTTGCATATTTAAATGCAGCTTAATGAGCTATTGTCCTATTCTTGTGGGTGTGTTTATGTGTTAATGTGGCACTTTGCTACCTGCTCTAAGCACTGATAGCTAGCTATGCTGCCATAGTTCACAGTCCCAACTTCACCAAAAGGGGAAACAGCTGCCCTCCTTAAACACTTAAATACTGTCCTCCTTAAACACCCCTGTGGCACGGAAAAGGGTAAGAACATTACAATCCATTGACATAATTGATTCATATATTGAGAGAACTGTTAGATAAGCTGTTATATACTTACTGAAACAGCTGGTTAGTGGACTACAGATTATCTATTGCCTGTAAACGGAGGACTTGCAAGACATTCTTTTTGCCTTGTTTAGTATCTCTCCCTCCCCTTGCATGGCTAATTCTTAGTGCATATGGAGAAGTGTCTTGTATGCGTCATTGTGAAGTGATCACCACACAATGCCAGACACATTTCACCATAACATTGCCCCTTACAGCATCTTTGCCCAGGAGTTAAAATCCATGTTGTAAAGCTTCACCGACAGTGCAGATTTTTTGGATATACTCACAGGAGCACAGCTGTTAACCCTTTGAGTGCCAGACAGGTACAAAACGTATTTCAGTGATTACCTCTCTGGCCCAAAAAGGTTAATTAGTGGCTCAGTCATTCTGATAGATCCACTTATGCTAATGACAGAGCCACCTGTATTCATATGTGGATATCCTGACAACCTGCACTGGAGAGCCTGAAGGACATGTTTGAACACCCCTGGTCTAAGTGAAATGTAGAATACAGCAATGTGAACATTAAACATTTACTCTCTCTTAATCCATTATGGAAATGTATACTGAACAAATAAAATGAGATGTAATTGTTCACTAAACATACCAACAATTTCTTAGGAACTGCTTGTGTCAATATTCTATCATTAATGGATTAATTTTAATTCTTTGTCACCTTCTAGTTTATAAAACAGTACAAAATAGTTTACGCACTTACTGACATCTAATAATCAACCCACTCTTACCTTAATTTTGCCAGAAAATCATAATGGCCTGGTTCCCCAAAAGTAATGTTTAATAGTATGCATATCATGTACAGTATATGGTGCTAGACGTGATTCTTTGTTGCCAGACTCCTGAACACCACAGTTATTCCCACTGAATTCTTCCCTCCTTGCAATGATAAATTTAATGGGAGGAACTTAGGGTCCTGACGTCATTCTACAAAGAATTATGTTGATCCCCATAGACATGATATCCATTATTAATTAAAACCAGGGCCAGATTTCCCAAAAGGCAGACTAGGCACCTTCCTAGAGCTCCAAATTTTGAGGGGTACCTCAACGGTGCTGGCCACACCCACATTCTGAATTGTGGGTGTGGCCAGAGCAATCTCTGTATCCATGCAGTAGCTTATACACCCCTTAACAGGCTAATAATTAACTCCTTGGATGCTAGTGAGTTGGAGATCTCTCTAGCAACCAAGAGGTTAAAGCTTTTATGTCCTTGCTTTTTGTAGATCAAAGGTAACTTCTCTGCCAGGAAACAGTGGATGAGAATGGTGGAGTTGTCATGTGAGGAGTGGGGTGTGTCCATGGGCAGAGATAAGGATGCCCAGAGTGCCATGCCTAGGGGAGCCTGGAATATAAATCCGGCCTTGATTAAAACTCTTAGAGTGCCAGAGAGGTATGCAACGCATTGCAAAGCAATGCATTGTATACCTCTCTGGCACTCAGAGCGTTAAAGGGATAGTAACACTTTGGTTAAAAAATTGTAATATTGTAGAGATTAACAATAGAAGTAGAATGACCTACCTCCCATTTCTCAAACCTTTATAGTTTGAGAGTTTGTAGCATTTAAAGTCTCTCCCTCCCTCCTCTTTCAAAGATGTCAGCGCTGTATGGGACAGAAACGAATCCTGGTCATTTGACCGTTCAGCGGCTCTTCAGCAGAGCCGAGATAGAGCTATGTAAAATGAAATACTTCACTGGAACATTCTACAAAGCACAAAGCTGTTAGAATTTATTTAAAATATAATTGTCCCAAACGTGTTTCAAGTAGCAATGTAATAAAATGTGTTATCATATAGTAAACATAGTAATAATCTCTTTATGTATGGCCTACTGCCATACATCCCATTTGTCCGTCTTTAGACAGACCCTCTTGGAGACCCAAATCTCTCTGTCCCTCTTTCCCACCCTGGTGTCCCTCTTTTTAGGAGATCAGACTGTGTAGTGTGCATATAAGTGTATCACACTGCTCCACAGCAATAAAACTCACATTAATGTTTGTGTAAACGTCAGTATGTGTGTTTATAAATAAGTCTGTGTAAATAAAATACTTTGGTCTTGTTCTAAATCATTTATTAAGTTACACAAAGAAGTGTCATTAGGTCATGAAATAACCTAAACATTTTTGGTAATGCCCCATCCACCAGCCACTCCCCCTCCCCAGCAATACCCTCCCATTTTGGCCATTTGAAATGTTGGGAGGTATGCTTCAGGTGTTATAAGACCGAAGAATAAAACTTTGTCTAAGGGGTTAAAGGTTCTATTTATTTCTAATTCAGTATAATATTTTTAGACTCTCCACTGTCAGCTGGACTTATTAACGTCATATTTAAAGGCAGATTTAAAAATCTATTTCATTTTGCCTTTGTTTGCACATTTTTTCAATTGCCCCATAACTGGTAAGATATCAGCGTTCCACTGCATGGTGTCTGTTAAAAATTACAAATTTATTGAAAACTAGTTGAACAGCCCGTTACACGGGCCACAGTGCCTCTGGCAGCCGGTCGCGGGGCAGTCACGCGCAGCAGAGACTGCCCGCGCCGCGGCTGATACAGAGCTGGGCGTTCCGAAGGAGCAGTCTGTACTGCGCATGACTGCCGAACGCGCAGCAGTGTCTACTGCGCATGTCGGGCTTTACACACAACTTAGCGAATTATTATATAGGATGGTCACCAGAGAGGTATCGCTGCAATGGGCTGGATACCTCACTGGCATTCAGAGAGTTAACCCTTTAAGTTCTAGGGGGGCAATGCATTATAAAGCCCCCCTGGCATTCAAAAGGATGAAGGAAAACTGAGAAAATAAACTCTGGGCAAAGTTCTTATTGTTGATTCTTAAAGGGACAGTAATGCCCCCCCAAAAAAAGTCCAGTTTTGTAGAGTTTAAAATATTAATCAATACTCTCCACTATGGTTTGAGAGATATAGGGATTCAAAGTTCCCCCCTCCCTCCCCTTTGATGTCAGAAAACTGACTGCAGGAGAATCGAGTCATACGGCTCGAGGAGGCTCTGCAGCAGATCCGAAATTGCTTTATTGATAAAGAATTCATTCATTGGAAAGGTCTAAAAAGTGTGCCTGGTTTGCAAGCACACTTTGTAGAACTTTCAATTAATTAATTTTTTTTAAGTAACACGATTCCGGTTCTGCTGCAGAGCCGCCTGCTGGTCCCTGGACCGGAATCTCCTGCTACCAGCTAGACGCCGACATCAGGAGAAGGGGAGGAAGGGTGGGGGGGGGCTTTGAATGCCTGTATCTCTCAAACCATAGTGGGTTTGGAGCATATTGATTAATATTTTAAACTCTACAAATTGGGACTTTTTTTTGGGGGGGGGCATTACTGTCCCTTTAAAATCACAATGTTATTCTGTGAATACAGAAGGGCTTATTCTGATTTTATATGTGATCCATACAAAAGTATTAACCTTTTAAGTTCTAGTGGGGTGTCCAATGCATGTTGGTCACACCCTGGCACTCACAGGGTTAATAGATGGAAAATAAAGGTTTTAACATACGGCTCACCTAGGTTGCTTGAGATATTTCCAACCAGTACTTAGCCACCCTGGGGATACTGGTCACCATGCAATTATCACACAGACATTAATGAAGCAATAAAGTTATATTATAAATATATATTTGTAGGGCTTTTCCCTGCTGAGTAAAACAAGGCTACTCCCATTGCCAGGAGAGATTTAATCTAAAGCTATTACAGCGTGTCTAAGAAATAAACTGCTAGTAAGAGCCCCACCTGGTGTCCACACAGGCATAAACATAGCTGAGCCTTAGACTGCTCTCTCTGTCGCACAATACAGGTTACTGGTAACTTTGGGTAGGCGATCTGCCCCTTTCATTTTGTAAAGGAGCGCTTTACCGCATAGGCGCCATTGGTCCATTCACTCCTATGGGACTGTACAGTTTGGGACATATCTCTGCAACCACTTAACCTAGCGACTTCAGAGATTGCTCGTTTTTCCTGTCTGCCCTTGTTCTATGATCCAGTTCATGTTTCCAGTGTGTTGGGGGGCTCAGGGGACTTCAGGCACTGTTTGGGTATTTTTTCTGGGAAAACATTTTCCTATGAGCGCTTGCTTCTCGTGCTCATTACTGATTGGCTCCCCCCCGCGGCAGGCATTTTGTGCCATTTCCAGAACGAGTATCCTACGCAGGGCTTGAACTCTCCTTCTCTCCTCTGCTGATTAACCCTTCACCTGCCAGATAAGTCTTTTTTAGCGATTTCTGGGATGAAACTTTAATCCTACACACTGTACTTGGGTGATTTCTTATATTGTAAGGTTATTGACACTGTGAGAATATTTATACTATTGGAGCTTGGGGCCAGAACTAGGACTAAGGATGCTAGGGTCTCTGTATCCCCTATTGTGCATTGCTCTTCCTGTCATTCAGGGTTACCTACAGAATTCTCAGGTCATTTATGCCCAGCATGTTCTGATGCCCCTGAGGGTCTCCCAGGGACCTCCAGCCATGCATTAGAGCCAGTTTGGGTGCAAGAGTTCAAGGCTGCTACCAGGGACCTTAGCTCTGCATTGCAACTCTTTCTATCCCAGTTACAGGGGGTGTTCTATTCTTGGCAGCTGCCCTCCTCCATCAAGTCTTCCCTGCCAAAACCTCAGGGAGTACCTGATGCATCAGATTCCTCTGAGGAGGAACTGCTGGTGGATTCAGATGTTGAAGAATGTTCTGCTGTGGGCTCCTCTCAGTCTTTTGGGGATCCTTTTGAGGCTGATCCTGAGCCCTCGGCTGAGGGCCTGATCAGGGCTGTTTGCATGCCCTTAACATTCCCTTAGTTCAGGAGGTTCCTTCTGATCCCTCTGATGTGTTTCAGGAGCCTAAAAAGCCCCTTACTTGCTTTCCACCTAACCCCACTCTTGACCGCCTTGTGTCTGAAGAGTGGAAATCTCAGTACAAGAAACCTTCTGTGTCCAAGAAAATTGACAAGCTTTATCCCTTCTCTGAGGCAGTGCTTGCTCAGTGGGTTCATCCTCCCAAAGTGGATGCTCCTATTTCCAGGCTATCTAAGTCTACTGCCTTGCCAGTTTCTGATGCATCTGCTCTGAAGGACTGGACTGACAAGAAACTTGAGGTCTCCCTCAAGTCTATTTTTGCCACTGCCGGTACTGCCATGCATGGGTGAAAAGGGCCATTGCGGTCTGGACTGAACAGCTCACCCTGGCTGTCCATCAGGGTGCTCCTACTTCGGATATGTTGTGCCTTCTTGACAACATTTCTGAAGCACAGCGCTATGTTTCTGCTGCCTTTTGATGCCATCCGTTTAGTGGCTAGTTTCCACCATGTCTGTGGTTGCCAAACGGGCTCTTAGGCTCAAGATCTGGTCTGCTAACACTGCTTCCAAGAAAGCATTGCTCTCCTTACCTTTTCAAGGTACTTCTTTGTTTGGACCAGATCTTAAAGATCTGATCAGTGAGGCCTCTGGGGGTAAGAGTACACTTCTACCTTTGGTCCCCAGGAAGAAAACACTGCTATATCGTAATCAGTATTTTAGTTCCTTTCAGGCTGAGACATGTCCGGTGAACCAGGTGGTTCCCTCAGCTCCGCATGCCTCCTCCAAGCCCAAACAGCAATGGAAGCCCAAGGTCTCCTCCAAGCCCAAGACTTCCAAGCCTTCTTCGGCATGACTCACTGAACCCAGGTCCCCACTCTGCTGTGGGTGGTCGTCTGCGTCACTACCACAGCATCTGGTCTCCGGAAGAATCTCTCCTTCTCATCAACATGTTGGAGCTTCGGGTGATATTTAATTCCCTTCGTCATTGGACATCTGAGTTGGAAGACTGTCCAGTCTGGCTAGAGTCCAACAACACCACGGCCGTGGCTTACATCAACAAGAAGGGCGGAACAAGAAGTCTTGCCGATTGGTTAGAGGTCAAGGCTATTTTGTCCTGGGCACAAGAACACATTCCCGTCATATCCGCAGTGCACATTCCTGTCATAGACAACGTCATAGCGGACTTCCTCAGTCGACACACAGTGGACAGCGGAGAGTGGGAGCTGCACCCAGAGGTTTTCACCTTCATTGTTCAGAAGTGGGGGTCTTCCTTATATCGACCTGATGGCGACAAGACACAACACAAAGGTTCCGAGGTTCTGCTCTTGGTGGAGGGACCCTCTAGCCCTGGCGGTGGATGAAATGTCTTTTCCTTGGTTATTTCCTCTGGCCTACATCTTTCCTCCACTCCCAATGTAGCACAGGGTGTTACGGAAATTGCGACTGGAACGCTGTCCAGACATTCTGACTGCTCCGTACTAGCCTCACCAAGCTTGGTTTCCGGATCTTGCCATCCGGATCTTCTTCTACAGGTTTACCTGTGGAAGGAGGATGTTCATCGGCTAACTTTGACGGTTTGGAAGTTGAATCCTCAATATTGAAGAAGAAAGTTTTTTCTTCTGGGGTGGTGGCTACTGTGCTCACTGCCCACAAACCTGTTTGAATTCCCTTAAGGTTCAGACTTCTGCTCTCTCTGCTTTCTTTCAGAGGCGCATTGCCATGCTTCCTGATGTCAAGGTTTTCTTCCAGGGCGTCCAGCTTCAAGAATCCTGCTCCTCTGTGGGTCTTAACTTGGTTTTGGTCGTTCTTCAGCTCCCTCCATTTGAGTCTTTGGCTACTATTCCTCTATGCCTCTTGACATGGAAAATGGCCTTTCTCCTGAGGATTGTGGCCCGTTCGCCATGTCGCGGAGTTACATGCTCTGTCCTGTAAGCCACCCTATTTGGTGTTTCACAAGGACAAGGCGGTGCTTCACACTTCGCAGGAGTTTCTCCTGAAGGTGGTTTTGGAGTTCCACATCAGTCAGGAGATTGTGGTGCCTTCTTTCTGCCCTGACCCCACCTCTGACAAGGAGAGCGATATCCACTTGTTAGATGTGGTGCGTTGTTTCAAGTTTTATGTACATCACACTGAGTCTATCAGGTAATCTGATGAGCTGTTCATCATTCCTGAGGGTCCCAGGGCAGGAAGACCTGCATTAAAAGTGACTATTGCTTCTTGGATGAAGTCCACTATTCATAAGGCTTACGAGCTGAGGAAGAAGCCTGTTCCCTTTCGGGTCACTGCTCATTCTGCAAGATCTATTGGGGCTTCTTGGGCTTACAAGAATCAGGCCTCCGCTGATCAGTTGTGCAAGGCTGCCACTTGGTTGTCTTTGCACACCTTTTCGAAGCACTACCGGGTTGATGTGCTGGCATCGGCTGATGCCAGCTTTGGGAGAAAAATCCTGGAGGCAGTCTTGCCTGTCTAGGATCTTCTTTGGTTCTTGGTGCTTCCTTCACTAGTTCAGTGTGCTGTGCAACAGTTTGGGGTGTTGTTACCCCTGTTTAGTGTCCGTTAACACTTCATTGTTTTGTTGGGCTATCTCTGATCTGATGCTTCATATCTGCTCTTGTGACTTTGGGGGCCTTGCATCTGGTCCTTGCCTTACTTCCCGCCTCTGGGAAACTCAATGGTTGGACATCCCAAAGTTACCAGTAACCTGTATTGGATGACACAGAAAAGTGGATTTTAGTCTTACCTGTTAAATCCCTTTCTCTTAGTCCATACAGGTTACTGGTCTCCCACCCTGTCAAGGGACCATGCTTGGCTCTCCTGTGGCAGATTGTGGGTGTCTCAGATCTTTCTGGAGCTGGTTGGCTAGCTGCAGCCAAGGAGGGAAGGTAGGGTCCACCCCCTGCATACAATTCTATAATCATTCCTGCCTACAATTAAAGGGACAGATCGCCTACCCAAAGTTACCAGTAACCTGTATGGACTAAGAGAAAAGGATTTAACAGGTAAGACTAAAATCCTCTTTTTCTCCACAGAATGCTATATTTACAATTCCACCTCGTAGTATTACTGTTACTCTAACTTATCACATATGGTGCACACAGCTACTAAAAGACAGATTTATATCCAAAATAGCTCTTTTTTTTCAATTACCTCCAATCCTACATTAAATGTTTGTACATTCCTTAGGCAATCATTGTGTTAAATGCCATAAAGCAGGGGCAGACTAATCTGGGAAGGCTAGCTCGGCTTGCAGTGTAGTGTTTTCCCCCTCAAGGCTGGTGTGCTTTGAATTGATTCAGGCCACAGTGGGAGGTAGCATGTCACTCACAATCTAGACTATGCAGAAAAGAATGTCTCTGCTGCAGAACCTCCTGGGAATTAGAGCTGTCAATCAGTGTTCCGCTTCAGGCAACTGATCCACAGAAATGAAAGGACTGTTCCAAGGAGCATCTGTAGTCCTATTTCATAAACTGACTTTTGGATAATGCAGACATTCTTAACTGTTTGAGTGCCACATGGATGTGCAATGTATTGCAGAGGAATTCATCACACAGCCTGGTAATCAAAGGTGTTAAATTTACAGTGGGAACATGAGGGCTTATCATTTTCTTATATTAGACCAATAATAGCCACCCATTTAAAAAAAAAAATTGGTCTTGCCCCTGCCTTACAGAGATCCTACACTGCAGTGGACTCCCTGAAATAGAGACACTGGTGGAGGGTGTCTGTCGCAAAGCACTTCAGAGATCATACGCTAAGGTGCATACCCTGAAGCACAGCCACTGTCAAAATGTGTCCACCAGTATTCACTACAAAGATTATATGTTGAGCCGCATACCCTGAAACATAGCCACTGGCAGAACATGTCATCCGGTTTGCACTGCAGAGATCATATGCTGCGGTACATACCCTGAAGGACAGCTTCTGTGATGCATACACTGATGCACAACCACTGATGGAATGTGTGCTCCTGTATGCACTACAGAGATCATACACCTTAGAGCATACCCTGAAGTACAGCAATTGGCTGAGTATGTCCTCCAGTATGCTCTATGGAGATCATATGCTGAGATGCATACCCTGAAACATAGCCACTGGCAAAATTTGTTGTCCATTATGCGTTGCAGAGATCATAGAATAGCCACTGGTAAAACGTGTCCTCCAGAATGCACTGCAAAGGTCATACTCTGAGGTGCATACCCCTGAAGCACACCCACTGGTGGAGCGTGTCTCGGGTATGCACTACAGAGATCATTAGATGCAGTACATACCTTGAAGCACAGCCACTTGCAAAATGTGTCCAGTGGTATTCACTACAGAGATTCATTGGTGGAGTGTGTCCTCTGGTATGGACTACACAGATAAGTTGAAGTGCGTACCCTGAAGCACAGACAGTGGAACTGCTCTCTGGAATTTATACATTCTCCTTTCTGAGCCTGAAGTACTGTTAATTCTGATGCAAAGCAACTGCACCATAGGAAATAAATAAAAATTCCCATTGCTATAGAGGCCTCCAACAAATTGCTTTGAAATGCATTGCCGATATCTGTAGCATTCAGTGGGTTAAAAGCCCACTTAGGTACTTTAATGAGCAACATTCAGGAACACAACTCTGTCTCACCATGATGGATGTATGTTAATATTTACACGTGCGTATATGTTTATGATTATAATAATACAAGTATATTCTGTATTGTTCATGGACTTTTTTCCATAGCATTACACATGTAGTATGTCTCCAGTATATTTCCCATATGATTTCCCCTGATTGTACTCAGTGTTTTTAGTTGATATGTATGCACTTTATATATCAATAAAAGTTTTAATCTTAAGAAAAAAAAGCCCATTTAGAGCAGCTGGAATTTTTATTTCTGCCCAACATTTCTTCCCTACATCAGGCTCAGTGGCATACGTACAAATCGAACAGTGCAGCGCATGAGCGGCTGAGCTGATACGTGATTACTAATGGAGCACCTGTATCTGTGCTTATGTACAGTGTATGCACCACGGTCTGTCTGTCTGTCTGTATATCTATCTATCTATCTATCTATCTATCTATCTATCTATCTACATTTCCCTCAGCTGACTTTCTTTTTATCTAATCGTTGACACACGTAGGGAACTATCTAATAGACACTGAATCAGGTCAAACAATGCAGTGTTTGGCTGCAGGTACAAGAAGCCGACACTGCTCAGGTCTGGATGTATGACAGGCATCTTCCTGCAAAGGCCGTAAGCTCTGGCGCTAGTCTGATATCAAATAAAGAACAAAAACAGTTTTACAGCACTGGCCTGGCGCTAATCTATTAAACAGACCCCATAGAAGCTAATTTAGTCCTGAATTCCATCGCAGTTGATAATATTATCATGGATTTTATCTACAAATGTGTCCGTACACTTCAGTTGGAGTCTGTTAGATAAAACCAATTGGTAACACTTATAAAATGAAATGAAATGTAAGCTTTAATAAAAAGCAATTCTGGAACAAATCAAGTGCTCCAAACTTTTGGCTCAACATTGATCCATTTTTGTCTTTATTCATATGTGGGTGGGAAAAGTGAGGCTCACCAGCTGTTGCTGGACTACAACTCCCACTGTAATCCAGCAACAGCTGAAGGGCCTCACATTGATTGCCCACCCCTGGCATACGCTCTGACATTTTTGCATCCTTGTACTTTTTGTTTTTGTTCACAACTAAATAAAAAAGCTCTTTATTAGCCATCTTGAAGTCCGCTTAAGATTTTGTACTAGTTAAATTTATCTTTTTATGGTGCTTTTTATAAATAACATCCCATTACACAACAAAAAGCAGGAAATGGGGAAACTTGCTTTGTTCTTACATTCCTTTAGGTGTCACAACGATATTTATGATTTTGGACATCTGGATTGTGACTTACCTTTATTGGTTATAAAAACACTCTTGCCTACTTTTGTCCCAGAATTTAATTTAAAGATGAATCATAAATCATATAATACAATAATTAAAACAGGATGGCTTTTCATTGTGATCAATCAAAGAAGTGGCTATTTAAGATCATTTCTATGTAACAAAATAAAACTCTTAGTAACCCTTTGCATTCCAGAGGGTTGCACAACGCATGGCTTTGCAATGGGTTGCGTACCCCACTGGCACTCAAAGAGTTAAGTGTCAGTGTATAAAGGCTAGGCTCCTCATTTGTGTAACTGTAATCCCAACAGCATTTTCCTTTGGGCATGGCTCCAGATTTGAGACGGATTAAACCCAACACTACATTTTGTTGTAATCTGATAACACAGCAATAAACACATTGTGGTACAATAACAATCTGGAGATAATTTGATCTATCTCAATGATTTCTTCAGTTAGGGAACACAACTGCAACTATATGTGCGTGTGTTTGTGTGTGGGTGTGTTTTTGTGTCTGCGTGACCATGATAAAGGTCCTGTAGGAGGTCCGGAACATTTGACAGAGCCTGATTTGATTAAAACACCTGTTTTAAAATCTGTCTGTCGGCTCTTACCAGAGAGTGTACGTTGGTAGACTATGTATAAAAAAGTGTACTAATAAACCAAATATGTGACATTAGTGGTCATTTGATCCAAGAGAAACAATGGCTTTGGAATGCATGACAGAAATATCCAGGGGTCTATTTAAAGATGAACTATTTCTATAGTATGTGTCTCTTAATCATACCTGGGAACCCTCCGGATTTGCCCCAGAGGCTCTGGTTTTGAGAGTACGTTACCGGGTCTTCGGGGCAGAGGCTGATTCTCCAGATGTGGGGAGTTTCCTTTAAAACTCTGCCCACTTCTGCTCCTTCCCACCCAGTTCCTCCCACGTTTCCACCTTCCCCACCCACTTCCTGCCCACTTTTGTGATGCTCCGGAAAGCCTCGCCTCCACTTATGGGTAAGCCGCATCCCCTTTTTGCTGAGATTCTCTGCAATTATACCCCCAGAGATACCAGAGGGGACTCCAGAAAAGAAAGTTCCCAGGTACATACTTTATTAATAGCATTTAAGTTAGAGTCTACTCTGTCTATCTATTATCTCTCTCTCTCTCTCTCTCTCTCTCTCTATATATATATATATATATATATATATATATATATATATATATATATATAAAGTGTCCTGAGGTGGAAAGCACTCACTCCAAATACAACATTGATGCCCAGGTGCACAATCCCTATAGTGAATAATTAGAGAAGGATGGGGCAGCACCCGTGGGACTTTTCAATGGATTTATTGGCTAAACAAAGTAACAAATATGGTCAACATTTCGGTCCCATGTGGACCTTTCTCAAGACGCATCACCATTTATTTGGTGTTTACAATTTGGCATTTTGTTCAAGGGTTCATTTCATCTTTTTTTTTTTTTTAGTATTATATGTAAAGTGAGAATTAGAAGGTATATATTTCTGTCTCATTTAGACACTGAGGGAAGTTACCTTCTTATATATATAGATTTAGTTCTGGTGTATTTCTGTTGCCGTTGATACTGACTCCTTTCCACAGTCTCTGAGCACTACTTAGAGTGTGTTTTTAAATGAGCCAATGGTTGTTGATTGTGAGCACAATACAGTGAGAGGTTCAATGAGTCAGAGAATGTATTAAGCTCTGGAATTGTCACCACCTAACTTAGATTAAGGCCTTAAAAAATAGCACTAGTGGATCAACTGGAAGGGTATCCAAACTTAAGCACATGCTACATTTTGTGTTGTATATTTTTCAAGTTGTTAAGTTCAACAGATACATAGTAACTGTGCATTACAGTTTGCAGAAATATGTCAAGTTTACGTTTGTTCGCTACAGCAGCTGTGTATTTTTTGTCATGTAGAAAATCAACAAAACGTAATTTGGCCAGGGTGCCCAAACTTTTGTATACAACTGTAGATAGTGTGTGTGTAAGTTAAGTCTTAGTTTGCTGATCCAGTGGTAGTCGGCCTTAAGGACCACAACACTTTGTTTCATCGCAATTAATTCTGGGTGTAAGTTTATGGCATATTATCAGTCTGTGTCTGCAAGAGTGAGAGAAAGCAGCTGCATTTTTAAGGTAACTAGTCAGTAGAGACAGACAGACAAAAAGAGGGTGCTATAGTTGTTTGATATAGGAGTTTTGGTTGTAGCCATTTGTTCTCTGGTTGGGTAGTGTGGGTGTAAAGAGAGAAAGGAGAGATAAAATAAAAATACTTTATGACTAATAAGTGAAGACCAGATAGGCAGATGATCCTTTCTAACTAAGTTGGCTGAGTAAGAGACCTGACTATGACAGAGTAACAGATCCTACTCTGGCAGACATAATATTTTATGCATTCAAGGCAAACAGACAGCATGTAAATCTTGACATTCTGTGTTACTTACACATACTCAGTCCTACACACACACAGATAACAACAATCAAGGCAAGTTTATATTAAGGCATGGTAGACTCTGGTGCTGTATCTGATGCTCTGTTCTTTATCCTTTATTTCAGTCTGCTGATTCTTGATTCACTGTGCTTTATCCGTTATTTCAAACCTGCTGTAAAATTGACACTTCAGTCCTTGGGAGAGAGAACAAAAACTACTGAAGTTTTGACAATAGCTATACGTGTAGAGATAGACAGGGAAAGAAGGGAGCTGGATTTGCACACTGTGTGGATGTGGTGTGTAGATAGTGATAGTGACTGAAAGGGACATTTACCAAAAAAAAAAAAATCTTTTGATTGATAAGTGACAGGAAGGAGATCCTGCCTGAGACTGAGAGTGACGGTGACCAATACTAGAGACAGAGGCATGCATCACGCATTAAATTCTGACAGACAGCAACAGACAAATACTTTCACATGCTAGCAGCTAATGTACATTACTTAAAAATCAACACTACTCTTATTATGTCCACCAAATGCACTAGGGGCAGCCGTAATGGGAAAGAGTAAAAGTGCGCTGAAAACATGGTGGAAGTAAAGTCATACTGGAAATACTGACTGATGCCATGGTTATGCAATAAATGATGATAATCCTCCTCCTCTTGAGGAGGTTGTTTGTAAAAGTGATATGAAAGTTTCCCCAGTAGAAGAACTAACCTTTTGATACTAAAGATGATGACGAGATGTGTTCTAGTATAATTGCCATATTGTACATGGATTTAGCAGTGAGGCTAACTGCGTCAGACAGCAACAGTGATAACCAACAGTAAACTATTAAATGATGGTCCATAAATCTCCCTAATTGGAAAACTAAATATAAACTTTTTCAGATTTAAAGAAACTAGATGGATATGAAAGTAGAGGAAAAGAAACAGGTAATGCTGCTAATGACCTAATTACTGAAGATTACTGAAGATGATATTGATTTCGAGTGTGTTCCTCCACTTTTTTTTTCTGACATAGATGAAGAAGAGAGTAAGACCGATAATGATATGGCAAAACTAGCTGTATCTGAAAGGAAAGGTTCAGTGGACCTGCTCTGAAAAGGAGCAATATGCCTGTTTATAAAGTCTTTGATGGATTAACTGGAAAGTTTCTACAAGTAAAGATGCATAAAAAGCATCTCAGTCATCATTGCCACCAAGCCCCATCCAGTAACTCTTACTAATATTCAATAAGTCAACAACCACAAAACTAGCTACTAGTGATACTGCTGCTATTCGAAATGAAGTGCCACTGCCTAGACCAGCGGTTCTCAGCCCGTGCCCTCAGTCGCTACTAACAGACCAGGATTTGAGAAATTCCTTTTAAGAGCACAGGTGAGTTAATCAATATGACTGAGCTGATCAACACACTTGTGTTCTAGCAGGGAAATTCCTAACTCCTGGCGTGTTAGTGGCCACTGAGGGCACGGGTTGAGAACCTCTGGCCTAGACCCTGTAGTAGTAGTAGTGGGAGTAGTCCTTCAAGAACCCCTCAGTCTATGAAATCTAAACATATTGCTATCTGTTATTTCTGTTAAAAACATGTGAACAGGGGGGCAGTAGCATAGGTACATCCTCACTGAGATCTCACCTGAAGGACAACCACAGATCTGATTGGGGAACACACCAGAAGTACATCAGAAGTGAAATGACCAGCAGTAGTAGAAGCACTCCTAAAAGTACACAGGCCTGCGAGACACATAATAGTGATGTTGTAGATGTCTCAAGAACAATAACACCCATGTCACCTACTGCTGTTGTCTACGTTGCAGTTCTTTTTCAAGGTTGGCTGTGCTGGAGTTGTACAAGCAGGTGGTTATTGTGGTTCACTGCCCAGTTCAACAGACAACAGTAACACAGGGGTACTTGTGGTAAATCCACAACTACTCCTCTAAGCTAGTTTTCTTTTTTTCCATGCTAGCTTTCTCCTTGCTTTCATCACTATCGCTCTTTCTCTCTATCAACCAAAACTCAAAACATAATGGGAAGTTCTGCGTTTTTATAGAAATTACATGTATGTTTTTATGCATGGGAATTTCTGAGAAAAAGCAGTAAATTGCATTTTTTCTATGAGAATTCCAATAACCATCACACATTCCTTTCCTGTCTGATTTTGACAGAAACAAGGATAAGTGAATGGGAGATGCAAAGGGAGACTACATTTAAATTGATTTCCTAAAAAGAACTACAGCAATTGTGGTAATAGGTAACAAACTTTCCATGGATTTAATTTGTACTTTTAATCCCTTGAATGCCAGAGAGGTCCCCAATGCATTGCTCAAGCTTTTAATGGGGTTATAACCCAATTTAAGTAAATTTACATATTTGGAATTTTTATTTCTCTTATTTTATTTGTCTCATTTATGTAGTTGGTTTGCTCCACAGTTGATCCGTAGTTAGTGCATCAGCCTCAGTGTTTGCCCTGTGACATACATGGAACGGGGCATTAACCATTTGAGTGCTAAAGGTGTGAGCAACACATTGCTTTGCAGTTGCGGCATATGCATCTGGCATTCCAAGGATTAGCTTATTTTGTGCTCTTGAGACCATTTTAGGTTCTAGTGGGTTAAAAGAAAACAAACTCCTTCTAATAATAACCCCTACCTTACCTTACCTTACTTACTGGAACGTTTCTAATGGCACATATATATGTCTTGGATGTCATCTGCTTGGAGGCTGGTATTTTTTTCAAACTAAACCAGACAGAGTGAATGACCCCCATTTAACCATTTTAACCCTTTGAGTGCGAGAAGGGTATCCATCGTATTGTGAAATAATGCATTGGCTTGGACTTAAAGGGTTAAGGACCAGAGTGGTGTGCAGTGCATTACAAAGCAATAGACTGCCTTCCCCTATGCATTGAGATTACCATGTGCAGTGAGCAGAGTTTGAGGTCCTGTGCTTCTGCTAGCAACAGTTAACCCCTTGATTGTCAGAGAGGTATCCAACATAGTGCAACACATTGGATACCTCTCTGACACTCAAAAGGTGAAGCCAGGTCACAAGAGCGAAAGGTCAAAATGCGTAAGAGCCATTAGGATTGTCTGGTCATAGTAAGGTAAGTAGGTTGGGATTATTAATTGGAGAACTTGGATCTCCTTTAATGTACCAGAGAGGTATCTAATGCATTGCAGCGCACTCAAAGGGTTAGCCAAGGCCTCTCTGATCTCTTTGTGCTGTGATTTAAATTTACTTGATCTGAAAAAGGAACTTGGAAAAGGTGTCAAACAATTATCTAAAACCCTTTAACAGACAAAAAAGGTATTTCATACTTTATCCATTCCATTAGGTAATGTCCCTATTATTTTCACTCCTCTGCATCTGCTCTATCATTTACCCTTTAGCATTTCCTTTAACATACGTTCAGACTTTTTTTTATGAGAATCATTCTCTGCCCCAGTTCTAACTGCCAGTTTCTGCAATACTCATTGAAACGTTTTGAGTAGAATATTATTTTATTTTGTTTATCAAAAATATTCTTAGGAGGACAAGGAGTTCTTTTCCATGATCTGACTTAAAAATAACATAACTCTTCCCATCGAACCACGTGCGGGTGTTCCAGTAGTCACAGACTTGATAACCAATCATTTTGCACACTCCATTTAAGCTCCTTGGATGGACATTTATTTTTGCCTAGTGCCTTAATCAAACATGGCAGTCATGAGGAAGATGCATATATCAGCATTTTAACAGTTCAGCATTTATATTTTCTGATTTCAATAGATCATTAACAGAGCACAATTATGTGGCAGGTAATGTTTCTAGTCTCATATTCTGAAACCACAATGTTGTTTGATATTCAACTTTGTTGTTTGTAAATGTGTGTATCTTAACCACACGAATGCCTTCATCTTCTTCCCCATTCACATCCAAATAAAAACAAGCTTTATATGCCAATTCACGAATCTAATTTCTTGAATTGTGTGATGTATACAGATTACTTCTATATCCCTTAGCCAATCAATGACCATGACTTCTACTGCCAATCAATGACCATGACTTGAACTGGTCTTTGATTGGCTGAGCTACAATGATACGGTTTTCGTATTCTCGTTATATTTACCTAATAGAGTTCATGAATATTCATAGATGAGCAGATGTGTTGAATGCTAAAGATGGTTTCTGTCTTGTCAAAAAAATTTTGAAAATTAACCATATTTAGTCCTGAGGTAGATTGCAGTTGATTTCTCCATAGATCTCAGTGAGAATCTAATAACTAAAGCCAGCTAATAACACTTTCCAACTGTCATGTATTCTAGGTCGTAATGTGATGTAGATGTTTTTATTTTATTTTACAAGTGGCCATTTGGTTACAGTTTTATTTAGTATACTAAACCAATTATTATTGATTATATTATGCAACATGCTTTTTTCTTAATTTTAAGGAAATCATAGTGAAAATGGAATAAGAAAATACTATTTTGTTTGAGTTTCCTTATTAAATACACTAGCAATGATTCATCATCCATAATTCTGACATGATAGAAAAACAACACATGGGTTAATTTGATTCTCATAGTCTAGAACAACAGCTCAATATCTATTTGGCTTCCTGACTTAAAATATTCCTGTCATCAGAGAGGTTAGATTTAATTTTTGTATGTTTGCTCAACTGTCTGCAAAGAATTTCAGAGATCAACTTTCAAAGTTGACTTTGAAAAACACATGGAGGTACATTGTGCATGATAATGAAGAAGACATAGCTCTTTTTATAATAGTAGAGAAAGAGGCATGCTAGTTAAAATAGAAAGCTGTTTATCTGTCTGTCTGTATATCTATCTATCTATATATCTATCTATTTATATATCTATCTCACTCTCTCAATATGTACAACTAAAAGATATAATGAAGTCTGTATTAAAACGTGAAAAATGAAAGCAATTTATGGAACGCTATAGTCTGTTATACGTGTTAAAATGCCTGGTCTAGCTTTGAGAACCAACCAAAATACCCAATTCCAGTTATCACCTTCATTTTTACCCTTGTGATTACATACAGGTTAATCTTATTTGAATATTTCACAACATGATTTTAACATCTGAACCACTAAGTCTCTTGGAAATTAAATATGCAATTGTCATTAGTAGGGGCATCCTGGGTCAATGGATATTGAACATTTATGTATTAATATTACTGCCTGTTTGGGTTATACACAACAGTTGCATTTCAGTGTTGACTCCCATAGACCAATAAAATCATACCCACCAAAGTGAGAAGTAATGACAAGTATATCATCCCGTTTATATACACAAGTATACAAGTGAGAAGTAATGATACATATAACCACCCCTTTTAATGATTGTGTATAAATACACGGGTAAATTGACATAAATACCACTTTTCGATTAGCTGATACATGTGCACATATGATGCATTATTCATGAAGCTAAAAAGGAGCAAACCAATTGCACCATAGGTTACAAATTAAAATCACCCAAACTCCCTTTCCTTTAAATGTTGCTTCCTACCCCTTGAAAGCTTTGCAATGCATTGGAGACCTAATTCAGCATTTGGTGGAATAAAAGCCATATTTAAATAAATGGGAATTTTTATTTCACCCCTGTGGTGCAGCTGGTTTGCCCCAGAATTGCTTTTCTCTCCAGGCCCTGACAATAGAAACATCACCCTATGAGGCCTAAGCATACCTTGGAGGAGACTATGTGGTGCAGCTGGGAGCAGGGCCGGATTTGTCAATAGGCAGACAAGGCACTTGCCTAGGGCGCCCGATTTTCAGGGGCGCCTGGCAATGCCATTGTCAAGCCCACACAATTCCGCCCCAGGGTGCATAGTTATGCTATGCTCACTTAAATTGATAATTATTCTCTGCGCCTATGCTCGCCAGTTGCCCTCGAGGGCGCTTGTTATAACTTGTACACAGACTGTAGTGTTCCTTCCTTTCTTATCCCGTTTGTTACCTTGTTACCTGCGGCTGTGCCTGTGCCGCCGGGGCCGCTACATGTGAGCCACTGCTGTGGCTGCATGCCGCTGCTTCAGTCTTTATTCGTCACATCGGGTCCTCCTCTGACATCGATGCTGATGCGTAGATGTAGTGGGAGCCGCGCAAGCTATGCAGAAGTATATATAGAAGCCAAAGGGAAGCGGCCTATGCCCTATATTTGGCGGCTGTCGGCTGAGTGAGTGGAGCACCTCAGTAGTTCAGCTCAGAGGCGGGACACGCAGCAGCACAGCACAGGCCAGTTGTTTCTGGATGGGTGGCAGGAGCAGCATGCAGTAGCCTCCCCAACAGCCTCAAGTGCCACATCAGGCTGGTATGTGTTGCCCACATTTATTATTTGTGGTGCAGATGTGCTGATGTTGAATGTAGTCTCTTGATCAGCACACTCTAATAGTTTCACCAAAGTATCAAGAATGGGTAAAATTAAAAACAGCAATAGAGAGGGATCCTGGAAGGAACATAGAAATATTGTGGATATCAATCCATATGGCATACAAATGTAATTCATCCAACAATAAATGTACATAAATTGGATGTTAGTATTCCCATATGCTGATCCCAGTCCAGTGACTGGAGAGATGCATGTACCCACAATAAGCAAAAAGTAAGGACAATTGCTTCTGCAGACTGCATAAAAGCACAACTACAAATATACAATTACTAATGTATTTATTATAATGATAATGAAGTGAGGTGAAATATATACAAGAACAAACATGCAGTGAAAAATGCCGAAGAGAAAATGCTTAGCACAGGTAAGTAGAAGCAAGCTTAAACCTGTGATAGGTGATAAGCTTTGGGATGGCTGGCTGGTTCTTAGAGAGGGCTCTGTTGCTTGAACCTTGCTGCTACTTACCTGTGCTAAGTATTTTGTCTTCAGCATTTTTCACTACATATTTGTTCTTGTTTATAGTTCACCTCACACTTCATTATGATGAGTAAATTAGTAATTGTATATTTTATGTTGGAATTTTTTATGTGGAAGCAATTGTCCTTACTTTTTGCTTATTTGTTTACTGTGGGTACATGCATCTCCATTCATTGGATTGGGATTAGCATATGGGAATACTAACATCCAGTTTATGTACATTTATTGTTGGATGAATTACATTTGCATGTCATATGGGTTGATATCCACAGCATTTCTAGGTTCTGCAGCATCCCTCTCTTAGTGTTTATACATGTTTTTAATTTTACCCATTCTTGATATTTTGTGTGCCAATAAAATGATTTTGAAGATTCCATTACTCCTGAATATGAGTGCCTTATTTGTAGAGACCTGCTGTGTGGAAGAGTGGCTTCTCTTCAGCCTTTCTCCATGTTTTGGGCATTATTATTTCAAATGTGATTATTTTTATTGACATATGCTACTTGCATAAGCAGTTAAACAACATTGTTTTGTTTTGTTTTTTATTTATATAATATAAAAATTGGTTTAAAAAAGGTTTTCATGTGAGCATACCCCAAAAAAAGATGCACTATCTATGTGGCCATATAATTGGGTGTGACCACAAGAGGGTGTGGTTAATGGAGGGGTGTGGGTAAGTGAGAGGAGTGATTAGGGGAGGGGCAAAGGCGGAGCTAGGGGCGCCAGAGGGTGTTGTGCCTAGGGGCGCCTGAGATGTAAATCCGGCACTGGCTGGTAGATATAAATGACACAATTTGCATAGCAAGGGGGTAGGGCTTAATCACAAGTGGGGGTGTGGCTTAACATAATGTGACATAAAGTGGGTGGGAAGTGGGCAGAACAGGGTGATGAAGGAGGAGAAGTGGGAGGAACAGCCTTGAAAGGAGGAGAAGTGGGCAGCGTTTCAGGCTCTGTCCAGAGACCGTATGATTCACTGCAAAAACTGGAGTCTCCAGGGCAAATCCAGAAAGGTCCCAACTTTGGGCCAAAGTCAGTAGAGTACAGCTTTCCATACGTTTTTCTGCTCAAATGAAAAGATTATTCTTTTTCTCAGATTTATTTCCACACAGCAATCTGCAATATTAGTGCAGTTTAGTAATTTTCCCCTTTTCTATGCAAAAATATTTAAGATTTCATTTTGACACAATGCTATTAACCATATGAGCAACAGAGAGGTTTCCAACACAATGCAATGCATTGGACATAGCTGAATTTACATCCCAGGCTACCGAAGGCAAGGTATTCTAGGCACCCTTAACTCCGCCCATGACCATACTCCTCACAAGACCCCACCCCCCAGACCTATCAACTATTTCCTGGCACATAAAATACCCTTGGCTGGTAACAAGCAAAGCCAAAAAAAGCTTTATCCCCTTGGTTACTAGAGAGATCTCCATCAGAATGTGGGTGTGGCCAGCAAAACTGAGGCACCCCTCAAAAATGTGGCGCTCTAGGCAATTGTCTACTCTGTCTATTGGGAAATCCAGTCCTGCATTGGATACTTCTCTGGCACTCAAAGGGTTAAATGGTCTAATTTTTCTCTTTTCATTGATGGATTGTATGACACCTTTTTTTTCCAGTGGTTGTGTGAACTGTAGACAATGTGTAATTACTGGGATCATGAGTGTAGTCATGTTCCATTGCATGCAAACGTGAACTATGTGGGATTTTAAGCATATGCACATGGATACAATCATTCTGCTCACGGGGAAAAACAATTAGGGGCGACAGTGCCAAATAATGAAATATTCTCTACCCGTAACAATGTGTTATTAATAGGTCTCAGTGTGATTCTTTTTTTTATTTCCGGAAAGATTTTTCACCTCCAGCTGGATTATGATTATTTCCATAATTCCTATATGGCAAAAATTTAGCATTTGGACCCATGCCTTAGAATATAATATCAGAAAATATTTCAAATGTAATGCAAAAAGACTTACTCTGTATATTTGCCATTACAGTAATTGCTACAACACATTGAGGCTGTTGTACTAAGAAGAATCCAAGAGGAACTAGAGCCATTCTGGGGCAATCCAACTGCACCATGGGGGACAAATAAACAATCCCACTAATCACTATCAATTTAAACTGGGGATTTTAGCCCTTGGAATATTAGACAGATCTCCAAGGCATCATTTTGTAAATTATGTAATTCATTTTTAATTCCTTTAAAGACTAAGTAACTCTTGTTATAAATTCTTTCATTGTAAACACTTGTATACAAAAGTGTGTGATTCTGGGTGATTGTGTGTGGGGTATTCTGAGTGATGATTCTGTTACTGAGTCTTGATTGTGTGTGAGTATGTGTGAATGTGTGTGATTGTATGTGGATGAGTCCATGTGATGATTGATGTGCGTGCATCTTGATTGTGTGTGTTTTTTGTGTGTGATTGTGTGCTGGTGAGTCTGTGTGTTGATTGTGTGTATGTGAGTCTTGAGTGTATGTCTGTGAGAGTGTGATTGTATGTATGTGAGTCTGTGTGATGATTGTGTTTGTGGTTCTGTGTGATTGTTTGTGACTCCGTGTAATTGTGCATGTGGTTTTGTTATTGTGTGAGTGAGTCTGTGTGATGATTGTGTGGGGGTCTGTGCGATTGTGTGTGTCTGTGTGATTGTGAGCCTGTGTGATTGTGTGTGTTTGTGGATCTGTATAATTTTGTGTGAGTCTGTGTAATGATTATGTGTGTCTGTGCAATCATGCATGTGTCTGTGTGATTGTGTATGTGGGTGTGACTGTGTGTGTGGATGTCATTTTGCGTGTTTGTGTGTGTGGGTGTGTGATTGTGTGTGGGTGAGTCTGTGTGATGATTATGTGTGTGAGTCTTGATCGTGTTTGTGTGTGGGAGTCTGTGTGATGATTGTGTGTGTCTGTGTTGGTGAGTCTGTGTGAATGTGCATGTGGGTTTGTGATTGTGTGAGTCTGTACAGTGATTGTGTGATTGCGTGTGTGGGTCTGTGTGATTCTGTGTGATTATGTGTGGATCTGTGCGATTGTGTGTGACTCTGTATGATTGTGTGTGTGGGTCTTTGTGATCGGGCTTATGTCTGTGTGATTGTATATGTGGGTGCAAGTGTGTGTGTCTGTGTGATTTTATGTGTGGCTGTCATTTCTTTTGTCTGTGTGATTTTGTTTCTGGGTGTGTATGTTTGTGTGTGTGATTGTGCTTGTGTAAATCTGTGTTGATTGTGCATGTCTGTGTGATTGTATGTGGGTGTGATTGTGTGTGTGTCTGTGTGATTTTGTGTGGCTGTGATTGTGTGTGCAAATCTGGGTGATTGAGTGTGACTGTGTGTGAATATGTGTGTCTGTACCATTGTGTGTGTCTGAGAAAATGTGTGTGTCTGTGTGATTGTTTGTGCCTGTACAATTGTGTGTGTCTGATTGGGTGTGTGTCTGTGTCTACAATTGAATGAGTCTGTGTGACTATGTATGTCTGTACAATTCTGTGTGTGTGTATATATAATTGTGTGTGTCTGCATGATTGTGTATGTGTCTATACAATTGTTTGTGTCTGTGTGGTTGCATGTATGCGCCTACAGTTGTGTGTCTGTGTGATTATGATTGGGTATCTGTGTTATTGTGTGTTTGTCTGTGTGATTCTGTGCGTGTGACTGGGAGCATGAGTCTGTGTGAATGTTTGTGTCTGCATAGTTTTGTGTGTGCGAGAATTGTGTGTTTCTGTGTATAACTTGTGCATGTGTTTGTACAGTTGCGTGATTATGCAATTTTGTGTAATTGTGTGTGTTTGTACAATTGTGTGTGTTTGTGTTGTATTGTATTTATATAGTGCCATACAAGTACACAGCTTTACAGAAATAATTATAGGGTTCAAGGGTTAAAAGCATTATGTAAATCAATGTGAACTTTTATGTGTCCCCTATGGTACATTTAGTTTGCCCTGAAACATTTCCACTCAAACATAGGCCCTTAATCCACTTTTATTTTTCTTGATATGCTTGGAAGTTCCTCTAAAACTATCAAAGGGTTTCAATAAAACATAATACTACTTGTTTGAATAAAGAACTGTTCCCTAGGAATAAGTGGGTTTTACATTGTTTAAAACATTGACTAACTTAGATAGGTGTCCATACAGCAGTATATTTTTTTCCATTGTATCTGCAGGTTCCTCTATATAGTGATCTCTGTTGAAATCTGCCTCCAGGTCACACCTTCTTGCAACTAGCAATGTGCTTCAACAGACCTCTGTCTCATAAGCGATCCTAGTCTTTATCTAGTAAACTGAAACAGCTGGGGGGTGGAATAAGACTGAAATCAAATGCAAATAAAAACAGTGAATGGGAATGTTACACACAAAAAGCAACTCCAGTTAATCTTCATAGTATTTGGGCCATAGAGAGTGTTATTTCAATAATGTCAGAGTTGTAATTGACTGATAAAGTATCCCCCTCCCGCCCCTTTTACCTAGTATAAGCCACCTCCCCTCAGATGTGGAATCTGGTCCCTTGACCAGACAAATTACAGCAAAGGACAATCTTCTTACTGTCAGCATAAGGAAAACCCTCCGGACAAGTTTTTGAATGAATGAATGAATGAATATGTTTATTTATATAGCGCCAGAAGTGTACGCAGCCCTTTACAATTTCAGGGTTTAAACAATACAGGGTTACAGGTGCTTTGTAGAGTGAAACATTAGGTGCGAGGTCCCTGCCCAAAAGCTTACAATCTAAAGGTTTTTTCAGGTTTTTCCTTATGCTCACTGAAGATTATCCCTCTCTGCGATCCATCCGGACAGTCTTAATGCTCTGTGGTGAGCAAAGTTACATCAGTAAAAGGGGTGGGTGGGGGATACTTTATCATTCAATTACTCTTGAACTACAACTCTGACAGTACTGAAATAACACTCCATGGCCCAAATACTATGAAGATTAATTGGAGCTGCTGTTTTTGTGAAGCATTACTATCCCTTTAAAAAATGAAGTGCCACTCGTTCTCAGTGTCTAGTTCCCTCTTAAAGTTTGGCAATAGGGTTTAATTTTTATGTAAGTGCAGAGTTGTTTACCATACTGTGGGATTTTGGAAATATTTAGTAATTTTCATGCCACTTATAGCAGGTATACTGATAGGTGCATTTTTTCATTTGTCTGGGGTTTTTTTCATTATAAAACTATGTAATTCTATCATAGAATTCCTAGCAACGGATGATTGCAGTCATAAAAACACAACTTAGAAAAATATTTTTGCAATCACTCCTTTCGTCAACAAGATTATAAACATTGTTAAAATGAGTTTGGTCTATATCCTTGATATATTACGTTCTAGTTACAAGCACAATGCTATTAGTAAGCATGACTCTTAAGGTAATTATGTGTTGTAGAAATCTTACTTTAAACAATTACGTGGCATTGTAGACACAGTTATATTACAAGATTTACCTTTATTAATCTAGAACATTCAACAATTTTCCTGTGGTTTCTGTTTAAAAAACTTTGCAGTCAATTAAGTATATATTTGTTGTCTGGCTTTTCTCTCTGCAAATGGCATTAAGCAGGACAAAACTAAGTATGTGCTACCGTGCTCTCAAATGCTCTTTGTTATAAGGATTTTCCATACCATAGTGTAACATAGGGACCACACATAAAGCTTCAGGGAGGTTACAAAATGTACTGTCTGTAAAATATTGTGGTGAATTGTGCAAATAGGTTTCTATTAGTTCAATATGATTATTAATGTATTTGCTGACTTCTCTGAATATACCCACCACCTCATTAGTTCAGTCTTTGTCCATAGATATGCAGCAATTTCATACAGGCTGTTACAGAGACACTATCACCTTAAATAAACATTGACTATTTCTCTCTCTCTCTCTCTCTCACTCTCTCTCTCTCTCTCTCTCTCTCTCTCTCTCTATATATATATATATATATATATATATATATATATATAGTTCATAAATTGCACACTCATGGACTAAATTCAAACTATAGACCAATTTAATGGTAAAGGAACTCTAATGTTTTGGTCTGTGCTTGGGACCTTTGTCTAGCAAACAGAATGTCACAACTTAGCACAAGGGAACTCTCCTTGTACAGTACATATATATATGTAGTCTCATGGGTATTACTTTATAGGCTTAAAAATACTTTAACACCTTGCTACTTTTAAATGTATACAAAAAAGAGAAATGAGCACCCTTAGGTCTTTATTCATAATGTGAAATGTGACACTTATTGTCAAAGTTTCAGCTGAAATGTAGACAATAAATTTAACGTTTCATGTTATGAATGAAGACCTGATAGTGCACTTCTTACATGATCTATGGACCATCTCTCTCTCTCTCTCTACCCCTCTCTCTCTCTCTCTCTCTCTCTCTATATATATATATATATATAACATAAAGTGCTAGTATGTGAACTGCACATGCACAGTAGAGACTGACTGAACTATGCAGTCATGCACAGTAGAGACTGCACGAACGCGCTGGCTTCCAGTCAGAGGCACTGCTGATCTGAACGGCCCACCACCCCCGACTCCGGGGTTAGCAGCTGAGGCCGCTGGCTGGCACTTTGGTCCATGTACACAGGCCTTCAATACTAGTGTATATATATATATATATATATATATATATATATATATATATATACACACATATATATATAAACATTGCTTGTTTGTTTGTGTTTATTCTCTGTGTTCCCCAGAAACCTCCACTACATCAATTCCTTTTTTTAAAATTCCAACAACCCTGATGGTCTGGTGCCTAGATCAGTGGCATTCTGATTCAATACACTCCCTGCTGGGAAGATTCTACTAGATCTCTAGAGTGCATGTGTGTAGCTAAGATAAGTGTGTAGATAAGACTTCTGCACCTGACTCTGCCCTGGAGGAAAAGTGCAGCCTCAGCAGGAATGAATGCAGACCATAGCGAAGAATGGCCATTATGGCCGCTATGTTACCTGTGTTATCGGTTAGATAGAAAATGTGCTATATTTCATTTGTATGTGATTGTGGGGAGCATTTAATTGTTTATGGGTGTGTATGGGATTAAATATAGCAAATTCAGGGCTTTCTTGAAAGAGATAGTTGCCCATGAAAAGAACAATTTCACTTTCTAACAATATACCACCACTTACCTTAATCTGTGCAGAGATTGTAATTTCCACTGTGATACAATTCTGGATGATGATGTTCATGCAGGCAGACATGATTCTTTATTGCAAAATGCCAGGTTCCCAAATTCCTCCCCACTGATGTTTTACTAGGACTATTTTAGTGGGAGAATTCTGTGGTCCTGGAGTCCTAAAATGAAGATTAATGTCTGCCTATATGAGGAACTAATCCTCCTAGGACTGATTCAACATGACCATTAGGATTTTCTGTCCAGACTCAAATAAGTGGGGAGTTGTTAGCCTTCCCTGAACCCTTTAAGTACAATCCAATGCACTGGACACCCCTCTAGCCCTTAAAGAATTGTGCAAACCTTTGTATGTTTTACCAGAAGTGGTGACATGGTTTTGCCCTTGCTGTGAACCCATGAGTGGCAGAGACTTATCCAACACATTGCAACTCATTGTGGAACTCAAAGGTTTCATTTTTTTTAAAAGTTCAGACCTTGTGGTAGGGAATAAGCATCAGGACCCCTCCTGATGACCCCAGCTATTGATTTCCCAGCCAGTTCAGCTGGAAGATCAATAGAGGCCACTCAGGGGAGCAAGAGAGCTCCACTGTTTCCATCCTGTCTGAAGTACTGGGTAGAAATGGGCTGGATCGACAAATCCTCTCTTGTCCATGAGGTAGGCATTCCCTCACTGATTTGAAAGGGTTTCCCGATCTCATCCATTCCAGATGGTGTGCTTTAATAATGTGTAAGTCCTAGCACTACTTACCTTATAGATTTTAAAATAGCCTATCTTGATGGACACTGGTGCAGCATCCATTATCTAGAACCTACAGGGCTATGGGAGGGCTAGGTGGAGAAAAGGAAACAGGGTAATCCATGTCCATCCCTGACCCCAACGTGATGTTTGGACTCAGTGATGGTACTTGGCAACTAAGCAATTCTATTGTCCAAACTACATTATAATTTTTTACTTCTTACTCACTGTCCCTTGGTACTATCGTGATGTGTGACCTCACAAAACTTAATCAGTAATGGCGCGGGGTTATGCCCTCACTCATCCCAAAGCGCCATTGGAGTGACAAGAGATACGGAAATTCAGTTTCTCCATCTCCAACAAGTGGCAGACATGGATCAGGTAATTATTATAACTAATGGGCTGCTGCATTTCAGACAAGCAAGCACAAATGTATTATTTAATGCTGAGCTATGTAGTTTTGGGGTTTTAAGGGTCCCTTTAACATGTTCAATGTCACGCTTCCCCCTTTCTACCATCCCTTTCACAATGTTGCAGACCTAGGCACTGGTTCCTTCCTGAATTAAAGGCAATGTTTTACTGTGTGCTCCTTTGGGAGAAGACTTAGTAAAATGCCTGGAGGTGGATACTGTTGTAAAGAATGTCTAGTGATGTTAGTCGATAACTTAGCCATGGAAAATATGACACACTTTGCCATATGCTTTAAGATTTATCTATGCAAGGGGAGGTGGGAGACTCTGTTCATTAGTATGTTAATAGTATGCTGGCACTGCTTTAGGGAAGGCAGGTGGGGGGGCAGAAAAGATGCGCTCAAAGTTTAGCCTTTGTGCCTTCGAGTGTCATATGGATGTATATTGAACACCCTGTTGCACTGAAAGGGTTAAAACATTAAGTATCCATTGTCTGGTTTCACAGTCCATTTAGAAAGATATAATAGCTTCTCTGCTGGTTTTGTCCTTACATGAAACGGCTGATAAATTGTGTCTGGTCCACAGCAGACTATGCACTAATCAGCTGATTCATGTAAACAGAAGACTCTCAAGGCACTCTGCAAGGCAAACTGAGTTATGTGCGACTCTTCTGTTTAGATTAATCAGCTGATCATCAGATTGTTCACTGTGGTCTAGGAATAGTTAAAGGGATAGTAATACTTAAAATGTAAAAAAAATATATGTTGTAGGGTTTATCCCCCCAAGTAAAACAAGAGTAATCCCACTGCTGAAAGGTGTTATATTAAAAAGTTATTACAGCTCAAAGTTGAATTTTTTAGGTACAATAACACAGTGGCCTGAAATTGTACAGTGGCGCTGTTGCTTCACCATCCTATGGAGATTTATGGTCTACGGACCAGAGCTGTCCATATGGTGTAACAATAGCGCCACTGTACAATTTCAGGCCACTGTGATATTGCAACAAAAAATTCAATTTTGAGCTGTAATAACTATTGAATAAAACATCTTTCAGCAGTTAGAGTACCATTTTTTTACTCAGGGGGATAAACACTAAAATATATATTTTTTTACATATTAAGTATTACTATCCCTTTAAGCAGGTCTGCTCCCAGAGGAGTGGAATTTAAAAAAATAATAAGTAAAGTATAGGAAATTTGACTTTACATATTCTACAATGCAGAACATGTTAAGTAACTAATAGTGTAAGACACTAGCCTTCAACAAGAAAATACTGAGGCTGATGGTGCAGTTCTAGGGAAACTGACTGTGACACAGGGAATAATTAAAAATTAACAGTTAAGTAATTGAGGCTTTTAAACCTTCGAGCTCTCCAACGTTTTGAGAATCAATGTGTTGGTGACTTCTCTAGCAATCCACTGGTTAATAGTAGGGATTCCTGCTGAAGCTTCTGCTGGAAAGAAAATAATGTGAAAATGTAGACATTTTATATGCACACCATTCAGCCCATTGATTTCAATAGGCTTAACCTTCAGACACCCATGCTCATGTCATCACACATAAATCATCAACCATGCATGTATACACACACATACACTAGCATTCGCATACTGTATGCTCACAAACACACTTTACTCACTTTCCCAAGTGGTGGATGTGGGAATTCCTGCGTTAGGTAGAAGGTAAAACTTAACTGATTTCTTCCCGTAGTGAGCATTTTCACCCGTTCCTAGTTAAAATCCCCATATAAATTGGTTGGATTTTTGGGTTATTTTAATTTGTCCCCTATGGTACAGTTGGTGTGTTTCAGACTTGCTCCAATTCCTCTTAGTACATCAATCTCATAATGCAGTACAAGAGCCAGCTGCATCTGTTTCTTAGAATCATTTTAGTGAACTGAAGGTGAACACCCATCCACATTTATCTCTTATAGTATATAGCAAATTGAACTGAAATTAACCACAGAAATGCTTACAGCAAGAACAGTGGAATTTCCTGCAAAAAGTCAGCATATAAAAACAAGGAAATTGAGTATTCTTTAAGAAAAATCTATGTTTTAAAATGTTCTTGCGAAAGTTTCCATCATATTCATCCTGAATTATTGCTTTGCTGATTGTCAATAAATAGACAGTTACGTACAAGTAACACAAAGCTTTGAAGAACTGCTTTTCCGTTTCATTTGCCAAAAACTGTCAATAAATATTGTATGCAAAAGGGCTTTGTTCAGTAACATTTTCCAGCACCTTGCTCAATCTGTCCACATGCCTCATATAAAAGACTATTGCTGTCTTTTGGCAAAAAAAATACATGCTTAAAGCTTCTAACAATAGTAAAAAATAAAAATGTTCTGTATTAAAGAAACTAAAGATCACACAACTACATTTTGTGCTCGAAAAATATTTTTATAAGAACACATATTAAGTAACAAATCCAATTTTAGTTATATTAAGAAAGCTGTTTTGTTTCCTTCCCTCGTGTACGAGGTTCTTTTGGAGATGTAGGAACCTGACCACTTAGGATCTTATGCACAAAAAACTGGAGTAATCTGGGGCAGTCTAACTGCACCAGAGGCCACAAACAAAACGTTTTCAAAGTCTGAATTATTTCAGATATGCTTTTGACCCTTTAATGACCAGAGGGCAGTGCAATGACTCTTTAGTGGAGGCTCAAAGATTTATATTAATATGTCCAGTGGGCAAGATAGAGTTGAATGAAGATGATGATGGAGATGATCAAATGAACTGGAAAAGTGATGATATGGATAATACCACATATTCCTTCTCCATCCTGAGCATGCAGCTCTCTAGAATGGTGTTCTTGTGCCACTAGAGATTAAGTACTAATAAGGATAATGAGCACACAGATGAAAGACAAAAGAGGTATCCTCTAAGTGTAGTAGTTTAATATGAAAATCATATACAGAAAACAAACACTATACACTTACCCCTGAGGATATGCACAGAGACCCATGATATGCACTGGGCATCTGAATTAGCATAGCATTTGTCCTAGCTCTGCTTCTGGGTATCAGCAACATCTGTTCACTCATCCAAGTGCCCTTCCTTAGATCACTCCTCTGTGTGAATCCCTCCCCCGTTAGCCCTTGTAGCTGTGTAGCTCCTATACCCCGCACCAATTTGCAGCAAGCTGAGGATGTCAGAAAGTAACAGGGCAGCTTGCTACAACCATGATCAAGGTATCAATAATGAAAGCTGAAGGAGAACACCAATTCTAACACAAGAAGGTTTGAACAGATGGAGAGGGACACAGAATTGTGGAGCAAGTAGGCAAGGACTCAGAGATACATAGAGCCCAAGAGAAGGGACATGTTTAATGTTTGTTTTAGTGGCTGTGATTTCCATATTAAACCAATACACTTAGAGGAGTCCTCTTTTGTCTTGTATCT